>JAOTON010002140.1:0-600000 GCA_034440635.1 Lepas anatifera | reverse complement strand
ATTCCCGTCGATAGACTCAATGTAGTCTTTTGGACTAGATTGAGTCTAGCGCGTAGTCTTTTCTAAAGCTTATAGAATGATTACCGTAAGCTCGGGAATGAAGTGTCTGATGCCTGGTTTCAAATGATTCTTCGCTCGGGTTAGAAAAAACTTCATGGCACCAATGTATTCCATCAGCAAAATCGTCGTGAAATCATTATAATCAAGCTCTCCACGAAGCATGGATTCGAAAAATATGCCTCTCCACTCAACACGGCAACTGAATTCGATGCAAGCCTCAAACGAAACCACCTCTTTTGAGTTTGCATGTGGCATAAAGTAGTCTAGTAGCAAAACTGATGCTAGTATAATTGTAGTCAGTGTGGCATACTTTTAGTCGTACTTAGAGCTTCATTGGGTTCACTGAATGTTCCTCGTTATTCTTCGTGTTTTTCTTAAATTAAAACTTTCTGTAGAGATGCTATTTATATTGTTGATGTTGCCTTGCTAGTACATTAACTTTGTTTAAAGGGAGATACGCGAAAAAATTATCGGCTAGATTAAAAGGTCACAAGAAATTGTTTCAGAAGTCCTATTCTCATTTTTGTGAATTCGGCCTGCAAATGTCTTAAAATTGCTCTCAAAGTCAACATTTTTAGACGACTTTACCGGTACACCTCTTATCGATGTAAATGACGTAACCCCAGCTAAGGCTATCAAATTCTCTAAAAACCGGTCCCATTTTTCCTAAGCAGTGACTTGAAAAATTAAAACTATTAAATAAAAGTTATTTCAAAAAAGCTACAGCCAAAAATAATATAAAAACAAAAATATAGGATTTTTAAGAAATCACAATTGACCAATCAGATCGTACAGCCATCTCATCGGGGGTCACGTGACCTTTCTGACGCAAAAGGTTCGTCATCCTGGGGTTGAAGCAGAAAACGACTCAAGACCAAGACTCAAGGCTCTTCTGGGTATGAAACGGCTGAAGACTTGAGTAATTATTTTTTTCGTTTCTAGGGCAAACTAATTCATTTTGTATTTTTAAAGGTTTTGTAAAATTAATTCAAATATAAATACAGGAGAACAGACATTTTTATTACAAAAAAGCATTACTTTTCAACTTGAAATAGTTTTCGAAAAGTAAGTGATGGGTGAGGTTTCAGTATTTTATCGGAACTGTTAACCTATTTCGATAATAAGTGAGTGGCCTCCCACAATTTTGCCGAAGATACAAAAATGATTGACCGTTTCGTAATCAGGATTTTTCAAATAGCAAGAAACCGCAATAATAACTTTTCGCGTATCTTCCTTTAATGATAATGAGGGTAATCCACTTTGCTTATCGCAGTCTTCTCCAGCCTTTAGAAAAGATAACATAATCATAACTTAGTATTAGGAAACAAACATTAAACAACAATCACGTTCACCGTTTCTCGGACACACAGGAAATGCCTTTAAAGGGAATGTGGCACCTTGGTCGAATCCTGGAATTTAGTGCAATTAGGCGTACTTTTAGCCGAAAATAATGAAACCACTCATGATTTCTCTGAAAAAATGTACAATAAGCTCAATATTTTGATTTCTAAAATACTCCTCTAGAAAAAGAAATATCAGCCTGTTGATGATGTCACGATCTGGCAACCACTACCATACTTGAAAAGCTTCAAGGACTTCGATTGGCTGATGCTCATCGTGACGTCAGCATATTTCGTCACACCAGCAGCTCATAACAATGGCCGCCCGGCGGGGGCTGATGAGGGGGCTGGTGTTGGTAGGTTTTAGCTTTTTTCTACGGAAATATCGAGTTCCAAGACAAATGATTTATGGAGTACCGGGTTTTCCGACTTGCTTTACAACTTGGCTATCTCAGTTAAAATCACGTTATGAAGGTGCCACATTCCCTTTAATGAAAAATCATCGCCCATATCGCCCAGGAGCGGTCCAGGCTTACAATTCAAGCACATGCCGCTGTCGTCAGAGACAGCAGTCCTTGTTTACTTTGGATATATAGAGCTAATTATAGGCATGTTTGCTTCAAAGTATCCCGTCATGGCTGAGAAAAACTCATTCTGTACACGATATTATACAGAATGAGACTTACCTCTGTCCAGCGATGGACGTGCGTTCAGAGGCTCCTGTGAAAATCCTTCCAATCTTTGTTAAGCGCTTCTAATCGGTGCTCAAAGCGAGCCGAAAACGATCTTTAGGACACGTGGATGGTTGTATCCAACAGTATCAGATGTTTCTCACTACTTCATCAACTTTGCATAGCAAGGGCTGCTCTGCGCGGTCAAACCTGGGGCTTCAGTGCATGTTTTCGTCCTTTAGCTGACACACATGGACTCCTGGTTTTGGCCACAAGTGCAATGAATGCCTGAACCGTCGCAGCCCCAGTATGCTTCTTCACTTTCACTAGCTCTCAGCGGAGTCTGTCGGTCATCAGACTCAGCTTAAGCTTCTCCTCTGGATCCGTTATCACCGCTAGGTCTGTCGATGTGGCTTCTCCCGTACACCATGCCAAAGGCAGCGTGGCTTCTTCAGGCACCTCAGGCCAAAACATGAGTTGGACCGATATAGGAGCACGTGCAACGTAAAGTGAAAATGGTCAGCTATTCCTCTCAAATTTCGCTCGCATCACGACGCCAGAGCCTTGTGGCCAGCTCTGCGTGCAATGGCGGGAACACTGAAGATGGCGCGAAACGGCGAGTAAGTTTTCTCAATCGCGGGTCGGAGCACGCGCACGCAATATCCGGATACGCTTTGACTTGGGATCAAAATACACTGGGGATTCGAATGATTCTGCAGCTAAAGCTCCCATCTTCGTGGTTATTTCTGGTGACGGAAGATATTGATTCCTAGTGTAATATGAAACTTTGAAGAGGATATTAATGGCTCTTTGAATTTAGCGGCTAGAATAAGTCGAGTACCTATGGTAAAATTATGTTTTGTGGTGTAAAAATCCCGCTTGCAATACCACATTGGTATCATATTCAGCTTCATCCCACGATGTTTAGAAGCCGAGGATCATTTTAAGCTGGCAAGGCCTACCTACATAAACTCTTCCTTTGCTGGAATCATAGGCGATCCAGGGGGCAAGGGCAGTGCCCCCCGATCGACCCTCGGCGCCCCCGGAAAGGTCGATGGCGCCCCTGAAAGGTCGATGGCACCCCCTGAAATGTCGCTTCCCACCCCCTCCCCAGGATGCGAAAGTCGGCGCCCACCGATAGGATTTGGCGCCCACCTGATAGCTTTTGCCGGTCATAAGTGGCGCCCCCTGGTCCGGATGGCGCCCCCCGGTCCGGATGGCGCCCCCGGGAAGGTGCCCCCCCGATCGGCAATCCTGGATCCGCCTATGGCTGGAATTATGCTGAGAAGAAGGTCTAATGAGAGCAAGCATGCTAAAATGTTCCTTGAATAAGGTTTCATGACATCATTTTATGCTCGAGCAGACCGTGATTCCGGATTAGATAGAGCACATAGGAATAAACATTTATATCTGTGTTAAGAGCTCCCCCTGGGGTTTCGGAAGCCAAGAGAGCTAGAAATACGGTCATTTGGGGTTTGTGGCACCCATAATGATCTACATCATAGTAATTTCTATTGACCTAGGTCAATACCTTTTTTCATGCAATTCTATTGCTAGAAAAGGTCCGCCACCCATTTAAACGGGTAGCCAGGCGTGCCCCCTCTGCAAGGTCAAACGAGGTCGTATGCTATTGCTATTGTTGAAATGGTATTGCGAGTCTATTGATATGCATATTGACCATGCTAGGTAAAAAATTGACCTTGACCTGACCTGATTTGCCGTGACGAGAGGAAGTGAATGGTACCTACCTAAACATGATTCTAACTCAACTCTGTCCGATGCTTGCGTTAGGTAACGATCAATTCTGATACCCGGGGTTACTGAATGCTGCATAGTAAAAGCAGGGTGAACGAACAATGAAGTGAACCGACTGGTAATGAAAGACAATTGTCTGGGCTATGCAGTGATACCATTTTCGATTTCATACCTTCGACACCTCTGCTAAGACAGCGTTTTACTTTACGGAAACTGGTCTCACCGCCGTGATCATTAGTGATTGAGTCGGGCGGGCTCCAGTGGCATAGGTTCCCCGGATCTCCGCCAGGTGGCAAGCGTCGCGACGCCCGATATTTGGCTAAATTTATAGGAAAAACGCTCTTATCTAATAAGGATCAGAAACAAAACCTTAGCTTCCAACGGTTTCGTATGTAATCGGATCTTGGCTATCACGCCATGCCCAATTCTACTCTGGGCTACGTGCCGGTCATCGGCCCATTTCAGATTCATACCCTCGTGTCAGTATCTTTTAACCATTGCAAGAAGCGCAGAAATCGGTGACGAATTCAGAAAGCCCCTTCCAAGAGGGACATTCCCTTAGCACAAGTCTTAAGTACGAACAGTTTCGTATGCAGCGGAAAATGCGCTATCGATTGGTATGCCTTCACATTCAGTGCATTTTGCCGGAGATCGGCCCATTTTAAGATGCGAAGACCTTTCTACCCGTGCGAGTAGAAATATTTTCGCATTTTAAAATGGGCCGATCTCCGGGAAAATGCACTGAATGTGAAGGCATACCAATCGATAGCACATTTTCCGCTGCATACGAAACTACGCGTAGCTAAGACTTCTGCTAAGGGTATGTCCCTCTTGGAAGGGGCTTACTAAGCCTCCACCGGCCTAGATTTCTAAGATTTCCGCTGGGCAGCAAGCACCGCGGTACACACAATTCGGGTTCAATTTGCGGAAAAATTGGTCTTCCAAAACTTTCTTTACTGAGAAGCAGGCCTAACACCGTGCTTACGCACAATTTCGTGAGCAACTGGACCTCGGCTTATATCTAACTCGTCGTAAAGCTGCTGGCAGAGCGATGGCCCATTTCAGATTCATATCAGCACAGCAAAAAATCTTAACCACTCCCGGAAGCATATGAACCAGAAAATAAACTCTTCAGCCATTCGCTATGAAAATATATCCTGAGAAGAGGTCTGAAGTACGCACAGTTTCATATGAAGGGAACATAGGATGAATTCTGTTATTGTCTACATAGGCACATCGTGAACTGCGGTCTTAGGCACATACATATAGTTTCGATGCAATGGAAAAAGTCAATCAAACTTAATTAATTCCCATTCGGATAATTTACACGGAGGTCATCCCAATAAAAGTTCCAAATGCTTTCATTTCCCACAGCAAGCTTCCAACAGCCAGAACTCGTCAGATTTCTGTTAGGCATAGGCGCAGGGATTTTTTCCAGGTTGGTGGTGGGGGCAAAAGTTGTAACCAATGGTGGGGCCAAATACGATTCGGTCAATCACTTGATTTGTCGACAGAAAAAGTACGGAATCGGCTCAAAAGAGCACAAAGAGGGCCCTGCTTGTTACAGAATAGAGTGCTGAAGAGGGCTCAAGAGGGCCCTGTCTGGTATAAAATGCCAAATTTGGCCACAGAGCATAGTGCGGGCGAGCCGCACTTCGCGCGGCTCGTGTCCTCAGGAGGACCATTCGGGCCCTCAGGGAGGGGCGGCTGTCCCTGCCGCCCTCCCCCTTGGCTACGCCCCTGAACCACTTCACAACTACGGAAAGTAGAAACACAAGTTTCATTAGCTTACTCTGTAGATATATCCTAAAGCTGAACTGTTAAGTACGCGCAGTTTTCTGTGCAGTCGGTGACTAAAAACTGAAAATATTCTGGTATGATTTTAAGGTAAGTGGTTTTACCTTCAGGTCGGCATATTTAAAAAGCAAAGGTTCTACCCGCTTATCCGGTCAGCCAGCAATGACCGAAAGCCCCGTAAACCCTGTTGGGTTACACCATAACACCTTGTTACGCTTTATTTGATCCAGCATATAGGCTATCATCTAATATTCAGTTCTTGGTTTGATCATTTGTATCCGTTCATATATTGACTGACACTCCTGCATGTAACATAGTGCGTACACCGATACATGCCTGTAACACACCGACCTAAAATAGACCAGTGTCAATTTTAAAGTAAAATTAACCAGGCTCCCCAAGCACGGGGCCCCTTTAGTTACGCCGGTGGGCACCCAACCAACCATTAGCAACTCAAGAAATGTAAGATAGTGAAACACAAGTAAGATAGACACCCGCCGTCCACATCGAGCGGATGAAACGGCTGAGCGGAAGGACAGAGCGGAGGTACCGGTGGGGAGGGGGTCCACCCGGAGGTATGTGGGGCTCTCCGACCCATCACTGGGGGGAGGGGGACAGCAGGTCCGCAGTGGCGGCTGAATAACGCTACAGTCCCGGAATGTCAGGCGCACTACCCGATGGGCGGCACGCAGACCCCCTTCCCCCTCCCCTCCCCCACCGCCAGCCGCCGCGCGGGGTTGTTGGCGTGTCGGACGGGCGCGCCGGCCCAACAGATCCGACCGCCGGGGCAGGCCACGGCCGCGAGATCGCTTGCGCGTCAAGGTATTGGGGCATCCCACGACAAATCGACCGAGCGATAGCACCTTACATGTCAGAATTTGATGAAAATTTGTCACATCGGTTTTGCGAGGCGCAGATTATCGCTGTGATATTATTAGCTGCGCCCGTTTAATGGTTTTTGAGTTGTGGCCTCGGGCACTTTTTGGACCCAATGAAAAACCTTACTTTTCCACTTGCCATATATTAGAGACTAATAATTAGCATTATATTAATTGTAGATCCCTTGAGTCGTTAAGACCCAAATCAAATATGATGACGTCTAAATTTAAGTTGGCAAAAACAATCAAACATTACCGTTTTACCGGTGACCTAGGGTTGGGTTACGCGACTTGGTACTGATTAGAGTTATAAAATGTACTGTTTTTTTAATTATTCAGTGGCTTATCCGTTGTAAGAATTGGCAGCAGGATTTTTTATAATTGTTTGATGACATTTTAAATAAGTGATGCAAGAACAATGTATGTATGTACATACCTAACTGTTCAATGCCTTCCATTGTATCATATCCGTCCTAGCACCCCTCAATGGGCCTGTTATGGAATTAAATTTTCAGCGAGAGATGACCTTCAAAGAGTAAAATAACCCGTAATATCCCTCTGTCTTTCATTATTTGTTTGTTTTAACATGAGCCCTACAGGGGAAAAATTTTCTCCCTGCTGGTTTTCCCAAGAAACGAAAAAAAGAAGAAACAAAGGACAGCACAACTTACAGTGCCTTATTCCCAATTCGTGTTATGCACCTGACTAAATTTTCTGTCAGGTCATGCCAGATACAGGAGCTATTCAAGGGCAAGCGACCCAACCTCAGAACCCAATATAACAAGTTTCACGCTGCGTCAAAGGAATATCTGGCAACCGATCAGTTCCAAACAATAGTAGGGGAGACCAGGGCAAAGCGGTCACCCTAGTGATATTTGCTCAATTTTGAAGAACTTTTAATCCCCATTTCTTATGTTTTGTACCATGATTTTGTCCCATGTTCAATTCTGAAGACACTAGAGGGGACAAAAAGGCAAAAATACAAGATATCTGCACAGGAAACCAAAAAGTAAACCAAAGTTATTTTGACCACTTTGCCCCAAGCACGGGCTTATTTTGCCTGGATTCTTTGTTTGCAAGATATTTGGCATGTATACTTTTCAGTTTGATATAATTTTAATATATAATTGTACATAAATGCTTAGATTCACTTGTTTAATATGATAGCATCTGCGGAGTGGCAATATTGCTATCCCCTCCCCGCTACTCAGTTTCCAAACGCTCTAGCATTAAATGTTCCTATCTGACGGTAAAAATGTTTTGCGACAGGCCTCTTTGCGACAGGCCTCTGTGGTATGCTGCTGTGCCCAACATGGACGGTTAAGGAGCTTCCAGCACCAGAAGACCGACGACTTTAATAGACAAAGTCGCATGTTACAATAGTCGTGAGTTGAATAGGAACGCATGCGTTGATCCTATCCGGGAGGAAATATTCTGATTTGCGTAGAGGGTTTAAGCGATGGAATAGAGAATTTTGTGGCGGTCGAAAGATTGCTGTCGTTTGCTTTTAATATCAGTCGTTTAAGACACAAGTCAAATGCTGGCTGCCACGTCTGCAGATAACGTTATTTCAATTTATGTGTAAAATTTCGGTCTGGTTTATCAAACCCACAAGAAGCGAAAGATACACGCGTATATTTCTGTATCGACGATGATCGCTAAGGCTTCCTCGCCATTCACGAACCAAGGCGCCCACTAAAGGTATGTACGTGCCACACACGAAAATGATATCCACTGCAACAACCCCCCCTCCCACATGTATCGTGAACCCACTAAGGCATATTGCGCAGCGTGACCGGCCATCACCTTTTTTGGATTTAGGGTTAGTCTCTGTACAAAAGATATTTCTCATTTCCATTGCCATCAGTTTTAAGAACTGGCGTCTCGGTTCGCCTCTCTGGCTCGGACCAGCCCTCGCACCGTTGGTGTTCATTCTTGGTCTTTCATTCCATGCCTCTGCATCAACCCCTAGCTGATCCTCAGGGTGCCTGCTTTCTCCACCTGTGGTTGCTTTCCCCTCTGGCACTTTCTCTGCATATGCACCAACTATTTAACTAGGTTGGGGCCCTAGCTCAATTTAGGGGCGCCCCAAAGGTCGGTGTATATTGGGTCTCAGAACATCTCCAGGGGCCATTTAAGCTCTGGTCCCCAGCTCAGCTCAGGGGCCCTATAACTGTGCAGCGGCCCAGACCATCCCAGGGGCTACCCAGTTCAACACAGGGAGCTCAAGATTGGCTTAGGGCCCACCTTAGCTCAGGGGCCCCAGGTAGGATCTTAACACGCGCATTGACGGGGGCGGGTACCCGCCCCCGGCTTTTGGAAGGCAGTATAAAAACGGCGGCGCGTAGCGCCGCCGTACTTGGCATACCTTTTTCCTCATTATTTTCACAACTTGTTTTCTTCAAAATTGTAAGGTTAGGGACATCTCAGGTCAGGTCACCAGTACAGGTGGAGCGACCTGACCTAAAAAAAGTTTAAGATAGCATAAGCAGGAACAGGATGAACTTATCCGATTGAAACTCGTACCACGCAATGACCCCACTGAGTTATCTAAAATATGTTCCGAAATTTTTGATATCGATGACCTAAGGTCAGGTACGAGCCATGACCTCTCCCTTGGAAATGCATGGGAAAAATGGTTTTAACTGAATAACACAGTAATTAATAAAGATAGAGCGTTTATTTAAACTGCATTAGATTTTCCTCGTCATTGCGGTTCTAATGATATGAATTTTGCCCAATTTGAGCTTGACCTGACCTCAGGCCAGGTCAAATCCTTGATTTGACCTGGCAAGGTCATGTTATATATCATTCGATTTGGCTTGCTGCGAGGATTCATATAGTTCAAATCGTTTTGCTCTATCTCTACTTGATTAGATGTAATGGCCAAAAAACTTCATTTACATGTTATCTCTATGACGGCTTGTTTTGTCCTCTAGTGACCCTAAATGTGACCTGACAAAAAATGGTTTAAATATTTTCGATGGAGTAGTGGATGGGCCATCCAACGCCTTTTACCGTTTTTCGCTACCTAGCGCGGTTGTCGAGATCTTAACCCGCGCCCCACCGGGGGTCCGGCGCCACCTTCGCCCCACCGGGGGGCCATCGATGGCCCCCCTCTAACTCCGAAAATATGGGCGTTAGCGCAAATCTGCAAAGTGCAATAGAAAGCTCGCGTGAATTCAGTAAGAAATTACTTCGCATGTTTTAGTGCTCAGGTCAATGGTTTGACCTCCAGAGGTCAAATTATGTCAAGATCGGCTATTTTCACTCAAATATGCAATGATTAAGCAAACTGGGCATAACTCTTATGTCATTAGAGCTATTGAGGCCTGGTAAAGTACATTTGATAGCAAATTGCCAGTACTTTTTCCGCTATGTGGAACGTAAAGACCTCCTGCCAGTGGTTTGACCGCCAGAGGTCACCTCGTGACCTAATATGACCTGAGGTCACGAAAGGTCAAAAAGTGACCTTGCTGTATATCAAATGAAAGCCATTGACAAGACAAACACGATGGTGTTTGTTTCACCGCTCTAGCTCAATTAGGTCAAAAGTTATTGTCAAAATACTGTTTTTGACCTTTGGTGACCTTGGATGACCTTGGGAAAGTCAAAGGGCAAATATGACCCCTGGGATCCGTGAAAGGGTGTCCAAAAACGTTGTTCTGAGCAGTCTGAGTATTTGCAATCATTTTTGTGGCTTTTATATCATGAAATAGCTTTTCTCCATGCTTTTCCAATGGGAGAGGTCGCCTCGTGACCTGACCTCAGGGCACGAAATCGAAAAATCCCGGATATACACCTTGTAGACCCTGGAGGGGTCATGAAGTGTAGGAAGTTTCAAATCGATCGACTTTGAAATGCAGCTCTTACAGAGCTCTAAAGGTGAAGTGAGGTGACCTTGGTTGACCTCGTCTGGTGACCTGACCTTGGGTGACCCGGAGTAAAAAATTTCAGGGATGATGGGAAAATGATGCAGTGAGAGGTAGAGCCCTCAACCGCGGTGCTGCGCCTTCTCGTTTTTCTGCTATCCCGGAAAAACCTTAGGGGGGCCATCGATGGCCCCCGGTGGGGCGAGGGTTAAGGGCGGGTACCCGCCTGACTCGCTAATTTGGGGGTTTGTCTAGAAGCCGAGCATTGTCGCCTGCGCTGCTTTTGTCCTACAATTAGCGGCCGTTGATGTGTATTTCGATAAATGTTTTGCCATAGGCGGTTCCAGGAGTTCATAATGGGGGGTCTACAATGTTTTCCATTCGAACCTTCCAAAGTGAATATACTGCCTATAGAATGGACGGGAGGGCTAAACATAACCATGCATTGAGCCGATATGTGTGTTATATAATGATAGGAAGCCATCGACGTGCTCAGGTACCGTAATTAGGGGTGAGGGGGGGGAGTTCACTCACACTCAAGTTCATTTTAGTGTTGTGTCTGCATTGAATGGGGCAGAGCATCGAAGATATGCATTTAATCCTTACACCAAATGGACACAATCCATCCATAAGTGGATCCAGGAGTGTTCCCCGGGTCGAGCAGAGGTGGATAAAGGCGGGGTAATTTGAAAAGTAGCCATACCTGAAAGGCGGGGTTGTTTGTCTTACCCTACTTGCCTCCCTGAATCCACATCTGACATATGTTTGGCATTTGATCATTTTGTTTGACATAAGAGATATCACACTCTACCTGGCGTATGTATTTCTGCAAAAAGACGAGCAAAAAATCATATAATTCCCCCAAAATTCTGGCCCTTAAACCGCCCTTGAATTTTTAATTTCACCTAAATACGCCAGGTACAAATATGTAAATACAAAAATATACAAAAATACAAAAAAAGATACAAAAATATAAATACGCCAATAGTACAAATGTTCATACAACACTCCGACATGATATTACTGTTGTCCATACAAGATAGCACTGTAACGAAAATATCTGTTCTATTCTCTTCCTTCTCTTTTGGCCGTCTGTGCAGTTTCTTATTGGGGAAAAAATAGAACTTGTCTCAATCTGTTTTACTGATTGTTCCCAACTCAACTCAGCCATAACCCGTGTGCTTTTGATATTGATATGTTCCAGTATGTCTTAAGCCTGATTATCCTTGTTCTTGTTTCTCCTCATTCCTCCGGTCCCGGTACTCGAACAACGTCCGCCGCGCCGCTACCGACCTGCTCCCGCGTCCCCGCGGGCCGGCCGCGTCGGAATCTTAAATCCGTTGCTTTGCGCGAACGCGTGCCCCGTGGCATCCCGGCGAGCTCGCCTGCGTCCCCCCCCCCCACACCCCGCCGCTACGGACCCGTCGCCGCCGCGTTGCTCGCTTCGCCGCCCGAGCTGGTTTTCTTTGGTCTCGCAGCCCGACACGGTATTGCGTCTCTCTCACCGTCTCACTGTCTCATCGGTACCTCACATCTCTTTACACTTCCTTTACCTTCTTCCCGTCACTTTCCCTTTGTTACTTTACTCGGCCTGTGCTCATGTTTGATCTAACGAGTTTCGTGCGGCGCCTGCCGCTGGACTTAAACGCTGATCTCCTGTTGTGCGTTTTAACCATACTTATGTGTGTGTGTGTGTGTGCGTGCGCGCTAAATACATGTCATGGCTACAAATAGAAGATATCACCATGTTCAAGCAATTCCCTTTCAATCCATACCAGTTTTGTGAAAATAGAGCCTAAGAGACAAGAGTTACGGATAATCTAAAAAAGGCAGACATTTTGTATATTTTGAAACACTTACCCTCAATTTTCAAAATTTTGGGATTTTTTTAAAATGGAGATTAGCGCAAGATGAATCGATTGCAGTGTGAATTTTTAAAATCGGTCGGGTAACTTTTGAAATCTTCGGGGGCAGAATCTGCCCTCTGTTGGAAATAGGGGTAGCCGGAAGCCCGTTGGAAGTAGGGTTAAGTTAGTCATGGGCGGATACAGGATTCATTATCGAGGGGGAGGCACATAGACCAGGTTTGCACCAGCTAATGCCGAATCGCAGTGTAGTGTAGTCGAGGACTTGATCAGAGGGTAACCACTCTCCTCTTCTGTTTACTCTGAATTCGCCCCTGATACCTTTGATGCCAGGAAAAATGTCAAATCGGCAGGTACAATGGAAAAGCCAATGTGCATGGTGCTTTATGTTTGGACTACAGAAATGCATATATGTAATTAACATAGGGTGCCCAGTTCAAGATGCCGCTTCGAATCCGTAATGACAGATATATTAACAGAGTAACACACTCTCCACAAGTTTTTTTGTAGCCAACATATACCACGCTTATATGTCAACGTAGAAGCAATAAGAGTCAAACATAATGCTCTGCCAGGTACGAGGCAGAATTGTAGCCCTTCCCCCATTCAGCAGACATTGCTGTGCAATGACTAAAACTCAGCCTCATGTTCATCTTGTATAAAATAATCCAGGAAACGATACGTTTGTAAAAATTATGAGCCCGCAGCTAATATCAATGATCCCCCCTCATTGTCATGTTAAAAAACAGTCTGAAATGTAAGAATTCCATAATTCATATCCTTTACACACCAACACACAATGAAATGCTGAAAAAAATTCATAGCATCAGACTCATCAATGGAAGTAAGCATGTGGAATAGTTCAGTTCCTTTCACCGTTAGTGCCCCAGGGGATTCAGAAATTGCTCAAGGAGGGGGCGAACCCTGATGGGGGCGGCCTCGAAGGAGGCCCAGAATAGCTTTTGGGGGCACAACCGTGCAAGATGTAAATTTTCGTAAAAACGCATATGCACAAAAACATGTCGGGGAGCAAAAAAAAAAAAGAAAAGTTAAACAACGTTTTGGGGCGAAATTTCTGAGCATTCTAAACGCTCACAAAACTATGAATTGGCCTTAAACTCCCTGAGGTCCGTTCAAAATTTGATTGAATCTCCAAAAATCCAGGGTTTGGCCGAATTTCAGCTAGGATCACTAAATGGGACCATCACAGATCGCATACAGTATTCTGGAGCCTGCTTGAATTAAGAGTTTAAGATATAATACTTACCTACTACTCCCAAGCAGGGACGGATGTTGTAGCCACGGAGGGCAGAGACCAAAGGAGTCCCGCAAGCAAGGCAGGGGCCAATTGTAGCCACAATATTTCCGGGCCTCTTTAGATATTCAGGCGCCAGCACTAATCCTGAAACCCTGGTACTGGATTCATCTGAGATTTTCGGGTCCTTTTAACTGGTATGGGGCCTCTCAGCGCATTTTGGACCTTTGAGATAGGTTTGAGCCTCCTACGAGTAAGTTTTGCAAGTAGTCCCTGGGCTGTTCTGGGGCCATGAGAGGGTATTGCAAAGGAGCTTACTGGCATGGCCTTAGACTCCACCACGCTGTTTGGGCCCCCCTGAGCTGAGAAGAACCACTATGGTGGAATTATTGAGACGGGCACCAGCTGGTCTAGAGCCCCTAAGAGGATCTACTCAAAATGCCTTTGGCTTTATCGTAGGGTTCCTAGCTGGATTGGTGTTTATTGAGCTGGTAAGAACCCCTGAGATGGCATTGGATTTTTTTAGTTTGTCCAGGCTCTATTGCGCTGATCTAGACCCCACGCTGCTTTGGGGCCTCTAAGCCCGTTGGGGGCCCAGTTGGTCTGGCCAGAGGTGCAGAAACTTGCCAACTCGGCTACTGGAGTTTGTGACACATTTATGATAGTCGAGGTGCATAAGTGTGACAAAATAGCGATCGTGACAGTATGGTTCAAAATCAAACCACACATTTTCGAAATACAGAATGAAGCGTGTAGCGAATATTTTAATTTAGCAACTCTGTCCTTCAATTGCACAGCGTACCATCAGTGCTACAATATTGGTACTGTGTTCAGTTTCTACTAAAACGAGAGACCCCCGCTGCAGAAAACCCGAAAACCGCTGTCACAGTTGCCAGATTTTAACATGCAGCCCAATGGTGCTGATTGTTAGTAGTTGCCAGAAAGTTGTCGCCTAGATGCCCGAAATGTGACAGTCAATTTTTTCAAGAAATACATGATTGTGGGCATATTTAAGGTATTAAAGATAACGCAGATACGTTATCAAGTACTTCTCTGTCCATTTTGTCAGGTTAAATAATATTTAAAGTTTGAGTATCTTCGATTTAGCGGTCCCTATTTCTTTGAATTTAGTATCAAGTACGCCTAAAAGCTACTAGGAAAAGTACTAAATGAGTGAATGAAATAAACATAGCTTGGCAGCAATTCTACCTAAACTACGCAACAGCGACAAGACAAGTTCGCAATGTTTGTGTGATGTAGAGCCTGCCAAAAAATTTGAACAAGTGGGAAGCTACTTCTGTTGAGGGCATATTTATTAGGTATGTCTGAGATAAGTGCAGGCTAAAACTAGCTGGAATAAATAGTGCTGCCCATGGCTAATCTAAGATGAATGTAGGCTACTTTGATACTGATGCACTTTCACACATCAAACTTGGTTTTTCATTCCTTAGCTTGCTTGTGCCTCACCTTATTTGTGCCCTAGATCAAGATTGGTTAGGTAGATTTGGAGCTGGAGGAAGTTGGGAGAGTTGGCGCCAGCAACAGACTGGCAACAACAGTAATTCAGGTGAGATTTCATGATCAAATTATCATGTCAATATTGTACAGATAGCAAATGTGTGCCAATGCAGTCCTCCACAAAGTGTTAAAACACACACTGGAGAGGGGCCTGGCACTAACATGCACTAGAGGGGGGCCTAGTAGACCCCCTTCTCATCTCAGAAAATCACAGAAAATCTCAGAAAGAAAGAGACTTTGAAAAACGCTGGTTGGGGGTGTGTTGCTTACTACCAGTGGTAGTAAGCAACACACAGGACCTGAACTGCCTGGAGTTAAAACAGGATTTTGACTTATACACTGGATCTTTCTTTGATATGAGACTTCCAATACCTCTGTACATATTAGGCCAATCGACATAATTTTACATTTATGCAGGGTAGTTGCCTCAGAGATTTTACTGCAAGAAGGAACGACCAGGCAGGTGATAATCAGGTGTTGGGGTAAAATCTTAAGCATTTGATCTGGCTATAAAAATGCTACCTAAGGTCCACTTTACCAACACATTTTAGGTAGATCCAAATCCTATGTTGACATTGACATTTTTGTCCCTTTTGTTGATATGTGAGATAGAAGTTCAGTGGGGGGTGGGGGGGGAAGCTGTGATCAGGGTTCCCAATTGTGTGTAGGTGTACGCTCCCATTTATAGATTAGTTCCCAATAATAATTTTCATAATTGCCACATTTAATCATGGGGAAATATACCATAATTGGGAACACTCCTTCCAAAAATGGAAACTTCTTCAAAAAGGGAAATGCATGTCATTGGGGGAAACTCCAGTCAGAGTTGCCAATAATAGTTATGATCCCAATACTGAAAACAATGATCCATAATTGGAAATTTTCCTTCCAAAACATAAACATGATCTAAAAATGAAAACACAGTTTACTACTTGCATGCGGTAATGGCTTGGTGCTTGAACCTTGTCCGTTGCAAAAAGTAAGAGACAGGTAGATGACATTCAGCATATTGGAAATAGTATTCAAGTATAAAATTATTATTTCCAGCTTTGTGTGACAGAGGAGGCATACGTCTCATTGAGTTTGTGACAGCCAGTATACTTTCTGCACCTCTGGGTCTGGCCTCCTGAGTTTTTTTACTTGCTCAGCTGATCTGGGGCCCCTGAGCTGGTTCTAAGCCCCTGAGCTTATCTGGGTCCCTTCTAGATGGTAAGGGCTCCCATGCTTATCTTGAAACCCAGGTTTTGGCACTAGGGCTCCATTAGCCGTCAATGACCCCTTACCTGGTTCGAAACCTCTTAACTGTTACGGGCCCCTCGGCTGATCTTATACCCCCTGAGTTGGGGTCGGGCCCCTTGAAAGGGGGTTTGTGTTGCATGTTACAGTGGGGTGCTCCAGTACTGAAAAAGGGCGGTCAATCATGAAATATAGGCACCCAATCACAAACAAGAGGGCAAGCAAAAATCGATGAAGGTGGTCCATGTTCAAGTGAGACGCCTAATGGTATGCCGGGGAAAGCTTACTCAAAACCAGGGGTGGCACAAAATAAAAAAGGCCAGCTTCAAATGGTTTTTCCTTCGGGCTTTGGTCTAGCATTCACTGTTCGTATCCAAGGTGTCGCCAATTTTCGTTCGTCTTCGGCACCCGAAATCGGTGGAAGCAGCACTTGGGTCGTAAGTGAATGAAACAGTCGTTGTAAAGACAGTAACCAAAATGTTAAGAAATATTTACAAATATTCACTTTCCAGGTAATCACAGCAGTTTATAATTATATTGCCAGAAGTGTATAATGTAGATTATATATGACCGGTTCTTTACACAATGGGAACGCACGCTATGGGCAGAGGCGGCATTACGGATGGCGGAGAGACTATCAGTTTCAGTTATAAATGGGCCCATCATTATATTGTACGTGATCACTGTATGAGTGAATGTGCTGTGACTCCGGCTTCCTCCCAGGACGGACGTCGGTAAGGCTTAGACGCACGCCTGTTTTTGACACAAAGGTGTCATCTTTGGCAATTGTCTTTCACGAAACTGTCAGGAGCTGTTTGATTTATCTCGGTGAATTGGCATTGTACATTGTAGCCAACCCTTCGGTAAGCATCCCGGCAGCGCTGAGTGATGGTCCCCTCCACCCCACCCACCGCGGAGCCATTGTACGGTTGGCTCCACTGTCGTGTCCGGCACGTATCAGGACTGTCGCCGGCGCACGTATCGGGTGACGACTTAGTATCAGCCGGCTAAAGCTTTTTTTGTTAGAGGGTTGAGTGATACCCTGACATGTTGTTGCTGTGGCCACCTTATTCAAACACTTGTGTTACCGCAAAAGCATACCTTTTCATCCCTTCGTCGAAATTCGCCTCCACGGGCAATACGGGCGCATTGTGTTGAGCGTGAGGAAGTGTCATGGCTATTACGAGCCCTATCCCTCTCGCGCCCCGCACAGCGGTATTTCACGGCGGGCGTAATTGATGGATGACTGGGTGTACCCTCCTCTTTTGTTGAGGTCGGGCTGGCAGCGCTCCGTAGCCATGAGAGAAATCCGCAATGAACCAGAGTAAATACACCACTTCACGGGTAGACCCTAGGATCAATGCGTACACCAGAAAAGACGTGATCTGAAAATAAGTATTGAATTGAAGAGTAAAGCAATGTATTGTATCTTAATCTTAGAGGTCTCACCATCTATCCTAATCCCCTCCTATTAGCTTGTGAAATAAATAGTTCTTTTTAGTAACGCCGACGCTCCATGACATAAGCGTTATACCAAGATGTTATTTCCCCGTGTTGATTCCTTACATTTTCATTCAAGGTATGGGCAGGAAGAAATTTGCTTTCCCCACTTTATGCGAGAGAGCCAGGGAATATGTGAGTTTTTAATACAATACCATTTTGGGAGGTGGGTGAACTCTGACCGTGACTCGTGACCGTGATCACTGCCTCAGGCAGTGGTGGAAGTATAGCTTAGGTCCCACTCCTGAAAATAGCACGTTTCCATAGACTAACAGAGATTCTTCCAGGGCAGCCGCGTCAGGCTTTATCTCCAGAGTATTGACTTAGCTGCCCCCCCTCCCCCACCGTTCCGAACTTGGGGCCTGGGTCCGTCAGCACTATTCGGTGACAAGCAGGGGCGCAGCCAGAACTTCCGAATGGGGGGGGGCACATCACCTTTGAGGGGCACGCCAGGAGTAAAAGGTGGCTTTTTAACGTAACCTAAAACTTACTATATCTTAAATTATATTAACTTTTGGGTACCTTTGGTACGAGAAAAATGCAAATCAAACATTGGTGGAGAAGGGAAGCTCGATTAAAACCGGAAAAAGAAAATTTCACCGCAATCTCATCAAAGTCGTCAAAACATGACTGTTTTGGATAGATTTAAGGACAAGTCAGCCAACTCATGGAAGTACTTAACATCAGAGAAATCAGCGGAGCCTGTGATATCTCACTATGTGCAAGCTAAGATATATTGGAGTCGAAAATTCACTTGTTATGTCCACTGGTTTTGTCATGACAAGTGAGCCCTGGTTGAACGCGGATTAAGTTCCGCGGCTCCCTCTAGGGGTGTAGGAGGAGGAGTGGCAAAGTGGCATTGGACCATTTTTGCTGCCGGAATAATTTGAGAGATATCTTTTTAACGCGTTTATCAAGTTCCATATTTTCGAGGATCAGTCCCAGTTAGAGTAAAAAAGGTAAAGAGGCTGGTGGTTTTGTGGGGATGGTGTGACAGGGCTGAAAATTGTGAAAAACTAGTTCTTCATTTAGATTAATTAGTAGAAATCCTGGTTTAGGGGACTGCTCTCTGAGCTCAGGGGCACATGCCTTTTTAGCACATCCCTCCCCAGAATCCATCAGTATAATTAGCAATTTATATAATCAGGGGTGCTTAGGCAGCACCTCGACCAGCTCGGGGACCATATCAACTCGGGGGTGCCAGATCAAGTCAGGAGGCACTTAATCAGGCCAGGAGCCCCATACCAGCCCAGGGGCCCTCATCAGCCTCAGTGTGACCAGCTAAGCTCAGGGCCCTAGAGCTGCTGATAAAATTCCTCAACTCAAGAGGCCCAGATCAGCTTCAAGGGAGATCCGCAAAAAAATTATTGGCTAGATCAAAAGGTCACAAAAAGTTGTTTCAGAAGTCCCATTATCATTTTTGCGAATTCGACTTGCAAATGTCTTAAAGTTTCTCTCAAAGTCAACATTTCTAGACGACTTTACCGGTACACCTCTTATCGATGTATATGACCTACCCCCGGCTACGGCTATCAATTTCCCTAAGAAACCGGTCCCATTTTTCCTAAGCAGTGACATGAAAGCTTAAAACTATTAAATAAAAAGTTATTTTAAAAAAGTTACAGCCAAAAATAATATTAAAACAAAAATATAGGACTTTTAAGAAATCACAATTGACCGATCAGAACGTACAGTCACCTCATAGGGGGGTCACGTGACCTTTCTGACGCAAAAGTTTCGTCATCTTGGGGTAGAAGCAGAAAACTACTCAAGACCCGAGGTATGAAACGGCTGAAGACGTGAGTAATTATGTTTTTTCCGTTTTTTAGGGCGTATTAATTCATTTTGTATTTTCAAAGACTTTTTAAAGTTAATTCAAATACCAATACATGAGAATATACATTTCTATTACAAAAACATTACTTTTTAACTTTAGATAGTTTTCGAAAAGTAAGTGATGGGTGAAGGTTTTAACATTTTATCGGGATTATTAACCTATTTCGATAATAAGTGAGTGGCCTCCCAAAATTTTGCCGAAGATACAAAAATAATTGACAGTTTCGTAATCCGGATTTTTCAAATAGCAAGAAACCACAATAATATTTTTTGCGTATCTCCCTTTCAAGGGCACAAAATAGGTACTAGCTCAGGGGCACCAATGTGTGGTGGTCCTGGATGGCTTAACGCTGGCACAGCAATACAAGTCCCGTACAAAGCCTATCAGAGACCCAAAGTCGAAGGGAGTACTGACCTCCCCAATCTCCTGGGATCTCCAACCAATGGCTAGGGAGGGGTAAGTCAGCGGCTTCATCAGCAGGACCGTCCACGGAATAGGTGTTATATAGCAACTGGGGCAAAGTTCTTTATCCTTTTATTGAGCGTCCTTTTTCCTTAACATTTCTTAGATTTTAGAATACAATCCAGATATATTGCTTGAGATCC
The DNA here is from genome assembly GCA_034440635.1 of Lepas anatifera. Taxonomy (NCBI): domain Eukaryota; kingdom Metazoa; phylum Arthropoda; class Thecostraca; family Lepadidae; genus Lepas; species Lepas anatifera. Next base: position 579,811 of record JAOTON010002140.1, on the reverse strand, counting down.
TAGGCCCAAACACTATTTTCGAAAATTATATGTCTCGGAACAAATGTATCTACGCCCATTGCGTACCAAAAAAACAAATTGAAACATGTCGATCTGGAACCAATACTGAAAGAAAGGAGGCAAAAAATAATCTAGTTGTATCATCGATAAGAGCAAATCAAACAGGGAACTTGGCACTTCAGCTAGTTTTAAATATATAGGCGTAACCCCAATAACTACCTTCCTAACTATTCTGAAATAAATAACTTTTCGTTTTTAACATTTCGTGGGAAAACTAGACAAACAAGGGCAATGACAGAAATTGATGAGCATAATCCCAAAAATAAAAAGAAGTATGACAAGTTGAAAATAACAACAGGGTGAGCCAAGGCGATAGATATCCGGGTGCCTATTTTCTTGGTAATTTGCTCACTTACAACATAGCAAGGGTGATAAAGAACTGTGGTGAATTCAACAGGATCTGTCCGCGGAATATATGTTATATCCGGGACGCACTCCCATATCCCTTGTATTTTGATTAATTTTTCTTTTCATTTTCTTGGAAATTTCCTGATTAAAGAGTTCGTGAATTCGACACCGGGAAAGAATTGGTAATCATTTCCCGCAGATTATCATTTATTCGTGCTCAAAACGACTGACATTCAATAACTTTAAGTCTAACTACCAGAGTGAATTGAGGTAGTCAGGTTTAATATCATGCACACCGTCTCCTTTCATAGTCTTCATCACTTCACGTTCATTACGACGGCGCTTGAAAAGCCACCATATGTGTGAAAGTGTTCGAACTAATACACAGCAGTATTTAATTTCCCGAAATGTGCCATAAAGCTGTTATTTTAGCCACGCTGCAAATTTCCATATACGTAAAGGCTAGCTTTAAACCACGCCCCACCAGTGGTCCGGTGCCAACTTCGCCCGACCGGGGGCCATTGATGCCCTCCTGTAACTCCGAATATATGGGGGTTAACGCAAATCTGCAAAGTGCACTGAAAAGCTCGTGTAAATCCAGTAAGAAATTACTTCGCATGTTTAAGCGCTCAGGCCAAATGTTTGACCTCCAGAGGTCAAGTTAGGTCACGATAGGCCATTTCCACTAAAATATGCAATGCTTAAGCAGACTAGGCACAGCTCTCATGCCGTTAGTCATTGCAATCTAGTAAAGTAAATTTAAAGGGAGATACGCGAAAAAAATTATGATTGTGCTTTCTTGCTATTTGAAAAATCCTGATTAGGAAACTGTCAATTATTTTTAAATATTCGACACAATTTTGGGAGGCCACTCACTTATTATCGAAATAAGTTAACAGTTCCGATAAAATGCTGAAACCTTCATCCATCACTTATTTTCGAAAACTATTTAAAGTTGAAAAGTAATTTTTTCTTGTAATACAAATGTCTCTCCTGTATTTGTATGTGAATTAATTTTACAAAGCCTTTACAAACTAAAAAATGAATTAGTTTGCCCTAGAAACGGAAAAAATACAATTACCTACTTAAATCTTCAGCCATTTCGTACCTCGGGTCTTGAGTCGTTTTCTGCTTCAGCCCCAGAATGACGAAACTTTTGCGTCAGATAGGTCACGTGACCCCGGTATGAGAATCCTAGGCTTCTCATTGGTTAATTTTGATTTCTTTTAAGCCCTATATTTCTGTTTCAAAAGGGGTTTGGAATGTTTTTTTCTTAAGTAATTTTTTTATAGTAGTCTGAACTTCTACATCACTAATTAGGATAGATATAACCTAATTCTTAGAGAAATTGATAGCCTTAGCCGTGGATACGTCACATTAACTGATAAGAGATGTAACGGTAAAGTTGTCTAGAAATGTTGACTTTGAAAGGAATTTTAAGGCATTTGCAGGCCGAATTCGTAAAAATTGGAATAGGACTTCTGAAACAACTTTTTGTGACCTTTTAATCTAGCCAATCAGGGGCCAAAAAAGTGTTCAGATTGTCACCATTAAAAATGCCAAACTATAGATGTGTCACCAGCCCAGGCTGCAAAATGTGGCACGTTTTGAGTTATTGGGATACCAAGGGATACTCCTGGACCATCTTAGTTGTTGAAAAACATTGCGAGTTTAAATTGCATGTGCAAATTTTGGCTATTTGTTCCGTTATTCGTCTGGAGCAAACATTTCAGCTAATTTTTGTCACCTTGTCCACCTTGGGCTGTCACCATTTAGAATGCCAAAATGGTCAGTTTTTCGACCCCTGTAGCCAATAAATTTGTTTTCGCGTATCTCCATTTAATGGGAAAATGTCATAATTTTCTCCGCTATGTGAAACATAATGACATTCTGATAGTGGTTTGACCTCCTGAGGCTACCTCGTGACCTAATATGACATGAGATCATAAGACTTTTACAATGACGTTTATTTCAGCGCTCTAGCTTGACACAACTGACCTTATCAGAACAAGTTTCAAGAGAACATGACGAGTACAGACAAAAGCGAAAGAAAAGGACAAAACAAATACGATCCAAAGACAGAAAATGTGAAATTTTGCCTTAACCACAAGGTCAGAGGCTAATACGGACCCCAATTCGAAGAGTCTTAGCGGAAATAACATACATTCCTAGCTAGATGTAATGGATTCAATGCCTCCACGCCCTCTATCTCCTCCCAGACGACTCTCATGACGAATTCGGTCATGTGCGGCTGGCTTTCACACGTAGGTAAAAATGGCCAGAATAATCCCATAATCCTAAGGCAGTAATCCTGGCAGAGCTAAAACAGCCGGCTTCCCCTCTAGCGGCCAGTTGCTGAACTAGCGTCTCGGTTGCTCAGCTGCTTCGGTATCCTGCCACCAGGTGGCTAGCCCCGCTAGTGTCAAGGCCAATGAGCGTTTCGTTACCTAACGTACTCTGTCCGATGCTAACTCCACTCTGTCCGAGCCCAAAAAAAATCTGCTCAAAATGCCACCTTTTTACCTGCAATGACCTCAAAACTTATCTGAGCAAAAATTGACTGATGTAGTTTCTTCTTGAATTTTTATGAGCTATCCCCCAGCTTCGCGTTTTTTCGCTATCCGGCGTAGAGGCCGAGTTCGAGAGGGTGCTCAAACACCCCTCCACCAGGGCGAAGGTGGCTCGGAGGCCCACCAGGGTGCGGGTTATATTGTGTTTCAACACAAAGCTCGAATGCGTTTTGTGCTTGTTCAAAAACATAGCCACCGCATGACAGACTATTTTTAGTGCAGCACTGGATTTTCTGATGGTACACCACCGCTAAATACTGCCCGATTGCGAGAAAAAAACATTGTAAGGAAATTATAAACGAACTGAATCACGGGATAGCATCTGTCAGTCTATCAATTTCAACATTCGCCTGAATCTGCACCCCACTACTCAGTATGCAAGAGGATGTTTTATCGAGCTCACTGTTTATCTGCCGCATCTATGTCGAGTACGTTTATAGTAAACCGGCCAATTCCAGCTACCGTGCCTGGCGGCACGTGGCTCGAGCGCAAGACGAAAAACTGGGAGACCTCCATTAGAAGCTCGGCTGGGACTACGGGGGCAGGGTGGGGTATAGTCCAGAGTGCAATAGCACAGGCGGATCCAGGGGGCAAGGGGGAGAACGTGCCCCCCATCGACCCCTCGGCGCCCCCTAAAATGGTCACAGCGCCCCCTTGAAATGCTGCTTCCCACCCCCTCCCCCCCAGGATACGAAAATCGGCGCCCACCGATAGGATTTTGCGCCCATCTGATAGGCTTTGCCGGTCAAAAGTAGCACCCCCGGATCGGATGGTGCCCCCCCGATCGGCAATCCTGGATCCGGCTATGTAAAATAGTACAATGGGAAATCGTAAGGGCTAGAGAAGGTTACTATCACAAAGAATGAAACATGTGCTTGGTAATGAGTAGTATTGTGAAATAGTTCGGCCTACCATCTTCAGATGTACAACTTTAAGAGTCATGCATGCCATACATCTGAAAAAGAGGGACGATTCACAATTCCTAAAGCTTTAGGACCAAGACTCGGAGAGTATTGCCTTCCGTATTTCCCCTTGGTCATCAACGGTGGCACCACCAGAGTCAAGTAGGGACAAATGTAGCTGCTATAAACAGACAGCTGAGGTCAGTTTGGGTCGACCCTGCCAGCCCGGCGTCGCACGCGCTTGGCACGTGTCCCCGCTCCAGGCCTGGTCTTCACGTCTGGCCTACTGCAGAGACAAGTCTGGAGCCATCTCAGAGCTGGTCAGAGCGTGGCAGAGGCAGCAGCTCATCAGCGTCGCTCCAACAGGATGCCCTCCCCGCTGGTGAACACCCCTATCGGCAATGACCTGGAGGGAGGCGATGCGGAAGATGTTGGCGCTTCAGAGTACGTTGGCCTCTCCAAAGAGGAGCTGCTGAAGTACGCCAACGATCCGTACTGGGTGCGAGTGCGCTGGGTGCTGTTCATCACGTTCTGGTTTGTCTGGCTGGCGATGCTGGCGCTGGCCATTATAATCGTGGCTCTGGGGCCCAAGTGTGCTCCAGAACAGCGACTAGACTGGTGGCAGAAAGATCCCGTCTACCAAGTGTACCCGCGCTCCTTCAAAGACTCGGACGGCGACGGCGTCGGAGATATTGCCGGTAAGGGCTCATACCCAGGCGTTTATTCTGCGAGCATGGAAAACGTTCAAAGTAACTGCGTACTCCCAAATTGGTACACAGGCGCCTGGGTGGTTAAATCGGGACACGTCTCGGGGACGACGATATATGTGCACTGTAACGCTGCCTATTTGTATCTGCTATCCCACGCCCGCACAGAATTTGCGTCACACCGCGGCCAGCTATTGCGGTCGAAGCTCAGTGTCTCACCAAATTCTCACCGAGCTGGGAGGGAAGGTAGCAGAAGGTTTCATTCAGTCGGGTCTCAGTGGTGTGGGAATTTACAAGGTACAAAAATTATGTCTGGGACACCCGGTAAATATTTCTTTTCCGGAGCCGTAAAGGGAAAGATGCTACGTTTACCTGAATTTCCTTGGACAAAATATGAAGTATAGTTAGCTACCAATGGTTGGTGTGGTTTGCTACTATTGTTTGTTGCAATCCTTGGCGTATCGGTCAACCAATGGTTCACTAACCCTCTACCCTTCTGTCTATTTTTTCAATAAACATGATGTATTTAAGCTTGTGGGCGTTTCGAATTATGTGGCACAATATTGTCGGGACTGATCTTTTGGTCAGTTGAGTCGGCTGTGTCCCAGCCCACCTGTTAGCGTAGTCGCAGGCACAGTCTTCCAAGGAACAAACAGCGGCCAAATATTTCTAGTGCTTCTGGGTCTCTTTAAAATGTTTTGATGTGATGGAACATGACGTGATAAATCGACACGTCGGGGCTTTATGGCACTGAGCGTGGTTCCAAAGCTACTTGGAGGGTTGAACCAGGGGCGTGATCTTTTGTAAAATTATTGAGGCTCCCAAATTTGAGATCGTGCCGACAAACCCCATATAGGATGGTGGGATACATACAAATACATATACATATCATACAAAGTCGATTTTAGCCGCCTTTTCACAGGTCTGTTGAACTCTCAAAAGGATCAATTTCAAATCTTTAAAATGAAAAACACCAAAATTCCAAGGACGTGTTAGCATTACTCGACGTTTCGTGGGGGTGCCTACCCGGGCACCTTTCACACCGATATCAATATACACTCCTCGGTTGAGTCCAGACTGAGACTGGAAAGAAACTGTGCAATTGCATGCAACTGTTTTTCCACACCTTTTGCCTGAGGCTGTTCATTTACTGATTTTAGTTACCAGTCCTCGTTGCCTCTCCGTCATTTGAATATCTTACGTGTCTGGGCGCAAAGTCAACTTATGTATAGAATTGAGATCAAAAATACTAATATGTCAATCAATCGTCAGCAAAAGTCATATCTAAAAAATGTCTTTGTTGTTGAAAGATGTTGTGAAGCTTTACGGTTTGGAGTCCCGCGGGGCTCTCTCTACCCTCATGTTTTGCGGTCCCTGGTTAGACATGTGCTGAGAAAACAGTAAATTATGCACTAAATGATAGCAGATGATAGGTGTTTTAACTTTTAAAATTTTCCTGAAAATAAATTCGGCAGATTACATAAGTTTTAGCGCAATATCTTTATCAAGAGCGGTGCTATGGCTCAGTATTTATGAAGGGTCTATTCGCAAACCGAGTATTATCGAATACGGTGCGTTCTTCGTACAACGAAACCGTAAGTAACATTATTGAGAGAAAGCAGAACGTTTAGATATTCCATGCTATTCCAGGTGATATATCCTCTAGATTTTTATAGGATTATTTTGACATAGGTGGATAGGGCAACTAAAAATAGGGAGTGGCTAATGCAATGTAATGTTTTAATGTACTTGGATTATATTCACTCTTGGGAGAGTGAATAGACTGTTTATAGGATAGCTGGGAGGAATAAAAACAACCATCCCAAACTCCAAACACTAGTATATGATAATAGTATGTCATAGACGTGCTCAGAAATTCTACCTGAGGGACTTCCTGCATGTGTTAGTCTATTTTAGCATACTAAGTACATTTAATAGGGCAAGCATCTTGGGCATGCACTTGGTTCTAGGACCAAATAAATAAAAGTACATCCATGGGCGGATCCAGGAGGAAATATATTTCAGAATCCCTCCGAACTGGCATGGGCGGACCAATGTTAGATGATATTAAAGCATCAACAGCTGCGGAACATGCATACATCTCCCTGCAATTGAATCTGTGCACGCTAGATTCGGAAGTTTTTTTCGGCGAAATATGTATTGATCTTCGGCGATGATAAGAGACACAAAAACTCAACAATTTAGCTTCAGATTGCTTGCCTAAACTGTTTGGCAGCATCATATTTTGAACATGATTTGCAAAAAGGTCTACATGGTTTTGCCGTAAAAATAAGTTTGTTTACTAATTATTTATAAAATGTGAGGCTGCCGAGTATTAATGGGTACACAATTGATAGTTGAAAGCTAAACACACCAGCTTTAACACGCGCATTGACGGGGGGGTACCCGCCCCCTCGGGTTTTTCGGAGATAGTAGAAAAAGGCGACGCGTAGCGCCGCCGTACTTGGTATACCTTTTCCCTCATAATTTTTACAACTTCTGTGAAAATTTTAAGGTTAGGTCATCTCAGGTCAGGTCACCAGTACAGGTCAAGTGACCCGACCTCAAAAAAAGTTTAAGATAGCATAACTCGGAGCAGGCTGAACTTATCCGATTGAAACTCATATCACATAATGGCCCCACCGAGTTCTCTAACATATGTTCCGGTATTTTGATATCGATGACCTAAGGTCAGGTACGACGCATGACCTCTCCATTGGAAATACATGGGAAAAATGGTTTTTACGGAATAACTCAGTAACGGATGGTGATAGAGCATTTATTGCAGCTGCATTACACTTGCCTGGGCTTTGCGGTTCTAATGATATGCCTTTTATATAATTTGACCCTGACCTGACCTCAGGTCAGGTCAAATCCTTGATTTGACCTAGCAAGGTCAAATTATATATCATTCGATTCGGCTTGCTAAGAGGATTCATATAGTTCAAGTCGTTTTGCTCTATCTTTACTTGTTCAGATGTAATGCCCGAAAAACTGAATTTTACATGTTATCCCTATGACGGGCATGTTTGACCTCTCGTGACCTTAAATGTGACCTGACAAAAAATGGTTCAAATGTTTTCGATGGAGAAGTGGATGGGCAGCCCAACGCCGTTTACCGTTTTTCGCTACCTACCGTGGTTCTCGAGATCTTAGGGGGGCGGGTACCCGCCCCCCGTCAATGCGAAGGTGGCTCAGACCCCCGTCAATGCGCGTGTTAAATTAAACCACGACCCTGAGTGATAGTTCACAAGCAACAGAACAAAAACTGCAGGGTCTAGTGCGTAAAGAGTTAATTTCAGGGGCTGTAGATGTTGTTAGACATTGTCAATATTCATCTCACCTAACTATTTCGCTTTCCTACGTCCGCCAATGATTATTTGTTGGCGTTATACTGTTCATCTCCACGCTGAAGGTGTCTGGCAGTATCTGACGCATGCTAATCTATGCAACAGAAATCTGGTAGCATGTAAGTTCTGGCCCTGGAACCGTCATTGATTTTTTATTTTCCCATAACGGAAAGATATGCAAATTTTGTATCAATTTTCTATCAATACGTACCAATTTAGGAAAAATTAAACAATGCGGTCGAGAGTCATGGAGAAGCTAACAAGCAGTAAAAACAGTAATCATGTACCTCCTTGTTCACAATGTTAAATATTCTTATTTTTTAATGGAGTTAAGCGAGAAAGAAATCGAACCCACTTTATTTTTAAAATATGACTACTATATGTTTATATATAGATTAGGAAGTGGGTAACTCTGCCCCCTCCTGCGTGACGGATATAGGGGTAGCCAGGAGCCTGATAGGGATAGTGTTAAGATCTAATAAACAAATCTAAGCCACCATCTGGTAAAAGTGAGGTGGATTTCAACCTATGATTTGCCTTCTAAGTTACACAGTGTATTTAACGTTGCAGCATTCCAATACACAATGCATTGAACGTATCTCATGGGCAAAGCAGCAATCATCTGAAAAACCCAAACATCTGAAAGTCTTCCCAGGCACTTTAATCGCGCGTTACTGCAACATCTAGGGGCCATTTATCACGACACGCCCCTCTTTACATCGTCGTCAGATGCACATGCCTGTCTGGCAGTTGAGAAAATAAGCACTTGCATCAGCTTGTTGAGACCAATCCATCGTGGAGCAGCTCACAACTATGTTACCCTTGTATTTTTGCACGGCTCCTTTTAAGCTTTTCGCCAGCATTGAGAGTAGAAAGAGAGCACGGTTTGGCGCGTGCAACTGTGTTAATTGCATTTCTCCGTCAATAATATGTGACATCCATGATACAACTCTTTTGCCCGTGATATTTTTCCAGTTTGTTTTTTACGTCTATTCGTAGCTCAGATTTACTGGTTATTAGAACGATGCATTCGACGTTTGATGAACAGTTTTCTCTCAACGCTTTAAAATTCCTATTCCCGTCGTAAGGTGTCACGGTTTTCTTGCTGCAACGCACTCGTTCTTTTACTCGATGATATCGTTCGAAAGGTCATACGAACCTATTTCTCGCTAGTTTATTGATGTTATAGTTACCTTTCACCAAACTTGTTTATTACGCTGAGAAATAACACTACGCAGCACCCAAGTGTTTTGCTAAATTCTTCAAAATGCTAGAGCATGCTGTCGTTTCAGGACTCCGATCCAAGTTGGACTACCTGTCGGACATCGGTGCGAAGTCAGTGTGGTTGTCTCCAGTCTTCAAGTCCCCGATGAAGGACTATGGATACGACATCTCTGACTTCCGCGAAGTCGATCCCATGTTCGGCTCCATGGAGGACTTCGAAGCACTCGTGAAGGAGCTCAAGGAGAAGGGTGAGCGTGGGCCGTCAACTTCCCCCGGGTTCTTTTTACTTTGAACATAGCCCGGTATTCACTATTTCTTTTCTTTCGTTTTTGCTGTCCGCTTACAAAGGATGAGAATCAAGCCTAAACATACAGTAACCACATGCTGGACGGGACTTAGGTGGCACCCTGTTATAAATCAGAAGTGAGAATGAACCATGTAAACCAAGAATCTCCAAGAAGGAAACTTATTCTAGACAGGCATGCGTGACGATTGGTGTTGTTTTCTCTTGGCGCCACTAAGGTAACAGTTTAACAGTTTTCTTTTTACCGACCCCGCGAACAGCTACAATTCTGTGACCTGATTCCGCAACGTGTTCTTAACGTTAGCTCTTGCAATTTGATCCCTTTTCATTCTGCACGGGGCTTGAGGAGACTTCCTCAGCCTACATGTACATTGAACCGGCAGAGATGCACCTTATCATGGACCTGGTGCCCAACCACAGCAGCGACCAGCACGACTGGTTCCAGCGCTCCATACGCCGGGAGGAGCCTTACACAGACTACTACATCTGGCGGGACGGTAGCAACGGGGGCCCTCCAAACGACTGGCAATCAGTGTTCGGAGGCTCGGCGTGGACGTACAATGAGGGGAGGGGTCAATGGTACTACCATCAGTTCCTGGAGCAGCAGCCTGACCTTGACTTCCGCAACCCACTTGTAGTGCAGGAGATGGACGACGTCATTAAGTTCTGGCTGGACAAGGGCGTCAGTGGATTCCGGTGAGACAATGTATTGGAGTGTGACATGATTATGTGTGAAATTATTGGTAGAAATATGGAAAACAATTGAATTTGATATATCACCGCCAAAAAATTCGAATGGTTCAATCTCAAATGGTTACAACCGTCAAAATAGAGGGCGTATTAACCCTCGTTTGAAGATGCACAAAATAAATATTTTATTCAGGGCCATTGCAGACGAAAACTAGTTATTTCACCATTGCTTCATACATATGTTTCCAAATGGGGTCAGGTAGAAAAGAGCTCAAAGGCATCTAGTCATTTTTTATCACAGCCTCTACGTTGGCACCTCATTCTAAGATGAGTTGCCATCTTCAATTCCCATCTGCACAGAAAACTTCTACACGCCTGACAATTTTCTTCTGTATGTCTTGACAATACCTATTCCTAGTCCTGTCACAGCCCTTCTTCTAAAAGCTGGTCCCTTCTGGAGATACAGCCTTGAGCAATCAAGCCTCACCGTTACCCTCCTCGGCAGGCTGGACGCACTGAAGCACCTGTTTGAGACTGAGGACCTGAGCGCGACGGAGCCACTGCTGGAGGGGAAGACCAACAGAAGCGACTGGGGACAGCTGGACCACAGTGGTGTCACCACTGACCTTCCGGAGACGTTCGAGGTGCTGGCTGGGTGGCGCCAGCTCTGCGACCAGTACCAGGTGGAGGACGGAGAGCACAGGTGAGCCGGAGCCCAAATCAGGGGTGGTGACTCAGCCTAAAAAAGCTAATGTTTGGAGAAGAAAAGTTTCGAGTTCGATAAATAACTGGGCTCAGATAGTTCTTATGATAGATTTCCAGGTAGGTGTTCAACTGGTTACAAGACTGACTGACATGAGAACCTTTGGTTTGATTTTATAACTTGCAAATAGACAAATACTTAAACGGCGTTGACTATGAACAGTGTACTTATTGTGATTCAAATTTAATCGCAAAATGTCGCGGATAATCGTGGGTACTTCCCTCTTCATAGTATTTCGACGCCTGATATTTATGTATGTGCATTTTAGAAAAAAATTGACCAAAACATTCTGATAAATTGACTGGAGAATGTTCTGATCCCACCAAGGATTGATTCTTTACACACCATCAAGTTCCAGAACTGTCTTCTGTATGTATTGCACACCCGGTCCGACAAGCAGCCCTAAAAAGAAATTCAGTGGTCTCTTACTAGTTGAACCCAGGGACGAATTCCACCCGCGAACCTCGTTCTTGTGTCAGGCAGCGCTGACACCCTTAATTCTCTTCAGGCTCGGCCGTACACTCCTGGGGCTTCCGGGTGATTTGGAAGGAAATCAGTGTCTGCATTGAGGTTCTCCTTGTCTGTCTGCTTTCCAAGAATATTACTTCTTTCTGAGCTCCGTTTCAAGGGGATTTCATCAAGTTGAATCTGGTCGTGAGAGTGCCCTATTTTTGTGATCGTTTTTCTGGCAGCAGCGTTTTAAGAAGCACAGTGTTTACTGGACCTCCAAAAAGGTATAGTCCCTAGGTCCAGCTGTGTTTACAGGCTCTGCATTTACCATGGCGCACAAAATAAGGGTTATTGGTGAACTTTTATTGGTGGGATGTTGCAAAACAATGTCCGTGTCCGTTTTAACTATTTCACCAAAATGTGTCCAAATTTCTAAAAGGATTATATGATATTTATCCACTTCAGAAATAAATAATGCAGTCATAGATAATGGGATTTAGGGTGTATTGGGACACTGCATTCCCCTTCCCTCGAAAATGATGAATTTTAAAACAAGGTGTATGATGTTGACTGGAAAGAAATTGATTAAAAAGTCCACTTCGCCCCACCCTCCACCTCCCCCTTAACCCTTGCCCCGGTGGCGGGTACGAGCCACCTTCGCCCTGGTGGGGGCTCAAAAGACCCCCACGAGCTCAAAAACTAAGAGAGCTAGAAAAAAGCACAAAACGGCAATCGAAAGCTCTTTGAAAATGATATCGAAAATACTCCGGTCATTTTTCTTGTCAGGTCAATATCAAGGTCACCAGAGGTCAAAATAGGTCAAAATCGCTATTATGAGGTGTACTAAGAAAACCTCATATATCTCAGAAACTATGATAGCTAGAAACATTTTCTAACACCATCCGAAAGCTCTTGAGATGCGCTTTCATTACGGTGGCATTCATTTTCCTTTCAGGTCAAAGCCTAGGGAGCTACAGGTCACTAAATATTGGGCATATTCTTGGGAATGTCCATAGCCACCCATGCATAAGGGCGTTTACTTTTTCGCTAATAGCTTCCAAACCAAACAAGATATAGCCATAGTTTATGCACCATTGCAATCCTCTCGTCAATACGAATCGAATGATATATGATATTGCTATGCCAGGTCAAATTTAAGAATTTGACCTGACCCAGGTCAACGGTCTGACCCAACTTGACCTAGTATAGTCATGATGTATATCATTTGACTTCCAGTGACTATACAAACACTTCGGTGACAAAATAAAAGCTCTATCTTAGTTTATTCAAAATTTATAGAAAAAACACCAAAAAATGTTTATTTGACCTAAAGTGACCTTTTAAAGGTCACAAGTCAAAAATTTTGGCATCAGCTTCAGAAATGGGCTAAGAGCAAGTCGCAACCGATGTTTGAAGTTTATTTCATCCATGCTTACTGAGAAAAGCTCATTTCGTGATTTTCCCCATGTATTGACAATGGAGAGGTCATGCTCTGCACATGACCTTAGGTAACCAATATAAAAAATCCCGGAACAAATGTTGTAGCTCCTGGTGGGCCCAATATGTGGTATGAGTTTCAACTTGATCGATTAACCCTTCTTTTAGTTATGCGGTCCTAAGTATTTTTTGGGGTGAGGTCACTTCACCTGGCCTGGTGACCTGACCTGATATGACCTTGAGCCAAAATTTTCAGAAAAGATGTAAAATGATGAAGGAACAGCTAGAGCAAGTTTGGCGGCGCTGCTCGCCGCCGTTTTTGGTCACTTTGGAAAACCCGAAGGGGGTCTAAAAGACCCCCCACCCGGGCGAAGGTTAAAACCAGACCCCCTGCCACCACTGAATATAGTGTCGTTAAAGCATGTTGTTTAAAAACATAGCTGGCTCACTCCAATATTTCTGAATTGATCTTATAATCTTAGAAAGCCCACTAAAGATGAGGCACCATCTAAGGCAGTGGCTCCCAAACGGTGGGTCATGGCCCCGTCTGGGGTCACGGGGTCATTCCACGGGAGTCCCAGAAACCTTTGGAGCTGAACTTTGAATAATGTGCTAAGACATCATTGACACAGTCTTCCTTGCTAGGGCCGACTGATTTATGATGATCAGTGCCTTCTACGTCGCAGTGTCACGGTGTATGCTAGCATCCGTTCTGACCCCCCCAACCTCCTGGTGACAGGCTGCTGATGGCGGAGGTTTACGGTCCCACGGAAACCGTGATCCAGTACTACGGCAACGGCACCGACATGGCCGACTTCCCCTTCAACTTCTTGCTAGTGAGCCGGCTGAACTCGCCTGCCGATTTCACCGGCACCACACTGCAAGCCACCATCGAAGAGTGGCGCTCGGCGCAACCCAACGGCACATGGGCCAACTGGGTGCTGGGGAACCACGACCAGCCGCGCGTGGCGTCGCGCGTGGGCGAGGAGGCAACTGACGCGCTCAACATGCTGCTGCTGCTGCTGCCTGGCACGCCTGTGACCTACTACGGAGAGGAGCTGGGCATGGCGGATACCCCCCATAACGCCGGCGCAGCAGAGGGACCCGGCTGGGCGTGACCCAGAGCGAACCCCGATGCAGTGGAGCGCTGCTGAGAACGCTGGCTTCACCGACGGTCAGCCCTGGCTGCCAGTTAACCCCAACTTCCGGGCTGGCGTCAACGTGGAGGCACAGCTGGAAGCCCAGGAGAGCCATCTTCTGGTGTACAAGAAGCTGACCAAGCTCCGCGCCAACACCGACTCCTTGACACTGGGAAGCTACGTCGAGCTCATAGCTGATGCCAATGTAAGGAGGGCCAAACTTGTGGCAGTAGTTATCTTTCAGTCTGGTAGTTTTCAGATTTTCTGGTGGCTTTTATATGTATTGTGTGCCTTTCTGAAAATACCAGAAATATTGGGCCTTTGCTCTTCCAGCTTTGAGGGAATCAAAAGCATTATCATTATTGAACAGCTGGGCCACCCTTTCTAGCTTCTTGTGAGCCTGTACTACTTTAGTATACTTGTCGTACTTTAGTATACTTGAGATAGATGGGAAACACAATCTTCAGCTTTCATAAGGATAACTGCGTAGCCTAATTTCTCTAGACCCAAGTCATTTTGGGACCCAGATCAGTTCAGGGGACCAGAACCAGTCAGGAGGCACTTAATAATTGTTAGGGCTTCTCGACGCACCAACTGCCAGGGTCATATGACGTCGCCATCTCTTTTCCTGTTGGAAGGGTCGCACGGGAGCCAGCTTGCTCCTTGTTCAGGGAAGCCACCGGGCCTTGAACCCGGGTCGGTTGCGTGGAAGCCAGCTACGCTGACCACTCCACTACCGCGACCCCTCAGGAGACACTTAATCAGCTCATGAGCCCCATAACAGCTCAGGGGCCCCCATCGGCATCGGTGAGCCCGGCTCAGCTCAGGGTCCCAAAGCTGTTCGGGAAATTACGCAATCAACTCAGGAGGCCCATATCAGCTTGAAGGGCACCAAAGTAGCTCAGGGCGCACCAGACCAGCTCAGAGAGCGTCAGACGGGCTCAGGAGGTATGATAATGACTCAGAAGGCACCAGATTGGCTCAGGCAAGTTCAGCTCAGTGGTCCTCGACCAGCTCGGGGTCCAGATTGGTTCAGGGGTACCAGATCAAGTCAGGGGAACTTAATCAGCTCAGGGGCCCCCATCAGCCACGGTGGGCTCCGCTAAGCTCAGGGCCCCAGAGCTACTCAGGAAATCATGTAATTAACTCAGGAGGCCCGGATCAGCTTAACCCCCCACCGGGGCGGGCCACCTTCGCCCCCGGGGGCATCGATGCCCCCTCTAGCAAATTGCACTAGAAAGCTTGCGTGAATTCAGTAAGAAATTACTGAACATGTTTTAGTGCTCAGGTCAATGGTTTGACCTCCAGAGGTCAAATTAGGTTAAGATCGGCTATTTTCACTCAAATATGCAATGCTTAAGCAAACTGGGCATAACTCTTCTGCCATTAGAGCTATTGAGGTCTGGTAAAGTACATTTGATAGGAAATTGTCAGTACTTTTTCAGCTATGTGAAACGTAAAGACCTCCCGCCAGTGGTTTGACCTCCAGAGGTCACCTCGTAATCTAATATGACCTGAGGTCACGAAAGGTCAGAAAGTAATTGCCGTATATCAAATGAAAGCCAGTGACAAGACAAACACGATGGTGTTTGTTTCAGCGCTCTAGCTTAATTAGGTCAAAAGTTATTGTCAAAATACTTTTTGACCCCTGGTGACCTTGGATGACCTGGAGAGCTCAAAGGGCAAATATGGCCCTGGAATCCGTGAAAGGGTGTCCAAGAACGCTTTTCTGATCAAGCTGAGCATTTTCAATCGTTTTGTGACTTTTAGATCATAAGACAGCTTTTCCCCATGCTTTTCCAATGGGAGAGGTCACCTCGTGACCTGACCTCAGGGCACGAAATCGAAAATTTCCGGATATACACCTTGTAGACCCTGGAGGGGTCATAAAGTGTAGGAAGTTTCAAATCGATCGACTTCGAAATGTAGCTCTTACAGAGCTCTAAAGTTGAAGTGAGGTGACCTTGGTTGGCCTCATCTGATGACCTGACCTTGGGTGACCCGGGGTAAAAAATTCAGGGATGGTGGGAAAATGATGCAGTGAGAGGAAGAGCCCTCAACCGCGGTGCTGCGCCTTATTGTTTTTCTACTATCCCGGAAAAACCTTAGGGAGGCCATCGATGGCCCCCTGGTGGGGCGAGGGTTAAAGGGCACCAGTTTGGCTCTGTAGACACTAGACTAGCTCAGAGGGCATAAGATTGGCTCAGGAGGCACAATGATGACTCAGGAGGCACAAGATCGACTCAGGGAGAATTAATTCAACTCAGGGGCACCATATCTGCTCAGCGGGCACCAAATCGATCAGTTCGGGGCCCAGATCAGCACCTAGACCAGGGGTCGAAAAAACCTACCATTTTGCCATTCTAGATGGTGATAGCCCAGGCTGGGCAGGGTGACAAAATTAGCCGATATGTTTCCTCCAGACAAATAGAGAAACAAATCGCCGAAATTGGCACCAGTAATTTGAGTTCACAATGTTTTTCAATAACTAGGCTGGTCCAGGAGTGTTAATTGGTATCTGTTAACGCAAAACGTGTCACATTTTGCAGCCTGCTTTGGTGACACATTCATGGATTGATATTTTCAATGGTGACACAGTGAACACTTCTTTGGCCCCTGACCTAGACCCCAAACCAGACCAGGGGCCTAGCTCAGCTCAGGGAGCAATCATCTCAGGGGACATAGTATCGGCTCAGAGCGTACCAGACCAGATCGGGAGGCACCAGATCATCTAAGGAGCCATCAATAATCCGCTCAGGGGCACCTGATCTGCTCAAGATGCACTATATTGACCCCGATATTGACCCAGGGGGCAGTAGATCGACTCCGGGAGGCATGAGATAAGCTCAAAGAGCCCGGGTCAGCTCAATCAAGGGACGCTAACAAAGCTAATAGGGCACTAGGCAAGCTCGGAGGTATCATAGTAACTCAGAAGGTATTATATGGGTTCAGAATGCACAACTATTTGCTCAGGGGGAGGGGGACACCAGATTGACCCAGAGGGCAGCAGATCAGCTTAGAGTGCACGTGATCAGCTCAAGGGGCCAATACCACATCAGTGGGCACCAGATGAGCTCAAGGGGCACCAGATTAGCTCCGCCCGTACGATTATTGGCGACGATGAGGCATTAGCTGGACACAGATTAGGTGCCCATACTCTTCCCCAGTGCTTTGAAACACGACAGAATGCTAGCTGACCAAAAAGGTAATAAATTGCCAAAAATAGTTTTAATCACTACATGCGTTCTAGTTGCGTCTAGGCTCAACGTCGAAGGGCACTAAATTTTGAGCGGCACAGCCAAAACGGGGCACACCACCTCGCAATCAAAGGGCACTCCGGCCCCCATGGGGGAAGTACGTGCCCACTGTACCCCTGGCTGCGCTTCTGCCTTTGAAGGTGCAAGAATTTCCTCCAGAAGATGAAGAAATACTAAAGGCCTTCTCTCTTTTCGACCACGATCGGTTCCCAAAGTAGTCTGGTAGGTGCAAACATGTTTTGTCATTGGGGGTTTAAGATATTTTGGGGCGCTTTGATTCGAAGTGATTTTCTGGGAGGTTTAGCTGATATGGAAACCTGACTTACTGAATTAGCTTAATCCCGGGAGTCGCTGCCTTCGCCAATTAACTTCTTTTTTGCCTATAAGCATTTTTTCGTTCCCGAGGGGCCCTTTGGCACAATTACAAGGGCTCCTCTTTTGTTTCCCTCCCCTGAGTGAGGTACTGGCTACGTACTTCTGTAATAATTTTTTTTTAATTTTGAACTTTAAATGGGCTTTTAATGTTTTAACATGCCCATTGACGGGGGGTACCCGCCCCCTCGGGTTTTTCGGAGATAGAAAGCCAAGTACGGCGGCGCGTAGCGCCGCACTTGCATACCTTGCCTCATCATTTTACAACTTTTGTGAAAATTTTGAGGCTAGGTCATTCAGGTCAGGTCACCAGTACAGGTCAAGTGACCTGACCTCAAAAGTTTAGGATAGCATAAGTAGGAGCAGGGTGACCTTATCCGGTTGAAACTCGTATCAAATAATGGGCCTACCAAGTTCTCTAAAAAATGTTCCGGTATTTTTGATATCAATGACCTAAGGTCAGGTACGAGGCATGACCTCTCCATTGGAAATACATGGGAAAAATGGTTTTACTGAACAACTCAGTAACGGATGGTGATAGAGCGTTTATTTTAGCTGCATTAGACTCACCTTGGCTTTGCGGTTCTAATGATATGCATTTTATACAATTTGATCCTGACCTGACCTCAGGTCAGGTCAAATAATTGATTTGGCCTAGTAAGGTCAAATTATATATCATTCGATTTGGCTTGCTCCGCAATTCATACAGTTTAAGTCGTTTTGCTTTATCTTTACTTGTTCAGATGAAATGGCCGAAAAACTTAATTTACATGTTATCCCTATGACGGCATGTTTTGACCTCTCGTGACGTCAAATGTGACCTGACAAAAAAATGGTTCAAATATTTTCGATGGAGAAGTGGATGGGCTACCCAACACCGTTTACCGTTTTTGCTACCTACCGTGGTTCTCGAGATCTTAGGGGTCTGGTACCCGCCCCCTCGTCAAAGCGAAGGTAGCTCAGACCCCGTCAATGCGCGTGTTAATATATTTGCAATCTTTTAACACACAACTTTAACCGCCATACATATATTCACACAAAAAACAAGCGAATGACACATGCACAAGCATTTTCAAAACTATTTGCGCCATTTTCTGCAAATTTCTGAAATTTCTGCCAGAAATATGCATAAACAAAATAAAGAAACAAAGTGTCTTGAACAGAGTAAACCTAAAGAAAATTGTATTCAGAGAAAGTTTTTTTGTTTCTAAAGTAAACTTTTTTTATACATTTTGTTCAAGTTGTTCCTAGTGCGGCTGCTGGAGTCGGAGTCTCACTAAAATCATCAATGAACTTGTCACGGAGACCCCGACCCCACCACCTGAACGCCAAGTAAACAACCTTTGCAAACTGCCATAAACTATACGCTACATGTCTGCACAGGTGCATTGGTGTCGACAAAAATGAATCCTAGAACTCGTCAACCACGACCAAAATGCACTGCTGTACAATTCATCTGAGCCATACTGTTAGTTTTACGTGGGATCTTTAGAGGCTACTCTTGTTTTGGCTGCACTAGCATGGTTGGACTCTTGTGCGAACCTCCACGTCTGTGTAACTAATTTAGATAGCTTCTCGCCCCATTAGCTTACCTTAGCTTATCCCCACAGTTAGCATAACTATTTATATCTGTGGATGGATATTTTACAGTCATCAACCACAGCTTGATCAGGTGAAAAAGAACACGATCAACATTTTGACTGTGTGGTTTGGCCGATCAGTGATAGTGCTGACCAGCATTCTGGGATACCTGCCTGGGAACTGACGGCGTCAGTGCAGCAGGGTGGAGAACACCATACCAGACACGCTGCCTTGCGTGACCTCCAGTATGTAATACCCCCACACATCACTTTTGTGTTACTGTCTTTGACAGACGTTTGCCTTCATGCGACTGCGGGAAGGCTCTCCAGGCTTCATCATCATCATCAACACATCCGACCAGACTAGGGAGGTGGACCTGGCGAGCCTCAATAAAGAGGGGCCCACTGAGGCCACTGTGATGGTGCGCAGTTCTCAAGCCTCCAGTGACGTCACCAAAGTGGGCATGCGTCTCGATCTGCGATCTGTGCCTCTCGGACCCCGCCAGGGTCTCGTGCTGAGCTTCGTACCGGAATAGCGCTGACAACACTCTCTTGGTGTGTGCCTCTGTTGTTTGAGTCAGTCAGAGGCTTGAGTCGTGACGAAAATGTAGCCTTTTTATTATGGGATCGGAACTAGTCCAAAAAAAATTATGCTTGTTTTCAATCATGCTTGAATTCGCCGTTCGCAGAGAAATAAAAATATGATAGGGCTCAAATTGTGTTGCTTCTGCCTGTAAATAGGAAGTGTTGAGTGTTGTTAGTTTCTCTGGTTAGGCTGCTCTGTAATGTGGCCTCTTCAATATTGCCTGAACATATCAAGTGCGACAGAGGACTATATCCAATTACTAATTATTGTTGGCCCGACTACAACTAGGCAACAATAATCTAAAACATGAGCAAAGCAGAACCAGGAATTTCTGCGAGGACATTCAATACTGGTGTACATAAAACAGATTGTGGTTAGATGGAAACAAAGAGTGCTACCGGAGCGCTACCGAACCATGACGTGGCGTGCGTAGACAGAGTTATTTTATTTCACTCATTCTATTTTCCTTGGAAAGGAAAATAAAATGGGGAATGGATGGATTACCGAATTCCAAATGTACTTCCGTGCACAATGCACACTTTTCCGGACAAATTTTTTCATATGAAGCGCCTCCTCGTCAACTTTTAGGCTTTTCGGGATTTAGTATCTGATAATGTATTAAAAGGTCTTTATTGGATATTTCGAATACCTATATTTGACGATTCTTCACCAACGGGTGGTATGACACAGTGCCACACCATCCGTTGATAAAGAATCGTGAAATAGATTGGAAATATCCGATAAAGACCTTCTTGATACATTACCAGAAACTAAACCCCGTAAAAACCTAAAAGTTGATGTAATATTACTTCTGGAAAAGATTACGTTGAAGTCCTACAAAAGGGTCCCCTCAGTCACCATTGGCCTATTTGTAGGGCCCTTTGGAGTGTTCGCGCCCCACTAGCAAAAAAAAGGTTGCGCCCCTGAGTGGAACTAATGCTCCTGATACCTGTAATATTAACGCAACGAGCTCTCCTTGAAACTTGAAACAACTCAATTATTTAAAGATCAACTTAACACTTAACGACAATTAACGCTTCAAAACCTAAATAAAACACTTTTGGAACGATAGAAACAGCGTTTGTAACAGACAGTGTGTACCACCTTTATTAACACAGACATCAATGGGCATTCACAAACTTGGGTTTGAATGTTGGGACTTGGCTGTGTCGGTGTGGTTTTATTCAAACCAGCACGGAAGAAGGGCGCTGGACCCATAGGCGGATCCAGGCGGCAGGCAAGTAGGGACACCGCAGTGCGAAGACATTGACAAATGCGCAGGTGAACAGAACGTTATGTAAATCATAGGCAGATCCAGAGGCAAGTGGAGTGCTCCTCCCGATCAACCGTCCGGCGCCCCCTGAAAAAGTCGCCGTGCCCCCTGAAAGGTTAATGGCAACGCTTACAACGCGTTTCACAACCCCCCCGCCTCCTCGTGGGAGCGAGCATCGGCGCCCCTGCGATACAATTTGGCGCCCACCTGATAGGTTTCGGCTTCCCACTGGTCTGAACGGCGCCTATTCCGATAATGTTCCCATCTCCCATAGGAAATCCTGGATCCGCCTGTGGCTTGTGCAGTGGCTACTTTCAGTTGTCGTAAGACACACAAACGCAGGGAAAAATACGCAGCATGCCCATCCCATTGGGTAGTTCAGCTAGTTCAACAGTTGGCCCACCAGGCATCAGGTGTGTGTGAGGAAAACCACCTTCCTATGCACTCTGAGCTCTATCCACGACTGGAATTTGTAAGATCGTAAATATCTGCTAGACTGTGACAGTTTATATATGATTGATGACCTTCGATCATTTTATTTTTTTCGTTCTCCCTTAGCATGATATAACGCAAAAAGTACTGAATTTTTCAAATAAGTCTCGTATTGAAATATCCTAAATTCGGCTTTGGTAAGACAACTCAGTGTGTGAGTGATCAGTGACGGCGGAACGTCCGAATTTAATGGGGGCACCGTGCCCCGGTGCCCCCTCCCCCAAGCTCCGCCGCCAGTGTGAGTGACTGCTAAGGAAAAAAATAAATTGCAAGAAACCGGAAGATTTGCCTATATGAAAAATGAAATCAGTCTCCAATCAAACAGGTCAGTCAACATTCAACAAAGACCGTGACGAAATATAAAACACCGCAACAACAGCTCAGCATAAATTATCCGGGTTAGACTAGCAAAAGAAGATAACACGTTCACTAAAAAACGTATGGCTAACCAAATCAGTGTCTAATAGTATACCAGGAGTACCATGCACATACAAAAAGTCACTCAGTCAGGCCAAATGTACAAACAACAAGTCAACAAAATAGTTCATTGAGCGTTACTCCTCGTGTGTCACACCGGCGGAGGTATGTGGCCTTCAGGCACGAGTCTGCGAGCGTGACGCTCTCGACTGCTGACGTAGCCTGGCAGGCTGTCGATAATGCAGCATGCCTGAGGCACCCCTCTCTGCGATAGCACCACCAGGGCCCGACCAGTGATGTCATCGCCGCGAGCATCGAGACGGGCCGGACTTACAGTCCAGTCTACAGGCGCGTATGTGGCGTCCCTGGCGACACGGGGCGCCTAGCTGGTCATTGGGGACACGCGCGCACCTACGGAAGGTGCCACAGATGACTCACGTTCAATATGGAGATCAAAACCGAACCTGTTGAAGTTCTTATAGAGGGAGTCGAACGGAAATGTTCTGACGCAGAACAGATATAATACTTTCACTATTCATCCGTATTTTTTACTTTGAACGCTGGCGGCTGTAACGTAAACAGACGAGTACCAAAACCTAGGAGCAGGCACTTGAGCTGGGACCGTGACAGTGACTTGAGGCCGCCACTGGGTCGCTTACGTGGGAGGAGTCACTGTCGTCGACTGGGTGATATCCGTCGGAAACGGCGTGCACGAGGTAGCCGAAGTCAGCGCCAGCTGGACCGGAGGGCTGCCGTCCAGTGCTGCAACACGAAACCCACAAGCATTGCGTAGAACGCAGAGAAAACGCCGGCGGCTCGAGGCTGGGACAGCAAGAAAGGTAAGGATGCAGTACAAGGCGCAGGCCTTACGCAAAATGAACTGCACTGTCAGCTCTATTGTTTCTCATGAACATGAGTCGTCATTCAGAATCCTCCCGGTAATGTGACACCACAATTGCATCACAGTGTCGCGATTGTCCCCGTTGCTTCCAAATAAGGACGTAGCAGCCGTGGGTCACCCCGATCGCGTGAAAAGGTAGATAAAATTCCTCCAGTGTTAGATTTGCATTAATCTAAAACGCTTGTAGGCATTAGGTATCTGGCTTTTAATAACCTACTTAAGTAAGGGGAATTCATGCATTAGTTAAGAGGCTAGAAAACTAAGCAAGACAGATTATAATCAAAACTCATAGGGTAAGGAGTATTGACAAGGATCTGCTTCCTTTACGTTAATCGCCCTGTCATCTGACTAACCCACCTCACCCTTTTGCCTTGACGACCACCCTAACCCTGGATTCCCTTTCCAGCTCGGAGAGCGGTATCGGGCACCTAAACATGGTAAAATTAAAAAAAATCGACAGAGTTATAACCCAGGCTAGCATGCCTTCTTGGTCTGATATGGCTACGGCACACTAAT
This sequence comes from Lepas anatifera, assembly GCA_034440635.1. NCBI lineage: Eukaryota > Metazoa > Arthropoda > Thecostraca > Lepadidae > Lepas > Lepas anatifera. Next base: position 556,473 of record JAOTON010002140.1, on the reverse strand, counting down.
TCGACAGAAGTTTAGCAAACGCATAAGTCTCTCTCTCTCCCTCCTCTCTCTCTCCCTCTCCCTCTCTCTCTCCCTCCCTCCCTCCCTCCCTCTCTCTCTCTCTCTCTGTGCGTGTGCGTGGTGCGTGCGTGCGTGTGTGTGTGTGTGTGTGTGTGTGTGTGTGTGTGTGTGTGTGTGTGTGTGTGTGTGTGTGTGTGTGTGTGTGTGTGTGTGTGTGTGTGTGTGTGTGTGTGTGTGTGTGTGTGTGTGTGTGTGTGCGCGTGTGTGTGTGTGTGTGTGTGTGTGTGTGTGTGTGTGTGTGTGTGTGTGTGTGTGTGTGTGTGTGTGTGTGTGTGTGTGTGTGTGTGTGTGTGTGTGTGTGTGTGTGTGTGTGTGTGTGTGTGTGTGTGTGTGTGTGTGTGTGTGTGTGTGGCTAACTGAACATACCGAATGTAGGTGTTAGAAATATGTTCCCATCGCTGGACCTGATCTTCCAACTGTCATATGCTGAAACATAAGTGTAGCAACTGTGCAGGGATGGCCAGAGGCACAAAGACCCACGCGCCAACCCACGTGCTGACCACCCCTGCCAGCAGCCGACTGCTCCAGTCGATACACGTGTTACCCATCCGACGTCAGCCCCCTCCGGTACTATTTAAACCGAGATTCGTTTTTGTTGAATACATTCTGCCTCCAAACTCCGGACAGTCATCAACTCCCGAGAACATATAACACAACCACCACGGAAAAATCCGTGCTGCCGCCTGCGTTGCCAAACATCACATCCCACAGCGCCTTTAATTTTTTGGGTTTAACGACGCACCAACTGCTGAGGTCATACGGCGTGGGAGGGGCAAGGGAAAGGAGCTAGGCTTGAGCGAGGGCAGGGCGCCGAATCCTGCCTCTGAGTCGGCTCGAACCCGTGACACCCTGCACATACAGAATGCCGCAGGCCGAGCCGAGTGCGAGCGCTAACCGACTACACCACCCACACCCCCCACAGCACCTATGACCCATGCAAAAACACCTCGCGCAACAGTCCCGTCCCTCTCGAAGGCGTTGACAGTGTGTCCGTCTCTACTGACCGGTGCCGTACAGGACGCCACTGATGGTGACTTGGTTGGAGCCGACGGCCTGCGACAGCACCAGGTCCGTGCCGACGGAGATGGGGGAGCCGCTCGCCGGCGACGACTGGCACGTGCCGGAAGCCTGTCGGAGGGCGCAGCGTCGGCGTGTTGGTAGTCTAAGCACATGGCGGATGCTCCGCGATGGTTTGTTTCAACTGGTCCAAGAACATAAATATTTCGTATTTGCAGTGCGTGGGTCAAATCTAGACAGGCCATCCAGACAGATTGGATTGCTATGTCGTTCCTTGCTACCTGAGCAGGTGATAAGAGATGTGACAGATAATCAAAAGTTATACTGCTGAATGTCTACAGCCTGACAAAGCGCAAGCCTTGTACTAATAGGCAATAGCTGCAGGAGAGTGGAATGGTTTGAAATGTCTGACCGGATAGTGATTTCCAACAGCAGAATGAAAATACTTGCATATTTCACGGAGGCTTTGCGCTTACAACTTTATTAAAAAATAAACGAGCCTTCGGTAAATATCGATCATATTGAATCGATAATCGAAGCTTGGCACATCCAATGGTTTCGTTTTGAGGGAAAAATCACATTGAGACAGAAATATCTGAGGTTTATGGAAGTGATTACCACAACTACGATCTCCATGAGTAGAGGAAACTAATTAGCTCGGCTAAAAGCAGGTCTGAAAGAAGACGTCGTAAATTGTTGTAAAGGATTTTCTAAGGGACTGAAGAGCACTCTGATACCTACCTTTAAAAATGTATGCAATATTTCGAAACCAACCCAATTTAAACAATATTTATAAGTCATGTGCTTGGCGCTAGTTAAGTGGTTAGGTAGGTGCTAAGCGTTATCCATTTCCCTTTGATTGCCTTTTTACTGGCAATTCCTCCACATTCTCGTGAATTAATTGTATGTATGTACCTGTGGAAGGGTCTAGGAATCCTTATTAGGATATGATATGTCGAATTTGGAAAACTCCTTGTATTTTCTAAGATTAGTGAAAAGGATGTATTATGTGTGGAAACACGTGAAACCTCTATATATTCTTATTTTCAGAGGGCTTGGTTGCATCTATTTGACTGAAATATATAGTAGGGGAGTAGCCAGGATTTCGCTCAGGGGGGCGCCCCGAAAAGAGCCCTGCGACAGCGCCAAAAGGGCCCTGATGAGTAAAAAGGGTCCTGCTTGTTGCAGAATAGAGTGCTGAAGAGGGCTTAAAGGGAGATACGCAAAAAATTATTATTGTGGTTTCTTGCTATTTGAAAAATCCTGATAACGAAACTATCAATTATTTTTGTATCTTCGGCAAAATTTTGGGAGGCCACTCACTTATTATCGAAATAGGTTAACAGTTTCGATAAAATGCCCATCACTTACCCATGCCCATACCCATCACTTACTTTTAAAACTATCTAAAGTTGAAAAGTAATGTTTTTTATAATACAAATGTCTGTTCTCCTGTATTTGTATTTGAATTAATTTTAAAAAGCTTTTAAAAGCTACAAAATGAATTAGTTTGCCCTAGAAACGGAAAAAACATAATTACTCAAGTCTTCAGCGGTTTCGTACCGCGGTTTTTGAGTCATTTTCTGCTTCAGCCCCAGGATGACAAAACTTTTGCGTCAGATAGGTCACGTGACCCCGGTTTGAGAATTCCTAGGCTTCTGATTTGTTAATTGTGATTTCTTTTAAGCCCTATATTTCTGTTTCAAAGGAGTTTTGGAATGTTGTTTTCTAAAGTAATCTTTTTCTGTAGTAGTCCAAAGTTCTACATCACTATTTAGGATAGATATGACCTAATTCTTAGAGAAATTGATAGCCTTGGCCGTGTGTACGTCATATACATCGATATGAGGTGTACCGGTAAAGTCGTCTAGAAATGTTGACTTTGAGAGCAATTTTAAGGCATTTGCAGGCCGAATTCGCAAAAATGAGAATGGGACTTCTGAAACAACTTTTGTAACCTTTTCATATAGCCAATAAAATTTTTTCGCGTATCTCCCTTTAAAGGGAATGTGGCACCTTGGTCGAATCCTGGAATTTAGTGTTATTAGGCGTTCTTTTAGTCAAAAATAATGAAATCACTCACGATTTCTCTGAAAAATGTACAATAAGCTCAAAATTTGGTTTTTAAAAAACTCCTCTAGAAAAAAAATAAATATCAACCTGTGGATGATGTCACGATCTGGCAACCACTACCATACTTGAAACGCTTCAAGGGCTTCGATTGGCTGATGCTCATCGTGACGTCAGCATATGTCGTCACACCAGTAGCTCACAACAATGGCCGCCGGCGACGGGGGCTGAGGGGGCTGGTGTCAGGTAGGTTTTAGCTTTTTACGGAAATATCGAGTTTCAAGACAAATGAAATATGGAGTACCGGGTTTTCCGACCTGCTTTACAACTTGGCTATCTCTTTTAAAATCACGTTGTGAAGGTGCCACATTCCCTTTAAGAGGGCCCTGTCTGGTAGAAAATTTCAATTTTGGCCACAGAGCATAGTACGGGCGAGCCACGCTTTGCGCGGCCCGTGTCTTCAGGGGGGCCCTCAGGGGGGGGCGGCTGTCCCTGCCGCCCCCCTTGGCTACGCCCCTGATATGTAGAATGTACACGGGGGAACCGGGTAAAAACTTTCCAATACTTCACTTGCCGGACACTTTCTGACGTCACAGTGCCCTGGTGCCCTGCCAAAGACAGGGAAGTCCCATCTGGATGCATGGGAACCTATGTAAATGTTTTATGCCGTACCCTTAAAGTTTCCGGCCGAAAAACCAATTTTCACCCCTTAATCAGGACCTCCTTTTCGGGTAAACAATAGATGCTTGGGTGTGATTCTGATGTAAAATAATTGTTAAAAAATCTTTGGAAACTGCATTTAACATCATACAACATACCTACTGATGCCGCTTTATTGTAGATAGCATGCGGCCGGGTTTTGTGTTCACTTCTTCAGTGCCAGGAGTATGGGTTAGAAAGCTGAAGCTTGAACCTAAGTTCTCACACCGATCTTAGTGTTTATGAAATTACGTCTCCGGGTTGGTTTAAACTTACTCATGGACACAATGTTTAATGTTCAAGTCGTATTATCAGGCGAGATCTATTCTGTTTCCTGGAATCCGACAAGTTTAAACATTTATGCGGTGCCAAGAAATGTCATTTGAGGTTATCATATTAGAAGTGTTCGAATTTCTAGCGTAGCTTTTTAGAGTTCATACCAGGATCCAGGCTTTATGAATAAGGGAAGTTAAAAAATCTTGTTTTTTAACAGTGCCTTGATTGCACACTTTCTTTACAACATTGCAACTGGCAGTGGGGAAAATCATGGGGAAAGCATGCAGATACATTCGATTTTTTTCAATAATTCCACAATTCTGAGCTCTATTCCCGGCAAAACACACCAATTTGTTATATTTCCATGGACTCCTTCGGCCTGAGATTACCGCATAAGTCAGAACACCAGTTTAACACGTATACTTTGTGGGAATGGCACAAGAGTCTTTCTTTGGGCACGGCTACAGAGCATTGGAAAATGCTTGAAATCTTGCAAAAAACATTTACAGGTTTTCCCCTCTTCAGGAATCCATCCCGAGCATTATGTCCTCAAGCTAAATACTTCTACCTTCGCGGTAATGTCTTCATATTTCGAATTTCGAATGTATTAAGGTCCCGAAATATAGGTATCCTAAAGATAAGTCACCATGAATCTGTCAGTCTTATATCCATGGGGACATACCAAAGCTGTCTTGTCTTACACGCGCATTGACGGGGGCGGGTACCCGCCCCCTCGGGTTTCTGGAGATTGCATAAAAAAGCGGCGCGTAGTGCCGGCGTACTTGGCACGCCTCTTTTCTCATCATTTTTACAACTTTTTTTAATTTCAAGGTTAGTTCATCTCAGGTCAGGTCACCAGTACAGGGCAAGTGACCTGACCTCAAACAAGTTTAAGAAAGCATTAGTCGGAACAGGGTAAACTTATCGGATTGAAACACACATCACATCATGGGCCCACCGAAGTCCCTAAAATATGTTCCGGTATTTTTATATCGATGACCTAAGGTCAGGTACGAGCCATGAGCTCTCTATTGGAAATACATGGGAAAATGGTTTTAACTGAATAAGTTGGTAACGGATGGTGATAGAGCATTTATTTTAACTGCATTAGAATTGCCTTGTCCTTGCAGTTCTAATGATATGAATTTTAGCTAATTTGACATTGACCTGACCTATGGTCAGGTCAAATCCTTGATTTGACCTAGCAAGGTCATACTATATATCATTCGATTTGGCTTGCTGCGAGGATTCCAATGGCTTAAACTAGTTTCCTCTATCTTTGCTTGTTCAGGTTTAATGACCGAAATCTTCGTTTACATGTTATCCCTATGACGGCATGTTTTGACCTCTAGTGACCTTAAACATGACCTGAAAAAAATGGTTCAAAAATTTTCGATGGAGAAGTGGATGTGCTACCCAACGCCGTTTACCGTTTTTCACTACCTAGCGCGGTTCTCGAGATCTTAGGGGGAGTAGTGGGTACCCGCCCCCTCCTCCGTCAAAGCGAAGGTGGCTCAGACCCCCGTCAATGCGCGTGTTAAAACCATGGCTAGAATTCACAGGCCCTCGTGGCTCCCACAGAATGGCTCTGTGAACACAGATGGGGGTGATGACCAACCGTTTGGGAACCCCTGATTCTGGGTAGATGCATGGTGCGTACGTCGGGAACTCTCAGGCAGTTTGATACACAATGGGCTGCAGAGTATGACGCGTCAAAGTTTCTCGTGAGAATCTTAATCTCATACACAGCAGTAGCTCAAGAAATTCATGGACTAACCAACCGCTGCCACATCCTCCCAGCCAACGATAAAAACGAAAAATTGGACCATTTTAATGTGTTATTAATCTGAAAATGTTCACCTACTTCAAGAGTAAGCAAAATGGGTCATACGAGGCTTGGAAATGATCTACACAAAAAATGACACCCGATTAAATCTCTGATTTCAGTCACGATTTAGTAAGCAAACTTTTGTACAAATATCAACGACATGTATTCCAGGCGATGGATCTCAGGTAAGACTGAAATGATACGCCGACTTGTCTTTTTTAGCGCGGTATCATTTTATGGTTCATCAGGAGGTGATATGTTACTGGCATCCTACTTAAGCCCCAGTAGTAGGGGAAAGTGAATTAAAATGAGCCGTGGGGCAAGTTTAGCCGCGCCTTCCTTATCTCAACTTCTGTGACGTTATGCTAAATGACATGACAGGTTCCGGTCGAGAGGAAACTACCAACCCAATGACGTCAAAATAAACACTATTCTTAAAGGGGGTGTGGCACCTTCATAACGTGATTTTAACTGAGATAGCCAAGTTGTAAAGCAAGTCGAAAACCCTGGTACTTAATATATCATTTGTCTTGGAACTCGAGATTTCCGTAGAAAAAAGCTAAAACCTACCTGAAATATACCTCTCATGCACCCTTAGCAACAGGCCACAGTTATCATGGCTGTTGGTGTGACGACATATGCTGACGTCACGGTGATTATCAGTCAATCGAAGCCCTTGAAGCCTATTGAATATGGTAGTGGTTGCCAGATCATGACGTCATCCACAGGCAGGTATTCATTTCTTTCCCTAGAGGAACATTTTAAAAATAAAAATATTGAGCTTATTGTACATTTTTCAGAGAAATCGTGGATTTCCATGGTTTTCGGCTAAAAGTTCCCCTAACTACACTAAATTCCAGGATTCGACCAAGGTGACACATTCCCTTTAAAGGGAATGTGGCACCTTGGTCGAATCCTGGAATTTAGTGTAATTAGGCGTACTTTTAGCCGAAAATAATGAAACCACTCATGGTTTCCCTTAACATGTAGGGTAAGGGGTAAGGTACGCAGGAGATAAGGACCAGCAGCTGTTTGGTACCTAGCAACCACGCGATGGTGGATACCCTGGTATAAAAACAAGGTCAATGCCTAGGCCACACCAAAATGAACGTGCTCCTGTTCTTTCCGCGGGAGTACAGAGCAAAATAAGTTTCTGGGCACTCTTGAAGTAATATTTCCTAACTGGGTAAACTGAGACCATGCTTCTATTATCAAAAGTATTGTATTACGGTCTGTCATTAGTAAGAAACTGAGCTAGGAGTGTGCTCCAGGACCGGAGCTCACGCTAAAATGCCTGCCAGCATGTTTATGAAACTTTTTCCCAAGGGAGCATGTCCGGCAAGAGCACGCAGTAGACCATTGGGCAAGAGTGCGCATGCTTAATAAATAGGAAAATTTAATTTTCGCTCGGGACAGAGTCCGTTATTCACATTTGGAAAAGCAAACGTTGCAACATAGTTCTTGTATATTCAGAACTATATAAAATCATACAATCGCCTAGTTTGGCGACAGGAAACTTCGCGACAAGACCTATGCACCTAAAGCACAGCGGGGCATCCATGCGTACTCAGCCTCCTCTCTGCGTACTCTACCGACCCACTGCGGCAAGAGTACGCACGTACTTTATTTTTGATTGGCTCGTGGCGAGTTCGTTTCGGAGACATCGAGTTGCAACATGGACCATACGTAGACAATTTTCACGCTAAACAACCACATGAAAATTTTGCTGTTAGACTTATGGGAGAAAAGTGAAAGCCTTAGAAAGTTAGTGCGTACTCTTGCACGGACTTCCCTACAATAAGCTCAATACTTTGATTTTTAAAATACTCCTCTAGGAAAATAAATAAATATCTGCCTGTGGATGATGTCATGATTTGGCAACCACAACCATACTCGAAACGCTTCAAGGGCTTCGATTGGCTGATGCTCACTGCGACGTCAGCATATGTCGTCACACCAACAGCCATGACAACTGTGGCCTGCTGCTAAGGGTGCATGAGGGGTACATTGCAGGTAGATTTTAGCTTTTTTTCTACGGAGATCTCGAGTTCCAAGACAAATGAAAGATTGAGTACCGGGTTTTCCGACTTGCTTTACAGCTTACAACTTGGCTATCTCAGTTAAAATCACGTTATTGAAGGTGCCACATTCCCTTTAACGAATATGTTGAGCTCAAACCTATTCACCCATGAATGTATAATGGCTTATACTTGATCTTAGGACACCGATATAAGACACCCCGATCAATATTTTATAGTATCCGGTTAGGCCATTATGTGATATATATTTCAGATTGACAGATGAAACCTGCTCTTACTTATGCTATCTGAAACTTTTTTAAAGGTAAGGGTATTTGACCTGCACTGGTGACCGGATCTTAAATTACCTGTATCCAACATTTTGATACTATCTGTAAAATATTTCAGAAAAGTTATACCAAGTACAGTGGCGCAGCACTCAGTCATTTTCAGTCACCTGCGGAAAACCCGATGGGGCGGGCACTCGCTCCTGCTGTCAATGCGCGTGTTAAGGACACATCAAAAACGCTGCCTTGATAGCGCAGAAGCAAAGCCTGGCTCACCCTGCTCTGTCCCAGCCCTTGTTTGAGAGACCTCGCGATGTCAAAGACTAGAACTACGAGCGTCTTCCTACCAGACCAAAGCAGCCTGCACCGTGTAAAACAACATGTCTCAGGTGGCTTTACTCGATTTATCAGCCCCTGGCAATTATTTTGCCAAATTCCAGCAAAAGCTACTAAATCCCTAAATAAACCGTCAGCAACTTATCCCTCATTCCGGTTACAGGCACGTAACTGCACAGATAAAGTTCCCAATATTGAACACTATCAGCGGCGACACAGTTGGCCAGTACTCACCCCGTACTGCGGGCCGTCGTTGTTGTTGTGCTCCCACCAGGACCAGACGCCCACGCCTCCCATGCCGACCAACGAGAGGAGGCCCAGCGCCAGCGCCACTCCGAGGTAGGTATAGGACTGGGGGTCGCGCATGTTGGACAGGAACGAGATCACCGGTGCAACGGGCCGGTCCCACTGAACCGCGGCGCTGCGCCCACCGCCGCTTTATAACAATGGAAAGCCTGCATGGCGGGTAAATAGACGTGAATCAGACGGTGTGTTGAGTTTGATTGAAACGGCCCGACAGGTCATGCGCCGATGGAAAAATAAAGAACCCGCACTCAACGAGAAATTAGCAAATTTAGCACGCTTGGCAGGAACATCGATACGGCGGTGGCTGGAGAGGAGGCTACAGGGATCACATTTAGCTACGCTTTCTGCTCTGTCCAAAGTCGATTGAGAAGCGATGACCTCTTACTTTTAGTAAAAACATTTCCAGCGGGCTCTTGGGCGACTGATTAAAATAAAGCTAAGGGTACGAAAAAAGCTAACGCATATGTGGGGAAATCCCTGATTACTCACATCTAACACAACATTTGCTTTTACTCCAGTACGGCCCAATGACTTATCATGCCGATTTGTAATATCGTGGCGCAACACATTGTATAGCGCCTGCCAAGATAGAGAACCTAAGCCATCTCGAGAGCAAAAGTCCATGCACGGCGCTAAATATCTCCCTACGACGCCACAATGCGTTCTCTCGGCACCAATGATGTTCCCGCTAGAGAACCATTTTTCATTCGAGGAGTCGTGCGTAGTTAAGAATCATACAGACCTTGTTGAATAGGCATGTTTGTAACTAGGTACACTCATGTATCATTAATGATGTTTAAAACATCAGATTAGTTCATTTTCATATGCGTTGTACATTGTACGCGTTTTGGAATGACGGTGGTCACGTACCAAGTCGGTGGCCACCAAGTCACCACCCATCAGCAACTGCTACCACTGAAAATACGATTTCCCGTTGTGCCTCTGCAAACTCATTCCGCGGTGTCGCAACATACACATACGTATAAGAGACAGAAAGGCCGCCCGAGGCTCCGAGTTAATTATTCAACTTCTTTATCACATTTGTCAGCCTATTTGCTCCAATTCATGTCTGTTTCAGCCTTTCGTTTCAGTCTTGCAGCCTGAGACTTTGAAAAGTAAAGATCGGGAACAAGGACAGGGTGAAGGGTTTGAAAGCAGGGTCCCGGGTGGAGGTCGATTGGGCGATTCCTCCACTTCGGTAGAAATTTCCCAGCCTAGACGTGCGGGGCCTTGAACGCCAATCAAGGTAATCTGATCACCATGTCGCGTTCTTCCCTTGAAGAATTGTTGGCTTCGCCAATGGAATGGTTGAAAATGCGGCAAGTGTGAAAAATGCGACAAAATTTTTCATTAAACTGTAATCTGTTTCTGGACAATTAAGTTTTAGCTGGGATAATACGTTAAATCTTACCTGTGCGCAATTAGGAAAACTTACCTTGTGCATATGAGGCGCGATGCTGTACTGGATAGCGAGCTCGCTTTCCACGGGGATGGCCAGGGTTCAAGGTCCGGCAAATTCTTTGAGCAGGGAACAATCTGGCTCTCGATGTATGTACCCTTCCAACAGGGAAAATGTTGATGTCACCATATACCCTGGCAATTAACATCCACCCCGGTGGGCCTTCGAGTCACCTTCGCCTTGATGGGGGTGTTCAAACACCCCCTCGAACACGGCTCCTATGCGGGATAGCGAAAAAACGTGAAAGCTGTTGGATAGCTCATACAAGTTCATAAGAAACTTCATCAGTCACTTTTTGGCTCAGGTCAATAGTGAGGTCATACAGGTCAAATAAGGTGGCATGTTAGGGAATCATTTCCGGGCTCTAGCGTCTGACGGAGTGGAGCTAGAATCATTGTTTAGGCACCATTTGCTTTCTCTCGTTACGGTGAATTGACTGATGTATAGTATGACTATACTAGGTTAAAACATAAAAATGGCATGCCCGAAGGTCAGGTCAAGGTCACTTTTCAGTCTAGCATAGTAAATATGCATATCAATCGACTCGCAATAGCATCCAAACGTAATGGTATCAAAATAAAAGCTTTATCATAATTTCTTGCAAAGTCATTGAACCAAGTATAAAACCTACTAAGTAGACCTCTCAAAGGTCACAGGTCAAGAATTGCAGCTTGAGCCTAGAAAGGGGCCCAGGATACTACGATTTGGAGAATATGAAGGTATTCGCAAATGTATCTACATAAATACAGTCCGATTCCTGTTTTCCCATGCATTTCCAATGGAGAGGTCATGATTCGTACCTGACCCTAGGTTATCGATATCAAAAATCCCGGAATAATTTTTGTAGGACTCGGTAGGTTCATTATGTGGTGTAAGATTCGATCCGATAAATTCACACATTTCTTACTTATGTCACCTTAAAAATTTTTGGAGGTGAGGTCACTGGACCTGCACTGGCGACCTGACCTGAGATGAACCAAACGTGAAATTTTGAAGAAAGATGCAGATTTGATCAAGGATAAGGTGTGCTAGGCACAGCATCGCGAAGCGCCGCCGTTTTTTTGTGTGCCGCCGGTGGATAATGCGTCGATAAGCCCCAACATATATGATCATACCTTGTGGTAGTTAAACACCATGCCTTAAAGGCGAATACGTGCACCCTTAGCCGACTTTAGTGTCACTTGTGAAATACTTCTGCTCAATTTTGTTGTTTTCATCAAGAGAACAGCAAAATATTAAATATTGTTATTTAAAGTTGCTAAATTTACACATCCTACAGTTATAAATTAATCAATTATGTAACAATTAATGTAAGTTATTAATTCAGTTAACTGCATAATCAATTATATAATTTAATGTATACCTATGTGCAACAACTGGCGAAGTTTTAAGGTACGTTATGTAGGTACTTTTTGCTGCTGAACGGTGCGTGTAACGAAACAAGATGAGCTGTAATTTACTGTCATGTACCTAATGAAACAATGCTCATCAGTAACCTATAAATAAAAAATAGGGAAGAAAAAAACGGTTTTTAAGTTTTGACTATGATATCATCTATACTATAGCCAAGGACAGCAGGCGTGACATTTTCATATCTGCGGATAGCTAAAACCCTCGAATATCTCCTTACAAATTACCAAATGAGAACACCTGCTATTTTTTGTAGGTGGAATGGCAAATAGACTCCTTTCAGTTGTTTCGATTCATCCATCTAATTGGGTCAGTTGTTTCATAGTGAAAATACATCGACAAAATTAACATAGGATAAAAATTTCAATTACTTGTTCCTTCATGGATATAAGTGGCGTTCTCATTTATAATAAATTTCCAAACCACCGAGAGTTGTTTCATGTGTGATATGTGATCACTGACGGATCCAGGGGGAGGGGCCGTGGCCACCTCCAAAGCCTAAAATAATATCTTTTACACCCCCCATAAGGACCCAATTTTAGGCGTTTTTCTTAGTACTTTCTTTTCACATTGTATTCCCTACTTAGTCCCCCACGCCAAAAAAACGTTGGTTTGGCCCCTTCCAAAAGCTGCTCCTAGATCCGTCAATGGGTGTGATGTGTCACCTATTTTACAAGTGCAAATAGTCATAGCAGATTTTATGGGGAAAGCATTTACGCTTTCAGATATTTTCCACCTATGCATTTTCTTGATTTATCTGTCATTAAAAACCAACTGCTCCATTTAAGGTTCCTTGAAGCATTTCCAAATCCTATGAAAAGCGATTCGGACTAGAAAGATGCAAATAAATAATACGAATATAATAAGATGCCTGAACATTACAACATACCGAGTATTGTAAGGGTCATGAACATACGCGACCATTCCCGACTTAAATTTGGGTCAAATGCCTCAATAGCACGCTCCCGGACTGTTATTAACTTAACACGAGCACCGCTGGGGGTGGGGTGAAATTCGTCCCCTCTCCTGGTTTTCCCCAGATAACGCAAAACGAAGAGACGCAGAAAAACGAAACTTACAGTACCTTATCCCTGATCAATTTTAAGCATATGAAGAATTTTTTAGGCCATACCATGTCAGGTCAAAGAGCTTTTCAAGGTCAAGTGACCCGAACTCATAACCAGGGGCGTAGATAAGATTTCGCTCAGGGAGGGGCGGCGCCCCGAAAAGGGCCCTGCGACAGCGCAAAAAGGGCCTTGATTGGTAAAAAGGGCCCTGCTTGTTACAGATATGAGTGCTGAAGAGGGCTTAAGAGGGCCCTGTCTGGTATAAAATGCCAAATTTGGCCACAGAGCATAGTGCGGGCGAGCCGCGCTTCGCGCGGATCGTGTCCTCAGGGGGCCCTTCGGGCCCTCAGGGAGGGGCGGCTGTCCCTGCCGCCCCCCCTTGGCTACGCCCCTGCTCATAACATAATATCACGAGCTTGAAGCAGCACCTTAGGAACATCTGCCAACCGATCAGTTTGAAACTTTCACAATGGATAAGGTCATGAGGGTCTACACATCTGCTATCTCAGAATTTTGATATTGTTGACCTAAGGTGGGGTCAATTTTTTGGTCACCCCATAATAAGTTTAGGCTGACAAATAGAAAGGTCTTGTTTTCCGTAAATACTGGACATATAGAGCTGAAAATCCCCAAACCGCATATTCTTAGCACGATCTTGCCCGTAAGTTGAGGTTTTGACCATCTCACCTCCCAAAGGTCATGTCAGGTCACAAGAGCATATAGCGATTGTTTTGTCAATAAATTCTCACTCAATTGAGATAAAGCTCCCATTTTGCTCTCATTGTGTTCATATTGTCACGGGCAGTCAATTGACATGCAACATGACCATACCAGGTCACCCTGTGACTCTGAACTAGCTCGATGTCAGGCCATTTTCACCATTTCACCTGGCAAGGTCATATCATGCATAATTCGATTCGCCACGATGAGAGGAATCCAATGATGTACACATATTTGCTCTACCTCCGCTGAGTAAAAATCCAGAGTGGGAAACGTACACTGCCCCGTTGTAAGCCTCTGGAACGTTCTTTGACCTATGCTGACCTCAATATGGACCTGACGTAAAAATACTTCGTGTAATTTCTCTTCGTCTCGTCAAGAGCCTTCGGGCGCCGTCTGTAACGGTTTCGACCTAAGCATATCTAAAAGTAAATCGGTTGCGCTAATTTCATCACGATTATCTGCTTCCGAGCCTCGTTTTAAATTTTGCAGTTAACCTGAACAACATCATTTTCCAGATACCCATTTGTTGAGGTGCAAAATTCCCATGAGTGCACATGGAAGGATCGGTTTAGGCCTGCGCGTGCATGTCCAGAAGCTGGGTGCCTGCACGGTCAGTGGGGGCCGGTGCGGTGGTTTTCCTTGTTGGTGCAGTGCAAACCAGTGCAGTGACAGGCTGGCTGACTTCTGGGTGCGCTGATCATCGGGTAAACAGTGCCGTCCCAGTTCCAGGCGGTGGCAGGGGCCGGGTGCCAGGCCGGACTCATGATCGACCTTGCACATTTCATGTGTACACAGCTCACAGCTATATTCCTGGAGAGCCATTGCGAAATCCCTGAGGTGATGTAGTCAGAAAGTAGGTTTCTGGCGGAATAGAATAAAAGCATGCGGCTGCAGTGTTCACTGTGCGTTCTGCGCCTGTTATGAAGGCTGTTACAAAACAATAGCCCCGATCGGACAATTTCTCGCGTCGGCGTTACGCTCCTCGAAAAGGATGCGCTCGCAGCCGTACCAGCATGCAAGGCGCTCGGTACGGCACTGGCTGCATATCGCTCACGTATGGATGAACATAGGGATATCAACCTTTCCTGAGGCTATGCCTCACGAACCAATTGCTATACAATTGCTTATCATTAGATACATTTTTATGCAACAACCGCCTTCGAGCCAAATTTACGCTCAGAATATTCAGTACGATACCTCGAGTGTCGTCAACAACAAAAAAGTGGGCATGGGGACCGCTGTGAAAATGAAATGTATTTGCTTGACCACAAGAAACTATTTTCTCTGAAATTCAATGCCCTCTGGGAAAGGGAATCATTGTCACTTCCCAAGTATTCTTACAATAGACACAGCTCCGCGTCCAGATTCGAAGCAGTCCCAAGTCTCCGGCCAAATCAATCCAACCTGTCCACGGCTCAGGGCTCCGTTCAAACATCCAATCCAGGACAATCTACCGCGAGCTCGTAAAGAAGCGGAGAAGGTGGGGCGCTCCGGGTCTCTCAGGCTCGCAGGGTTGGTATATCTTCCAATCGCACTTCTAGGTAATCGTCGTCCCTTGCCCCCTGCTTGAGAATGGACACTAGCAAACGCCTACACAATAGTAACAGCCACACGGCACAGCGGGGCAAGCTGCTCCGTCTACTCAGCACACCCATCAGTTCTTCAGTTTCTACTATTCTACTATCAGTTCATCACGGAAACCACTACTTGGCAGCTTGTTCATTCACCAATCCTTATTGGATTCCGTTCCCTCCAGAGGAGAACCTCGCCGTTGACACGGGCCTGTTTAGTCAATGGTTTCGTTTGCATCAGTATCCCCGCGGTGAAACCCAGGCGTGATTTCAGTCAACACCGCAGTGAGACAGCCGGCCACTATGACTGACGTCGGCCCTGGCTGCATGGCCGGAAGCCTTCTCGGCACGCGGACGTGTCCCGCATCACATTCATGCGATCGGCGCACCTCTCCGCGCCTGACCTGATTTCGCGGCTGATTTCTTTGCTCCCACTGTGTAAACGCTGTTTTCACAGTAAACTGCGGTGGCTTTGTGTCTTGGTTTACCGGAATTGGCGCGCCTTTTGCGTTGCGTTGCCAGTGCTGTAGCTACATGTGGATCAAACAACTACTAGCATGAAGTCAATGCAGTTCTCCAATTTCTCCTAAACCAGTGTGCACTATAGGAGCACTCATAATGACAACGACGGGCCAGTTGATATAGAAGAAAACTCTAGAATGGACCGGCGTTGGTAGACCTGACCTGCTTGCAACAGGATGAAACAGGAAGCTCAATTATCAAAACTAACCCTGGAGGCGTATCAACTTAATACATGCCTAAAAAGACAGGACAATGAACGCAATATTAGCATTGGAACCTATACCTGCATTCCTCTTAGATGCGAAAATAAACTTCTGTTTTTAAGTCATCAATGCTGACAACGGAGCTATAGTTTGGTGGGTACACCATCTTTTTGGGAGCATGTTCTGTCCATCCCGGTTTGTATGTCTGATATGATATGTCTTCGATATGTCTTATTTCTGTGCAATGAACCTACATCTCATAGTACAGTTGTTGGACAAACTAAAAATCCAAACCAAAACTTCTTTCGAATGACGCAGCGCTCCACAGAGCGCATTAGCAATTGATCAAGGCTATATTTAAACATGAAGTACACCAATGGTACAAGTAATACGCAGCGATGCAAACAACTAAATAGCATCAATCTCTGCATATACATATGTAGAGAGTAAACAAACTCAGCTCATATATATCACCAGCACCTTTATCCAAAGAAGCCACATACACCAAACGAAAGCCGACCGTTCTACTTTGGAAAAATGCTCCTGCCACCAAACATTCTGGTATGAACTCACAGCATTTACGGTGGTCGCGTGGTTTTGAGAGCACTCGCTCAGTCTACCTACTAAATCCACTAAATGAACGGCCACACACATCAGCTACCTACTTCTAGTATAAAAACTACAAACAGCCAACAATTGGTACACGTACAAGCCTCAGGTACTACTTTTACGTCCAATATACTGTCCATTCTAAAAAAAGCTCATGGAAACATCAGAACATCCTCCTACCACTTAATGTTGAGCGCACCAGTATCGCTCTCGATAGCATGGAACTCTGTATGCAGCAGGTTCTGGTCCAGAACTTCTCGCGCCTGCCGCACCGCGTCGCTAGCGTCGGCCTCCTCCGACGGCAACGCGTTGTACAGTCGCTTCACCTCCACCAGGTGAGCGCGCACGTCCAGTTCCGGAGGCGGCCGCGCCTGCGCGCCTCCATTCACACAGCCGGACGGGCAGGCCATCACCTCCACGTAGTGGTAGCCACACCGTCGTCGCTTCAGCTTCTGCACCAGATTCTGGATGTTGCGGAAGCCGTTGGCGATGGCGAAGCGCAGCTTGACCTCGCCGCCGACCACCAGCTCCGTCTCCAGCAGGTCGGCGTTCCTCGCCGGCTTCCACACCAACTCCGGCAGCTCCATACCGAACAGCTGACGGGCAGCTGCGCGCAGCACGTGCTCCGCGTAGCCGCCGCTGCCCGAGCCGGTGTGAACCAGCAGCTCCGGCGCGCCCAGCAGCCGGTCCAGCGGCGCCGGCGGCGCGTCCGACAGCTGCAGCTGGCGCGCCTCCATCAGCCGCTCCAGCTCGACCGGGGTCACCACGCAGTCGACATCCTGGCCGTCTGCGGCGCGGAAGTCGTCACGCGCCGCCTCCAGCTTCTTATCGAAGCACGGCATCACGGCCACGTGGTAGATCCGGTCGGGCGGCACGCTGTGCTGGGAGGAGAGGTGCCGCTTCAGCAGCGCGCCGGCGATCTGCTGAGGAGAGCGGACCCGGCTCAGGTGCGGGATCAGGAGCGGGCCGTGCGTCTTCTCCGCGTAGCAGACAAACCCCGGACAGCTGGAGGTGAGCAGCGGCAGCGCCGGCGCCCCAGAGTGCGTCCCAGCGGCGCCAGCATCCTCCTGCGCGCGCCAGCTGGCCACAAACTCGGCCTGGGCCTCAGCCAGGCTCAGCGCGCGCGCCAGGCCGATATCGAACACGTACTGCAGGCCGATCTGACGCAGCAGGCCCGCTGAGGTGGGCGGCGGCGGCGGCCGCCTCCAGACCCGCCGCCGCCGCCAGCGAGGCCACCGCCGCCGGCGCCAGCGAGGCCACCAGCAGGGGACGTGAGTCTGCCGGCGCAGCCGCCGCCTCGGCCACCACCCGCAGCAGCTGCTGCTCGCTCTGCTGTTCGATTAGCACAGTCTCTGCGGAGGTGACGCAGCCGCTGCAGGCCAGGCAGTCGCTGAGCGTGATGCTGGCCTTGGGGAGAGGCTGCGAGAGCCCAGCTTCCGTCACCTGGCGGCACACCCGCCGGGGCACGCTGGTTGAGTCATGCGGTATTGCTGTAGGATGTAATAAATGGACAGTACGTTCAGTGCATCTGAGAGTACCATCCGCAGCATAAGTAGACAGTCATCGGCCAATTCACGTCATAACAAAATGTAATGAATGCTACGTTCAAGGTTGGTGGTCAGGTTCAGAGGTTATGGGTGAAGGCTGGTCTTTAATTAAACCCTAATGACTGCTACAGTGTTGGCCCTACTGTACAAAATAGATGATACAGCACAGCATAACTTCATAGGTTAAGTTGGTGTGAGATCAACGACCTTAAACGCTTGTGACTCCGCAAATTTGCTAGCACTGCATGGAGCCTTCCCTAAATAGCCTAAACCCGTGGCGTTTGCGACTTTTTAACATACACATAAAGCAACGTGGTAACCGACTAACGCCTATAATAATAGGGAATTGTAAAGAAAACCGAAAGGGTTATCAACATTCCGACTACATGTCTTCCTCAGAATGAGGAAAATTTGAACGCCAAAATCATTGATGCACATTATTTCCAAACTTAATTTTTATTTTCACGAACAGCAAAGAACACGTGATCCCATCTCTACACAGCCCATCTCACACATAAAAACTCTTGTACTAGTTCAGGACATCAACAAGCATCACTGTAGGAAATATCTACCTAGGGAGTGATTAGGCGATGAGATGACAAGTTGTGCAAGTGGATGAGCATGGTACAGGTTGCAGCAGGCACCACGAGGAGAACTGTTTGTTGATTAACGGTTCTATTGATTGGCAGGTATTTTTAGGTTGATGTCATTAAGCGGAAATTTCCTACAGTGATGCTTGTTGACATCCTATACTAATGCGATTGTTTATATGAGCATGATGAACTGTAAAAGGATCACGTGGACTTTGCTGTTGGTGAACAATTCAAATTGAATTTGAAAATCGTGTGGACGATTGGTTTTCAAATTCAAGTCGTGTACATTCTAACGTTGACGCGTAGTCAAACTATTCATATAGTAAACCCCTTCGGCGTTTCTATGATTTTCTATTATTATGAGCCTAAGCCGCTTAGGACTCCTTTACTTTATCGTGATGAACACACTCAATTCAACAATACAAATTATCCAATAAATTTGGAACGACGGTATGTAATCGTAATCGTCCCCACAGATCCACAGTACGGTCCAGATGCGGCCTGGTATACTATATAATGGGATATGAACTGAAAGCACCACCTTTTAGAGCACACCAAAGACCACCCAGTTTTGTATTTTATTTGTCCTATAACTAACTGTGCGGAGAAACACCGTGAATTTAGAAAGATTATCGACCCCAAATCACCTTGCGTAGCCCCACCCCAAAGTCTAATTCTACGTCACCGCGCCAGTCTTTACGACAACGGAGAAGAGGGGAGGGCTTGGTATGGAAATAAGTGTGCTCAAAATTAAAAAAAACCGTATGCTATGTGAAACACCGTTTTCCCGTCAAATGTGATTTTTGACAGTTCCATAGTACTATGCAGAGCAAAGCAATTAGTTTCTAAAAAAGAAGAAATCACAGGTTTTGTCGGTATACGTTAAACGAGTGATAGCGCAGCTAAAACAATACGATGGTAACATATTCTCTTTAACTTTGAAGATAGGACAACCAACCAAACAAGGTCACACTGCCGATCACTCTACAGGGTTAGCAACAAATCCAGGCTTTTAAAAAACACGATAAGTGTATTTTTTATTTTTCTTCCGTGTTTTATCGGCAAAATGTTTTGTTACCTTCGCATTCATATATGTGTCTAGTTTCTTTTCACAGAACATGGCTGTAGATTGTGATATGCTAAGCAAGTTCCGTTTCAATCTTATCGTTCCTTTTCAGCCTTTGCTATCGATAGGAGGAGGAGAGGCGGGGCTTATTTTCCCTTAACCTTCATACATATCCTGGTTTTCGCTGCCCTCGCCTTTACAGTTGGCACTAATTGGCCTAAAACTTCGCAACCAAAACCAAAAGTGTTGCTCATCACAAGAGCTCGCGATGTATGCCAATTTTGGTACCTTGAGTCATCAGTACATAATCCAGGTCAGACCAAAGACCTCATTTTTGCCTCTCATTGCTAATTTGACACTTGCTACGGTTGAGCAGGATATCTGGTAAGTAATAAGAGACGATATCTTTGTTTTGAGCGATTTGAGGTGGAAACAAAATGTGGTTTTCTTATTTCCCGACCTATTTTATCCATAAATTGTGATTTTTAAAATTTCGACAGTAGTGATTTTGAAAAGAATAACTTTTAAAATTACCACTTTGAGAGTCTAATAACCGCAAGCGCTGAGTCTATTCCCTTTAAGGTAGTATAGAACTCCAATTCTGCCAAACTGAGGATAATTTTACACACATGCAATGCTTGGAAAACGCAAAAGAGTTATGCTGAGCAATAGCAAAAAAATTATCTTGGGCACTTAGACAATAAATTACAAACAAATAAAAGGCGGGATTTATTCAGACAAAAGCGCCGAAACCCCTTAGAAAACCCAGTTAACGGGAAGTGGGCAGTCCCAATCCTATCACTTTAGCCTCTATAGAACTGCAAGTGGGAGTGTTCTTAACCGTTTTGGTTTCCCAGATCTCAAGAGAAACAGTTAGCAAGTGCCCCGTGGAAGCAGAGGCATTGGGGGAGGTGGGAGCAGTGTCTGAAATGGGAATTTTGCGTGGAAACCCACACCCAGACTGATCAATTTTGACATACTAAATCTTGAATTTTACATCCTAAACAAAATCATCAGAATCATCGGCTTCGGGATCATCAGCTTGCGGGGTGGTGGCCTCAATGAGCTTTTAGTGAGCCCTTATTTGCATCTCCTACTGGTTTTTAGCCTTGTGTTAACATGTACTGGCGTGGTTTTTATTGCTTGTTGCTCTTGTCGCAAATACATGTACGGATCTCAATGAATAAAAATGCAGCATTATCAGTTTCCTTTTTTCAGAAGTTGAGGAATGGAAGCAGGGCCAGACCAGCAACTGAAGCCAACATACCATTTGATAAAGATGCTGCAACACTAGCTTTGGAACCTATTACCTTCATATGGAATGCAGCATTCTTTACACAGTCCTGTTAGGACTGATTCCATGTCAAAATAGAACACAGCAATCGTCTTTGGAGAGAAGGAAGTTTGAATACTGAAGGATTCTAGCACAAACATTTTACAATAAAAGCTCAAAAGGACAAAACCCTGTAAAGAGAACATTCCTAACAATTGCTTCTTCATAAGCACACTGAGATCTCACAGAATGTGAAAGATAATGCCCGACAAACAGCATGTCAAACCGGAGATGCAATTACTGAATCAACCATATAACAAAAATAAAGTCAGCCATCGACCCCTTAGTCTCTTAGCGTACTAATAAAGTAAGACGACTAATAATATACCCCACTTTATAAGGCACACTCTTTTCCCTTTCTCTCCTCTTTCAACAACAAAAGCCCCAGCCTCACACTCTGGGATGTACGCTTTCGTCTTAAACATATAACTGAATTCAAAATAAACGCGATGACTAGCGGCAGCGCTGACTCGCGATACCATTTGACAATTGAAATTCAGGGACAAATTAAAAACACAAAATATCGCTCGTAATTTTGCTATCCGGAACTGATGGTTAAAACTGCCTGAGGCTAAGGCTGGTATGAGACATCATGACATTCACATGCTCGAAACCCAAACAATCACACCACACCGTTCTTGGAGGCTACTGCTAGCCAAGGCCCAAGGCCTGAAAGTAGTGCTACTGACGTGATATATAGTTTGATGACGTCAGCTCCTTACGACTGAATTTCGACATCCTTAGAAATCGCGCGGGTCAGGGTGAATTATAACATTTATTTTTGAAGTTTCTGTGCAAAAGAAACTTTAGAGTACCCAGAATATGAAATCAAAATCTTTTCTATTCAGAAAACTATTGTTTAGCCATATTTTGGGTCATGTCACTCGGAATTTTGAGTGAACAATGCAAGCATTCCTAAATAATTTCGACATCCTTGACTTTAAAAAGAAACACTGTAGTTTTATAATGTTTATGTGGTTTAAAATATATAAAATTAAAAATTCTGCTGTCTTGGTTTGATAAAGCGATCCCAATATTGGATATTTGTTCAACAGTTTAAAAGATACCTAAAGAGGGAATCTTCACGGATCATGAAAATTGCACCTCTATGTATTTCTCGGAATATCTCCAAAGGCAACCAAAATATTTCGATGAATTTCAGGATACTTTTAGAAAAATAAGAACGATTAAGGTAAAGTTAGTTTTTCTTTACAAACGCCGAATCTCTGCGTGATTTAAAGGTGGAGAATTTCGACATCCTTTTCACGCTCAGGGGCCCGCCTGGTCAGTTCACTCGCATTAGAAAAACCGTACTTGGCTACCGGTGTCGACAGGCTTGCCTGAATTTGACGCGAGATTTCTTTCTCAGCATTGTGAAAATGAATTTGCCGCAGTTGAGATTAATGTTTGTGTACGTTTCTGGATTCCATGCAGTGTGTCGAAGCTCATACGTACGTTTGAGAGTTGGTAAGTTTTAAGTAGCCAGTGTTCGCATGTCTTAAGGCTTAAGCAGACTAATTCTGAACCTCAGCCTGTTGTTCGTTCTTTATTTGAATGAGGGTAATATAGTTGAAGTTTTTATATTTTTGCGCTCTCTTTCCCGGGAGCATTTTTGTTTTAGTAGCTAGTATCATTCACACAACGCACTCATACTATGTATGTACAGAGCGGAAGTTTCCATTTGCCGGCACCCTTACGGGACAGCGGCACCGCACTCAGCGGACCATAGGCTGCTCCAGTCTCCCAAGCCGCAGCGCCCGGCATAGGCCGAGTCCTCGCATGAGGGCCGCGGGCGGGAGACCAGACCGGTGGATCACTTTAAAGGCCGATCAGGCCCGTGCACCCACAAACAGGGACGCCGGCTGGCACGGCGTTGATTCCACTGCTGCGGCGCGCGCTCCCCAGTGTACTGCTATCTCCTGGGTAGGAGGCGGCCGCGGAAAAGGCTGCCATAGGTCAGCCTTGATCCAGGGGCCTTCCACACCCAGGCGTGGCGCCGTTGCCAGCTGCGCCACGGTGGTGGCAATATAGTTCAAGTTTGAAAATCCAGGCACGTGGGTAAAGGTAAGTTATTATTTTCATGGTGGCCATTTGACTAGGTATTTTTATTGTGATTGCATGCTGCAATTTTTCCATGAATGCAAGTGAAAACAGAGGGAGTGAATTGAATCCCTCTGATTTAGGTATAATTTCAAAAATAAGTTTGTTTGAAAATAGTTTGTTCAAATGGACAAGTTTTGGAATTTTATCTGCCTTTCAGACATTTCAGCTTGTTGAAGGTTCTAAAGCAAGACCTATCTCACCCGAGGTATTGTTGTGGTAGGTAGGTATTCCAGACTTTGCTTTACGTATCTGTAGGTTTGCGGCTTAATGATGTATTCCCTTGTACGTTTCTGATGCTTTTATTTGGGAAAAATGCTGAATTCTGCAGGAGTTGGATTTGTGAGTTTCTCAAGTTGGTTTAACTTCTGTTAATAGTTAATTTTAATATTGACCATCCCTTATTAGTTTTTGTATTTCATGTGCATGTGATGTTTTAGTGCGTGTATTTGTTTTCCGAGATGTTCTGATCCTACATTTGCTATTTCCCCTTTTTGTCAATTAATTTTGACCTCTTTTTCCCTGAATTTTGACATCCCACACTCTGCAGAAAAGTAATTTCAGGACACTGGGTGGGAGGGTAGTAGCCTTTGGGGTTTTACGACGCACCAAGCGCTGAGGCCATATGGTAGTGCAAACTCTTACTCTGTTGAAAGGGTATTATGGGGACTGGAAAAACTTATACACAATACCTGCCTGGAATTTGAAACTGAGTCAGAGGGGTGAAAGTTCTGAGCGCTTCCTTGACGCCACTGCATCACAAAGCTTAAGACTCAAGGCCTATTGGAAGAGAAGAAGTTTCGAAAGTCACCGTTTCTGCAATCTTGCTTGAAGACCTACCGCTGGTAGTTCAGTGGTAAATAGCTGGGTCATTGCTCCCCGAAATCTGTTTAGAGCCATTGAATTTTCTTTCATGCACCATGCTTTTCAAGAGTGACAGTTTTGCCCTCCCGCATACCCTCCCCCTCAAGCAGTGTCAGACAGTGCACCCCCCCCGTTCCCAGACTCCAGAAACCCGTGTCTTCCACATGAGGCCAAAAGTTTCAAAATTAGATTTAAGTTCATAAGCTCTTACCTGATGATAGGAGCCATCAGCTTCTATCTGGATCTTGCCCATTTTCCCTCCCGTCTTCTCTACCTTGACCGGCTTTATGCATTCTTGAGATGGAGCTATGAAATCATCCAGATCCGTCAACCGCAGAAACCCACTAAAACCACCTGATTCCATGACAGAAGTATGCTGCGTGTCAACTGGAAAAGAAAGAACAAGTGACAGGGCAGCTGAAACACGTCACGCGTTTTATCTGTAAT
The DNA here is from genome assembly GCA_034440635.1 of Lepas anatifera. Classification (NCBI taxonomy): domain Eukaryota; kingdom Metazoa; phylum Arthropoda; class Thecostraca; family Lepadidae; genus Lepas; species Lepas anatifera. The sequence continues at coordinate 532,062 of JAOTON010002140.1, read as the reverse complement.
TTCTATACTTCAATTGTATCTTGCAACAACTCAGTGACAAACCAAAACAAATGGTGGTATCAGGGTAAAAATCACTATGAATTGAAAAATCTTTATTTTCCATATAGGAACAGCCGGAAGTCGTCAAAACGAATGACTTACTATAAAATATAATTAGGGAACTGGTGACTGTAAATGTCACTCCCACCTCCCCCCATGTTTCCATTGCTTATTCCTAAGGTCTATCCGGTCGGAGGAAATCCCTGGGGAAAAATAATACATGTACATAAACAATTAAACAGATTGTCTCTGACATTGACTTAAGCATTTAAAGTGGAGATACTGACTAAAAAATACACTTAAAGTCTCTCAGAAACCACTCATCAACAATAAGCATTATTACTTCTTCACTACCGCCACAAACCCGGCCGTTGTCGTCGTTCGTCCAAAAAACCAAAAAAACAAAGTGTGCACATTGCTGTGTTTGAAGAAAATATTCAACCAAATAGAAGCTTGAGTTCTAGTAGCTTCAGGGCACAAGACAGGGGCGTAGCCAGGGGGGCGGCAGGAACAGCCCCCTGAGGGCCCTAAGGATCCCCTTGAGGACACGATTCTGTAACAAGCAGGGCCATTTTAACCCATCAGGGCCCTTTTGGCGCTGCCGCAGGGCCCCTTTTCGGGGCGCCACGCCCCCTCCCCGAGCGAAATACTGGCTACGCCCCTGGCACAAGAAGTATACAAAACCACTTGAAAACTCGTAAAAGATTACATTTTTCTACCGCGTGACATTATTTGTTCAGCTCGAACAAGAGCCCGTCGTTGCGCTATAGAGGCCCGGGAAATATCCGATCGGAACTCTCTCCCTGAATCTGTAATTTCAGTAAAAACCGTGACCAAATTTAATAGCCGACCTAGATGAGCACTGGGCCCATCTCAGGCGCCATATTCCCGAGAACGACTGAGTCAAGTACCATCAAATTGCGGGTTTTAATACCTCGATTAATACCGGTTTTAATACGCACATTGCGCTGGTGGGCAATCGAGTAGAGCCACAGATAGATGGAACTGGGCATGGCAGAGGAAAAGGGATGACAGGGCGCTGGTGTACCGTCAAAAAGAGCAAATGGACCAGAATATATAAGGGAGAAGGGCGCTGGTAGGCAGTTGGATAGAGCAGGACAGGGTGGAGAAAAAGGGAACGCAGGGCACTGGTAAGTCGTGGATAGGGCTGGGAAAAGTAAAGAAGAGTGGAGTGTCAGTGGGTGGTCAGATGAGGCCGAGAAAGAACGGACAAGAAAGGATGGCTGATCATTGGCAGACAGCTAAATAGAGCCGGGAAGGGTGGCAAGACGGGAGGGGAGGATACTGTCAGAGGGGATTAAACAGGGCCAAAAGGAAACAGGGGCACTGTCGAACACATGTGAGGACGGGAAATATAGGCAGGAGAGGAGGGTAGATTAGATAGTTATCATCAAAAGAAGGCAGGGCGCTGGTGGGCAATATGATTGAGCCAGACATGGCAAAGAATAAGGGATGGCAGAGCAGTGAGGGACAGGCAGCTGAAGTCAGACTGGGCAGGAGAGAAGGCAGGGCGGGCGCCGGTGGACAGTCAAAAACAGCTGGGCAGGGCCAAAGATAATAGGACAGATGCTGGTGGGCCATCAGATAGAACCGGGCAGGATGGCGAGGAAAGGAAGAAAGGGCACTGACAAACATTTAGGTATCACTGGAAAATACAGAAAAGGGTGGGGCCAGGACTCTTCTGGGAATCGAGATGGGGCCGAGAAATGATAACGAGAAAGACAGAAAAGAGCAGAGGACAGGGCACTGATGGGCAGTATCATGAAGCCAGATAAGGCAAGCATTTGGAGCTGGGAAATGCAGACACGAAAGGAGGCCTTGGCACTGGTGGTCACTGAAAATGACCAGGCGGGGCAAATTAGAAGTGAGGGTAGAACAGTGGTGAGCAGTCAGATACAGCCAACCAGGAAATGGAGGAAGAGAGGGCAGGGCACTGGTGGGCAGTCAGAGATGGTCGACCAGGAAATAGAGGAAGAGAGGGCAGGGCACTGGTGGGCAGTCAGAGATGGTCGACCAGGAAATAGAGGAAGAGAGGACAGGACACTGTTCAGCAGTCAGATACGACCGAACGGGGCAGAGAAGGGAGAGCAGGGCACTGCTGGGCAGCCAGATACTGCCAGACAGGGCAGAGAAAATGGAGGGTAGAGCACTGGTTGGCAGTCTGATATGGTCAGGCAGGGCAGAGAAGAAAGAAAGAAAGAAAAGGGAGGGCAAGGCGCTGTTGGCTGGTCAGATACGACTAGACAGGGCAGGACACTGGTGGACAGACAGATATGGTGGACACAGCAGACCTGTAGAGAAGACTAGGCGCTGTTGGGCAGCAATAAAGAGATGGGCAATTATGTAGGTTAGGCTAGACTGTAAAACATGGTATTACATATTGGGAAACTGACGAGTAAAGTACAATTGACACAGCAAGACACAGAGTTTGTGTTGTGGAAGTTTATATCTACGAGTATGGACAAAGATCACTGATGGGCACAGCATGGGGGACTGGTGGGCAAAATGTAAATGTATCTTAAGTTATCTATCTATCATTAAGTAAAGGTATCTTGGGCATAATGCCCACCACTTAGTAGCTTAAAATATGCCCTGCCATACAACACAACAATGTCTGTCTCTCACATTGTCATAACACAGGTGTCTCTTTGCTTTGCAACCATGCCTTGCAGTGTCAGTGTCTCTATTGGGTATTGGCGTAGCAAGCGTCACAGGAACATGCCAGATCGTCGCCTTGGGAAATAAGGACGGTAACCTTGGGAAAGTAAAAACCACGGGGAGTGGTAGCTGGGGAAGAGGGAGAATGGCACAGAGGCGTGTTCAGAGAGCTGGAGAAGGGGAGCAGGGCACATAGGCGTATTCAGGCAGCTGGGGAAGGGGGCAATGCACAGAGGCGTGTTAGGCCCCCACCCCCCCCCCCCCACCCCACAACCAGGTAGCTGGGGAAGGGGGCAGGGCACAGAGGCGTGCACAGGCGTAGTAGGGAAAGAGGAGCAAGGACACAGGCATGTTCAGGTAGCTGGGAAGGGGGAAGCAGAGCACAGAGGCGTATTCAGGCATGTGGGGAAGGGGGAGCAAGGCACAGAGGCGTGTACAGGTACCTGGGGAAGGGGGAGCAGGGCACAGAGGCGTGTTCAGGTAGCTGGGGAATAGGAGAAACCCACAGAGGCGTGTCCAAGTAGCTGGGGAAGGGGAGCAGGGCACAGAGGCGTGCTCCCGCACATGGGGAAGGAGGAGCAGGGCACAGAAGCCTGTCTGGGCAGCTGGGGAAGGAGCAGAGCACAGAGGCATGTTCAGGCATATGGGGAAGGAGCAGGGCACAGAGGCGTGTACAGGTATCTGTGGAAGGGAGCAAGGTAAAGAGGCGTGTTCAGGTGGCTGGGGAAGGGGAACAAGGCACAGAGGCGTGTTCAGGTAGCTGGGGAAGGGCAGCAAGGCACAGAGGCGTGCTCAGGTAGCTGGGACAGGGGAAGCAGGACACAGGTGAGTTCAGGTAGCTGGGGAGGGAAGCAGAGCACAGAGGCGTGCTCAGGTGTGCGGGGAAGGAGGATCAGGGCACAGAGGAGTGTACAGGTAGCTGGGGAAGGGAACAGAGTACAGAGGCATGTTCAGGTAGCTGAGGAAGGGGAGCACAGCACAGAGATGTGCTCGGGGTAGTGGGGAAAGGGAGCACTTCCCCACCTGACTGAGCACACCTCTGTAGCCTGCCCCACCTTCCCCATACATTTGAGCTTGCCTCTGTGCCCTGCTCCTCCTTCCCCAGCCGCCTAAACATGCCTCTAGGCCCTGCTCCCCTTTCCCCACCAGCCTGGGCACACCTCTGTGCTATGCTCCCCTTCCTCAGCTATCTGAACATGCCTCTCTACTCTGCTCCCTTTCCCAGCTACCTGTACATGCCTCTGTGCCCTGCTCCTTCTTCTCCATTAGCCTGAACACTCTTCTGTGCCATGCTCTCCCTTGCCCAGCTGCCTGAATACGCCTCTGTATCCTGCTCCCTTTCCCAGCCACCTGTGCACGCCTCTGTGCCCTGCTCTTCCTTCCCCACAAGCCTGAGCACACATCTGTTCCCTGCTCTGCTTCCCAGATAACTGAACACGCTTCTCTGTCCTGCTACTCTTTCCCTAAAGGCCTGAGCATGCCTCTGTGCCCTGCTCCTCTTTCCCTACAGGCCTGAGCATGCCTCTGTGCCTTGCTCCCCTTTCCCAGCTAGCTGAACACACCTCTGCGCCTTGCCCCCCCTTTCCCAGTTACCTGAATATGCCTCTGTGCCCTGCTCCCCTCCTCCAGCTCTCTGAACACGCCTCTGTGCCATTCTCCCCTTTCCCCAGCTACCACTCCCTGTGGTTTATTTCCCAAGGCTAGCATCCCTATTTCCCAAGGTTATTGTCCCTATTTCCCTAGGTGACAATCTGGCATGTTCCTGTGACGCTTGCTACGCCAATAACCTCTATTGCTTTGGCAGGGTCTCTATCACTTTGCTTGCAACACAAACAGGAAAATCTCACTTATAACAGAGAACAGGAACAGACCTATGATTACAGGTGGGACTTTTTGGATAAACTTGGTTGCAGTCCCCACCAAAATGGTTGGTCCGCCCAGCCTAGTCCTGGCAAGGAAGGATGCCGTCCCGGCCCTGGTGCAAAGTACAGCATTTTTGACAAGATCTTGTTGGTGAAGTGCCCTTTGAAACAGGAGCAAGTGGTGCAAATTTTATTAACCTGGCTCAAATTTATGAGACTATTGTGAGGGAGGCAGAACTTAAAACCAAACAAAGAATGAATGAATGGTTACACAGAAACAGGAGGGGACCTTATAAAACTAATTAGAAAGTGGTCAACTGGTCACATTGCATTGTGCTGGTAGGGATGAGTGCGTTATTCTCCCTGGTATCTTGCGGATTGGTAAAAAAATTCAAGTACCTAACTGGCAGTGTAAAATCGTGTGATAATTTCAGACAGTGGCTGGTGTGACTGGTCTGTCCGGATGCCATACTTTGCAGACTGAGCTCCCAGTAGTCTTTTTCTCACTTTATTGGCATTCAAACACTTAATTAAAAAAATAATCTTGTCCTGCGCCCGTCGCGTCTCTGCCCACCGTCTGTGTGGTTTCCTCCTCGATAAACGTTCCTAGTAACCCGTTTCCCCTAAATCCAAAGTCTTGTTCCCGCTGAGCTAGGTGTCAGTGTCAGCGTCCACTGACCAAGGGGCCTGATGGCACCCAGTTGCTGGATGGTCTGTCGTTGCTTGTGTCCGCTGGTGATGTAACGTCGATTCCGTTTTTATTGTTTTTTACTTTTAACCCCAGTGTGATGAGTGCGTAATAAACGTGTGATGGCTTCAATTCGTATTCAAAGTGTCACTTTTCTTCCAATACATTGTCAGCGATCTAGTACTAAATTTTTGCTAAAAAAAGGAGTTCTACAACAACATACCAATAACCAATTTATATTTCACATACCTACGTTCTACAAAAATGCGCAACTCACTCCGGCTTCCTTTCCAGGCACAGCACACCAAGCAATATCCGTGTTATTCTGCCGGCAGAACGCATACTAGTATGCTACACGCATGCGCAGTACTGTATCATGGATACAAGATACAGTACTACGCATGCGTGCGGCATACTAATATGAATTCGTCACGGCAGAATAACACGCCTTCTACTTCGAAGACAGCAATGGCGCAAACTTGTTTATTGCAAGGGCCTTGAGAGAGTTTATTGTTGTGTTTTTTTTATATTCGTGTATGTATGTAGTGTGGGTATTGGAAAGTTTGGAACTTTCCAAAATTGGAAAGTTGCTGAGGTAGTTCCAATCTATAAAAAGGGAGGCAGAAACAATCCATCTAATTATCGACCTGTCAGCCTTACTTCGGTCCCATCAAAAGTTATGGAGGTCCTTGGTCAGGGATGCACTGCTTGCCCACATGCTGGAGACTGGACAGTTGAATGATGCTCAGCACGGATTTATTCCGAAAAGGTCCTGTACCACCCAGCTGCTTAGCTCTTTAGAGCACTGGACCCAAGTGCTTGAAGACGGCCTCCCAGTAGATATTGCCTATTTTGACTTCTCTAAGGCTTTTGATTCTGTGCCCCACAAGCGATTAATCATGAAACTGAGAAGCGTAGGCATAGGAGGAAGAGTTCTCTGCTGGATCAAGTCTTTCCTGATGGGTAGGAGCCAGAGGGTCAGGGTTAATGGAGCACTATCAGACTGGGCTCCGGTGACCAGCGGTATACCACAGGGATGGGTCCTGGGGCCGACACTATTTGTCTTGTTCGTGAACGGCTTGCCCCAGGGACTGCAAAGTAGTGTCCGACTATTTGCCGATGATGCGAAAGTATTTGGTGAAGTAGGTAGTCGAGAGGGTGCATGTGCCTTGCAAGAGGACCTTCACAGACAAGAATCATGGTCTGACAGATGGCTCCTGCCCTTCAATGTTTCGAAATGCGGCATGCTCCATATTGGACACAACAATAGTCATCGGCACTACGAAATGAGCGGTCAACCCCTGACTGAGCTGACCATCGAAAAAGACCTGGGTGTGTTCATGGACAACCAGCTCAAGTTCCGCCGCCAAGCTGCTTCTGCCGTATTTTTTAAAAAATAATTTTATAGGGGCGAGAGGCTGCGGGAAGCTGGAAGGCTTAGATAGATGACATATTTTTGCAGGCAGTGTTTAAACCAATGGTGTTGGAAGGGTCGGCATGAAACGGGAAGGCTTGGGAAACCTGACGTCGCTCCCTGCTAACCATGGATGTGAGAAGGCCAGCCAGATACTGGGGGCTATCAAGAGGACTTTTGTCCACATGGACAAGCATGTGATGACCCTTCTCTTCAAGGCCCTTGTCAGACCGCACCTTGAATATGCCAATGTGGTGTGGGGCCCCTTCAACAAGGCTGACCAAATTTTGGTGGAACGGGTCCAGCGTCGTGCTACGAAACTAGTTCCCTCTGTGCAGCCTTTGGGCTATGAGCAACAGCTTAGGCTCCTCAAGCTTCCGTCTCTCTGGTACAGGCACAAGAGGGGGGACATGATCTTCGTCTTCAAGTTGATGCACGGCCAGCTGGGAGTTAGCAAGGAAGAGTTCTTCATGGATCCACCTGTCGGTGTTACACATGGTCACAGCTTCAAGGTTGGGAAGCCACGTGCAGTAACGAGGGCAAGAAGGAACCATTTTGGAGTATGTACTGTGTCCGACTGGAACAGCCTCCCCGACTGGGTCGTCGACTCGCCATCCGTTGATTCATTCAAGAATAACATTGACAGACACTGGGCCGAGCACGTTTATACATTCCCGACGTAGTCAAGCACTATACCTGTAATGAGCTCGATGAGAGCGGGCAAAACAGGCACCTAGCGTGCCTCATAAAGACTTGTACACCTAAGGTAAGGTAAGGGTATGTGGCAAGGCCCGTGGTGGTATGGTCGTCGTCTTTATTACTCTATTGCCTTGGTCGCCGTCGTCGTGGTGTCGTGCGGTGGATGGAATGAAGTGGAGGAGAGGTTTGAAATATTGCTGATGGGTAGTTCTTGAATAGATAAATTGTAGCAAATTGCAACCCGTGTCAGTGATTTGAAGGACGCAAATGGAGTCGTTCAGTGCAGTGCTCCCGTGAAAGCAACATTGTTAAACGAGTTTTTTGCTTCTGTTTTCACCAGAGAGGACACTACAGCTGTTCCAAATTTCGCAAATCGCTGTGTAGGCGAACATCTTGATCTGGTGGACTTTGTCGGTATTATGGTAGTAGGCAGATCACATCTCGGTTCAAAAGGATCACATCAGAAGGTCCACCGTTCAAAGGATCTAATGATCATAGGTTCTACCCTTTGAAAGTTAGACCTTTTGAATAAGAAGTCCAACGTTCAAAAAGGTCCAAAGAGGAGTGCTCAGATGCATGAGAGTGGGGTGCATGATGCTGCAGAGGCATCAGTCCATACACATATATTTCACGGTAAAAAACATACATCATGTACACATCCAGACAAAAAATTCACCTTCAATAGAATTTAAACTGCCTTAGGGCAGCAAATCCGGTGCTCCACCGACTTGAGCCATGTATATAGTACCAAGCCTCACACAGCGGCAGGCAGGTAGAACCGCGCAAGGCACACACCAGGTGAAGCCAGAGCAAGCAGCAGCGGATATCGTGGGAAAAAAGTGTGCAGTGTTAATGAACATAAAAAGAACAAAAAGGTGGGGTACGGGAGAAAAAAGAAAAAAAGTAAAATAAATTCATGGGTTAGCGACGGACGAATCGCCCCGCAAGGCCGATCGGCGGCAACGCACCGGCGGTGAGCCCCGGCGCCGCCTAGCAGCAACCGCAGCATGGCCCAGCGGCCACCGCAGCGCCGTCTAGCGGCCACCACAGCGCCGTCTGGCGGCCACCACAGCGCCGCCTAGCGGCCACCGCAGCACAGTCCAACGCCGCCCAGCGGCCGCCGCACCAAAGCCACACAAGATACGACACAGCGTGCTAAGACACCTGATAATAGGAGGCAATGAGGGTTAGGTTAGGTTAGGTAAGGTAAGAAGGTAAGGTAAGGTTTGGTTTGGTTAGGTCAGGTCGGGTCAGGTCAGGTCAGTTGTGTATGCCCTTGGTCCCTATTTCCTAGTCTGGGGATATCACCCCTCTTTCGAGAATCTGAGTGCGCCTCTGGTCTGGGTACCACTTAACACCACACAAACCCTCCCTCCTTCCGTCTGTTTCACCTCTAGGGATTTTCTTGCAGAACGTGGGGATATTTCTAAAACATTTCCCAAAGTGGTACCCAGACCAGAGGCGCACTCAGAATCTGGAAAGAGGGGTGATATCCCCAGACTAGGAAATAGGGACCAAGGGCATACACAACTGACCTAACCTCACCTCACCTCACCTCACCTCACCTCACCTCACCTCACCTCACCTCACCTCACCTAACCTAACCTAACCTAACCTAACCTAACCTAACCTAACCTAACCTAGCCTAACCAAACCTAACCTAAACCTCATTGCCTCCTATTATCAGGTGTTTAGCACGCCTCTGTGGCATCATGCACCCCACTCTCATGCATCTGAGCACACCTCTTTGGACCTTTTGAACGTTTGACTTCTTATTCAAAAGGTCTAACTTTCAAAGGGTACAACCTATGAACATTAGACCCTTTGAACGGTGGACCTTCTGATGTGATCTGCCTACTACCATAATACCGACTTTGTCATCACTCCCGAATACGTTCACCAGAAACTCTATTGTCTCAAAACCACCAGCAACCAAGGTCCTGACAACTTACATCCTCGAGTCCTCTACGAGGCTGCTGATGTCCTTACTGCACCACTGTCAACTCTGTATAGGAGAACCCTTGACGAAGGACTGCTTCTGCACACTTGGAAGAGAGGGTTGGTGGTGCCGATTTTTAAGAAAGGTGACTGCCAGAGCGCTAGCAATTACCGGCCCATTAGCATAACTTGCATCCCCTGTAGAGTACTGGAGGGTCTCATCCGTGACCAGGTGATGTAGCATCTGTTACGGAATCACCTGCTTTCTGCTGCTCGGCATGGCTTTCGCCCCCGCCGCTCATGCGACTCCCAACTTTTAGAGGCTGTTGACGATTGGAGTAGGAGTATCGAGGCAGGGCAGCCAGTTGATGCAGTTTATCTAGATTTTCAGAAAGCCTTCGACTCTGTGCCTCATGAAATACTGCCCTGCAAACTGCAAGGTTATGGCACCTCAGGGAAAATACTTGCCTGGATAAGGGACTTCTTGAGAGATATAGAGCAGCGAGTTGTGGTGGATGGATGTGAATCAGATTGGGTTCCTGTGGCTAGCGGTGTACCCCAGAGATCCGTGCTGGGCCCCCTACTGTTTGTGGTGTATGTGAACGATCTGCCAGATGTGTTCCACATGACTCCAAAGGTGTTCACAGACGATAAAAAGGTGTATGCTCCACTTAGCTTGACCAGTTCTTCACAGATTCTTCAGGCAGATCTGGATCGTGCTGTTGCATGGTCTGACACCTGGCAGTTGTCTTTTGATAAGGGAAGAGCACTGTACTCCATCTTGGAACAACCAATGAGCAGCACACATACACAATGAGAGATAGTCTGCTCGCCCATTCTGCCCAGGAAAGAGACCTAGGAGTCATTATCGACGCAGACATGAAGTTTCGTGCTCAGGCTGCATCTGCGGTGGCAAAGGGTTTCCAAATCCTAGCATTGATTCGTAGATCATTTTGTGCAATCAACCTGGTGTTGCTTCCGATTCTCTTCAAAACTCTTGTGAGACCACACCTCGAATATGGGAACTTGCTCTGGGGGCCCTTCAATCGATAAGACCAGAAAAAGGTCGAGAGAGTGCAACGGTGTGCCACCCGAATGATCCCTGAAATAAGGCACAAGCCGTACAGTGAGGGGCTGCAAGATCCAGTGGCGGATCTAGCCGGTCGGTTTGGGAGGGGCAAACCAAAGTCAAAAGTCGAAAAGCAAAAAAAAAAGTCACACCGTGAATACTGCACTACAATATCACTTGCGAGCAGAAATTTAGGCTTTTGGGTATTTGAGGCGAAATTTAAAAAAAACGTCACGGGTTGAAAGATATGGGCTAAAATTGCTTTTTCCGGTCCGAGGCCCAATATTTACCCTGAACTTAACTGGTTCTCTTTGAAGTTGAGAGTTAAAGCACCAGAATCTTGCTTATAAACTAAAAAGGAGTCGGGGGAAAAAGGAGGTCGATCTTTAAGGGGGCGGGGCCAAAAACATAGTTTTGCCCCGAGCTTTTCCGTTTGGAGGGGCAAATGCCTTTTTTGCCCCCCCTTGGATCCGCCACTGGCAAGATCTTCAACTTCCCTCTCTATACTACAGAAGGCGACGGGGGGGGGGACATGATCCGCATATTCCAGATATTTCATGGTGACATTGATCTCGACGCTGGACGCTTCTTCCAGCGAGACGCTAACTCGCGGACGAGGGGACACGAATACAAACTGGTTAAACCTTGTGCCGAGTCTCGTATCCGTCGCAATGCATTTGGCATTAGAGTTGTTAACTGGAATGGTCTCCCCAGTCATGTTGTCACTGCACCCACTGTCAATACCAGGCTTCAAGACCAGGCTTGACAAACACTGGGCGGACTCTTGGTATACTATACCAGACACAGATTATGTAGTGAAACCACACATACAAGAGCTCAATAAGACCGGACACCTACAGGCCTAGAGCCTCATTAAGTCCGTATCCTTCAAGTTCAAGTTTAATACTGCTACTTTAATCTGCTGCGGGGCCTCTCCGGCCTACGTGTTACGAACCGCCCGGTGATGGGCCTAATCGCTCTCCGATGGATGGCCTTGCCATGTCCACTCGGCAGCAGTCGCGGCGCCTCTGTAGTACTTCTATGCCAGTTGTTGGCGGCGCTGGGTGACGTGTTGTTGTTGTTGTTGTCCTCCCCGGGCCGGCCTACGGCCGGCCGTAGCCCAGGGGCTCTTGGTGAGTCCGGTAGCCGCGGGCCAAGGCCGCCACGGCCCCGCCGTCCCGGAGCTGCGTCGGGTCGGGGTATATGGTACCGAATAGGCGAAGCCTCGCTCCCGCCAGACTGGGGCACCGAAGCAGGACATGCTCCGGAGTGTCCGGCCCCTCTCGGCACACGATGCATATTAAAAAAAATAATATTGTCCTGCGCCCGTCGCGTCTCTGCCCACCGTCTGTCGGGTTTTCCTCCTCGATAAACGTTCCTAGTAACCCGTCTCCCCTAAATCCAAAGTCTTGTTCCCGCTGAGCTAGGTGTCAGTGTCAGCGTCCACCGACCAAAACTAGTTTCATATGACCCGTGGACATGGTTAAAAATGAGTGGGCAAATGGAACGAAATTGCACAAAAGTCCAAGCACAGCAGCAAGCGCAGCAAATCACTCGATGACGAAGACAACACTAGAGCTTGGCGAGGACCGCCAGCGAAAACACGTTCAGTACACTCAAATAGACAAGCGTAAAGAGCTCGGTTGAGGGCGTCAACGGAATAACGTCACAAGCGGCGTATGCGCAAGGCGACGATCAGTGGGGATCTCCGTGCAAGAAGTTTGTTCTGTTTTATTGTGAGGTGAATTATTTGTCATAAAAGTGACATTGTGTCTCTCCTCTTGCAGGCGAGGAGGACCGTAAGCATCAAGCACGAATTAATCTAACTGAAACGATTGCACTGCCGTCTGCTGTGGAAAACATCCTGTATAACACCGGGTCTCTAGTGCTGCTGAAGGGGATGTTTGGTCGTTACTTCAGGGTCTTCACTGCTGATGAAGCTCTCTGATCGTCACTCCAATACATAGATCATACACACCTCAGTATCCGAAAACCTGACGGTCACAACTGAGAACCTCCATGCCTCCAAAGAAACTGCTCTCAGCAGCATACAACATTATAGAAGCCGTTGTCTTCACTGTCCTGACATCTGAGACACCTCTTTCAGCGGCGTTGTGCCTCTGAGACTCCGCAAATGGTAATGTTTCACCTCCAGGAATTCATTCGTGCTGGCAAATCACCCCGCTAAACTTCATCTGCAATAAGGCTCGGGTCTAGAGTGCGCTCTCTGCTTACACGCTAATTCTGTGAGGTCAGCTTCGGTGACGTTCAGCCTGTGAAACTTCTTGTTGACTTGACCTCATCACGACGCCATCGCGAAGAATATTAACCTGAGACATTTATCGTGGTGCTGCACATACGTGAACTAATCCCTGTAACATCAGGTCCCTGTCCCCGTGCAACGGAAACATGGCGTTGAGAAACTGCTGCTGCTGCGCTCCACTGCGCACCGGAACCCTGGTGATCGCCATTTTGTATTTGGTGGGCAATGTCCTTGGTCTATTCGGTGGAGTCCTGTATTCAGTTCTTCAAGATAGTGATTTTGGAGCAGCGAAACAGTTTAACGCCTACGTCTTGGCAGGGGCAATAATATTGGGCTCTCTCGGCATTACTACCAACAGCTGTCTCATCACTGGCGTTCGGCGTAACCAGCGAAAGTTCATGCTACCGTGGATTGTGTGGTACGCTGTCTTTACCATAATTTGCCAACTGCTTTGGATGTACGGCTGTGGCTATATGATAGCTGCAATGGTGCGCGATGGTGAACACGAAAGCATGGGTATTTTGATCGGCATCTTCTGTTCAACATTTGTACCAGGAGTAGTAGGGTTTACTGTGATGTGGTACTGGTACGCTTGCGTCTTCTCCTACTACCTTCTGCTGGCGCCCAGTGATAGTTATGTTATGAAAACGCTTGATGAACATTAAGCAACTAGTGTTCATGTTTGTGTGGCGGAGACGCTTAGCGAATCCTAACCCTTGCATTCACTCCAGTTTTCGCCTTCGGAGCCTTAACGGGAGGGCTTAGTGCGGCCTCTTTCCTTGTCATTGGCCCGTTATTGATCTAGATATTCGTGGAAGAACAGTGTGTTGCTCGTGACAAGAGCTGGCGGTTGGTACGAATTTGTATGGCCATAGGTCACCGGTCCACCTTCCAGGTCAAGTAAAAAATCTGATTGTGCATCTCCTGTCTGATTTTTGCCTCTTACCTCTCATCTTTGTTTTTCTTATCCCTTATGCGTTTTTCCTGGGCTTGGTAGCAGAAAGCCACACCCTTAAATACCACTAAGCTTGCGGAGAAGAAGAGGGATGGGCTGATAGATTTACTTCATCTTGGCTATCCAAAAACTTGCAATTATTGCTGATACAGAGTTTTGCAGGCCCCAATAACTAGAGTTTGAAGGACAGTATCACCTAAGTGCCTTATGGTGACTCCGTGCCACGAAGTATGCTGTAGGGGAGGTGCCTTGAAATTAATTTAAGCTTCTGTAAAAATTGTTGGTATTTGACGATGCACTAACTGCCAGGGTTCTACGGCGTTGCCAGCTCTCGCCCTGTTGGAAGGGGATTTTTGGGCTCAGATCAACTTATTCAGAAGCTCCACCGGGACATAGCTGTGGGTCCTGTGGCTCCGAAGGCAGGTGGTCTGCCCCTGAGCCACGCTTCTTCAGTGGTAGAGCACGTGCCACGATTCTGTGTTCAGAAGCGAAATAACAGCATGGCGCCGAGGAAAATAATTTCATCGATAACAGGGGCCTTGCCGGCTTACTTGGCTCGTACTTTAAGCTTGCCGGCTTACTTGGCTTTACTTAAGGTTAAAACATCATTGCCGTATTTTGCAGAGTGCGACGAAATCTTGTGCTACTTTCATGGCGTTTTTTGTTCGTGACAATGTTTTGTTGGGAGGTAACAGCTTTTGTTTACTGGAGTGTTTATTCATGGTTCAGGCTGTGTGGTACGCCGTCGCTTTTGCATATATTGAAGCATGAAGGTGTGGTTTATTGTTTCTGAATTCTCAGTTGTTTTCTATCCCTCGTTGTCTTCCAGCGTAGCTCGCGGATTATATATTCCTGTCCTCATGGCGGGGCTCTAATTCAATGTTAGGAAAGTGTGGATGACAAGTTATCGCATAGTGCTAGGTTCGGATGCTTGTTGAGAGCCTGCTGACGCTTGGGTGCAAAGGTGGTGGTGACATGTGGCCTTATGTATTGAATGAGGAGTCTTGAACCTCAGACCTTCAGCCTGCATCGCATTGCAATGACCGCACAAATAAACCGTGTCATCCTCATCATCATCATTTGGTGTTTTTGGGCGGCCCGACTTCCATGGTCATTTTGCGCCCATATCAAACGTAAGGTATACAACGCGATTCAGGAGATGACGCATAGCAGATCATTCTGGGGCAATAGCCTCATTGAAGATTCTATGATAAGTGCAGAAAACAGAATGTGGGTTCAGAAGATAAAAAGGGCGTAGCCCTCACACTCACATGCAGAAAAAACAGAGTACAAGCTATTACGTAGGGGAGTAAATCACATTGAATCTGACTTTCTTCAGGTAAAACATAATGCTCGTGATTTCGACGGACGGATGCTCCCCCAGGAGCGAAACCAGGGTGGGGGATCCCGCAAATATCGACGCCTTTCGATTTTGAAGTCCCGGCATTCGACCAGGACATGTCTTACAGATGTTCTGTCACCACAACGCGGGCACTCCGGCGGAGCATCACCGGTCAAGAGGTAGGCGTGTGTGGAGTGGGTGTGTCCCAGGCGGAAGTCTACACAAAGTAACCTCCTCCCTTCTGCAGGTTGCACTGCTTGACCACAGCCCCAACCGAGGTTTCAGCTCCCTCAGTTTTCTACCCTTAGGGTTACCATTCCATCGCCGCTGCCATATTTCCGTGAGATGGTCACTAATAAACCGTGTCTCAGTCACCAGTCCTTACGTGTTTGCGGTCTGCAGGCTTCTAGTGGGGACGGTGAGCGTTATTGGTGTGGATAAGGAAGACACCGCTTGGTATCCATATGTTCCCCTGTATATGGAACGTGCGTGAACGCCAGTGCGGCATGTTCCCATTGTTTTACTTGTGGACCTATTGAAACTACTTTGCTGGAGACTCCATAACAGCTCCATGGCTCCGTGTGTTGGCACTGGTTCGCTGGAAGCTCTATAACAGCTCCATGGCTCCGTGTGTTGGCACTGGTTCGCTGGAGACTCCATAAGAGCTCCATGACTCCGTGTATCGAAACTACTTCGCTAGAGGCTCCATAACAGCTCCATGGCTCTGTGCGTTGGCACTGGTTCGCTGGAAGCCCCATAACAGTTCTATGGCTCCGTGCGTTGGCACTGGTTCGCTGGAAGCTCCATAACAGCTCTATGGCTCCGTGCGTTGGCACTGGTTCGCTGGAAGCTCTATAACAGCTCCATGGCTCTGTGTGTTGGCACTGGTTCGCTGGAAGCTCCACAACAGTTCCATGGCCCCGTGTATTGGCACTGGTTCGCGGAGGCCTTCCATAACAGCTCTATGGCTCCGTGTGCTGGCACTGGTTCGCTGGAGACTCCATAACAGCTCCATGGCTCCGTGTATTGGCACTGGTTCGCGGAGGCCTTCGATAACAGGTCTATGGCTCCGTGTGTTGGCACTGGTTCGCTGGAAGCTCCATAACAGCTCCATGGCTCCGTGTGTTGGCACTGGTTTGCTGGAGGCTCCATAACAGCTCCATGGCTCCGTGTGTTGGCACTGGTTTGCTGGAGGCTCCATAACAGCTCCATGGCTCCGTGTGTTGGCACTGGTTTGCTGGAGGCTCCATAACAGCTCCATGGCTCCGTGTATCGAACTACTTCGCTAGAGGCTCCATAACAGCTCCATGGCTCCGTGTGTTGGTACTGGTTCGCTGGAGACTCTATAACAGCTGCATGCGCGAACTATCAAACTAACTAAACTATCCCAAAATAGATTAAGGGTCCCCTGCACTGGGGGGGGGTGGAGCTTCCAGTATTATCACTATTACATTCTCGACCAAATATCATGACCGTCTGAACGGCTCGGGCACTTTCTGTTTCACGTCAGTGAGTTGGTTTTCAATGCAGTGAATTTGCTTTATCAATTCGTGAACGAATAACAGAAACGAAATTATCTGTCCCTTGTTATCCAATTTAAACAATGACCCAACTGAAAAAAATCGAATGTAAAGACAACACTTCGTAGCTGCTTTGGAACAGGTATCTGCCCAGGGAAGCAAATGGATGAGCATTTGTTTTAGGTTATGTTCATTTCATTTCCTTAGCCTCCGACTAATCTCGCTTGATCAGGTAGCTACTCATCACTCTTTCTAACGCAAGCTTTATTGATTCAAACAATTACCCACTAACAACTTTAGAGGCGGGCAAATGTGCCTTGCACAGAACGCCTTATAAAAAGCCCTTAATGATAAAAATAGTACAACCATTAACAAAATAATTATCTACGTGGTTTCACCGAATATGTTAAATGGTGTTACGTTTCAAGCCTAAAGAATGGAATACACGGTTGGTCTCGACGCAGTCTCTACATCGCCTCTGACGACATAACAAGTACAACTATGTAAGTACTCGTTCGGTGGCACCATAGACAGAAAACTACTGACAGGTGATAAGCGAGCTGTACTATATGTTTGTATATAAGAATAAACTGGGAAGAGCTACTACCTGTTAGCATAAGGGAACTAACATAAGTTGTGGCCTTTGGTGGACAAATGTTTTGACATGGCCGTATGGTTGAGGAAGAGGACTCCTGTTTCCAAGTAAACGGGTATTGAGTAAAAAAATGTTCAACGAATCATTCCCTGCTGCCTTGGAGGTTCATTGTGTCCTCATGTGTGCGTCTTTCGCAATTGTATTGGCCTCCTGTTCCAGCTTGATGATTTGCGTCCTGCCTTCGGGCTCCTCATTTGCTATTCCAATAAACTCCATTGCTATTTTAATGGCCTACAGAACCAGCTCAGGGCCCTGAGGCACAATACACAAATTTTAATTCCATAGGCACTCTTCTTTGTCCTTGCTGGCGCTCTTTATGATTTTGAAGGCCTCAATTGTTCTGGCTTGTGGGCCTAGTAGTAGAATACAGCTAGCTGTCACTGGACCTCCAACAACAGCCTGAGGGCGATCAGTTCTATTCAGGGTCTTCCTTATCATCGTACCTCTGTTATCGTTTCGAGGACCTGCATGGAAGTGAACTGTTTTTAGAAATTGTTTTCAACTTGAGGCATAGATAACAGTAGACCTTGGTTTGACACGAAGGCTTCAGCTTCTCCGTAAGGAACTGAACGTCGTTACGACAGAGCCCATTGCAGCTAACCCTGCGCTGCGGTACAGCGGGATAGTGTTGTCTATGCTATGATAATGTTGTCTTTGCCTTGATAATGTTGCTCAGCCGGAGAGCGTGCTGCAACCTCACCTGGCTGCAGGATAATGACCCGCGCCACCCCGTGCTCAGCGGCAGTTTCTAAATATCCGAAACCTACTGCTTACATGGAGGAACTCGAGTAACGTAAGCAAAGGGAACACTCGGTAATATGCAACAAAATTCCAAATTATAAACTCTAAATTCATTAACCTCGGCGGTGACAGCCTCAACAAAAATTTTAAGTCACAAATTCTAAATTCCTTAACATTGGCGGTGACTGCCTTCTTCACGCACCCCTTGGATCCTCAACTAGAATCCAACACCCCTGGCTCGACCTTTCTGCCGTAGCCATGACCCTACCCTCGCAAGTATTGCAGCACTTTGCGACCCATTGTCCCACACACTTTAGAGGCGGGCAGATGTGTCTTGCACAGAACGCCTTATAAAAGCCCTTAACTAATTAACTGTTGTCTATGTTTGAGGTCGTCTGGTTTCGTTCTCTACCCAAAATTTTATCCTGGATTTTGGGCCGTGGTCCCTGGCGTCATGCGGTGCTATCTGTGCCAACAAGTGGTATCTGGTGTCTTATCACTGCCGTTTATTGATAGCTGTCACCAAGGACCACGCCACGGAAATATTTCGAAACGATGGAAACTGCTGCATGTATGTAAGACCTTCTGGATATACTGTTAGCCAGGGAGTGAAAAACATATATGGTACACAGCAGCAACGGAATAAAAGCATATGTAGAAAAGTATCTGTAAATTTATTTCCATCAAATAATCATTTTTAGAAGTGGATTCAGTTTGTAGTCCGAGGTGGTTCTCGTGTGAGATCTTCGTTTTTGTTGAATTATTTGTAAACGAAGTAACATTATACACTCCTCTTGCAGAAGAGGCGGGCCCCAATCATTTTACATCGGGAACCCGAACTGAAGCGGCAACCTTGCCTGCGTCGCAAAGCGTCTTTCGCCTCGCCTGTCACGCCTGGTTTACGGGACCGCTGAAGAAGAGTGCTTGGTCGTAACGTTACGATCTTTGCTACTGTGGAATCCAGGTGGTCGCCAGCTCAATAAATAGATCACACTAATCCTAGTATTTGGAAACCCGACGGTCACAACTGAGAACCTCCATGCCTCCAAAGAAACTGCTCTCAGCAGCATACAACATTATAGAAGCCGTTGTCTTCACTGTCCTGACATCTGAGACGCCTCTTTCAGCGGCGTTGTGCCTCTGAGACTCCGCAAATGGTAATGTTTCACCTCCAGGAATTCATTCGTGCTGGCAAATCATCCCCGCTAAACTTCATCTGCAATAAGGCTTGGGTCTAGAGTGTTCTCTCTGCTTACACGCTAATTGTGTGAGGTCATCTTCCGTAACGTTCAGCCTGTGAAACTTCTTGTTGACTTGGCCTCGTCAGGGCGCCATCGCGAAGAATATTGATCGAGACGTTGTTCGTGGTGCTGCACCTACGTGAACTAATCCCTGTAACATCACGTCCCTGTCCCCGTGCAACGGAAACATGGCGTTGAGAAACTGCTGCTGCTGCGCTCCACTGCGCACCGGAACCCTGGTGATCGCCATTTTGTATCTGACTGTCAATGTTCTTGGCGTGCTAGGCTGGGTGTTGTATGTGATTGTTGTTGATAGTACTTTGTCTAGGCATTACGGTCCGGCGCATCGAGAAGCGGTGGTAATATCCGGCGTTTACATTTTACTGGGAATTCTTCTAGCAAGCTCTCTCTGTATCGCTGCGAACAGTTGCCTTATCGTTGGCATTCGGCGCAACCAGCGCAAGTTCATGCTGCCGTGGATTGTGTGGTACGCCATTGTTAAGACCATTTTGCAACTGGCTTGGATGGGGGCCTGTGGATTTTTTATACACGGAATGCTATACTCCGATGACCCGAAAAATCGCCCTATTTACATGTTTGTATTTTTGATAACATGTATACCCGGCGTGTTCGGGTTTATTGTGATGTGGTATTGGTATGCTTGCGTCGTCTCCTACTATCGTGTGTTGGCACCTAGTGATAGTTACAGTATGGAGTCACTTGGTGATTCCTAGGAAGTGTCCATCGCTTCTGTCCCGTTAACTTTTGATATGACGGTTTTTATTTTGGTAAGGGCGAGATTTAACCCAATATATAATTTAAAATCATGATGAGAAATGACGTGACATCGGTGTGAAATTGTCATGCCTCCCAGACTTGCCAAGAATGAGCTTCACCACCGTCTCGTAACTTAACATGCTAGCATCGCCCATCTATAAACATTGTACGCAGGCCTGGGTAGTTTAGCTCTTATGATACACGGGAGAACACTTATAACACTCAACTCTGTTCAACGTACTGTACCCACACAGTTGTTAGTGCTGACTGTTGCAGTACTCGCGACTTTCAAAGCGAGATACTCATGGTTCTGGCTCAATGTACTTAATTCTGGTTCTTTCAGGTTGGAGGAGCATTACGCGAAATATTACGCAAAAGCGACGAGCTGAAAATCCTTTTCTGTGCGAGACCAGTGGCCGGCCAACGGATCAGCGATCACATCTGTGATATCCTGGGCCTAGCTGAAGAGATAGCGGCAGCGCTGCCGACACAGAGAGATGCGGCGAAGGGGGTGGTAGAGACGGGACAATCACCGCTCACTGCGGACACTGACGCAATGAGAGCGATTGCTGGACAATGGCTATGCCGCGCGTAGATTTAACCAGCGAACTGGCGCGCAAGGGTAAAGGTGGACAGGCGGCTACTACGGGGCTCGCAGCTGCCGTGTTTTAGTCATAGTGATAGTTGTATCATCACTTCCTTGCTTCCTTGCTCTTATCATTGGCTTATTTGAACACAATTGTACATGTTCTATGTACAGTATGACGTGCCATTCTGAAAGTCGCATAAATATGAGTCTATGACTAAACCCGCAAAAAATTGGTAGCGGTGTCATTCTCTGGTTTTGAGCTCAAACTTTGAACTGGGTATTGTTCGACAGGGTATCCACCAAGTGAAATGTAACCATAAATTGATTGAACGGGGAGTAACGGCAGCCATGAGAACTGACCCTTCCACGTTTGTATAACATCTCTGGGTATGGTCTTATCCTGACTGTTCAAAGGACTCATCAAATTGTCTCTGGCTCCAATCATAATTTGGAATACTTCACTAACTTTCAAACATTCCAATACAATGTTTCAAATGTCAGCTTTCGCCATGCAATCTCGTCATCTTCTGCCGTATAAGCATTTGGCCAAACTTGACAAAACACATTTTTAGGGTGTATTACGCTCTCAGATGGCGCTTTCGTATCATTTTGTTTAGATGGTGTCAGGGGTGGATCCAGCCGATTGGGTTTGTGGGGGGGGTGTCTTACCAGGGGGTGTCTTACCAAGGGGGAGGGGGTGTCTTACCATGTTATCCCGGAGCTCTTAAAGTTAAAGGCAATGTGGCACCTTGGTCGAATCCCAGAATTTAGTGTAATTAGGGGTATTTTAGCCGAAATAATGAAAACATCCATGATTTCTCTGAAAAAATGTACAATAAGCTCAATATTTTGATATTTGAAAATTGCTCCTCCAGGGTAAGAAATAAACCTCTGCCTGTGGATGACATCATGATCCGGCAAATACTTCCACATTTAAAAGGCTTCAAGAACTTCAATTGGCTGATTACTCACCGTGACGTCAGCATGTCGTCACGCCAACAGCTGACAACTGTGGTCGGCTGCTTGGGTAAATTTTTGATACATTTCAGGTAGGTTTTTAGCTTTTCTCTATGGAAATTTTGAGTCTTAAGACATATGATATTTTGGGTACCGGGTTTTACGGCATGCTGTACAACTTGGCTATCTCAGGTAAAATCACGTTATAAAGGTGCGACATTCCCTTTTTGCCGGCTGCTGGGATTGGACTGGTGCATTGAACCAATTTTCTCATATCAGCTGTACCTAAAGCAGGTTTTCTTAACTCAGAGCACCCCTCAAATGTGTCAAGGGCGTCATGCCAACATTTGAAAGTATACCAGAGAACTTTGAAACCATTCGTGCTCGAAAAGCAGAAAATGCCTTCAGTCAGTGCATTATCTTTTGTCTGGGGAACAGCCCAGTAAATGGGCACTGTCAGGGCTCAAGGGGCATTCCTGTTTTCTTTCTTTCTCGGGCTCTCTTAGTTCCTGTCTTGCCAGCCATATATTTCAACACGATTCATGCGATTCCCCTAGATATACACAGCTGTCAAACATCCACATTAATGCTATCACCACCTTCTGTCACTCTACGGTTAAGAACATCCACTAATACAACAATAAAACAGCATTCTTGGTGGTGTGGTGAGCATGTGCGCACTTGCCTTCTTCACTCCCCCGGTCGGCCTGTGTTAGAGGTGTCGTTGAAGTGGCATGTACCAACGAGATTCTGTCTGGTTCCAAAAGGCACTGCAGTGGCCGGCTCGGGCGCTGTCATGGTGTTCTACCACAACGCACAGGTCATACACAAGGTCGCCAGAGATATGTGGGGGCCCGATGGCCATCCCACTGAGGTCGAGTTCTCTGTGAGGAAATATACATGGGCGTGCGCCTTGCGCGATGTGCTACCACCGTACGTAAAACGTGGGAACTGCTGAAGGTTCCTGCCCTGCGCAAAAAGCTGGTTATGGGTTCATAATGACCTTCAGGAAAATGCATTAAGACAATATCGGATAGTAAGAAAGGGCTGCACGGACCTGTTCAAAACTAGGACACTGGTCCCCGGTCAAGAAAAACTGGAACGGCCGGAGACGATTGACAGGGGCTTGAAACAGAAAAACTGGTTCTCATTTTCCGTGTAAAACAATCCTCCGTCTTCAATTGTGCTTCCTTTCCAGGGGAATATCTTTCAACCTTAAAAAGCACCCTCCAAACGGAAAAAAATCGCTTAATGTTTCTGCTTCCGGGTCCCTCCTCCAGCAACTCATCAATTGTGAAAGTCTGATTCGCTTCGGGGAAGTCAAAACAGAGTTTCATTTTACGCTTTGGGGGAGGGGCAATGACCGGATCCCCTTTGGATCCGCCCCTGGATAGTGCAGATGAGAGCATGTTTATACCAGTGTTATGTGCGGTGTTGTAGTGCGTTTATTGCATGAACTATGTGCTCGTGTTAGCGTATGTTAGTTGTCATTTGAAGTGCCAGTGTTTTAAATTGCTGTATTTTTGTGAATGGTTTTGCTTGCACTATTTCTGTTTAAGTTGATTTTTTATTCGTACAGCCTAACCATGTAAATGTAAGAAAATGGGTTCAGCCTCACCCTTTGAGGGAGTTAACAGGTGATATTGACTGGTGTGGTAAGCTGCTAATCTATCCCAAGCAGTGGTTTTTAGGGCCATGATTGCGGTCAATATCCTATGATGCTGTTTGTCTCGTGCCGCGTATATCGCCGCCTTCCATACAGCCTGCCATCAAGGGCGTCGCAAAATACTTATATAGAACCTCATCAAGTCACGGTGGAAACCGAGGGAGGGCCCCAAACCTCTTTCGGTAAATTCAGGAGACCAGAGGGGTATGGCCATGTATTTTTTCCTGCTAAGTACAGTTGCAATTGCGTAAAAGTACGACAAAAGGCGTTTTCCTACTTTTATCGTAATATGTGACCAATTTCCTAAATTACCGTTCCTTGGAATGTTCGTCATTGTGCGTGGAAATGGATTTGGCAGCAAAAATTACTCCGGATTACCTATAAGACTATATTGCTGTTTCGGTTTGAACAATACCAGTATTTATCAAAATATCGCATAGGTTTGACTGCCTATCCTCTCTTGCAGGAGAGACCGGTCCCGAGCACCCTACGGCGGGGAATCGAATTGAAGCGGTCACATTACTGTCGGCTTCGGCATAGCCTTCTGACGCAGAGCACCAGCCCTGGCCTGGTGAAGTCCTGTGGTCAACAACTGCATGCTGACGACGTCATATCAGAGCAATCGGAATCCCGTTGGTCACATCTGATAATCAATTCTCAGTGACGTCATACCTATGAGAAACCAAGCGTGCAGCAGCTCGGTAGCTCTGAGGCGCCTGTTTCTACAGTGCTAGAGACACGTCCGAGGCGCCGCTTTCAGCATCTTCGTATCTCTGAGCCTCAGCTGCTAATACAGGGGCTCGTCAGGGAAACCATTCCTGGTGTCTCTGGAACCCGCAGAACACTACTCGCGGTTCAGTCTTGGATCTAGCTGGTTCTGCGGTCGATTACATCCGATCTCCACCGAGAAATATCTGGTTATGCCCAGCCTGTGAAACACACTTCGAGGAGCCATCTCTGACAAGGTATCCGAGAGGTTGTACCTGGTTTAACCGCACTTGTGTGTACAGACCTTTCACATCACGCCTCTGGCCCTCTAGCGCACCTCTTGAAAAGAAAGATGGCGCTGAGGAATTGCTGCTGTTGCGCTCCCCTGCGCACTGGCACCCTCGTAATCGCCATTTTGTACCTGGTTGTCAATGTTCTTGGTATATTAGGCTTTGCCACTTATGTTGTTATTGATGCCTGTTTTTCTTCCAAATATATTAGTGAAGAGCATCACAAAGATTTGATAATGGTTCACGTTTACATGTTGCTGGGCGTAATCCTACTAAGCTCTCTCTGTATCGCTGCGAACAGTTGCCTTATCGTTGGCATTCGGCGCAACCAGCGCAAGTTCATGCTGCCGTGGATTGTGTGGTACGCCATCTTTAACATCACTTGGCAACTGCTTTGGATGGTGGGCTGTGGCTATTGGATAGACGCAATGGTGCGCTGGGGCCACAGCGAGAATAGTGGTCTTCACACTGCAGTTTTCATTACTACATTTGTACCAGGCGTAATACTGTTTACTGTGATGTGGTACTGGTACGCCTGCGTCGTTTCCTACTATCTTCTGCTTGCCCCCAGTGATAGTTACGTGATGGAAACGCTTGGCGAATCTTAGATGGTGCCGAGAGTCTTGGCCCATTGAACCCGGCAGATGCTGTTTCTTCTTTGATGGGACGAAGTATGGGCCAGAAACGAAATGAGAACCAAGCCGATAAATGCCCTGCTATCAATGAAAGTTTTTGATCAGTGCACAGAAGGGCCGCTGTTTTGGTCTCCACGATATTGCGTACCTACACTTAGGCGACCTACACCAATGGTCTAGCCAGGTACCTCTCTATTATAAGGAGAGGTAAAAGCTGATAAAAACTCTTGCAAATGGTCCTTGTCAGCCTATAAACCAATGAAGTAAATTCGGTTCACAAGAAATCAGGAAGGTGTTCTTTGTGATTATACTAGAGTATTGGTTTTATAGTTGTGCATAGTATAGGCATCTGTGCATAGGACTGTTGAATCCAACATTTGATGTTGTTATTCAAAGGTATCTAACCCATAGGTTAAGGCACAGTCTTCTAACTTGTAAAGGTGATTTCTATGCTGTGGTACCTGGCAATTCAGTAATGGACACCTGAAAGTCCCGTTCCGAATCATCATCATCTTAGCTTTAAGGCACCCCAGCTGTGACGATGATTAGGCATAGGGCTCGCAGGCCTCCTGGACTGAACGCTCGGAACCTCAGGACAGAAAGGATACTTTTCAGGCAGTGGGGACGATGATAAATGTGGTGAAAGACTGTTAGCTGAAGCATGCAGCTTTTATAGCTAGAGGTGATAGGCCTCCCATGTTCTCTATTGATTGCGGCACGGTGGTACCCATGGTAATTTTGTATTCTAATGCGAGTACCATGACCCTTTGTGCGGTCCTGGCCTTAGAGGCAAACCAACTTTGATATGTGATCCCAAGTGCCACGAAAATGTACGTTCTTCTTACAGTGCTGACGTCATAGATGTTTGATATTAGCTTTTGACCCACTGGAACGTTTACTGATGGCTTAGGCTGTGTGTAGCTCACGCTTTTGCATGCATTGAAACAGGGATGTGTTGTTTAAGGGCTCTGCATGTGTTGTATTTTTCATTTCTCGTGGTCTTCCAGCGTTTGCAGTTTGATGTCACCATGGTGATGTTTTTAGGTCACCGTTTTGGGAGAGTTGAGAAATCGCTGCATGCTTTTGGTTTGGTTGTCTGATCGAGGCTGCCGGCTATGAATTAGAAGCTAAGGAGCTCTGACCACTCACTGGTGTTTTACCGTCCCAATGCGTGCAAGCTAGCAGCAACATGTGGCCTTATGTATTGCATGAGGAGTCTTGAATCTCAGACCTTCAGCCTTCATCGCCTCGTAATGACCGCACAAATAAACCGTGTCTCAGTGACCAGTCCTTACGTGTTTGCGGTTTCGAAGCTTCCAGAGGGTTCGTGAGTGTCATTGACCCCGGACACGTGGGCAGCTTCAGTATGGAACCGACCACGGGAATGGACCAATCGACTCATATATCCGGGTGTCTGGTACAGTTCGGCCACTCGGTCCTGGACCTTCTCTAGAAGGACTATGGGGGTAGTCCGTAATATGTGACAAATTTTTGACGTAGAATACAACATTTTCGTTAGCATCAGTGGTTTGACAGTGCGATGTGGTTTGAGGGGAACGGTGTGATGTGGTTTGGAATCACATTGTCAAAATTATAAATAGAACAATTCATGGATACAATCTGTCTGAAATTCATAAAGCCACATTTTTCCACCTCCAATCGCTCAGAACACCGGTATCGTCTCTTGTTTTACTACATTGGGTTCACCCAAACATCGCGTGTAATCACGAATCTGGCAGCTTGCGGTGGCTTGCGACATGTAAGTTTCCTTGGCCATGCTTTTTGTTAATTGCTGCCAGAAAGAAAGGGATCCCTTTATGGTTTGAAATAAGGTAGTAGGTGAGCCACTTACTTTGAAATTTGAATTGTGGGGAAATTTTAGATTGAGGGCTTTGGGTGAAATGAGATACGCCATTTGTGGTTTCTCGACACGCTGTACCAAACTGCTTTCTCAGTTTAAACCACGTTAAAAAAGTGGGACATTCCCTTTAATAAGCAAAATGAGCTAGCTTATTTATATATGTATATAAATGCTGAGTCATCATTAAAGCTTTATTTAGTTTTTTTGTCAAACTAGAGGGTCATTGCCATTTAGTCGCTGCTCCTCGAATAAAGACACACATAATGAATATTTCCGCTTAGCCTGACACGATTCTACGACGTTGAATTTATGGTGACATTTTTATGGTGACATTTTTATCCTGACACTCCTGAAGTCAGGATAAATTCTAACAGAACGAGGGTAAAGTAAACGCTTTCCGTGCAAAAATTCCCTTATTCTGCAAAACGTACACGTTCACTGTCGCGCCAGCTGACGATTGGGATGTTATAATTGCTATGGCAACGAGACTATTGTTGCGGGAAATAAACAAAGCAACTTTGCCAAGTTCAGTTAGCAGCTTCCACTTCTGCCACTACAGCGACGCTAGCCCCGTAATGATAGTCCCATGCAAATCCCCGAGCAATGAGCAATTGCGCCAAAAATCATGTGTACAGAGAAAAGGTGGGCTACGTCATTGTCAATGGGTGCAGCTTTCCACATCTTTGGTGGAATCCAAGCAAGCTCCGCCAACGTTCGGAAATATCCCACCAATCCAGAGTCGTGGCTTCCGGTGGTCACAACCAGGCTCCCCGATAATAGCATAACCCTGTTCCCTCGTCCAATAAAATTTTTTCCATGATACCTATCATAGGCGTAGGAACAGGGGCCAGGGGGCCATGACACCCCTTATTATTATCTCAAGACACTGCATTCACAACCGACCCCATATTATTTTTTAGGTATCCTGTGGTCACTACAGCGACAGATCCAGGGGGCAAAGGGGCTGTCGTCCCCCTTAGGACCCAAGGACGGACACAGCCGATTTCGGGCGCCGAAGGCGCCCGCAGTTGGCGACACTTTGGGTACAAAACACCAATGCTAGACCAAAACGCAAAGAAAATACCATTTTAAGTTGACTTTGTTTACTGTTAGCCACCCTTAATTTCGAACCAGCTTCCTCTCGCATACTATTGGGCGCGCCACGTGAACATGGACCGTCCTCATTGATTACTGACCGCCCTCTTTGCGGTTGGGTGCCTATACTTTATGATTAGCCACCGCCTTTCAGCCCTGGGGCGCCCAACTGCAACATGGACCACCCTCGTCTACTTCTGGTCGCCCTCTTCAGCATGATTGTTCGCCCCTTCTCCACTATTGGCATATTGGCCCATAGTGCCCGATTGGCCGCCTTTATGTACCCATACATGTTCTCACATTCGCGGGCAACATGCCTGTACACAAACTTAGGATAACATGAATAGGTACACGTATGAAGTCTTAAAACGTACAGGGATGAGTGATGACAGCCCAGAATGATGCACGTCCCATCCATCCAGCCCCACAGAGCGGGCCGAAACGCGACGGCGCGCAGGTAGAACCGCGCGAGGCGAGCAGCGGGCGGAGCGAAGGGCGTCAGCGGCAGGCAGCACGGGAGAAGCAGCGGTGATCGCGGGGAGAAGTGTCTGCTATTTTACAGCCTCGTGGCGCCCCACCTCAACATGGACCATTCTCATTTGCCTCCGGCCGCCCTCAATTTTGTGGTTGGGCGCCCTGTTTTGACGATTCCCCCCTCCCTTTCAGCCCTAGGATGCCCCAATGCAACATGTATCGCACTCAACCCCTTTAAACCACCCTTTTCTGCATGATTGCGCGCATGGGTGGATATTCCGGGGGTTAGGGATCAGGACCCCCTGATTTAGAAATTGAGAGAAACTGGGCGGGGAGGGGGAGGGGTCAGCTCGGATCCTACCACTTTTACCCTCACAAAATATTTTCCCGACCCATAAGTAATGATAGTTCTATTCGCGGCATTTTTATGATCGGCTTAGTCAAGATTTGACTATCTGTCCCTTTGCATCTTCTTTGAATAGGAGTGCTAGAGGCCAGGGGCGGCGCAACGGCTCTGTGTCAGTAAAAGTCCGGGTCCCCGAGCTGGTCTAAGGTCCTTCGGCTGAACTAAGCAGCACCCTAAGTCGGTCTTTCACAGAGGGCACGAGATTTAGTGTGGAGTCATGCTCTTACCTTAACACCTTCGCTGGAGAAGGGTCTGGCGTCAACGTGCAGTGGAGGGGTGTCCTAAAGTGCCACCCTTAGGGGGCACTTTAGGAGATGCTCAGGCACTTCCGAGATCTCGGAAACCAAGAGGGTTAGAAAATCACCCGTTGGGGGTGCGTGGGGGGGATGGCGATCAGCGTAATGGCTAAGATTTATTGACCTAAGTCAGTATCTTAAAGGTCAAACGAGGTCGTAAAGGTCATATATGGGCCGCGCTGGAGACCTATCGGAAAATTCTGTGATTGCACAGAAAAAGCCAGGAATACACTGAAAGTGGACTAAGGCCATAGAGGGAATGTCCCACATAATATCCTCCGAATGTTTGAGCTCAAGGCCATTCCAGGTCACTGACCTATGATTAACATGACATATTCTCAATAATTTACAATATAACTGGCACTGTAGCAGCTTTTTGGCGGGAAATGAAGTTTGGACCTTTAAAAGGCCTTTGACCTCAACCTGTGGCATTGCCACTAACAAAAACATTAACTATGAAGTGATAGCATATCATACGTTATACTGAGCAATGACATCTGTCCAGAACACTTGGGCCAATGACTTTAATATGTGACCTTGAACTTCAAGCGCGGGGACCCTAACATATAACCTGATTATATGACGTTATTACGTCACCGCTCGGTCTGCAGTGCAGGCGAACAGGTGCTACCGCGCAATTGCGACGGTCTCAAGATATAAGTCTGATTTTCAAAGATCATATGTTTGTAAATTATTAAACAGTTTTCCAAATTCGTTCACCAGTCGACGCACTTATGAATTCTCTCAAATATGACCGAGTAACGTATTCTGGTAAAGAACGGTTCTCCGGCCACCTTGGAAAAATAGGTGGAGGCGCTTTAGGACCCTTTCACTGCGCGTGTTAAGACCCCTGAGTTGATTTGGCGCCCCTTGAGCTGATTCACGGCCCCGGAGCTGAGCTGGACCACTAAATTGGCGTGTGGAGCCCCCGCGTTTGTATTGCCCCACCCCCCCTCCCCCAGTGGGCTCCTTTAGAAGTTTTGGAATCTCGTGAAGTTAAGCTAGTCTGTGGTACCTGAAATAGACTAGGCTCTGGGCTGGTGTGGGCCCCTGACCCTTGAACTGGGCTGGCTTTTGAACTGGTCTGGGTCCTTTACATGTTTGGGTCCCGTGCACTGATCTTGTGACCCCTGGGCTCAACTGGACCCCTACGAGTTGGGAAATGGGCCTATACGCTCATTTTGAGCCCCTTATCTGGTCCGGGGCCCCTGAACTCATATGGAGTCTGCCAGGTGATCTTCGGACCCCTGAGCTGGTCTGCACCTCTGAGTTAAATTTGCGCCTTCTGAGATCCGTGTTTCGGAGGGGCCCTTGGGTCGTTCTGGGGGCTGCTTATTAATACTCATGGGCTGAGCTGAGCCCCTGTGTTGGCACTGAGACCGGTGGGGTCTTTGGCGCCCTTTATCTTATTTGACCCTCCTGAATTGGTATGGGGCCTTCCTCAGATGGTTTGGGGACCCCTGAGCTGGCTTTTGGGCCCACTGAGATGGAGCTTCCCTAGGGGCCCCTGAGAAAATCTGAGGCCCGGGGGGGGGGGCTTATCGACGCACCAACTGTCAGGGTCATGTGGCAAATCTGGGCCCCTGAGAGACTTGCACAGAAGTTTCTAGACTTGGGCTTGGAGCCCCCAGCCAGTATCGTCCCCTGAGTTTTTTCAGGACCTTCTGAGCGGCTTTGGAGTCCATCAGTATGTCTGGGTCCCCGAGTTTTTCTTGCGAGTCCTTTGAGTTTATATTGAGTCCCCACAGCCGATTTGGGGCACCTTTATATAACCAGGCCCCCAAACGGATTTCAGAACCCATGTGTTGGCACTGGGGCTCCCTGAGCTTGTCGCTGCCCGTTAACTGGTATCAGCTGATATCGGCCCTTGAGTTGGTTTTTCAGGTAGCCCCTGGGCTGTTCAGGGGCCGTGAGCGGGTATTGTACTTAAACTTACTGGCTCGGCATTAGACCCACGCTGGTTTGAGACCCCCTAAGCTGGAAAGAACCCTTTATATGGAATTAGTGAGGCGGCCATGAGCTGGTATAGGGCCCATAAGAGGATTTACGGAGGAGGTCCTTGGCTTGGTCGTTGAGCCCCTTGCTGGATTGATGTCCTTTGAGCTGGCAAGGACCCCTGAGCTAGAATGGAACCCTTTAAACTGGTATCGGCATTCTAGCTCGTCCGGACCCTATTACGCTGATCTAGGTCCCTTGGGATCGTCGCGGGGCCAGCTGGTCTGCCCCTGAGTTTTTTCAAAGCCCGCTGAGCCGATTTGGGCCCCCACAACAGGCCTGGTCCCTAAACTGATCTGACGTACTTTTAGATGGTCAGGGTCCTCTCGCTGATCTTGAAATATCGGTGTTGGACTGGCGCTCCGAGCCGTCAGGGGCCCCTTACCTGGTCTGGAACCTCTTAACGGTATGAACCCTTTCAGCTGATCTTGGGCCCCCTGAGTTGGGTTTGGACCTCCTAAATAGTTTTTCATGGGGCCCTAGGCTGATCCGGGATCCTGAAAAGGTATTTTACATGAATTTACTGACTTTGTCTTGCGGCACAAGCTGGTCTGGGGCCACCTCAACTGGTAAGGGCCCCTGAAATGAATTAAATAAGAGGTTTTTAACTTGGCCATATGACCCATATCTGGAAAAGTGTCTCTTGAGCTTACAAGCGCCCCTGGGTTGGTATCGGGTCCGTTTAACGTATGGGCCCATTTAGCTTGTTTGCGGCCCTCTTGTGCTTATCTGAAGGCTCCGTGAGTTCATCGAGGCATCCGCTGGTCTGGCCCTCTTACGTTTGTTTGGGCCTCCCACGCTGCTCTTACGTTTGTTTGGGCCCCATCGGCGTGCTGGGCCCCCTGAGTTAAAGCTGCAACCCAGGGGGCCCAAACACGCTAAGCTCAGGACCCAGCACAACAGCAACGTCCCAGCAGGGTGCGGTCTGGGGCCAGGCACAACGCCCGGCCAAATTGATCTCCTCACAGCCGGGACCCGGCTAACGCCCTGCCGATGCCCAGCGAAGTCCTCTGCCGGGATTCCGCTATGCTCCCAATAAAAAACGAATTAATACGCCCACTCGGCCCCACTGAGACATCCAGCTGGCACCCCGCAAAATTGCCGGCTGGGCCCCAGCGGAATCCCAGCGAAATTCCTGGCTGAGAGTTTGGCCCTCTGAGCTTATTTAGGACACGTGTCGATGGTTAAGCTCCCCATGCGGATCTTGTAACCCTTGTGTTGGCCTGGGCCCCTGAATTGTCGTTGGGTCTCCTGAGAGGGAGTTTCGCAAAATTGATCTGAGATGTTCTGGGCCATGGAGAGGGTATTGCATAGAAGCTTTTTGGCTTGACCTTGGTGCTAAAGCTGCTTTGGGACTCCTGAGCTGAAAAGACCTCTGAGGTAGAATTTCAACGGAAGCCCTGAGCTAGTCTGGGCTCCCAGAGAGGGATTATGTAAGAGGCTCGTAACTTGGTTCTATGGCCCCTAGCTGGATCGGTGTCCCTTGAAATGGCAAGAGCCTTGAGTTAGCATTGGGCCCGTTTAACTGGAATGGATCTAATTAGCTTGTCTGGGCCCATTGTGCTGATCTTAGGCCCCCTGAGCTCCTCGGAGCCCTTGGCTCGTCTGGCACCCTGGATTGGTGCTGGGCCCATTTAGCTGGCCTGGAGCCCACTGAAATTTGATTTTGCAGAAGGTTTCTGACTTGATATCGGAGTCATTGTGCTAGCAAAGGGCCCCCTGAGAGACTAAACTGGGCGTCTATATCCAAAGTCAGCTGTCGCACAGAAATTGTGGCTTTAATTGGTGTGTTTGCAGGAGGCCCGTTCATCGTTATTCGCTATCGTGATTTCAGTATTCGGAACAACGTGATGCGACCTGCGTGAAAGTGCGGGGGGGACAAAATACTCAGTCCTTCCCCACTCTCAAAAGTGGGCGGACGCGTCTCCCCTTCCCCATGCGGAACTCATGATTTTATACAAGAAAAAGAATCAAGAAAGTGGCTAAGTGAAATGTATTCAATTTTCGAAACATTCAAGGAAGAAATTTTCATGGTATAATTGTTTAATTCACTTTCAAGTAAGGTTAAGTGTTTTTTTCTTTCTTTTTTGTCCTGGAATTTTAGGGGATAAAACCATTGAATGAAAGAGAAGTGAGAAGAAGAGCGTAGACATGTGTCAATTTTGTGGAAACAGCATACTCAACCTAGCTATCGACATGTTGTAGCATGTCTTAGAAGCTTGTGGTGTTTCGTTTATAGCATCCAAATATGTATATTGTAATAATTGTTTTGGGCTACTGCTGGTGTCATAAGATATCTTAGAAGGAGGATACGCTAGGCTTGAGCATTCAAAAGTAGTTTGATTGAATGCACTGTTGTAATGTTGTCTGCTGCTAACACGTTTTCATGGAGAACCAGATTAAAAATCGTACGGCACGTTATAATCGCTTCCCATTCAAATACCAAGTGAACAGTAAAGGTTTGGAATTGTACCTCATTTCGAGTTGACGGAGAACAATCTAATTAAATGCTAGAAGTTTGTTGAAATGTGCATGTGGCCTTTACCTCCCGAGGAAGTTATGATAATATTAATAATAGTAATAATAATGCCATTTATGATCCAGTCCGTGTAAAAATGCTGACCTATAGTTGCATACAGTATTTATAGGCTTGATTGATTGATTATTGGGGCTTAAGGGCGCACCAACTACAGTATTTATAGGCATTGCCGGAATTTTAATATATATTTTTTAAACAAAAAAATCCACTCCTGCAGCGCCGATCAGACCGGAACCATGAAGAGATTCCAGTTTGAAAGTTTCAATTCCGGAGGTTTGAAGAGATCTCCACCCCGGACTGGGCGTACCTTCTCTATCACTGGCCGCTCTTGAGCAGTCCCGCTTCAATGTGGACCGCCCTTATTCACCTCCGAATGCTCTCACCTCCGACTTTGTGGTTTTGCATCCCTATTTCATGATTGACTGCTCATTTCGCCATTTCATTTTTCAATTTGGCTTATTGTTGTCAGGTTTCGTGATTTCTTCCGTTCTATGGTCCAAGTGAAGTCGTTCGGTGCCAGTTATATCAAAATTGGACACTATTTTGGTCTCCCTCATGGGACCTAAAGACATCGAGTTACCGTTAAAATAACTATACTGGAGACAACTGCAGCTGACACTAATGGTGAGGATCATTTCAAACGTGTTCTTTTAACCCCACTATTTGCAAAATGTTCATAAAGGCATGATAGAAGCCATAGAATGCCATTAACCAAGGGAACAAGGTCTCGGTAAGCTATGATAAAGAGGGCAATTCTCGTTTATGATGCCTTGACCAGCCCTTTTTTAGCTCACTTCTAAAAATGCTTTAGGTGGTAAAATGCATAAAGAACAGATCCTGGCTGGACGCCATTGTAATATTGCATTTGCATGTGCTGATCGTGGAACAATTTTCGGAGTGTCACAACTGTTTTCATTCTGTGTGCATCCCGTCAGGTCACGCGCCTTAGTGGTCGGGAAGTGCGGGCGCATGACGTTGTAGCCACTTAAGGAAGTGTACATTCTCTCCTAAACATGCTTTAAAGCTTCCCTGGAACCAAGGAGATTTAATTCTGTGATTTTCCACCTCCTGCAGAAGCCATTGAAACTGCTGTTCATATTTTTCTCTGCTGGTAAAATCTTTCAGTATATCAATGCCTGTTCTACTATACCATTTACCACTTTAAAGTACTTGATAAGGGTGTGCAACATGTTGTACTGCTTGTCTGTGTCCCGTTCCTTAATCTCTTTTGCCAAGCATTTCATGATGCATTTGAAGATGCAGGTAACATTAGAGATCAGGTGGCGGATCTGGAAGACTTGGATGGATGAAAGCGCATCCCAAGCCTTTGCTCTAGGCGCCATTGAGCCAGCTCTTGTCTCCCCCGAAGGAACGCGATTGAGCTGGGTGGGGGGGGAGGGGGGCATACACACGTCAGGGCCTGTGAGACGGCGGATTGAGTGATGGATCGCCGAATGGTTGAGGAAGTTTGAGTTATCGTCACGAACTGAGTACAAATGTATCAGAACAAGTATAATGTCTTGTTACCTGGATCTCGACAGGGAAACTATTTGCGTCGCAACCACTCTTCGGCTGGGAGTCACTGTTTGTGAGCCGGCAAACGGCCGAAAGAGTTATACATTGTTCCCGGTCACCAGTGGGAAGTGTTTAACGTGGGACGCAACCTGCGTAGACACCTTTACTTTCACAGTTATTCAGTCCGCCCTAGAACCGGGAACGGCTGTGCGTGCGGCAGGGGAGAGGAAATGGCATCGCTACGCCAGCTTGACCTCCAGGTGCCGTTTCCAGCCGCTGGCAGTCGAAATAACGGATGTACTGGGGCCCGCCGCTTCAGCCCTGTTGAGAGAGATGGGACGGCTCATCACAGCTGTCAGCGGCGATCACCGAGAGACGGCCTGACTGCGACAAGGAGTTTCCATCTTTGTTGTTCGAGGAAACTCCGCAGCAGCCCTTGCTACGGCCAGTCCCCGTTGTACACAGAAACATCACCAGACGCCATCAGCCCGGACCTCGGCATCTCCGCGCAAGACAGGCGAGACGGAGAATGCCCTGCTGCTGAACGGCGCTCAGGTGCAGACACCGATCCTGGAGCTGGTGCTTGCAAGCAATCGCGACTAGCACAAGCACAGCCCGGCTCCGCTCTTTATCGGTCTGCCCAACTTAGGCAACTCGTGCTACCAGCACGCTACGCTGCAGTCGCTGCTGGGACTGTGGCCGTTCCTCAGCGAGATTGTGGCCCTGGGGCCGGCTCTGGACCCTGAACGATGTCGCACCTGCGCGCCGTCACCTGCCTTATGGAGCTGCGCTAGAGCGCGTGCGGCACCCCCGTCTACAGCCACCTCAACTACCTGCGATGCGCGTTTGCTCGGATAGGCCCGGCGTTCCACAACACTGAGATGCAGGCTGCTCAGGCTACTGGATATCATCAAGGATGAGGAGAACGGAAGTCAACCGGTCTCCCCCAAGCAGCCGGCCGACCACTGCCGCTAATCCAGTTAGAGATAAATTCCTGTACTAGACTATGGAATGATACACGTGCATGAAGTGCCAGGAGGCGGTGCTGAAGCAGCAGGAAAACATAGCTGATTCGTTAACGTGCCGCGGCGCCAAGGAAGCGGCGCAGCACCCACCTTGCAGGACGCGCTGCACCTCTCCATGTGGCCGACCGACGTGAGCTGCACTGCGAGAAGTGTCAGCACGACAAGTTCAACATCACCGTCCAGATCTCCAAATTACCCAGGACGCTGATTATACAGCTGAATCGTCACCTGTTTGTTGGAAAGGAGTCGAAGAAGATCTACGCCAACGTAAAGATCTCCAAGTTCGTGACGCTGCAGGATTGTGTGGTGGACGACGCCGTCCGTCCCCCAGCTAGGGACGCCACCAGGTACGGCTCGCAGTGCCCGCCTGATGAGTCAAAGTGGAAGGACTCGGCTGAGCCGGAGCGATCGGCGGCGCCGTGGGCGTTCGATCCTCCGCAGGTGTCTGACGCCGGTCTGGAGGAATTGGCGGAGCAGGACGGAGCCAAGGAGTGGCCAACGCGCGCTGTTGAAAACGAGGAATATCAGCTGCAGGAGGCCAACCGACGCTCGCTGCAGGAGGACGAGCCGGGCGACATCGCCGCCGATCCGGCACGGCGGTCCCAGCTCTGCGCGGAGGGCGACGACGACTTCGCCATCTGGGCATCGGATCGCTAACTGCTGTACTGCGCGGACCGCCTACGACCCTCACTCGACGAGATATCCAACTGGTGCGACCAGTGGAAGGTCCTGCCCTCCCTCTTAAAATGCTCAGTGACTACCTTCTCCCTATGCCCCAGCGAAGCGAGGGACAAAGTCAAGATCAGGCTCCATCTCAGGGGACAGGAGATTCCCCAGATAACCCACCCCACCTTCCTTGGCCTCACCTCGGACGGCACACTTTCATTCGCAGAGCACATCAAGAGACTGAAGAAATCGATGGCCCAAAGAAGAAACTGGCGGCGCTGTCTGAACTCAATTACGGAGCATGCAAGCGAGTCCTCCGTACGGCCTACACGGCTTACATCCGCGCCAAGGCGGTCTACGGAGCGGCAGTTTATATGAATCACGCAGCCCCGCTTTTCAAGAGACCTACTAGAAGTCGAACAGCGCGCTTGCACCCGCATTATCACTAGATGCACCCGAGAGACAAGAAAGGGATCCTAGAAGCTAAAGCAGACCTGGAAATATCAATACGTGGAAACTAGCGGGCAGAGAAGACCAAAGAATACGCCGCCTGCCAGATCCGACAAGAAGAGTCCTAGAAAACGACATCCCCAAGACTTACACTACCAAGCAAGGGAAGCTTGGATTAAGAAGACAAGAGCAGACGGTCATTCGGGGGGCGAGGGCAAGGGCACAGGAAGACAGACGAGGACATGGAAATGACCACCAAGCCAACCTTCCGCAAGAAAGGCATCTGGATGGAAGAGAAGAGCGACCCACGTGGTCTCCCCGCAGAGACGCAGAGCCTGGTCCCGCCAGTATTGCTGCCCGATCCACCAGCCGCCTCCTTCAACCTGCACCTCCAGGAACCCGTCGGAAGGAAAGACCCCCAGATAAACGCCGAGAAGCAGCTGAGAGGACCCTGGAAATATATCCCTGTGGAGGCGTGGACTGACGGATCGGCCTCCTTAGGTATTACCAGGAGGAGCCGGGATACTTATCCACCGACCCGGGGGTCCCGCCACCAAAACCACCAGAGCGGCGGGGAGTTTGTGCATTAGCACTCGAGTGGAGGAAGTGGCCCTGGAGGAGGCCATTTCCTTTATATTATGCGATCCCAGGGCATCCATCCAACCCGTAGCAGACCAGACAAATTCCAAGACACTAAAAGTAGAAGCCCCCTGGCAACATATTAACTTGCTATCTTCTCTAGGACACAAAATTGTGTTTCAATGGATCCCGGGACACCCGGGCATTCCCGGGAACGAGGAGACAGACGAATTAGCCCACCGAGGAGCACGGGAGGATCAGCGGGACATCCCCATCGACTAAGAGTCGGCCCGAGCGGCGGTGGCGCGCGCCGCATCGTTTTTCAGGACCAGCAGAATCAGGATGCCCACCAGCACACCCGAAGCCCACGCCGGGGACAGACTCACTATCTAGACGAGAGCAAACCATCCTGGCCCAACTGAGAGTGGGGTCCTCAATCGCCACATACGACACGCTTCACAGATTTGGTCGGGCGGATAGCGCCGCGTGTCCGGATTGCGGGGACCCGGACTCAGTAGAACACCTCCTCACAGACTGCCCGCTCTACCAGGGCCCTCACCAGAGGAGGTGGGGCCCATTGCCCTCCCTACACACTATTTTCACACAAGAAGCCAAATGCATATGGTTGTTCCTTCTGGAGGTGGGGAGGGTCGTCCAGGACCCTCCCCGAAGAGCTGGCGGAAAAGAAGAAGGGCGACAACTCAGCGGCTGAGGGTCAAACAGTGAATACACCGGTGCCCATAGCTACCGGCTGGTGTCCTAGTCAGCCTAGTCTAGTCGGCCTCCACTACGGCGGCGCCACCCAGGCCGGACACTATGTGGCAGACGTCTACAGCCTGGGCATGCAGCGTCAGTTCCACTGTGACGACTGCAGCGTCACCTGCGTCTCAGAGCAGCACGTGCTGTGCAATGGGCCCCATCACGATGGCTAGATCTTTTACCTGCATACAGATATCTGCCGGCAGGTGGACAAAGTAGAGAATGGAATGACCTAACAAAGTTTTATCATCAGGTGTGGACCCGTTCCAACGCTATTGAAATGTTTTGTACGGTGTGTGCAATACGGGCACTTTCCAACTGCTTCTCCTAATGCATTTTTTGTAATAAGCAACTTGTCTTGATTGTAGTGTCGTCTGTCTTCACGGAGAAGTATCGAGCACAATCCGGGCCACAGATGGTGACGGATGCTGTGGAAACGTCGCCCGCATTTAAATATTAATTTCTGCCCCCATCGAGCCATGATTTGTGTTGTCGGAAGGGTCTTAGTGTCTTCCATAAATTATATACCCTCAGGCAGTGTACCAAATCCCAGGCTTATGGGTGGAGAGCAACACCTAAGCAACCTGAAAGCAACCACACTTACTTCTGTGCCGTTCTTCACAATCTTCTAGCCACTTTACTGTGGATTATTTCTCTTAAAACCAATTATCCCGATGAGTATGAAGTCTTTGAACCATGACAGGGAAAATATTTTGATGATATTTGTGTTAAGCTTAGAATAACGATCACAAGCGTTTGAGTAAGGGTTTACTTTACTTTTGCAACGTTGTAACTAATGGCATTTCTACCTTTTTGCAGGGTGAATTTCACCCTATGCTTCCTAATGCAAAATCAGTTTTGGGATGCAATGCAAACCAGGTTGATGGACAATGGAAGCTTCAGCCTTATTGGATGCTAAGCATGTAAAAAAGTACAACCAAAATTCAAAGACATTGCATGGGGAGGAGTGCAAGAAATCTTAAGATTACAAAAATTAGAATCACCCCACGTTCCCTAGTGTAAAATCAGTTACATTATGCAACACAAACCTGGGTGATGTACAATGCAAGACTCAGCCTTACTGAACGTACAAATGTAAAAACGGACATTTAAAGACATTGCATGGAGGAGGAGAGTACAAAATCACAATATATGTGCTGATACTTTATAGACACCTCATCTTATTGAGAACCTTGTCATATTCAGAACACTGACAATTGGCACTCACCTGGATATGTACTACACAAATATTTTAGGTCCACCTTGCAAGACAATGTGTCACTGTAGACATAATGTGCATAGGAACAGAGTGAACCAGGGAGTCCATGGCTCCCTAATCCTCAAAGTTGGTAATATTAGCCCTACGATGTTACAGGGAATAGACAACTTTGTTGTAATTCTAAAAGGAACAATTTATGGAAAAAATCCTTGAAAATCAGGAAAACAAATTTTTTGTTCACCTCAATTTACTTAAAGCAAATATATGACCTATTGACTAACTATGCTGGGTTAACCCAAGCATCACATGTGATCATGAACCTGACAGCTTCTGGCAACTTGTGACACATAGGGTTGCATGGCCACACTATTTGGTGGCAGCTTTCACATGACAAGCACTACCAGATAAAGTGTAGTTCATGCTAAAAACCAGGGTAGTCAGCTACTTTACTTTGAACTTTAAAATGATCGGCTTTAAAATGGCTTTATGATTGTGTTTTCACCCTTGTATTGACTATTTTAACCTTTCATTGACGTGCATTCATGACACCTCACATTGTTGAGGATGATGTGAATATATGGAACTGAATTGAGCTTGCAGAATTGCATACAAAGAGCTTTGAGTGTAATTAAATATGCCAACTATGTTTTATCACCATGCTCTCCAAAGCTGCTATCTCAGTTAAAAACAACCCTTTTAAAAGTTGGAAAATCCCTTTAACTGGAAAGAAATCACTTCAAAATACAACTTGGCCCTCCACTATTCCAGATATTCTTGCACATTGGCAGAAAGTAGGTACGTGTAGATATCCATGGCGGGTCAAGAGTTGAAAAAGGTATAAGAAATATCATTAATTTTTGGTGACTACTAATTGGAGCCAAAAATGTTGTCAAGCTTAAGAGCATCCAACACCATACAATAAAGCAAAATTCAAGAAGTCAAAGCTAAACACAATAATATATGAAGGCGACATGAGCATCGAATACATAGTAGTCGGCTAACTGATATTAAAACTGAGTAGAATGTTTCTGGCCATATTAATATTTTTAAGAAAAAATATATAG
The DNA here is from genome assembly GCA_034440635.1 of Lepas anatifera. Classification (NCBI taxonomy): domain Eukaryota; kingdom Metazoa; phylum Arthropoda; class Thecostraca; family Lepadidae; genus Lepas; species Lepas anatifera. Next base: position 491,392 of record JAOTON010002140.1, on the reverse strand, counting down.
TTTGCCACACCACCATATTTAGGGGCATCTCCAGGCCAGTTTTCAGAACGTTGCAGCTTTTAAAAATATCTTGTTGGGGCAGCCTCAGGGAATAACTATTGGTTTGGGGCAGCTTTTGCCCATCATTGGGGCAAGAAAGGAAACCTTGGGCCAGAAAGTGACACTTAGGGCAGCACTGACACAGAGGCGGACATAGCAGCACCAAAAAAGAATACATTTATAAAGGAAATTGTTGTTTTTTAGTGGTCCTGCTACAGTATAAGGGCAAGATATATTCCCCAGCGGAAAGAAAAGCCTGCTCCCGCAACCAAATGTAGACACTGATTGATACTTAACAATACCTTAAGTTGCATTAGGTGTGCTGGTACAAGTCTTTATAAGGCAAGTCTTGTCGCCCATGTGCCTGCTTTGCTCACAAAAACCTATGGCAAAAAGTAGGTGTGCGTACACATTAATGCTAGCTCAAGAGTTGAAAAGATACAAGAATAACATTAATTGTTTATGGCTACCAATTGGAGCCAAGTATTTTCTTGTTTAAGCTTAAGAGCATACAGCAGCAAATAATAAAGCAAAATTAAAAAGTCAAAGCTAAACCTACTCAATAATCTATGAAGCCGACATGAGCACGGAATACATTTTAGTCGCCTAACTGATATCAAAACTGAATAGAATGTTGCTGTCCATATTAATACCTTTAAGGAGAAATGTATAGAGTTTTGCCACACCACCACATTTAGGGACATTTCCAGGCCAGTTTCCAGAAGGCGGTAGCTTTTACCAAGATCTTGTTGGGGCAGCCTCAGGGAAGACCTATTGGTTTGGGGCAGCTTTTGTCCATCATTGGGGCAAGAAAGGAAACCTTGGGCAGAAAGTGACACTTAAGGCAGCACTGATGCAGAGGCGGACATAGCAGCACCAAAAAGAACACATTTATAAAGAAATTATTATTAGTATTTTTTAGTGGTCTTGCTACAGTATATAGGCAAAATATATGCCACAGTGGAAAGAAAAATCTGCCCCGCAGCCAGATACATACTCTGATTGACACTTTACATTACCATAGGTTACCTTAGGTTGAGGTTTACTGGTACGGATCTTTATAAGGAAAGCCATGTTACCCATGTTCCTGCCTTGCACAAAAAACACCTGCCAACATGTTTCTTAACATCGAAGCATGACATTTTCATTCTGCTCCTACACTGCATCCAAAATTGCAGTAAACGCCTGTAAATAGATGTAATCAGATATTGATAAAAACCAAGATACCGTTGATAAAACTGACTCTATGCGTGTCTTTAACCACGGCCCTAAAAAATATCCAATGTAAGCGACTTGTACGAAGCTGGACATCCTCCAAGCGATCGAAAAAACCAACCAATCACTGATCAGCATAGCGAGAAAGCCGAATGCTGATTTGTCTATTTGGAGAAATGTCAAACGCAAGCTGCGAAAGAACCTTTAAAAGCAGGATGCTTCCTGATGAAATGTGGCATTATTCATGGAAGAAATTTGTGTACCAAGCACAATAATGCTGCGCCATGTTTGTAAAAAAGCATCATGCTTGCTCCCAAAGGTATAAGCCACTAACTGCTGCCAAATATTGTAAGAAATTCTCTATCAAAGAAGAAAACTCGGCTTGTTCGAAGGAGACCAATGGCGGGCAAAGGCGAATTCAAATCTCATTGCGAAAACGTAGAATTCGGCAAGTCAGGATAAAAGGGTTTATCCTGACATGCTCCGATGTCAGAATAAACTCGGATCTGGACTTTTCGCATCAAATAACATAGGGTTAAATTTATACTGATTTTTTGGTTATGATAAATTGAAATTCATTGAATTTGGCGCTTATCCTGACCAAATGTCAGGATAAGCGGAGAAACTAAAAGCAGCTTCTAAGGTAGTTGGTGTAAGTCCGACCGCAAATATACACGTTAGTCTTTCAACATAATAGGTTGTATCATTTTAGTACGCTGTTGCTAGGGTTGAATGTAAAAACAGTTGGCAATACAAAATGTGCTTTTGAAACTGTATAATTAAGTTCATGTTTGATCAATGATTGGTCCCGGCCCTTCAGTCTCGCCTGAGTCCGGCCTGATCGGTCCCGCCAGTCCCAACGATTGGTCCTGGCCTGGGTCCCGCCAAGACCAGGTTAACCCCCGGTGCCGGGACCGCGGGACCGGAAAGTCCCACCTCCCGTCCACCTCAAACTAAATCACTTGCGGTTCAGTCTATACCCTGGTGTCGTGCGGTGCAGTGCAAGTCGCAGTAAGTGCTTCGAAGCGTGGTCTGAGCGTGTCTTGCGGTGCACTCTATTTCTCAGTGAGTATGACAGTTCTGTCTGGTATCTGAGGAAAAAATCTTGCGGTGCAGGAAATTTATATTCCAATAAGTGTCTCGCGGTGCAGTCTACATCAATGAGTGTTTTGCGGCGCAGTCTATACTACAAGAATTGCCTTGTGTTAGTTCTTACAGGAAGGTGTAGCGGTGCAGTCTATGTCAGGGTAAGTGCCCTGCGGTGCAGTCCACTACAGAGTAAAAGCCTTGCGGTGCAGTTCATCTCACAATAGGTGTCTTACGGTGCAGTTTATGTCACAATAAGTGCTTTGCGGTGCTGTCTTTATCAAAGCAAGTGTCTTGCAGTGTTATTTATTTCTCAGCAAGTGCCTTGCGCTGCATTTTATCGAAGGCGTATGTGGAAAGCAGCTATTTCAGAGTATTGCGCGTTACGCCCTGTTTCATAGACGCGGTCGGTGTACGCTCTGTTGTGGGGTACAGCCTATTACTGAGGGCACCTGTGTCGCAGGTTTCCTGTACGTACTTGGTTGATCTTCCGGGCTGTTGGTTGGTTATTTGGGGTTCGAGCCGCACAAACCTCCTAAGGTAATACAGCGCTAAATATTAGGGGTACCAGAGGAGGGGGAGTGGGAGGCATGAATGCGGACTGACACAAGATCTTAAGCCCGAACTGGGAATGTGCGGCTGCTTGCGGGTGAATGAATGATATTTTCATAAAACGATAAAAATTTTCACCTTCCAAAGGCTTCAAGTGAAATGGGTCATAAAGTCTAGACTCAGACGAAGCCGCCAGGTTATAGAAGCCGGACAAGGAATGCATCAGTGCCATGCAACCAAAAATAGCCGCTGAGTAATTTTGTAAAGGGATGTGGTGGTATGGGGAAAGAGCGCTCAACTTCCACGCCGCTCACCCAGGTTCGAACTCCTGAGCGGGTATTCTGCAGGCAGAGGTCTTCCGATCTCCATAATGCACTCCCAAAAGGGTGAGAACTGGTGACACTATATAACCTCAGCAGTCAGTACGTCGTATATCCCCGAAGCTTTTTAGTAGTTTGTAAATTATTTCTAAGGAATATGGGTCAAAGGAAGACCGAGGCCAAATTCTGCCTGTCAACTTCATTAGGTGACGCATATTAGGAATTTCCTTTTGCACGTATAAATCAGTCGAAAAAACAATGGCTATGGATTCCTCCGTTTTGTCATTGTCATCGACCTAAATAATAAGCTAGATCATTAAACCGTATTTATTTTTTGGACGTTGTAAAGCTAAGATAATACGCTAAAGCAAAGCTTTCTTCGTACCACGGGATACAACTTGGTATGGTACAAACAAAAAACAAGAAATCCCTTTCGCCCCACTTGATGTTCCGTGTCATTCAATCCTGGAATATAGACCCAGTAAGAGGTCCCGTCACGTCCTATTCTTTTCTCCCCAACGTTTAAGAAATGTCCCATTACGTCGCATCAGTGGCGGATACAAGGGGAGCTAGGGGCTCAAGCCCCTCGCCTCGAAATGTCAGAGTGGCTACAGTTAATGCATAGGCGGAGGCTCCTCCTAGGCAATGGTGGGGAAGATTCGAGCCCCCCCCATCTTGTCCTGGATCCGCCACTGCAGCCCGTCCCGCATTAAGCCTGGAAACAGTGCTCCAACCCTGCCCCATTTCATCGCCATCTAGAACTCCCACCCCGCTAGCCATTCAATGCAGTCGCCCAGCTAATCGTGTTTAAGCTTTGAAGCTACCTTGCAAGAATCAGGGTTTTCTTCCTTTTGCTATTTAGGGAAACTTGTTTGACTTTATTTCCGTACAATAGAAACGCTTTAGCTTCACAGTAAGGCCGTTTTTGTTAAAGTGTTTTGCTGGTTGCTTCACATATTTTTTAGTGCTGTAACCCTACTAAGCCAGAATATTTGCTTTACGAATATTTATATGTGCAGATTATCTCTATACATCATCCTGTCCTATTTTTGCACGTCAACTGAGTTCAGCAGCTTCCTCATTGACCCCATTCTGGTCACCACATCCCCAGTCCGCTGCCCGGACAAAATCTGTCCCCTGAGGCACGCTATCTTCCAGCGGCACTCTTTATCGGCTTTCTGTCCTACTGCCCCAGCTATTCCATAAGCAACAGCCGCGCTATCTTGCTGCTGCCCAACTGGAGGGTGACCGGTCCAGGGACGTGACCGACTATTGGCCCGTCGCACACTGATCGCCTGAGGGCATAAAGACGGCAGCACGCCTGGCGACAACATCACTGACCCCGCCAGAGCTGCGGCGGTGCCTTCTCCGAGACGTTGGTTGTGTAGGAACAGTGACGATAAACGGCAGCAACGTTCAGGCCAGAGCCGTGAAGCATTTGTCTCTTTCTGGACATCCATATACTCACAAAAGTAGAAAGTGGTGCAATGTAATGGTACAAAAAAACTGAAGAGCATTCAAGTCAGAAACAGAGTAGCAAGCTGTGGTGTTGATCTTTGTCGGCGTGGCACACTTGGACTCGCGCATGAGCGTTGGAGGCCGGGTTGGCCGGGGTAAGATGATTACCGCCGACATGGACAGGGACGGTGTAAGGGCTGGTGTGAGGTCGCAGGAGCCGCGGCGAGCTGACATCCGCCAGCTGTACACTCGGTTCGACCCAGTTAAGTACCACAGGATGTACTACACCGACATGGACCCCGAGGTACAGTTCTTCCTCCGCCAGTTGCACCGGGTGTTCTCAAAAGGCAAGTGCACAACGACTTTGATGTATCCCAGTCTGGTAGAGATTCTACACTTGTATGATAACCGGCGACTGTGACTTTTCTCTCTCATACTACCTTGTCTGACTTAGCTGACCTGTCCCTCTCATACTATCCTGTCTGGCTCAGCTGACCTGCCCCTCTCATACCATATTGTCTGGCTCAGCTGACCTACCGCTCTCATAGTAGCCTCTCTGGCCCAGCTGACTTGCCCCTCTCATACTACCCTGTCCGGCTCAGCTGACCTGCCGCTCTCATACTACCCTGTCTGGCCCAGCTGACTTGTCCCTCTCATACTACCCTGTCTGGCTCAGCTGACCTGCCCCTCTCATACTATCCTGTCTGGCTTAGCTGACCTGCCGCTCTCATACTACCCTGTCTGGCCCAGCTGACCTGCCGCTCTCATACTACCCAGTCTGGCTCAGCTGACCTGCCGCTCTCATACCATCTTGTCTGGCTCAGCTGACCTGCCGCTCTCATAGTAGCCTGTCTGGCCCAGCTGACCTACCCCTCTCATACTACCCAGTCTGGCTCAGCTGACCTGCCGCTCTCATACTACCCTGTCTGGCCCAGCTGACCTGCCTCTCTCATACTACCATTTCTGGCTCAGCTGATCTTTCCCTCTCATACTACCCTGTCTGGCCCAGCTGACCTGCCTCTCTCATACTACCCTTTCTGGCTCAGCTGATCTTTCCCTCTCATACTATCCTGTCTGGTCCAGCTGACCTGCCCCTCTCATACTAACCTGTCTGGTTCAGCTGACCTGCCTCTCTCATACTACCCTTTTCTGGCTCAGCTGATCTTTCCCTCTCATACTACCCTGTCTGGCTCAGCTGACCTGCCCCTCTCATACTACCCTGTCTGGTCCAGCTGACCTGCCCCTCTCATACTACCCTGTCTGGCTCAGCTGACCTGCCCCTCTCATACTACCCTGTCTGGCTCAGCTGACCTGCCGCTATCGTAGCAACGCTCCTCGGGTGTGCCGGGAACTAATGCATGAAGAAAATAAGCAAGCAATATATTTTATTTCAAAGACTCGAAGATTCTCCTCTCTAATTTGAAGTATACTATTTGATTGAAGAAGCAGACTAGAGTGTAGTCCAGGATAGCAAGCAGCTACCGTAACGATGGTCTTAAAATAATCGACAAAGGCCAGTCAGCACAATAAAATCTAAATAGGTGTTTTCAGCAAATCCAAATATTACCGGTATCATAACCGTGACTTTAAAAATGAGGACATCATGTTTCAAATTGTTCCATTTATGAGAAGGCACACTTTGTGTCCTTAGTCGTTCCAGTGACCCCACAAATATTTTTACGTGTTTCTAGACAGCCGATTGACTTCAAGTGAGATTTACTACTAGAACTCAGCCATGGACTCAGCATCACTTCTGAGTTTACCCTAAAAAATGAAGAGTCTCGAGGGAGGTAATGTGCTTGAGGTCGACTGCGGGCCCACCATCACTTCTGTGCTCTCCCTCAGAGCTGTTCGGTCCCGGGGAAGGTGATGTGCTCGAGGTCGGCTGCGGGCCCACCATCACTTCTGTGCTTTCCCTCAGAACTGTTCGGTCCCGGGGAAGGTGATGTGCTCGAGGTCGACTGCGGGCCCACCATCACTTCTGTGCTCTCCCTCAGAGCTGTTCGGTCCCGGGGGAGGTGATGTGCTCGAGGTCGGCTGCGGGCCCACCATCACTTCTGTGCTCTCCGCCTCCGGCTGGGCCGGCTCCATCACTATGGCTGATTTCGTGCCTGCCAACAGGTAATCTATCTGCTAAGGAAACCTTTAGGCATACGCACTGACCGCGGACAATATTGAGAGTTAGTTTGCCGTTGTTTCTTAATGAATTGTTTTGCAAATCGCTACCAACATTGTTTATCTAATGACTTGAACTATGGGGATGGGCTTATTCTGTGGCCAGGAGCGTAGCCAGGGGGAGCGGCAGGGACAACCGTCCCCCCTGAGGGCCCGAAGGGCCCTCCTAAGGACACGATTCTGTAACAAGCAGGGCACTTTTTACCCATCAGGGCCCTTTTGGAGCTGTCGCAGGGGCCCTTTTCGGGGCGCCGCCTCCTCCCCCTGAGCAAAATCCTGCCTACGCCCCTGCCTGTGGCTCTCATGAGTTGAATGAATACAAGCTAAAACAGCAGAGGAGAGCTCATGGGCCGCTTGATGCTCTCTTAATGGCGTGAAGTCATTGCAAGAGGCAGCACTCAACTGTGTGATGGTGGACTGGTGTACCTAATTATGTTCATGGTTTGGCTTTAGATTCTTTTAACAGTTATTCACTACGATAGTTTAAATGGCATATACCTATTCAAAAAACCGCATAAGTCAATAGAATGAATACTATTTGAACGCGGCGTCATTTGCACGTTTTTGACAAAATTTTTAACTAGAATTCAGCAAAGAACAATATTGAAATGGGCTCGTAGAGAGATTTCAGATGATGTATGATTCGGAGGGATTTTGAGCATAACCGAAAAGCAGAATAGCCACAGTTCTTAATCTTAGTCTGAGCACCCACTTAGAAGAGCGGCTTTCTTCTCGCACCTGCACCAAACATGTTCAGAGCCGCCGGCACTATCAATCGCTGCTGCACGCGCCCCAACCAGAGACATCAGCAGGAGCAGGAGCGTCCGGGCGCCTCACAGGTCCATCATACCCGCAGGCGGTGCGTGTCGGCGTGGTTAGCGGGCGCCGCCGGCTGCCTGGACTGGTCGCCGTACCTGCAATACGTCAGCTCTCTGGAGGGCAGCGGCCTGACCCCAGGTCAGCTGGCGCGCCGGGTCAGGAGCAGGGTCGCAGCCGTCCTGCCGGTGGATGTGCTATCCAGCCACCCACTGACACCGAGCAGCAAGCGGAGAAGCACTGATGTCCCAACCAGGTGAGCTGCGCCAAATGCCTCACCATTTTGGCGGGACCTTCTGGTAGTGAATGTCAGCCAGATCAGGTTGGAGTACCCCAAAAGTTTTGGAGGTAAAGTGTTAAGATGAAGCAGTGTTTTGGATTTAGTTTCATGACGCTTCACCGCCATGGTCGACCAGACATAATTGCAAGTGTTGAAGGTGATGGTCTGACAGAGGCAGTACTTTGCCAGTGCCACTGATTTAGTCCCTAACACCACACTAACGGCTGCGACGGTTTTGTTTGGTCTTCATTTTTTATGGAGCTCAATGCGGGCTTAGACGTGACCGTGGGCACTTGAGCAGCCTCTGCCGTGACAAGAATGACTTGGCTATGAACCGGCTATCGGAACAGGTACGACGTGGTGGTGAGCAGTCTCTGTTTGGAGTTCGCTGCGGCCGACATCCGCCAATTCAACGCGGCTGTGCGCAACGTGGCCTCGCTCGTCAAGTGCAACGGTCAGCTCGTTTTGCAGGTACTCTGATCGTTATCTGCGAGCACAGCCTTCGCTGAAGTTTTAGCACGGGCAGTAGAAGGGAAAATGCTCCCATTTCTTACATTTTTTGTCGTTATAAAGTATGTAAAATAACAAAAAGCGAGAGCTGTGATGCTTCTGAAATATATTTAAAATCAATGGCCAAGTTTTTGGTGAGATAATTAGAGCTAAAATGTACTGATATTAAAAACATATGGTGTTCACAAATTATCAAAGAACACTCTGCTTTTTGACGGAGAGTAAGGCGCTTGAACTATTAAATTTTTTCTGACTCGGCAGAAAATTGGCTGAAAATGTAAGCCGCTTTGCTTGAAATCCGCACCAGAATTAGTTTAATGATTTAGTTCAAATATGTCCAATTGGATAATCAGTTTGGATAGTTCATAGTTCATTGGTTTGAATAAGCGCAAAGTGTGTTCATGTCCGACACCAGAATTAGAAAGTGTGTTTATGTCCGACACCAGAATTAGAAAGTGTGTTCATGTCCGACACCAGAATTAGAAAGTGTGTTCATGTCCGACACCAGAATAATGCATTCCAAGTACACATTACTGTTGATATGATAAAAGGCTATGTACGAAATAGCTGGCCCGAAATGTGCACTTTCTGGCTGTGCACCTGCGCCCAAGGTCAGACTTCGTTCCTTCCTCTTCCACAACCATATGTCTCAATACCTTCACATGACTCGGGCTAAGTATATAGACGATCAACCTCGCGGGCACGTTTTGTCCAGAAAAAGTTCTGAATCGATCGACCAGCCAAAGGTACAACTACTGGTCTGGGCTACGCGGTGATCCTTCGTGGTATGGCCGTTCCTAAAGACAGCATTTGACCAGCTTTCCAGCAAGCATTTAGATCAATGCACATACCACCTTCATGTCAGTGTTAAGATCAAATCGGGTTGTGCGAAACCCTTCAAAAGGCCGGCAGCACAGGGCCAGTCGCCTGTGAAATTCCCACTTGCGCCCTCCCGATAACGGGCTTGTCCCTCCTATCGCAGGCCGGCCCAGCCAGTACCGTTGCCCCGCAACTGTCGGCCGCAGATCCCAGTTTGACTAGCTGACGCTCTTCAGACAGCGAGCCACTCAGGCAGAATCCCATGCCCAATACTTCCTCGTTTTCAAATACCCGCTCCTACGAACAGCATAAAGCTGCATTGGGTGGGTGGCGCTTCTAATTTCCGAAATGCGCCAACCTGAGATGGTAGGTATGAAAGACTCACCTAAGGGTCCACCCCTTCCCCCCGTAGAGAAATTTTGAATCAGTCACTGCATCAATCTGTTTGCAGGGTGCGCTCGAGAATACCTACTACCTGGTGGAGGGGGTGCGCTACCCGTCAGTACCGCTCACCAGGGAGCGCATCACGCACGCCCTCTCCGCTGCCGGACTTACCGAGAAAAGGTGGCAGCACCTGCCGCGACAGTGCCCCAACAGCAAGGCGGCCGACCACTCGGGATGCTTCTTCGTAGTGGCGACGAAGCTGGGACAGTGACGAAGCTATAGCACTAGGTCCGTCATTTGTATCGCTAGCCAAGGAAGATAGAGTTTTAGGTAATGATACGTAACTCGAGACAAATGTTCGGTAACGCTGAAACGTCTCTATCACATTAACGCTGGCCGTAAGCCAAACAAAGAACAGTTGCAACCGTTTTCGATAAGCGGAAGAACGCCTAGAATTGGTGTCCGGCCTCAGCAGGAATACCTGAATAGAGCTTCAGTATACACAACCCAGTTCGGGTTGCGTAATCATACAGTGGTTTGAACCGAATGGTGGTAAACAATAACTCTAAGAGGAAATTTAATGTACTCTCTTCTTGTACTGCGCATAAACAAATCAGTCAAAATAAATCATCTGATCATAAACTCAAAGAAGGTAAATATTGGAATGTTGAAGTGAAAGTGACATGTCACAGCACACTGAGATAGCTATGTATTGTCTAAAATATAAGTTGTAAACCTGTGTGATCTATGAAGACCGAAAGAGATTATGCTAAAATGAACTCCCGTGACCAGGGGCGTAGCCAGGATTTTGCTCAGGGGGGCGGCGCCCCGAAAAGGGCCCCTGCGACAGCCCTCAAAGGACCCTGATGAGTAAAAAGGGCCTTGATTGTTACAGAATAGAGTGCTGAAGATGGCCCTGTCTGGTATGAAATTTCAAATTTGGTCCCATAGCATAGTGCGGGGGAGGCGCTGTCCCCCCCCTTGGCTACGCCCCTGGCCGTGACTGTGCACCAAATTTAATTTTCATTTCGTCCCGCTGAGCAAAAATACAGCTCGAACACTTCCTAATACATCTATACACTGGCAACTAATTCCTTTCATCTCTTTCCAGAGTCAATATGAGGCATAGTGCTGGAAGGTGTGTGTGTGTGTGTGTGTGTGTGTGTGTGTGTGTGTGTGTGTGTGTGTGTGTGTGTGTGTGTGTGTGTGTGTGTGTGTGTGTGTGTGTGTGTGTGTGTGTGTGGGGAGAGAGAGAGAGAGAGAGAGAGAGAGAGAGAGAGAGGATGAGAGTTTGACCTTGCGATCTTATGTGTAGGCATTTGTCACGAGATGGGGCGAAATGGGCTGGCGGGTGCAGCATTGCTGACAGCTGCACGCGAACCCGACCCGAGTGGCGCGACTGCTGCGGCTCGACAGCCAGCGCCCCAGCCACCTTGGAACTGTGTTCAGGTCAATTGTGAAGTTGGGGCTCTGGTTTTAGAGCTGAGTTTATGAGCAGTGCATCCGCCTTTTCTATGTTGACTGGAGACTGCTTCAAAACTGAATATGCGCAAGAAAAAGCCTGAGCGAGAGCCTACAGAAAGGTAAAACACGGCCCAAGCAAATATTTTAAAGAGGTTTGACCAATCAGTCTCAAAGCGTGGGAGGCCACCAGTTTTTATCACTCCAACCACTAGCGATGTTAGGGGAGGAGGCGGCTGCCCCTCCTCGCCTCCGCTTTCTACGCCCTTGCCTTGCGCCAACTTTCCTCGTAGGCTCGACAGGTGACAGCTGAGCTGCATTCAGCCAGCGGCGAAACTTCTAAATGCTTGCGACTGGCGAGTACAGATTTTACCGAGATAAGCGATCTTACATCACATGCGAGTCAACTTCTACTAGGCATGACAGGATAGGTTACACTTGGGACTCAAAGTTAATAAGTTGTGCTTTTCCCATAAAAACTTATGCCAGAGCTGAAAAGCTTTTATCGAATGCATGCATCAATTCTTGTGCTGCAGAGAGGGCGACCACTTATGCTCTAATTTAATTTCGTGCAAATTCACTTACGATATTTCCCTTCATTTTTTTCGTTGTCATATTATTGCGAATACTGGTCACCTTTACACTAAGAGTTGACAGAGCTGTTAGGGCTAAAAGGGCCGGAGTGTTGTTTTTAAGCTCTTAAAAAATAGCCGCCATGCGCTTTAACATCCACACGATCCCTTCCATCTTCTCGAAAATTTAGTTGAACCGAGTGTCCATACCAATAAATAGCTGCAGTTAGTTCCAGACTCGGCTGTTTTAGGCACATCCTCTCACACCTATTTGCTGACTGCATCGGTCAAGGGGGCGGATAACAAGGTAATTATACGTCATGTCTCGGGTTGGCGTGAATAAATGGACGGCACGTCAGCGACCCGCGCGGCACGAACAACGTCGCCCGAGATAGTCCTGTAAATTATCCTTACCTCCGCAGCGCGATCGGAAGGGAGAGAAGGTCAACTCTATCGAGGACGGGAATCGACTTGTCTGTGTACAGAAAATCACCCAAATTGAAAATATTTTGGAGTTTAAAAGAAAATGGCACCCGGCTGCCGCATATCTGGGTCCGTGCCTTCCGCCCATAAAAGTTTTGAGTCTCTGGCATCAATGCTCAGAACAGAAAACATAATACAGAGAATGAAAGATTACAAAGCCGTTTTCCTTCCTCAACGTCCTCTAATTGAGAAGCTGTTAAAGAATATCGGTGTTGATCTTTTGGTTGAAACATAGAACATACTGAAACGATAGAACGTGTCTGATCATCACGGTGTATTGATGTAATCACGACAAAGGCTGACATGCTTACAAAAGTTAGAGAAAATCAGTTTTCTGTCATCAAAAGGCTAAATTCAAATAATTTGACAATGACAATATTGTTCCATCATAAAAATATGAAATAAAGCTATTCCTACAATTGTTGGTTCTTTTCAAAACATATTTCTGGTTTAGCTGACGGATATGTTGGGCTCAGCACAGTTACTAAGATTCCGTTTGCTATCTCAAGAAAAGTCACAACCAGAACCAGTTTGCATTTCCCCACCTCAATCATTACCTAATCTTCAACAGCATGTGAACGATGCCCGGGGAGCCATGTTCTTCCCCTTTACCAAATGATGATTGCACTGAGCATAACCATGCCGACCAGCCCGCTGCCACGGTAGTCAAAACTGCCGAATGAGAGCACTTGTCAGGGTAAGTTCGGCGTTCGAATACCGGAAGCCATATTGTCTTTGCAGATGAACGGAGCCGGAGCCGGCAGAAGCTGGATAAGAACTCGTCTCAGCTGATTTCTGTCACGTGACGTTTCACAGGCGTAGTACACAGATGAAGTCACCAGATCTCAGCACCCGCCATCGTCGACTGCTGTTGCTCCTCTTGCCGAATCTGCCAAACAGACCGGTTTGTTTTAATGGTGTTGTCGCAGTCATTGTGAAGTTTGAGGTAGACATACGTAACCTCCGTGACGGAGTGTGGGGGCGGGGACGGGGTGAGCCAGGGCACGTTTTCCAAATAATAATGGTGACAACGGAAACTATCTTCCGAAACCATAGATGCTCTACGGATTTTATAAGACGCTTTTTAGTGAGGGCAATCTAACGAGCATGAATTTATGTGATCTAAAGGGCGGCTTAACCGTTGATATGAGGTCTAGAGATAAGCATGCTGCGGACCGATATTTAGAGGTAACTGCTGATGTCAGTTGCTGTGTTGCCGTAGCATATTTCGATTTTCACCACGAGACGAGGAAAGGACATCCTGTGTCAGACAATTACCCGGTACTGCCCGAGGGTCACTCCTTTCGGTTTTCGCTCCGTTTGTTCCTTTCGTTTATCAATTGCTCGGAACAAATTCTGAACGCACGTAAGTAGAACCTCAATATTACTCCTGTTTTTTACCTTAAAATTGTGTCCAGAAGCGAAGTGAATAATATCATTTTTATTAGCTGACTTTCTGTATACAGATAATGATAGTTTACCATTACTTCTATTCCAGATAAGCGTGCCAAGGAAGGGCAGTTTCACTTCCTGTTCCACTTCGACTGTAAACTGTATCGTAGGGTGCACTTTGTTGAGATCAGACAGGATCGAACCGACATATGTGTTCCTATCAACTATAGCTAGCACATCGTCTACATACCGAAACCATACAGCCTTTAGAGACGCTAAAAAACCGCGAGGGAGAGGATGAGACTTCAGACCCCTAGCCCCCCTAGTATCCGCTACTGATTGAAAGTTCTAGTTATATTATAAGTAAACGTGACGGAGGAATCTTTTATGCGATGGACCACTGAGCACGTCAAATATTTTTCGTGGAGCACCGACAAAGTTGAAGACGTGTTGCAGATTTGAACAGGAAAAGTTTCAGACAAATCTGTACCGCACGTATAGTTTGGAATGAAAGTAAGATGATATTTGGTAGCTTATGCAATGGAATTTCGAATAAAATATTTCCTGCGGATGAAAATACGAGAACTTAACTTTTCAACTGCCCCAATCCTCCCGTTGCATTTTATTGACATAAGCAGTTGGATACGAGTGAAATAAGTATTTCCACCGGTTATGAACATTCAGAAGTTCTTATTGTGTGTCTTTATCACAACTCATTTCAAATCTATGATAAAGATAGCACAAAATCTACAAAACGACAATCCCTTACATGAACTTTCTTCAGGGCCAGCACGTGACGCACAAGCTTCGCTTTGCTTTACATTGAAGATGACACATAGCTGCATATATGACTCAGTGGACTCAGTGATACCTGTGACGGCGCATCGATAATTTCAGGTATTGATTGATTATTGTTTCAGGTCTAGGAAGAATACTTTTTCGGTGGCTTATTGCATGAATCGCAACACATATGTTAAAATATTGTTTTCATGTTTAGGACAACCAAGAGCTCTGTTTCCATGAGCACGAGTAGAACACCCCCTCCTCCCCCCCTCCTCCTCCCCCAGCCACCGAGTCCCGGCAAGGTATAGGGAGTTCTGATGTGACTTTGCAGGGAGACAAAAGTAAAACGGTACTGAAAAGTACAATAACGCGTGCGGAACATTTGGAAGGTAGCGGTGAAAACTTGAACTGCACTAGCATTAAAATCCAGAGTGCTCGACATTATTTTTGAATGGACTACCACGTAAAACGTCATTGCCAAATAACGCTTCAAGCTCCACACCAGAAGCAGGCGCAGCACGTCACAGGTGTCACAGGCCGGGGAGTTGGCCAGAAGTTTGATGACCTGGATCGTCTCCTGCCGGTTCATCTATCCAGTTAAGCAGACTCTGTGTTATACGAGGTGCTCGGCTGGCGGAACGTGCACCGCTTGTGGCTACACCGCACAGAGGAGCGCCGCCGTCTGAACCATAATTGTCCGGTGTTCTGGTCTGAACCCCATTGTCTGCCTGTGTCGGGAGGCCGGCTACCTGTTTGCGTGGGAATATCTCCTCCCTGGACGAGCTGCGGGGTCGTCACACATTCCTAATGGTGCTTGTAGCATTATCCCTGCAGCGGAAATAGCCCTTCACCTGCGGCTCCCACGTTAGACAGTAAAGTCCGTTCATTTTAAGACAAGAGTTGACTCAAAGGGTTCAGACACATGACTTAGGAAATCGACAGAGTAAGTGGATGTCTGGATCCAATTTCAAGGAAACTCCTAAATATATACATATCCGAATCCTGTTACACATAAAAACCAGCCTTCAATCCTCGAGCCACTTCATTCTTGAGAATGAACGGACCATAGGAATAGAGCTTTCAGCCGACCCCACGACACGATCACTTCAGCCGAGTTACAGTGGAGTGAAAAATAACACACAAATCATACATTGTGTTATATCCGTATGATGGAATGGCAAATGGAATCTCCAGATGTTCTGACGCATACCTATAGAAATTATATGCAAGCAGTCAATCAGTATAGAAGAAAAGACAGACCCATAGTGGAGAGCGATAGGTTTGACGCGTCGCTGGAGGCTAACGCGAATTTAATGCTGGCAAACGCCTGTATCTCCGGTTCAACCCAGTAGTTACAGAAGTCACATAAATGGAAACACACGTGACCCAGCACTGTCTTCACAGTCAAGACATGGGCCCACTGAGGTAACGAATACTGTCCAATCCGTCAATCTAATGATCATACCACTAGATAGATAAAACCAGAAGCTTGGCAAATAATGCTTCCAACCTTCCTACCAGGACGAGGCGATTGCCCCATCGTATCCACGGTGATGAAGCAAAATAGTTGTGATGAAACTTTAATGTTAAATATAAGATACATTCAACTAGATCCTTCCTTGGAATACTCTGTTAATTTTTTCCCACTTTGGCTGCGATTAGAAAGAGTTCAAATGAGGCAAAAAGGCCGCGCCCACTGCTCCTCCAGTGGCCAAACCCCTATCGCGCATTGTCTGATGACCAAACTCATGCTAACACTTTGATGGGAATAGATTTTTGCAATGCTGATCAAAAGAAGCATCTTCTCAATTGATTTTGTTTAATTTTTTTAGCTGGTTTGTGAAAGCTCCATTTTGGCGGTTTTCACTTCTATGAAACCATCACTGGAAGCTATTTTCAGGTCACATATGTTGAGTAAAGCACCTAGCCAGTTGCTTCCTGGGAGAGCACACTGAACAGTGTACATACACGAGGCGGCTTTTATCGCCGCCAAAATAGCTCAGCACAGAAACATGGCCCACTCATTAGCGAGTACAGACGGGCCGCCAGTGGGAGCCTGCCCCTGCGGTGTTTACCTCCGAACCGCCCAGCCACTGGCGCGTGCATCACACCAGTCTGCTCTTAAAGTGAGTCGGCTGTATCAACAGCTTCAGGCGCTTGAGCTTCAGCTTCAGCTTGAGGCGCACCGGCCGGGTGTCAGCTAAGTTCACTTTGAGCGCGTCTCTAACTTTTCAAATTAATTGCGCTTTCCGGACCAGAGGCCGGCTTTGAAAAGGCCCGGTGTTCAGCGCGCTATTTTGTCTTCCAGGTGGGTGGTCAGCACCGTCTCCCGTACGTTCAGCGAGTCCATTACCGGTGTCTCAGTTAAAGTAGGCTACCGGCTCGACTACAGCCGATTTCGATCAAGTGGCCGCAATAGTCTCCAGAACAAAGCGTGCATTGTGATGTGCTGATCGTGGCGAGTAACATACAATGCCTGGACCCCTCCGACTAGTGACGAGTACGGCGCGGACTCGGCTGAAATACAGACCATCTGAGGAAGATAATGCCAGTAGCATGGCAAGAATGGGGCGCCTTTGGCGCTTGACATGGTCACCCGATGTCTACAAGGAGCTAGGGAGGAGGGGCGGGGGGTGCAACCACTCCCTCCGTTCACTCCCGTTTGATTTTTCCCTGTCTTGGGAAGGGTTTTGAATCAACAGAGTCACTTGCAATTCTAGCCCAAGCGACAGAGTATGTAATAAGAGAGAGAGAGAGAGAGAGGGGGGGGAGAGGGAGAGGGAGAGGGAGAGAGAGAGAGTGGGAGAGGGAGAGAGAGAGAGAATTTTTATTTACAGACTCGAGGTCCAGATGCTATGCTAAAAACATATCCATTTGTACACAAACACATTACGATTATTTAATAGAGGGCCCTATACCAGGTCTTTCTGATTTGCGAAGTGAAAGCCGAATCATTATGGAACAAGCCATTCAGGATGCGATTATCAGAGTCACATATCCTATTAACAAAACCACACACTGCTTTCCTGTAACAAGCATCAAAATTATTACAGAATATCCTATTGCATAATAAGGTCGCATTAAGGTCACATAAGGCCAGTTTTCATTGTCATTCGGACAGACAATACCCTCCAGACTTTTTGCAAGCACCCAAAACAATTTTGCTTTACCAACCATAGCCTCTTGGTCCTACTCGGGCTCCACTAGTTTCAGTGAATTGGGCTGAACTGCAGCCCATGTTATGCCCTAAGCATAGCGACAGGAGCATGGACTAAAAGTGTCATGGTCTAAAAATAACGCCCACATGTTGAGAAAAAGGTCTGTCCTAGTTTCCCCACATCCTAGCCTTCCCCATGTATGAATTGGGTAAATTAGTTTAACAGGTCGCGTCGACCTGACATTCAATTAGGTCATCTTGATACTTACCTAGCATGCAGCACGATATATCATTTGGTTTGCCAAGACAAGGACATTCGAATGAAACACGCATAATTACACATACGATTACTTGGTCAGAAAAAAAGAGATGAAAACGACAATGTCCATCTTTTTTCGGATTTCATATATATATATATATATATATATATATATATATATATATATATATATATATATATATAAAAATATATATATATATATATATATATATATATATATATATATATAATTCAGGTCAGTTAAGCAGGCACACCGCAAACAGACTCACAAAGGCTGCATGCCATTCAATATGCAAGGCTCATTCGTGCAACAAGTGCCGCCTCATTCGAAGCACGAAGTATCACTAAGCTCATACAGTAACATCTCGTTAGCATATGATGATCATGGTTGACCTACATCATATCACACTTTTTATTGTTTTACCAGCCATCTAGCTCTCTCTCTCTCTCTCTCTCTCTCTCCCTCTCTCTCTCCCTCTTTGAAATTCCTACCCTAGGATACGCACCATACACACCACCATACAAGCCAACACACACGCACACACATTTCGGATCGGTTAAATAGTCAAATGCACACGTTATGCAGCTTTCTTAGTTCATAAATTCTCTCAGATCACGCGCATCACGGCTGGCCTCATTTTAGCAGACCTCGTATGCTGCATTCTATGCTTACCCAAACCCTAAAGAACCCCTCTAAAACTGCCCCCCAATGGTTTTATAATTTTAGTACTCCCGGAAGCGGCAAGTACTTCCACCTCGTAAATCCTTTTAACATACCTTAGAAGGTCTTGGAAGAAAACTGTTTTATCCTGTCTTTTGCAAGTATGAATATGATGTTTGGCTAATATGATGATTAAATTTATTGCTGGTTTATAAGTAGCGTTGCCAAATATAATATTGCTCGCGTTGCATACGGCCCGATCAGGGATAAATATTTCGTTGATGAACCTAAATAGGTCATTCCAGAAGCTTATTGTGAGTCTGCAAGTGTAGAGATACTGACTGATGGTGTCAAATGAGCCACAATGAGCACATAATGCGCTCGAAGCGAGCTGACGTCCATCTTATCTTCATAATATGTTGTTGGAACTCTTGCAACCCAAACATCGGTATATGATAAGAGGATACCGAAATAGTGGGGGACATATTGCCGCAAGCTACAGGAGTACTTTCAAATGCCCCGTAGCTCTCACAGGAGCCGAAACCAAACCGAGATTTGAAAACACATCCGCGCCTTCTAGCCAAAGTGGGAGGAAACCGCAAACCATCCACTTCGGCCCGGTTTAAGAGAACTGCCAAAAGTAATTTTTACTTATTCCATTTTCAGCAAAGTTGCATCTCCAACTTACAACTGGAATGTTACAAATCATCGATTTAAAGTTTTATTTTTAACATACCAGCATTGGAATCCACCATTGAGTTCACTGAATTATCAAATATCTCATGGGACCGGCAACGGCCTAAGAATATCCACAGGGAATTTTTCCAGCACAAATGCATATGGAGCTCTCGTCACGTTCATCTCAATGAGGTCCGTTGCAAAAAGTGCCACAGTAGAGCAAACCTACATGTGGAAGAGAGCAAATGCCGGAGGGCAGGGGCGACGCTGTGCGGCCGGTCCATTTTCTCCTCTCAACGACTCACTTCAGTCTCGGGAGCACCCCCTCTCTTCCCACGTATGCCTGAAAGCAACACTTCTCATATTCGGCAAAGGGCTGTGCCTTAAGCAAAAAGCCCTCCACTGACGGCATGCCCCGCCAGTGTTGCGGAATGCTATTTCGCTGCACATCCATATCTGCGGGAAGCAAAACAACCTAACTGGCCGCGTAAATTGCGGCGAGGCACGTGGTCTCAGGCTTTTGCCGACGAGTAGCAAAACGTAAAGCCGCTTCTCTCTTGAGACTCCGCCGCATCGCATGGCAGGGCGTGGTCACGTCGTCAGTAAAGTAGGACGGCATATTACCCCTCACCCTACAGAGTGGAGGGTTCATTCAATCTCTCCTCCACTCCAGATCTTCCAAGATCGCAGAACAACGGCCCAGCTGGGATGGCAATAGGCCCCGAAATATGTCAATCAAGCTTATTTCTTTATGTTTTGGGCCAATTATAAGATTGACCCTTGCCCGGTAATTGATATATGAGGCCAGTTCCAAGGGACTGCCCAAAATTTCATCCATCTTTCTCATTGCCATTAATTTTACGAAAACAAACTTCACACAGATTTGGTTCAAAGGTAGGTTCCCGTTTTCTGGCCTTCAGTGACTTCACGTCATCCCGACAACGGCATGCCAGTGTATTCAGTTGTATAATGAGAATATGACATGACTTTAGAGCTGATGCGGTCACCGAAGTGTTCAATACTTCTTTAGGCAATTGTATGATATCTCAAGCGTTAAGGATCAAATGAAGTCCATTAAATTCAAAGTCTCATAAAATTTGATTTATTGGGTGGTTAACTATCATCCGATCACTCAATTTGCCGAAAGCTAGCTCCCACGCTTTGAAAGTTAGCAAGCACAAGTCCACTCAAGATCAGTGATCGTAAGAGAGGTCGAAAAAGATCAATGACCTTAAATGACCGGTGTAATCTAACATGTGCTTACATATGCTTTTAGCATTAGTTACCAAAGACATGGATGGCCCTAGGTTGGCTCATTGGCCCTTGAACTCCCAAGCTCAGTCGAGTTCAGTGACCTGGGATAACATCAAGAAACATGCAACAGTAGGTGTAGAAATATTCAGGCACGCTGAAAGTAGTCCTGCTGATACTACAGCTACTCGCGGGCCCGGGGCCATCGAAAACTCTTCAGGTAATATTGGGTTACAAACGTAATATTTTAGCAATGAAGTTTTTCGATATGCCATTGCTCATGCAGAATGTTGGCAGGTACTCAAAATCATAGACGAGTCCAAGATTGCGGAACGGAGGGGGACACATGGTCGGGGGGGACCAGGACCAGGACCAGCATCCGGACCAGGAGGGCGCCACTTTTGGACGGTAAAACGTATCAGGTGGGCACCAAATCCTATCGTGATTGCGCCGATATTTGCAGTATGGGGGAACATTTCAGGGGGCGCCATCGATCCCTTGGGGGCATAAGTATTGCAGGGGGCGCCGAGGACCGATAAAGGGGGCAAGTGCCCTCTTGCCCCTTGGATTCGCCTATCCTCGAATTTTATTTCTGTGAAGTTCAATATATGTATGAGCACTTCGGGAGCAGGTTTTCTTTGATGCAATATTCGTTGAATATGACGTCGAAATGGGCCTTTGTTACTTCAGAACAAAGGCCCATTTCGCCGTCATATTCAACGAATGTATATATATATATATATATATATATATATATATATATATATATATAAATGTTGCAAATATACGCCGTAACTTTGTTTTGGGCGATTGAGCATGTTCGGCCAAATACGTCATCTCCGAAAGAACCAATTGACCCAGGGCAGAGAAGGATACCATCGGATAGTCCAGGTCACAAGCAGCATGTTGCCGCCTACTGGTCCAGGCCACAAGCAAAATGTTCTCACCTGCTATTTTTTATTTTCCTTACATTAAAAAGGGCGGGGTGAAGAGTCACCCTCTCCTGACAAGGCGAGGATGTAAAATAATGTTGTAAGGCAAAGTCTTGAAGGGCGAGTCAACGTATTGGCAAATGAACGACGGTTTATAGGTCTCCACAGAACAGCGCCTTGCCCCGAATACGTGTCGGTATGTGCTGCGCCAGAGATCTCATCGCCCGGGCTGGCGCGTGGGGGTGCACGGTTGGCGCGTGGTGTCCGCTGTTGGATCGCGTGCAGTAGCAAAGGGAGCCAAGGTATGATTTAATATGACACAATATAACAATAACTCTGTTGTTTTTATATAGGGGTGCGGCTAATATAAGGGGTGCGGCTAACTGCATAGGCTCGGTAGTTCCTATAGCTCCCCCGGCTGTGGGCACACGGGTCCCCAAAATTACTGCCCCGACCTAACAGTGGCTACATGAGCCCACGAACCCAAACAGGCCCTGGTATTACTCCACGGCATAGAGCTGTGCCCACAGAGGGTCCAACTGACAACTAGGGGCTAGCGATTGTCGTGAGGCATCTGTCTGTGGCCACAGAGCCGTTCGTGAACGGTCGCAAAGCATCCCCGGCTGACCACAGAAAACCCAAGACTGAGCATGGGTCTTGGCCGGGTGGCCAACGAATTACCAGGAGCCAGGCCACAGGGAGCCGACCACTAACCGCAGGGGCCTGCGATTGTTATATGGCAGCCTTCACTGTGGCTGCTGATGTCCCGGTTGGCCAAAGGACAGTCAACGACCGCCGCACGGGCCGGGCAGACCAAAGGACAGTCAACGACCGCCGCACGGGCCGGGCAGACCAAAGGACAGTCAACGACCACCGCACGGGTGGGGCACCCCAAACGACAGTCAACGAGTGGCGTACGGGCCGGACAGATCAAAGGACAGTCAACGAGTGGCGTACGGGCCGGGCAGACCAAAGGACAGTCAACGACCACCGCACGGGCCAGGCAGACCAAAGGACAGTCAACGAGTGGCGTACGGGCCAGGCAGACCAAAGGACAGTCAACGAGTGGCGTACGGGCGGGGCAGACCAAAGGACAGTCAACGAGTGGCGTACGGGCGGGGCAGACCAAAGGACAGTCAACGACCGCCGCACGGGCGGGGCAGACCAAAGGACAGTCAACGACCACCGCACGGGCCAGGCAGACCAAAGGACAGTCAACGAGTGGCGTACGGGCCAGGCAGACCAAAGGACAGTCAACGACCACCGCACGGGCCGGGCAGACCAAAGGACAGTCAACGAGTGGCGTACGGGCCGGGCAGACCAAAGGACAGTCAACGACCACCGCACGGGCCAGGCAGACCAAAGGACAGTCAACGACCACCGCACGGGCCGGGCAGACCAAAGGACAGTCAACGACCACCGCACGGGCGGGGCAGACCAAAGGACAACGACTGCCGCACGGGCCAGGCAGACCAAAGGGTCTGCCCGACGTGATCACTATAAAGTGGCCGGCTCACCAACAGGGTACCTATGATTACTCTACACGGTCCGGATGGGGTCATCAGGGGTCCGGTTTGTCAGAATGAGCCCTTTAATAATGTTGGGGTACCTGTCTGCGGTGAAGGAGGACCCGCGGTTATTATAGGAGGGCCGGCTGAGGCCAGGGGCGAGGGGTGGGCGAAGCACTGGGTCCGTCGTCTCAGGCTCTCTGACCGTCGGAGCACACTATTTCAGCTAATGTATACAAATTCAGGACACCGGCCACCCGGGTTTTTTGTTTATTCTGGCGCGTTTTTGGGGGTATATTCCAGATAAGTTATGCCCAAAATCCCAGTTTGACGCCTATTTTTAATCAAACCTTATTTGAGAATATGTTAGGGGCCAAAGTGGCCTAGTGGCTTCGTTGCCAGTCTTCGGATCGGATAACAGGGATTAACGTGGGTGCAATGCCCACGGCGGGAAACCGCCTTCCGTGTCCGATCTGACCCGGTGGAGAGGATCTTTACACACCCACGCCAATACTCCCTGTAATTGGGCAAGTGTGCCTGTTGGAAGTGACCCTAATAAAAAAAACACTCTTAAAAGAGACATACGTATCGAAAGCCGCAACATCATGTCGGTCTTCTAAAACCATTCAACTGCTGACATCGATATATTTTTGAAATTAACGGCGGTGCCACTGCTCCCCTCCCCTCCGCTCGCCCGCTCAGCGTGTGGCCTGCGATCCCTCGTTCTCAAACTGATCCATTCTTTACGCAGCGACCGGCATGAGCGCTGGGCGCTGTCGGTGGTATCGCTGCTGTCCAGTGGCGCCGCTGGTCAGCCTAGCTACCTGTGATGCACTCTCCCGCTCTCACCGGTCTCATCCCAGTTCAGTAGAAGGTGGATTGGGTTACTTCACCAATCCGTTGATCCCTCCCCCATGTTCCTATCTGTGTCTCTCTTTCTTGCACGTGGTTCTTCGTGAATACATGTTGATGGGTCTAAAACCACCTACGTGCTGGGCATCCAGCTATTTGAAGTAAGTATCCTGATTCTTATCGTAACATCTGAGGCTGTATCGCTCGACAGATCTCTCTCCTATCTATCCTTATCTACCCTGATTATCTATCTACCCTTATCTATCGCCGATCTAAAATGGGGTAACCCAGCCATGGTTTAAGTCTGTTTCGCTCGGCCTGAAAAGCCGGGTCACTTAGATGAGAGACGAATCTGACAGGTACAGTCTCTGGCACTATTACCTGGCAATTCCACCAGTTGATCACTGATAAAATTATTTGAAGGCAGAACGACTTTCCTCAAAGTTTCATTTTTACCCACTTTGGAGGAAAAATTCAGAATAAATTGACGTCAATACTACTTTCTGGATTAATAAAACAAATTATATCAACACCTATTGTTTACAGGCTAGCTACACATTTTCGGTCCGGTTCAAGGTTAACTGGGCCCACTGACCAACTAAACGCGTGGATTTGTGAAATATTTAACGTCCAATTTGCAAGCATTGCAGCCCCCTCAAAGCCAAACAAATAGAAAAAAGCACATTGTCCGTGAACAGCTTTATGGAAGGACATCAAACTGCACGCGGCGAAACGTGGAGGCATGTGGCCCAGATGCTTGCTAAGATGCCCCAAAAAACGCCACAGAAAATCGAGAAATGCAAAAATAGGAGCCAAATCAGGATTTTGCGAATTACATATTTGAAATATACGCTTTAGACTGTGCCAGCAACAATATAAAGCCCAGGTAGGTGGTCTGCCAAATTGCTTACATGGACGTAAATGCATTAGCCGAAGCAGTGTTGGGGGATCAGCGGTGGCTCACTGGTGAGGCTTTTCTGGAAAAAAGATGAGGCATGAGCCCTAGCAAGAACATGAAAAGTTCCGCCCCTGCACTTGCAGTTTTAGCACTGAAAAGTAATTTCATTGAAACATGAGACAACCACTGCGGCGCTTGTTTCAAACTCAACTTGGCTCTCTCGTCTTGCACAGTGGTGGCTTTATCTCGCATTGAACTTTTTGCTGGGATTTGCAGTGCTTTCCTACACTAGGGTAATCGGCGTGTTACCATGACAATGTGCGATGGCTAATCAGAAATCAAGAACAATGTTACATATGATGATAATGTGATATTCCCTGCCGCTAAACATCTCAAGTGCACGGAGCAAATTATGCGATTTTTTAATGCTGCACTGATTTCCTTTGATTTAATTGGAGTCGTGCCAACGTATTTACTAAAGCTTGCACATTACGCTAGGACGTCACATAAAAAGGGAAGCTGCTATTCCATAAAACGCTACCAACTTCTGGTTTCGTTTCAGATGCTGTTTGGAAGATCATGGCTAAAACTCACCATATTTGGAAAATTTGTCGCGTTGGCTTTTGCCCCTCGTAATAGCATCCGCCAACTGGCACATCCTGGGAGCCGTACGCCACCCCCACTGTCCACCGTCAGAGCACAGCACCTCTGATAGACCTCTTTCGCTTCAGCTTGATACCGCATAACACTGCAAGTATTGACCAGCTCTTAACCCTCGCCCCATCGGGGGGCCATCGATGGCCCCCTAAGGTTTTTCCGGGATAGCAGAAAAACGACGAGGCGCAGCACCGCGGTTGAGGGCTCTACCTCTCACTGCATCATTTTCCCATCAACCTTGAAATTTTTAGCCCGGGTCACCCAAGGTCAGGTCACCAGACGAGGTCAACCAAGGTCACCTCACTTCACCTTTAGAGCTCTGTAAGAGTTACATTTCAAAGTCGATCGATTTGAAACTTCCTACACTTCATGACCCCTCCAGGGTGTACAAGGTGTATATCCGGGATTTTTTCGATTTCGTGCCCTGAGGTCAGGTCACGAGGCGACCTCTCCCATTGGAAAAGCATGGGGAAAAGCTATTTCATGATATAAAAGCCACAAAAATGATTGCAAATACTCAGACTGCTCAGAACAACGTTTTTGGACACCCTTTCACGGATCCCAGGGGTCATATTTGCCCTTTGACTTTTCCAAGGTCATCCAAGGTCACCAGAGGTCAAAAACAGTATTTTGACAATAACTTTTGACCTAATTGAGCTAGAGCGGTGAAACAAACACCATCGTGTTTTTCTTGTCACTGGCTTTCATTTGATATACGGCAAGGTCACCTTTTGACCTTTCGTGACCTCAGGTCATATTAGGTCACGAGGTGACCTCTGGCGGTCAAACCACTGGCGGGAGGTCTTTACATTCCACATAGCGGAAAAAGTACTGGCAATTTGCTATCAAATGCACTTTACCAGGCCTCAATAGCTCTAATGACATAAGAGTTATGCCCAGTTTGCTTAATCATTGCATATTTGAGTGAAAATAGCCGATCTTGACCTAATTTGACCTCTGGAGGTCAAACCATTGACCTGAGCACTAAAACATGCGAAGTAATTTCTTACTGAATTCACGCGAGCTTTCTATTGCACTTTGCAGATTTGCGCTAACGCAAATATTTTCGGAGTTAGAGGGGGCGCCATCGATGGCCCCCCCGGTGGGGCGAAGGTGGCGCCGGACCCCCGGTGGGGCGCGGGTTAAGCCTGGATTCCAGCTTTAGAACAGTTTTCCAAAGCTGCAAGATATTGCCTGGCGAATGCCGGATTAGCATTGCTGGAGTTATCAAGAAACCTATCGAAACACGGATCCGCTAAAAATAATCCCGACAGAATGACGCCCCTAAAAATGTACAGAAAACATCCCCGGTATTAAATGACGCCCCCTCTCTTCAACTCCCCCACTCCTGAGGCTCCTCCCACCTAACCGAAATCCAAGATAAACAGTGGCGGATTCAGGACTTTATTTCTGGGGGGAGAGGGGGGGGGGCTCGAGCCCCACCCACCATCGCCTCGCATCCGCCTCGACCTATGCATTAGCTATAGGCACTCAAACATTGGGGAGCGACTTGAGCCCCCTAGCCCTCCCTTGTATCCGCCACTGAGGATAAGTCACTGCATAGTGCATACTTTTTTTTTTTTTTTTTTTCTAAAAATAAATAAAACACACTTATTTTGGCTTTAGATCAGTGCTATTACCAACACCGGACAAATATATACTACGGCTTCACAGATATGCACCAATGGGAGCTAAAACGATATCGGGATTACCAAAAAACAAGGTAATTGCACGACGTAGACGATTCGTTTTCAGTTCCATCTTTTACATGACAAATTTAGATGGAAACACAGCTGTACAGGAGGTACCTTGTTACTTGATTTAAAAACCATTAAGTAATTATAACAGTATTTTAGGGTAGCAAAAACGAAGTGCAGTAACTGTGAAAAATTTCACATCTGACAACCCAATGGAAGAATGAAACTGACAGATAATATGTGTTTGCCAAATAACCCAACGCCATTTCATTCAAGCGTCGAAGACCTTCGTTTTTTCTACACATTTGCGGTAATCACATTATGGTGGGGGTATATTTTCAAATTCGGCAGTGCCCCAGTTTCCCGAGCTCGAGCCGAGACCTATCTCACCTGGGCCGTCCCATCTTGGTGTAGAGGTCCTTGATGTGGCGCAGGTAGCTGTCGATTTCGCCGGGAGCCAAGCCGGCGGTCTGGGAGCGGCGGGGGCGGCTGCGGGCCCCCGCCCCGGCGCCCAGCAGACTCAGCAGCAGTGATGACGTCAGCAGCACCAGCAGCAGCCGGGCGGCGGCCGTCTGCCGAGAGAGCGCACGTCAGAAGCACTGCCGGCCCTCTGCTGAGAGCAGCACGTCAGTAGCACTGCCAGCCCTCTGCCGAGAAAGCGACACGTCAGTAGCACTTCCGGCCCTCTGCCGAGAGAGCAGCGCGTCAGTAGCACTGCCGGCCCTCTGCCGAGAAAGCAGCACGTCAGTAGCACTGCTGACCCTCTGCCAAAAAAAACAGCGCGTCAGTAGCACTGCCACCCGCTGCCGAGAAGGCAGCACATCAGTAGCACTGCCAGCCCTCTGCCGAGAAAGCGGTGCGTCAGTAGCACTTCCGGCCCTCTGCCGAGAAAGCAGCACGTTAGTAGCACTTCCGGCGGCCCTCTGTCGAGAAGGCAGCATATCAGTAGCACTTCCGGCGGCCCTCTGTCGAGAATGCAACACGTTAGTAGCACGCCGGAAGAAGGCTTTCGTACAAAGGGAAGGGGTCACTTTTAATGTGTCCATCTCGTCAGCGGGACATGAATGAGGAGTCCTTGAATGGCAAATTTCACGGAAACAATCAAATTCGAAACACACGTGCTTCGACTTCGATAAAAATGGGCACACATTTACTCCTAGAGATGCAAGCTCACTCGCCTATTCTTAGCCTAACTTAAGGTGACAAGGTCTAACGAAAATGCATTTACTAAATCACTCTGGCATGTTCTGCACATCGCTTCTAATACCTACAGTTTTTTTACGTGTGCGTCGCTCACGTGCGTACTTTTTATTTTACCTGCATTGATTACTTTTGATTTTACCTGCATTGTAAGAGGAGCCGTGCTCTGTTGGTGATTCGCCGCTACGAAACTCTTTATAAATAAGTATTGTCTAAGTAAAGGGTTCTTCAAAACTGGTCGTGGTGTTATTCAGCACCTGTACCTACCCAAAAAATAGCCAGTCACGAAATCTGGGAAAAATACTCGTCGATTTAAACTTGCTATGTATAGTTCCTCTTGTGAAGCCATACATGAGTTTACTCGGTTCATATATAAGGTGTTACTTCTTTTTCCTGCCGTAGACTAATTTTGATAGTAATCTAAAGCTAGTACCTCTACTGTTTGTTACACTGGGCATTGTCATCTTCAGACTGCATGGCTTGTCAATGACAGAAAGAAATATAAACATATATATAAACATCCATCAGTTTTAGTGTTCACGTCACAGCCTTAGTCGACAGGATTGGAACAATTAGGAATATACACGATGAAATAGAAGGTTTCATATGTAAGATAAACTATATCCGCGGAAAACTTACAGAGAGGATCAGCTGTCAATTGTTGTTGTTCTGTGAACTAGCATCAAAGTAATAGCCTCCTCCCGAATGCCCAGACGAGGCGCTGTTTTACTGCTAGCTCCGCCCATTTAAAGGGACACCTCAATGGTGGTACCCCGGGGTCCGTCCAAGGGGCACGGTGCCTTGGTGCCCCTCCCCTTCCAGGTGCGCCGCCAATCTTCAGCGGCCGATATACCAACAGAACGTAACTGCGGCAAGGACGCAAGCCCACGGCAGCAGCGAGGGTGTGGGCACACAACAGCAGCGAGGGTACATGGGTCCACAACAACAGCGAGAACGTGGGAGCACAACAGCAGCGAGGGTGCGGGCACACAACACCAGCGAGGGTACATGGGCCCACAACAACAGCGAGAACGTGGGAGCACAACAGCAGCGAGGGTGTGGGCCCACAACAACAGCGAGGGTGTGGGCCCACAACACCAGCGAGGGTACATGGGCCCACAACAACAGCGAGAATGTGGGAGCACAACAACAGCGAGAATGTGGGAGCACAACAACAGCGAGGGTGTGGGAGCACAAGAGCAGCGAGGGTGTGGGCACACAACAACGGCGAGGGTGTGGGCCCACAACACCAGCGAGGGTACGTGGGCTCACAAAAACAGCGAGGGTACGTAGGCCCACAACAACAGCGAGAACGTGGGAGCACAACAGCAGCGAGGGTGTGGGCACACAACACCAGCGAGGGTGTGGGAGCACAACAGCAGCAAGGACTTCGGCCCACAATATCAGCAAGGACGTCGGCCAACAACAGCAGCGAAAACATGGGAGCGCAACAGCAGCGAGGACCTCAGCGCACAGCAACAGTGAGGAGTTGAGGACGTCGGCACACAACAGCAGTGAGGACGTCGGCCCACAACAGCAGTGAGGACGTCGGCCCACAACAGCAGTGAGGACGTCGGCCCACAACAGCAGTGAGGACGTCGGCACACAACAGCAGTGAGGACGTCGGCCCACAACAGCAGTGAGGACGTCGGCACACAACAGCAGTGAGGAAATTGACACACAACGGCATTGGTGAAGTTAGCTTGCAGCACCTGAGGTGAACGAAATGGCGTCAGAAAGTTGCAGCAATGATAACTACAGCTGCACAAAAATACATCAGTATGTCTTTACAGATCCCGCAGGCTTGAGGGGGTTGACGGTCTGTTCTTGAGCTAGAGAAGGACGTCACTGAGGCTGACTTGATTTCTGGTATTCCAGGGGGGGAATGTGTATCTGGACTGAAATGTACATACATACATGGGGCTCACCCGCATTAAAGGTCAGACCCATGCTCTATATCTAACACGGGCAATATTTGACAGTTTCATTCGTCTTTTATTGAGAATAATTATAAAAATAATCATCAGAGTTTAACCACCCACATCAGCTGGCAGAACTGATTTGGCACCACCACCAGCAAATCAGCTATACTTCTAGGAAGAGAGTCGACACCGGCGGTGGTCCCTCCTAAGGGTCAGCGGAACCGTTCCCCTCCGTATTCAACATATTGGTAAATTGAAAATGATCTATTTGGCGAGGTGAAATATTTATTAGCTACCGAAACCCTATATATATATATATATATATATATATATATATATATATATATATATATATATATATACATATAAAGTGTGAAGTTGCACACACTAGTAGCCATACGTTGTCCCTCTGTTTAACAAATAATAGTTAATGGTGCCAACGCATCCCAGCCCGCGGATTATACTTGTATCATGGCGACAAGTGCTGCTGTAAGGAAGCATATGAGTTTCAGCGAGCAGTTTGAAATGGTATCTGGGATAAACGAGAACTCCAACGGAATGGCGTTTCCATTCTTGCGAAATCTGTCGCCGGGAACAATAGTAAGGGCAAAAGCTAATTCGATTCTCAACTAATGATCGGAAGTAAGAGGCCCCATCTGATCGCTTTCAATCTTCCTTCAAAGTAATTGATCATGATGAAGCCAATTTACACATTGCAGAACAAGACGAAGGGGAACATTATGGCGACAGTTGAATTACCCTGACATTCCTCGGCGCCGAAATCACTCAGCTCAAAGATTGAAAGCGAAACCGTTTCGATAAATCACTGGATGTCGAGGGTGAAATGGTGCTAGATTAAACAACTGCAGTAAAAATAGCTCAGGAATAGATTAAGAAACATAAACAACGTTGATGTGCCTGCATAACATTCATGTCATCCAAATGTAGCCACCGCGAGCTATTAATACAAAAAACATGTAGCCGGCCCTGGGAAGGAAGCTTCGAATTAATAACGTTTCGGAATTAGGGTTTGGTTTCACTTGGTTGACTTCAGAAGGGTCTTTTTAGAAAGGATGTCGCATAACATAGCACCGTGGGTTATTTATTATCAGCCTCACACTCTGAGCCTCATGGCTAATCGCGGGGGCATGAAGACTCGACAGATGCAAACTGTAATAAGGCGCAAAGCACGAGTTTTACAACTTCAGAAATTACCAATTATCGGTGTCCAGAACAGTGTGATGATAAAAATACTGTCTTGCGTGCCTGCCACCGGTTCATTTCCCCGTTTAAATTGAATTCCATTGCCAGTACTTTTGACCTTATGGAAAATGATTAGAGAGGCCGAGGGATCTTCCGAGCTTATTACCAGGACATATGAGGCCAGGCGTGTAGAATGGTATATATTTATGGGCGTGCGAGCACTCCTGAACGTCGAAAAACACCCATAACCATTGAAAGGAAAAATAAACTTGTAAACCATGTCCAAGTCCGACTACAGTGTGCCATTAGGTGCAGTGTGCATACATGTCAGCATGCCGAAGAGAAGTGGCTCTCCAAACATTTCCAGCTTTAGGGGCATGATTATAGGTTTCCACCACCCCCTCCCGCCACTGGCGGCGGAACTGGGGGCACCAGGGCACTGTGCCCCCTTAAATCAGGAATTGTAACACTAACCCTATGTGACTGGAAAGAAATGGGCTGAGAAGCCCATGGTGCCCCCCTTAAATTCCAACGTTCCACCGTCACTGCATCCCGCCCTTCCCCCGCTCAGTGAAACGCATGGCTAGTCCGCAGCAGCACCCCCAGGCTTGTTCACGATTCTACACTCCCGTTCGAGGCCAAGCAACTTACTATGCGCGACACAGAGTCGTACATCCCTGAATTGATGCAGCTACCAGAATTCTTATATAATACTCTTATCTAGAAAGCATGGAATATGTGTGTTTTTTACCAAACCCGTAAGTTAGCCAGGGTCCGATGACACAGAAGATTTGGGATCAAAGTTAAGTATTAACAGGTCAACTGGACACATGATGAAAAAGTACCCCGCAGTGGATCTCGTCTACACCACTCACACATGTACGGTGAAAACATGTTTTAGGAAACACATTTTAGTACTTTATGATGTACGTATATTTGTGTTTTACGAGACTGTTTTTACCAACTCTTTAACCCTATTTCCGGCAGGGGGGCTAATATTGCCCCCTTCAGGTTTTCAAGAATATCTCCGAAACGGCTTGCGATAGAACTTTGAAACTTCCTGACTTTTCCTAAAACTAGTACAGGCAGGTTTTCTGAAATTTTCAAGATTATATATTTACCAGGGGCGGAGCTATGGCTGGGTTTTTGGGGAGGTTCTATCCACAAACCAAGTATTATCGTATGCGATGGGTTTTTTTGTAAAAAGGAAGCCATCTTTGCTGATCCTGATACCAGTTATATGGTTTTATTATATCATTTTTATGTGAGATGATAGTGCATTCACAATTGTCACTATTTGTATTCATCAGGGGCGGTTACAGCAGTTCAAAATGGGGGAATGTTATCAAGAAGGACTAAACGTTAGTAAGTGAGAAGACTGCTTACAGCCGTGTCAGGGCGAATACAATTGGGTATATGAAAATTCAAAATAGTTATAACCCAATTCTAGATTACCAGAGGCGTGTCCAGTCACTACACATTTTCAAAATGTATATTCCCAGCCAGTATCACCGCCGCGACTCAATATCGTTGTATATTGAAAATGTGTTTCCAATCACCCCCACCCCCCACGACGAGTCCTTGATCCGCCTATGTCACCCCCTTTCCCAGAGCTGCCATGGAGGGTAAAAATTATCAGAAATTAAATTTCAACTAGTCCCGGGACTAATATACTCATGCATACCATTCGCATATTGTTGGTATGTATTTTACCCCACTGTTTTACCTTACTGCATCCGCCCCTGATGAGTTTTTCACTTTTTTCTCATTTATTTATGTGTCAAAGATGCCAAGCAGTATATGACGGCTTCTAATCCGCGTAACAAAAACTTTTTAGGTTGTATATATTTCCCCTCATAGTCCTGGTCCTGGAACTGCCATTGAATTTCGAATTTTTGCGTAACTCGAGTATATGAAAATTTTGGGTCAATTATTTGTAAATCTGAACTAGTTTTGTGAAAATCGTACAACAGAGACAAGGGTTATGGAAAATCTAAAAAATACACAAAAATTGTATATTTTGCACGACCTTCTCCAAAAAAATATAAAAATTTTGAAATTTTCTTTTTTCAAAATAAAGTTTAGCAGCAGAGGAATCTATGGCACTTTGAATTTTCAAAATCGGCCGGTTAGATTACGAGATCTTAGGGGGGCCGATATTGCCCCCCTGCCGGAAATAGGGGTAGCCGGGAGCCTGACGGAAATAGGGTTAATATCTCTTACAGTCCGCTGCAGTTTCAGCCGGTGACTTCACCAATCAGTGGCCTTTAAGCTTCTTGGTGATGGATATCAATAAATTAAAAATGAAATCATATGAACCAAATTGATGACAAGATGCTCACACTCCTCGCCTAAGCACTCCAAAATTTATCAACATCGGAAAAAGTTATAAAATAGAGCGGTATCAGATGCTGATTTTTTGGCACCTTTGTCAGTTGCCAAGCCTAGCCCAGCTTTGCAGCCCACGGCAAATACCTGCCTGCACTGTAGGCCTTACACTGTAGCATTGGCGCTCGGTAACATTTTGAATTGCAGTCCTGTTTGTTTTATTTTAAACAACGATCACACACACAATACCGTATTAAGCCTCCACTACGGTAAAGCTTGCAGAGCCCTAGCATACTTTGCGCAAATAAACACAACATCTACTACAAAGAACACACTTACACACACTAAAACATGATGCTTCTGTCATATACCGGGAGCTGAGTGGGCTGTTTTTGTGAATGCTGATTATAGGTGATGTGTCCCTGATGAATAGTGTTTCTAGTGTTTGCAGTCTGCGATGATCGTTGCACTGTGTGAGAATTGTCGCGTTTTCTGTTAGCATTTGTCGTGTGATGTCTGAGCCGTGGTGTTGTTTCATATGCTGCTTGAGTGATCCCTCGTAAAGGTGCATAGGAGGCGTCTACTTAGCGTAGTGGTTATGACGCGTGGGTGCAAATTAATTCTGTAAAAGTACTTCTTTCCAACAATAATTTCGGACAGATGATACGACACAAATTCTTTCAGAATCTGAGCCGTCAGGCGAATCAGAAGAGGATTCGTAATCGGTTCGGGAATTCTGGAGCTTGACACCACTACCACATAAATTGCCATGTAATGGTGGCCTAGTTTCAAATACAGAAGTCTGTTGTGTCCAAGAGTCTAAAGGCACTGAATCCTGAGTTTTTCTTGCAGGCACTTAAAAATTACTGGCGTATTCGAGCTAATTGCTACAAGCGTGCGATCTTCTAATGAAGTTCATAATATTGTGCTGCCTTTCCCTGGAATTCCACCTGCTCACATTTAGCGATGTCATATTTGCTATTGATATTAGATGGCTCCGTACGTTCTCGATATTTTTAGGAATAAGCACCTAAAGATAAAGCATAGCTAAAGCGAAAAATGGGCCAAGTAACATCGCCGCCAACTAAGGGAAGGTATTGTAATGTCAGCTCTGTAGCACGTAAATATTAACGTTACACACGTTAAATGCAATAAATCTTATTATCTAAATAGTTCGCACGGGGAATGACAATGAGAGCAAAGTAGCATTTCTGGGCGCACTCAACGCTTATGATACGACGGCCTCTTAAGATCACGGAGCTTAGTGACGAACTACCAAGTAAAATAAAATACCGTTTCAAGCTCCCCCTTCCACATAATCAGCAGCAGGGAGCAGTTCTAAGCCGACGCTGCTCTCGGCGCCTGATGGCCCAGGGGACCACACGGGGCCACGGGACCCGTGTGTCTCGTTCTGCCTCCCGTGGGACGGCGGGGAAACACCTTATTGTACACGTGGATGATCGTGCCGCCAGCAAAACCGGCCGAGCACGACCAGCAGCCATGTTTGGCGGTTGGCGCCGAAACTAACGGTAGGAAGGGGATCGAGGGAGCTGGCTCCAGTGGGCCGCTGTCCAAAACACAAAGACAGGGCCTTGAGGCTTCACAGCATATCGCCTGCAGAGGCGATATGGCGCCGCCAGCTCCCACCCTGCTGGGAGGATATTATGGGGATCGGAAGCGGTTACGCAGAATACCCGCCCAGGCTTTGAACCCGGGTGATCGGCGTGGAAAGCGGATGCGTTTTCCCGAGCCAATGCACCCCTGCAAAGGTGTTGTCCATACCCCTCTTAGGAAAAACTGTCCAAAGCCATGTGAAATTCAATAGTGCTAGTTAGTTACCTGCTACACAATTCAAAACAAACTCGGGAAAGAATAAATCGAAACAAGGATGGTGAAACTGAAGTTGATATCTAGGTAGAAGCATGTATATTAGATTCTATCCCGTCAAATCGAGACATTGACATGGTCAAAGTCCCAAACACTTGTATAAGAAAATCTGGGAGTTGGTGCGACACATGGTCCATCTTTCCTCGGTGCAAAATTGTATATTAAACGTATTTTGGTTCGGTTCAATTATCCATGACCATACCCCATGAAAAAGTGTAGGCAAATATTTAAATCAAGACCTTGTTTGAGAGCAAATACATTCTGAAGATATATAAGGGAAAGTCCTGGATATAAATTTGCGTGGAATACAGGCAAAATCTTCAGAAGCGTGGTCAAAATGTATTATCCCGCAAAACTATTCAAGTACCAATTGCTTGGAAAGACTAGAAGCCTGCTTTTGTATGTTAATTTGTATTATTGTCAAACCCAACATGCACACATGCCCAATTACAGGGAGTACTGGCGTGGGTGTTTAACGATTCTCTCCACCGGGTCAGATCGGACACGGAAGGCGGTTTTCCGCCGTAGGGATTGAACCCACGTTAGTCCCTGTCATCCCAATCAGGAGACGGACAATGAAGCCGATAGGCCATCCGGCCCCATTAGCATCTGCCATTCAAACCTCACACTTTTTGGGAGGGGGGGGGTGGATATCTGGCCGTCAAGGACTTAAAAACTCTCCACTAATCGGACATCGATCGGGATCCCAAAGCGTTCCCAGCCTATTTCGACAATCTGCAATTGGGCACTCCCATAACAATTCCCCTGTTTGATGAAACATTTTGAACTAGCATTGGTTTAGATATTAAACCGTAAATTTTATCAGTCACAATGATCATGTTTTTATTTTGGCACTTTTCCCTGAGACATGCGAATCCCGTAAACCCGCTTTGTTTCGAGAGTGAAACTAAGAGTATTGAAGTGATCGAAATAATGAATGGTATGCAAAAAGCTAGACCTCGTACCCACGTATTGACTCCAGCTTCAAGAATAGGGAAAAAGTCCCCTTAGAACATTTGAACATTTCTATGAGCTACTCTTTCGCGCACTGTGTTTTTCTTGCACGATCTTGGATCAACGATTTTGCGTCAGGATCCAGGAGCCTCGTGGACTCTATCCGAGGACTTATTGGCACGTAATTACAAGTTTTCTTTTATCCCACGTTCGACACCCAAACCTCTTCAAGACATAACCAGCAATGTGTGCGGGACCCAGCACTGGTGCTGCGGTCGCAGCAGCCGTCTGCTACTCACCATTGCGTTGGCCGGAGCAGCAGGAGCCGGAGGGGAGACGTTCCGGGGCCCGCCGAGTCCGACGTACGACGGCCGTGCTGTGCGGCGTGCACGCCAGCGCACGCCGCACGGCACGGCCGCGCACTCCAGGCCGCCCACGGAGCCGGGCCCGGACCACCTACACCACCGCCCGGTCTCGGTGGCGGCTGAACGTGAACATGGATCGGAACGGAAATCGACTGGGCTGACTCTCTTGACTGAACTGGGGTAGCTTTTCTTTGAATTTTAGACGGGGTTCCCTAAGTTGATAGAGTGGAGCATACATTTAGACCACGGCGAGTAAATGACCAGTAGCAAGGGCTGCGCCACCGATTTTCGAGAGGGCGGGGGGGCGGACACAGCGATGGTACACTATATTCATTTATCCCTATGTTCGATCGGCAGGATAGGGAAGGGTAACATCTTTTTTTAATTAAATACTAGTTCTGTCTTATGAAAATAGAAAAAGAGAACAATTTCGTCCTAAAATGACACATTCTCAACGATTCCCCCCGGCCAAAAGTGGGGGTTGCCCCATCTCCCCCCACTTCTCAAGAGTGCTAGGCCTGGTCCCAAGCTCCGGCTACAACCTTGACCACGAAAACCCGAAATAGCTCGCACTACCGATGGGAAAGAGAAGCGTAGGTTCAGTTAGAAACAACATCTAAATACTTCACGAGGCACGGGGCTCGGAGCGCCACCTTTAAGCTATCAAGTACGAGATCCATTGGACATGCCAAATCGATGACTTGCTTGTTAAAGTTACAAGCAGATGATTTCCCCTAGTACTCAGGCTTTCAAACCAAATTTATTGTGCTTCGATAGTATGAAGCTTGTACTTGCAGAGGGGTCGCACGGTACGAACAAATATGGAGTGAAAACACGATACGGAAGAATAAGCCCACTGTATAAACGAGGTGACCCCAGCCGAACACTGTCCTGAAAAATGCAGCGCACCCCATTCCATTCTGGACAGAAACACATTAGGCTCGAATGGGCACAGAGAAGACGGGGCTGGAACATCGCGGTGCACTGCGACTCCGAGGAACATTCAAAGCGCTGCAACCTATGCGTGCCTGTACAACCCATATACTCAGTTGCTCTGGCGCTGGCGACTATCCCAGGTTTGTCAAAATTGGAGGTGGCACCTGCATCCGCCCGACATTCGAGAATAAGCACTAGTACACGTACCGACGGCATAAAAATACCACCTGCACCGAACCAGAAATAGCTTGTGGTTCGACTACGATTATGCTAGTGTAGCTTTTACCAAATTACGGCATTGAATCACGGTACGTTGTGGTACGTTATGACTTTATTCTACCTACGGCTGCTGCATACAAAGGTACTGGACCATGATTTTCTAATCGGTTCACACAGACTGACATGGCAGATTTTGCATAAACATAAATCGGAGTATTTTCTTCTTATTCATATAAACGCTGGGCACTAAGACGGTAATGGTAATTTCCTGACGTTGGGATATTTTCTGAGAAAATACGCCTGCAATGCTCATTCTGACAACATAGAGCGCAAACAATCGGGTGTAATATTTTGCTGGGGCCGCAGTACCCATGTGATCAATTGCAAATTAGGAATTTGGGTCCAAGACTCCAGTCATTGAAATTGTTCGCATGGCAAGTTTTCCTGGGCCAAGTGATTTTCTTAAAAGCAAATGGCAAGGAAGACAGAGCACACTTCAGCACTTAATTATCATGCATCGGCAAGGACATCAATGGCACAAAGAGCTCAAGCACGAACCTTCGGATCCTAGGAGCAGTGCCCAATTTCCCCTTTGCGATATTAAACCGCAGTCAGAGGTGGATCTAGGCGATTTTTTCAGGGGAAAATCTTGAAAACATCATTTTTTAAAATAAAATTGGCCACAATTAAGTAAAAGTGGCTGAAATTTGACAGCTTTGGGAGGGCATGGTCGGATTGCCCATGCACCTCCCGCTGGATTTCCCCCTGCCTGAAGTATCATTATTTTTTCTCATACAGAG
Source organism: Lepas anatifera (assembly GCA_034440635.1). Taxonomy (NCBI): domain Eukaryota; kingdom Metazoa; phylum Arthropoda; class Thecostraca; family Lepadidae; genus Lepas; species Lepas anatifera. The sequence continues at coordinate 452,662 of JAOTON010002140.1, read as the reverse complement.
CAGTGCATTTTCTAAAATTTCCACTGGGGGCCAATGAAAGAAAAGGACCTCCTGAGACTCAAATGTGCACATTTTATCACTCGATAGTTGCCCCTGTTTTTTCAGGCCCTCAAGTTTCTTGTTTGGCATAGTAAACCTTAACAGAGGCATATCAGCCTCCAGGAAAGGGAAAAATAGGGACAGGTCACTGGTTTCCAGTGGAGAAAATCCGTAGACCTGGGGACCAATGGAAAGGGCTTGGGGCCATAGATGGTCCCAGGTTTGTAGGTGGGAACACCCTTATTGGGTGGGTACAAAAGTCAATGATTTAGTTGTTATATTTAAGTGAGTGTGTTAAAAAAGCCCATGCTGCAGTGTAGTTGCGTCAGATTAAGGACATTATATCACCGAGCCAAATATAGTTTTGGCCAGAGATGAGCCGCAGACTGGGACACTGTGATGTAAATAGTACTGAAATGGATGTTTCACTTTAAAAGCAAGTTTCCCGACTCGGACTCAACGATACAGACAGTGACGGCGGAACGTCCAAACTTAAGGGCGTACCATGGGTTTTCAACCCATTTCTTTCCAGTCAGCGCCATAGGGCTAGTGTTCAAATTTCTTATCTAGTGGGGGCACAGCAGCCCGTTGCCCCCCCCCCCAGTTCCACCACCAGTGGATACATCAGGATTAAACGGCCAAAGAAACTCACATAAGATATGAAATAAGTCACTTACTTCTAACCCACTTTAGCCCAAAGCTCCGATTTAATTATTATTCACAATGTGGCGTCCAGAGTCACCATTAAAATATATATAATTACCCCAGAATGAAAAAAATACCTATTCACAATAGAGTTTTAAAACATTTATAGTTTTATACTCCGCTACTCGCCTACCCGAATTAAGTGACAGAGATGAACAAGAGTTTTTCGAACTGTGCCCTTTTTTGGACGGTAAGTATGTGAATATATAATCTTTCAGATAATGTCAACTTCTCTGCGCAACTTTTTCGTGGTGCATTACGAAATGTGAAACAGGAGTGTAGCTAGGGGGGGGCTCGGGCGGTCCTATTATGACTTTTAGAAGAAGTGTCTGGAACTATAGGACTCTTTGAAATCAGTTGGATCCACAATTGACTGTAGACCCCCCATTCAATTGAGGGATCTTTTCTAGTCAGCTAGACACTTCGTAAGCAGATTCAGAGCGTTCTGCCGACCCTCTGCATCCATCATGGTTTTTGGTAACTAATTACCGAGGGCCCTCAGATATCATCAGAAAATGTTCTGACCATTAGGCTCTCTAGAGCCAGCAAGAACCTCTCTGACCAGTTGGGCCCTCAGTGACCAGCTGAGCTCTTTTTTCCGCCAGTGAATATCATTTTAAAGCGTTTTTCTACGTTCGGAAGGAACCCCTTTGGAGTTGAAAGAAGTTCCTCCTGAATTGGAAGAAACACTTAAGTTTTTTTTGGGGGGGCGGTTTTCGAGCACGATTGGTTTTCAAAGTAATGAAGGTTCACAAACATCTTGTCGTGGTGCAGTTGACATATTTCAGGGGGCGCTCTGACTTAAAACATTTTTAGGGGAATATGAGCTGATGTGAAAACAATTCTTAGTGAACTAGTTTCAGGGGCGTAGCCAAGGGGGGCGGCAGGGACAGCCGCCCCCCCTGAGGGCCCGAAGGGCCCCTCTGAGGACACGATTCTGTAACAAGCAGGACTCGTTTTATCTATCAGGGCCCTTTTGGCGCTGTCGCAGGGGCCATTTTCGGGGCGCCGCCCCCCCCTGAGCGAAATCCTGGCTACGCCCCTGACTAGTTTGATCTTGACAGTCGCCGCATCAAATGCTGAGAGTTTATTTTCTTTTATTTTTGTTCGCTGACACTTTTTTGTTCCAGAAGGGCTCTTTTGTTCCAATCGTAGGGGTGCCTTCTGGTGCCCTTCCTCTGAGCGAAATCCTGGCTACATCCCTGATGTGAAAAATATCATAGTAGGTGCGTTACGTTTGACACAAAAATATGTTAAGGTTCAAATAGGAGCTACAGCTACGAAAAATCCTATTCGTGGCGTGGCGTTGACCATTTTTGTACAAAATAATAATAATAATTGTTGGGGCTTATCGACGCACCAACTGCCATGCTCATATGGCGTCGCCAACTCTTTCCCTGTTGGAAGGGTTTCTCGGGAACCAGCTTGCTCCTTGTTCAGGGAAGCCGCCGGGCCTCAAACCTGGGTCGGCTGCGTGGAAGCCAGCTACGCTGACAACTCCACTACTGCGCCCGCTTTTGTACAAAACTATTAAGCTAGTGGTGCTCTTTATTGAATTAGACCCACATGGCTTAGGTACTCTGAAATGGCTCATAATTGCCCCAAAACAATTAAATTGTCAGGCACAAGGCCTTAGCAACAGAGTAAAATACACTGTAAGCCACTCACAATGCTACATTGCATTGTTATGTACAAAACAAGCACATACTTTCCAACTTTAAACAACTTTGGGTAAACACCCATCGGGGATATTATACCAGCAGAAGCCAGCTCGATTCCAAAAGACAGCACTGCAACTGCACTGTGAAATGTCACATTTTTGTGTGCATTGTAACCACTGACAGAGGCAGAGCGGGGGGAGAGGGGGGCAAAATACCATGGTGCCCCACAATGGCGAAATTTTGACCGATTTTCTTTAAAAAAAACACTGTATTTACGATTTCTCCCAAACTCTCCCCCAAGCGGCGTTCCTGCGTCCGCCCCTGATCGTAACCACTACATCCAGCAATCCCGCAGCAGCCGGAGAAGGCTGTTCGTCTGTAGAGGAATGTGTCACTGCCTGCGATCATTACCAGCAAGCACTCATCCCCTGGATCCCTGGTCATCGCTTTCCTGGAACAGGCTCGGGCGATGCCCCAGCTGCAGTAGGCGCAGAGCTGGGAGAGGAGGGAAGATCCGGACTAACAAACACCTTTAGCGGCGCCCAAGACGACGGTGAGTCCCCTATTACTCGCCAATAATCATAATCACAAACGAAAGCATTCAGACACTACATGCTTCATGAGTTCTGACGAAAGGAGGCTTATTTCTTTGAGCCGACGTCCACAACCCGCACTGGCATCCCACGGCTAAGTCGGCCCCGCGAGAAGCACAGCGCATTGCTCGTCAGTTGCAGATAATCACTTATTCCTCACATCATTCACACATCATCACATCATTCCTCGGTTATGTCGCCCAGGCGAACAAAAAAAGAGAACACTGAAAGGTGACCAGCTTTGATGTGTCTGGCTCATTACTGTATTCCCACGGTTCCTGCCTCGCCGGAATGTCCAGTGTTGGTGCGGAAATGATCGTTTAATTGTTGAGACGCTATTAGTTACGATGCCTAACTAGTATCATTCGTGTTGTTTTCATCCGTCGTGGTCATGACATATCCTTAAAGATCGTCCAATGCTAGAATTAAAATAAACTCAGAACAGCGCTCTAGTTTAAAATGCAATAAGGCGGCCCCATACGTACCACACGGATGCAAAAACCTGCGGACGCCGTCCGTAGTAACTTTTTTAGCCGTGCTATAATGGTGAACTTGCTCGTGCTGATGTTCTGGTGCTGAGTCTGGTGTAATGGTGCTTATGCTAGTTCCAGAGCCAGTGCTGGTGCTCGCACCGGTGCTGTGAAAGTGCTGGTGTTGGTGCTGGCCTATTGCTGGTGCCTGGTGCTGATGCTGGTATCGGTGCTGTCCAGTGTCCCTGGTGCTGGATTTACTTCTGTTGCTGATTCTGATTCCGGAGCGGATGCGGATTCAAGTGTGCAAATTAAAGTTTTATTGGTTTTATAATTCTGATATTTTTGGCCTAACGGTCATTGCTTGTTGAGCCCCCATGCCAGAAAAAGAGCTGAGAAATTGGTTTCACAAATGCGCCGATTGACAGCTAATAAAGATGGCTACAACATTGAAAAAGATCGTTGCGATTTCTACGTTGCTTTGTGGGGGAGTACATTTTGTTGCAAGTAAAGCGTTTTTATGCTAGTTTTTAGGGACAACATCGTTTCCGTGCTAAATGTTCACTTTTTGTATGTCTGACGTCCCAAAGCTGTGTACGCAGGTGTGATTCTCAAATCCAGTTTCCAAATCCAAGTTGAAACGTGCGATAATTGGCCGGCGCGAGCTGTGCACAAGCTGGACGTGGCAAAGCGGACTTCTACCGCCACGCCGCTGTCGTCTATACAAGTACAGGCAAAGTTGGACCCCAGCCCCCTGCACGACACTGATGGAAAGGCGCCGGCGGTCACGGCCACGTGCCACTGTTGTTGCCAGCTGTGACCCAGCGGCAGAGTCACGGCCCAGGGAGTTCCGATCAGAACCAGTCGGTAGCCGGGGTTTCCTCCACCAATCCCAGCCATGCCGTTGACGAGCCAGAATATCACGAAAAATACGACAAATCTACAAAACATGGCAGTGCGAGTTTATACCAGAAACTACCAGACTACTTTCACCAATCCAAGAGAATTCAATCCGGCCACAGTTCTAGGATCCATCTGGGTATGCAATCCGGGACACGTTCTACCCGACAGCCCTATTGACTGTGATCTGGTATCCTCTGCCTCGGCATTCCGCCGGCGCGGCGGGCCCCGTGCATTACAGCCGCACCTGAGCACCAGCCTCCGCGGCAGTCGACTGTGAGAGAGCGGCCTCTCTGGTCAGGGACGAATCTAGACAAGACACCAGACAGGGCGAGATGAGTATAGTCCGCTACCAGAGGAACTTACGAACGATTAAGATTACTTGGGCATGCTGCGTCTGACACAGCACGTCATTTGCTCAGTGCCGCGGTTCTACTACAAGCCCCTCCGTCTGCTGACTTCGACGCAGCCCCCCTCCCCTTCCCCTCCCTGCCATGCTGATGGGGGCGGTTGCAGGGCGAATGATGGGCTCAGATGGCGGTGTCGAATCACAGCCTGTCGGCCGGTGTAACCGCTACTTGTTCCACGGTGACCACGATAGGACAGACACACCACGTAAAGCCGACATTTAGTTTTTGTGAAGGGAAACTAACAATCGTTGATAGATTCTGGAATTCTGCCGCGGGCAGAGTGCTTATCGGTTGATGCGATGTTCTTTGGCCTATTCCCTGACTCCGGGACGGAAAATTGAGCTGACACAGCCCTTAGTTAGGATCTTGAAGCAACGGATGCTTGCAAAATTAAGCATTGACCATCGCATGAGCGCGACCGAGTGACTAACAGACAGCCTTCTCCATGTGAGTTCTTAAAAACCAAAGTTGTGACAACATGTACCCAGGCCATTTTTTAACATGTTAACTGGGGGCCATTTGCCCCTCTACTCGGCCGAAATGCCCCCCCCAGTGCCCAGAAATTGGCCCCCCAGTGAAATAGACAGATGACTTAAAACTGACCAAATGCAGACTCACCTAATGAAAATAAGACAGAACACACCCCGATAATTATTACTTTGTTCTATTTCTGGTCCCAAATTGGCAATCCACAAAAATTGTGTTAAAAAATGTCCATCCGTGGCTGTCTACTCCATCGTGCGAAGACGAAACAAAGAGTTTGGTTACCGGAAATCCCGGCAAAGCAGCATCAGCATCAACTAGTCACAACGCCGGAGAAGAACGCTGGCCTACAACCAATCAAACATCCTGTTCTATCCGACCACAGGAAGCCCACATCCCAGCCAGTACCGTGACATTGCACGATGCTCTCATTTCACAATCAGTCACTTGTCAGCGCTGAGAGCTCGTTCGTGGATTAGACGGGACACGGTGTAGTCAAAGTGCGTAAGGCTGGTTGCTGGTGTGGCGGTATGAAGTGCTTAGCCTTTTTATTTATTACTGTGGTGGTAGCATACATAAGCGTCGCCACCGGCAAAAAAGTGAGGGGGCCAGGACCTGATGCTGATAGCAAACTTTCCGCGTTAGTACCAACAACTTTTCGAATTTGGGCTCCTCGTTGCCTTCCGCAGCGGCTGGTTATACACATTTCCGGTTTACTCCCATTTTGACTGAGATCATGAAATTGTTGGTCAAAAAGTGGGTGAGGGGGAGATTGATGATCCCAAAAATGTTCTGGTTGAACAAAAATGTTCTGTTCTGGTAAAACCATTCGATGACCATGCGGGGTTGGAAGGGCACCCCTGGCTTCCTATTAGATGGGTAGTGAGCTAAAAAATATTGCGTCAAGTCAATATCAAACTGTCAACAATCAGTTTTTAAACAGTGGTACAAGTCGCTTTTTCTGTGGTTTTATGACTACCGCTAAGGGTCGTTTTGGCCTCAAAACTGGCTTTTGTGGTGTTTATTTGGCTATTTTGGAAAATAATATTTTGCCCCTCTTTGGCCCTTTTTCTAACTCGGTTTGACCTTTTCCGCTGAAAAAACTGGCAGCCCTGGGCAGCATCTATAATCTCTAGACATGAGAATAGCACAAATATTGAAAAACATTTTTTAACACTATCGCGTCTAAGCTTTATTAAATCCCCTCAAAATTGGGGTCTTGCTCCCCTGAAGACACCATAATGGCCAGCACAAGAAATGCCCCCACTCACTGGATCCAGGGGGCCCAGGGCCATGCCCCCCAAAGCCCGAAATAGTATCTTTTGGCCCCCAAACGACCGACTTTTGGCCGTTTTTTAAATCCTATGCTTTTTGCGATTTTTCTCGATTTGGCCCCCAAAACGATGTTTTGGCCCCCTCCAAAACTTTTTCCTGGATCCGCCAATGCCCCCACTGACCTTTCCTTAAAAATTCCCTGCATGTACCTGGCTACATATACAGCACAAAATATGCCTGTAATGTGCCCAACGTGCAACATTATTTTCTTTCTTTTTGTAAGGGATATTTTCAAAAGATTTTGTTACGCTGTCGTAAAGATGTACCAGAGGCATGTAAGTACTATGTTTTTTTCTGAAGCCGAACTGTAATGAGTATAGAATATTATTCTCTATCAAATAATCAGAGAGAATTAAACATTTCAAACATTGGTAAATTAACACGCATTGACGGGGGGACCCGCCCCCCTCGGGTTTTGAGGCAGCAAAACCGGCGCGTAGCGCCGCCGTACTCATACCTTTCCCTCATCATTTTACAACTTCTGGAAAATTTTAAGGCTAGGTCATCTCAGGTCAAGTCACCAGTACAGGTCAAGACCCGACCTAAAAAAGTTTAAGATAGCATAAGTCGGAGCAGGGTGAACTTATCTGATTGAAACTCAATGCGCGTGTTAAACGTCTAAAAATCCCGGCTTCAAGTCAGGGGTGCGCAATAGTGAGAGCATTAACAGCTGAGCTTGAGTGCAACTACTCGTTCAAACAAAGCACGGCTTGGTGGAAAAACTCGCTCCATCGCTTCCTTCCGTGCGGACGGTACGCATCAACTAAGTTGCCTCCCTGGTTCGCTGCCAATCGCCGTGAAGGGAAATATTTTGAAGCAGCCATCTTAAAACAAACGACACAACCCTACATCAATGTAAAACTTACCACAGAGAAAAACACAAAGATAACCCAAAAAACGAAACTACTAAGCAGAAGTCTTCAGCTTATTTCCAGACCCCCCCAATATACACTGGTATCCCAACAAACACATTACCAAAAAAGGTCACAAATCAGCCCCGTGGATCGCCTGTCGGAACACATAATAATTTGTCCGAGGCATCGTTTCATCTCATTCATACACATCTCTGATCTGAAAAAAGCCAGAGCAAAAGTGAAACTTAAGTTCAGTCCTTTGATTAATTACATCTAACCAAAATTTTGATCTTTAAAGTTGGGGTTAAGCTTCTAAAGATCGGAGCTGTAATTTCATGGAATGAATATGAAACTGCAGGCACTTAAGTGTCATGCTTAAAATATTATCAATGTCTGAGGTTGCCGCAAACGCCGGTATGGTTGACCATGACAGTATACCACCAGCGGGTAGATTCGACGTGCTGCGATGCGTTTGGAGGGCTATCGAGTGTTAGAGGCAATGCGCCACTGCTTCGAAATTCCAAACAGGACAATTTAGGGACTAAAGAAGCTTGGAAACCAGGAAACCACATTATGTTTCCACCTTTCGCCCAGAACAAAAATAACCTTTTTCTTACGATTTTACGTCATATGAAAGTATATTTTCGGAGTCTTCAAAAGGAAAACTCTGATCACAGGTTAAACACAGACTTGAGGCAACTGTTATTCCATATCAACATCTTATTTTTCCCGTAGATTTTTTACCAAGGGTAAGAATGGAATGATAACTAATTTCGTTTATTCCTTGAAACAAACAGCAATATGTTACTCCCTTAAAGTTAACCGACAAATGAAGCTGTTACATTATGATGTCGAGCATTAAGAAGTGGATTACATAAAAGTGGATAAAGGATGGATCACTGGTTAACATGACATCGTCAATAAGTGAGAGGAGCTTAGGATTCAGACCAATCAGATTATTCGACCCAGATGGAAATCTCAGCTAAAACCCATTATGAAAGTAGGACATTGCCTTTAAAGGTGGACTACCAGTGGACAAGGAGGGTGAGTTTCAGACAGGCACGTCGAAATCATATGGAATACTTTAGTGACACCGCCCTTTTGAAGGTTCCGTAAGCCCCAGATGATCATTTATGACAGGTATAGACAGCAACTTTCTTGTGTTTGGAGGAGCACGCAAGGCCAGCAACAATACAAGTTTCAATACATACATCAATTAAATTCACGCATCATTTGGAAAGCACTGGGACGAATTTCTCAGCTTAAAGCCTAGCAGAAGCCAGGTCCCCCACGAATATATCATCGAAACCGAACCAGGACGCCACTCATGGCCCGGCATTATCGATGGATCTCCTCTGACAACGTCTTGTCCGGGCCGGGTACAGAGTCAACGGAAGCAGCGCTGGTGTGACCCCTACGAACAATGGCCCCCCGCGCCGGTAACCGGAGTGGGCGTCCAAGGTTCGCCGGCGCGCCCGTCAGCAGACGCCCCGGGCCGCTCAGGTTGCTCCAGAAAACACGCCGCAGGCCCGCATCCAAGACAGCTAGTGCCAGCTCGTCCTCCTCTCCTTTATAATTTTAGTTTGATTATTCGACTCTTCACGGGCTTATGTTTCGGTGTGAGAAAATTACACTCAATTTTAAATCACCCCCGTCTGAAATAGCTGGAGCTGCCACTGCTCCGGCATACGGGGTGTTAAGAAGGAATCGCCTCAGATTCGGCTCCTGCATGCCAGATCTGGCCGAGAGGCCTACGGACGCGGAAGCAGGCGTGCATCAGGGAGACGCCGTAGGACCACCACAGTTCACGGGTGCTCCCGCTGCCCGAGACAACAGGGTGAGTACAGGAGTCTGTGTTTTATGTCAAACCTCCCACATACCTCATCTGGAATGAGCATACCTCACCTGGAATGAAAATGGAGCTCACGCTTGTTGCAGGTGAGGCGGGATAAGGAAGTGCATGGACATTTGAAATGAGAAGGAAGCACCGGAGGCCATGCTTTGACACATGCGTGAACAACCCGACAATACCAGATGAAAGAGACGGAAAAAGAAATGATTCGTGCAGATATTCAGAATTGCTTCAAGTATCTTAATCTGTTTGGTTTTTCTTATTCAGGAATAACGAACAACCATCTTTTTATATAGATTTGTAGTCCCCCAATCATATCATTTGTCGTTGAATACGAGCAATGTATAAATATAAGGTACATGAGGGTGGTATTGCGTTGAATACCTTAATGAGGCACATGTCTGGTGAGCAAGTGAAATGTACCAGTGCAGGTATGGACAGGGCCATCAGTTGTGAATGCTTATTTTCATATTCCTTGTAACTCGGTAGAGCAGCCCACGTTTTAAGGCATCTACCGTGGCAAATGGTTCATGACGTACTACGCATGTAGTCAGCTGCTGTCCGTACTTCCTTAATGAGACGCGTGATGGAAAACTAGCAAGGAGACGGATGCATTGAATCTTACCACTGAGAAAGGCTTTACGGTCTGATAAGGTCTGTCTGTATTGGCTCGGCACCGCCTCGGCTCTTCCCGTACATACGAAAGCTGAGGGGTTCGATCGGACCTCTCCCATACGATCTCGGCAACCAACGTAGATACGAAAAATGGAACAGCGTTGAAACAGCCAATCATATTTTGCTCTTTAACCAGGCTCGAACCATATCCGATGAGTTGTGATGTTGAGGTAAAAAAATTGGGCTCAATGTAGGATTTAGGAGATCCCTTATATCCCGGAAACATAAGTCTTGGAACATCCTGGTCCATGGATTTGAATATGCCGCATGACCTTTTTTAGAAATATTCTTGAACTTCACCTGACCGTAACCTAGGTCATATGCAAAATATCAGGGACATTTTGTGTATAATTCGAATCCTTAGATCCTGCTCATCTCTTTGATGCCCAAATTCTTACCGCAAATTGTTTCGTTCAACAGTTAAAAATGCAACCTTTTCAAAAAACGTGTGACTGTTGGTGACCTCGTTATTGGCTTGAAGTCAAAAAGAGTCAAAAGTCAAAATTAAGAGATTTCGAATGATATGTAGGAACTTGTGCTAGCTCTTCTAGAAGGAAGCCTAGTCACAACCCTCACAACCCTTTTGATTTGCCTCACTCCACATGATCCAAGACGCCTTACATGGACATGTAAGGTCATTTCGAAACCCATAAGGGCTTATAAACGTCATAACTCATTGACCTCACCCCATGTCGATTACCCCATGTCGATTTCCGGCCATAAAATTTTAAATTGAGCACCTGTCAGTTATGTAAAGCGACGAGTCTCTCATTCAAATCGGCTCGAAATCATTTGCAGTAAATAGAGGGGGACTTGGAAAAGGGGAGGGGTCGGATTGGATCCTTACAAAATCAAATACTCATTTCTGAAACAAGCGATCAAATCAGAGTATTATAAAGATTTTAATGGGTGGGAGACGTGAGAGGCTAGTCAGATCATAAATATGTGCCAAATTTTCACCCAAACATCAATTTTTCTGGCGCGGTGCCGGAAAGCACACCTTATTAAAAAGTGTACTTGTCAATATTCCTGTCTAGCTTTCACTGTTTTAGAAACTACAAATTATGAAAATTTTGAGCTCTCTATTGATTAAAAATCTATCATCTGAAAAGACGTTGAGCCCAAGGGACTTTCTAGAATAAATTTTACCCGGAGTCGACGTCAGCTTAAAAACAGAGCCGACTCTGACTCAGAAGCTTCGTTTTTGGTCATTCATCTAATGATGGAACACATGTAAGCTCATGGTATTTAACAACAAACCTTTGCAGATTAGCATCCCATATATTCAGGGTAATTACTTGGACCTATACTTTGAGATTTCTTGTGCTGCACACCGCATTCAAAAAACACGTTTGCAAACAAAACCAAACGATTAAAAACCAAACCGTTTGGGGCAAAATACATTCGCTTGGGGCCGCCCCGCCCCATCCGCCAGTGGCACACCGAGCCTCCGAGCCTCCGGTGGGCCTCCGAGCCACCTTCGCCTTGGTGGGGGATGGGGTGTTCAAACACCCCCTCGTTCTTGGCTCGCATGCGTGATAGCGAAAAACTCAAACGCTGGTGGATAGCTCATACTAATATATGAAGAAGCTTCATCGGCCACTTCTTGGCTCCGGTCAATATTGAGGTCATGAAAGGTCAAAGAAGGTGGCATGTTGGAGAAGAGTTTTGAGGCTATGGCGTCTGACAGAGTTGAGTTACCATCATTTTTTAGGTATTGCTCGCTTCCTCTCGTTACGGCGAATTGAATGATTTATAATATGACTATTCTAGGTCAGAACACAAAAGTGATGTGACCTAAGGTCAGGTCAAGATCACCATCTGACCTAGCACAGTCAATATGCATATCAATAGATTCGTAATGATAATCCAAACGTAATGGTATCAAAATAAAAGGGTTATCATCATTCCCTGCAAATCTATCGACCCAAGTCTGAAAATCTGCTTAAAGAGAGTGTCCCACTTTTATAATGGGTTTTGAACTGAGATAGCAGTTTTGTAGGGCGTGTTGAGAAACTACTATCGGCATATTTAATTTCACCCAAAGCTCTCGGTATAAAATTTCCGCCGGTTTTAAAGTTCAAAGTAAAGGGGCCTATTGGCTTATTTCAAACCCTGAAGGAATACCTTCAATATGGTTGCAGTAGTCTGATTGGTCGTAAGCCCTACGTCTCGCCCACACGCTGAAAATACCATGCTAGCGAGTGAACTAGCATGCAACTGCCTGTTCACCGGCATGTTAGAAAGTTGTCCAGTTCAGGGCGTTATTGGGTCAAAATTAGGCCAATAACGGCAATACACATCATATGCTCCCTCCCCCGTAGTTCTCCAAACAAGGGTTAAATGTTTTTGTGAAAATCCAACTCTGAAATTGTTTCCTTACATCAGACATATGCATAATCTTTCTACCACTGAATAAACTCGGCTACCGTAGTGACACCTGACGTGCAGTTCTTGCACCAGTGCTTCTTCTTGTACTGCATGCTATTTTCGCCGTGCGGAAATGCTCTGAATGGAGCTTATAGCGAGTCTATGATCAACGTTTGGGATTTCACTGATTATCAACGGTGCTATTTTGATGACGTCACATATTGTTAGAAAAGAGGATATATTTCTGTTTTTAGCGCATGAAAGTGGGGAAAAATTCTGTTTCCTGTTTTTCAGACCTCTCTTGTTCTTAAAATGTTCTTTTTAGGATTTTCACAAAGTGGTCCACTCCCTTTAAGTGGCCCCAGATGACGTCCCCAAGGTCACAGGTCCAAAATTTTAACATGAGCCTGGATAGAAGCCTAGGATACTATGATGGAGAATAGGAAGGTATTCTAAGCTGTATCTACACAAAAAGAGCCATTTTTCGCCCTATTCCCGTTTTCCCCCCATGTACCTATTTCTAATGGGGAGGTCATGATCCGTCTCTGACGATAGGTCATCGATATGAAAAATCCCGGAATAAATTTTGTAGCACTCGGTGGGCCCAATTTGTGATTGAGTTTCAACTGGATAGATTAAACATGATTTTACTCATGCTATCTTAAACTTGTTTGGAGCTGAGGTCACTTGACCTGCACTGGTTACTTGATCTGAGATGATCCGACCTTTAAATTTTAGGAAAAGTTGCAAAATTGATGAAGAATAAGGTGTGCCAAGCACAGCGGCGCTTCGCACCGCAGTTTTTTGGTGACGCCGGAAAAAATCCGAGGGGGATGTTCCAACACCCCCCCAACGAGGTGAAGATTAACGTGAAATCCACCCAAAATAAGCTATCTTCTCTTGGTAAAATGTAGGAGGTTCTGATGTGAATGCCTATTGTGATTGTCTAAAGGTAAATACTTCTTACAACGGCTGGAACTCCTTTTAAGCCAGTTTAGCTTTAGCGCGGACTCCACACGCTCCTCAGGACACTCCAGCTTCAACGCCCGAGATTTCGGGGAGCTCTTCAACTCCCCGAAGCTCCAGACGATATTGGTGGAGCGTTCCTAACAGCGGGTGGGGTACTTTGTGAAGTCAATTCTTTTGGGAAATTTGTTCACAGCAATACTGAATGAGCACCTGGTTTCACAAACGTAGCAAAATCCTCAACCACAGTCGTAGTAACGTCTAGAATGTTGGAGCCCCTCCTCTCTCCCATTCTCAAGGTTAATATTAGGCCAATTATTATCATGCAAAGCAATACGATGAATGGTTGAAAATCGGTAAGATTGGTGCAACTTTGAGCCCCTGGCACCACCCCTGCTCTTTGATGGAATACCATATCATGGCAAAGTTGGGAATAAAAAGTCACGGCGGAAGACCGCCCCTTCCGTCTGGGAGATGACCCGGTCGAGAGGCTGCCTGAACACCTGTGCCAAAATGTCCCCTAATTGGACAAGTTTGCCTGGTGGGAGTAATGGAATACAATAGCTGAGAACTATGGAATGGAGTGTGCAATTCATCACGATGGAAAGTGCTCCCGTGTTTTACTCATGGTTTTGTTGAAGGGAATGCACCATATCTATAGACAGCGTAAGCCTGGAATTCCAGAAGCCACGATTCATTTCCACGTTTAATCGCTCAGAAGAAAAGTGGCATTTTCTTGCAATTTCAAGTGAAATCAAAACAGAATGTGACTTACTTGGGGTGAATCACTTGGGATGCTTACGTCCTAAGCAATGCGTGTAATTGCAAAGCTGGCCGCTATGGTACCGCCCGCAGCATGCCAACGTTGCGACAGCGATAGTTGTGTTAAAAATTAACAACGTGATATGTGAAGCAGTCTCACAGTTAGGATTAAAACCAATCAAATCGGTGCAACCTGAAGGTGATTTATTCGTTCATGGTTTGAACTAAGTCCGTAAGGCCCTTTATTTTGACATTCAAAGTGTGGATAAATCTAATGGAGAAAGCTTTGGGAGAAATCTCATATGCCATTAGCGGTTTCTCCATCCGTTCTAAAAAAAACTGTTCCCTCAGTCCAGAACCCATTATAAAGGTGGGACACTCCCCGTAACGGCAAGACTGTTCTCTCGAACTTACCAGCCAAATCAAACATAAGGAACTCTCTTCCCGGACGACTGGGAAAGTTTGCAGCAGGTTTTCAAATTCTGTACACAGGGAAGCAGCTAATTTCCGCTTTACTGGTAAGTCCTAATCTTGAAATTGCTCGGTGTCTTCCGTCGGATTCTGACTACGAATATCAAGAGATATAAGGCATTGAATTAGGACATCCCCGAATCAGGCTCAAGTTAAAGCACGTGTAATGCGTTAGAAAATCGCGAGTGTCTGTTCCCGAGTCGTGCGGTGAAGTAGCTCTCCATTGCACCAGAAGCATTGAAGGAGGCCAGCTTCAGCCACCGGGGATGTATCCAGAGAGGGCTCGAATGTTCTGAAGTTATCGATCAGTTTCAGAGTGGAACAGATTCGCGATGCTGTAAGATCTGCGCCGATCTTCCCTCTGTATCATAATCAATACGGAGATATGAAAACAAAATGACAATACCACGTTACTTCTCCCGTGCATTAGGGTACTGCCGCGAGGAGAGACCTCTGCGCTTATGCCGTTGGTGTTTCATCAAAGCTGTATTGTTAGTTTTCGCGTAAAGGAGAATTACACGTGTTGACACCAACCCTAACATCCACATCATAGTTTAAATACGGCTTACCAAATTACATAGATAAAATAACTGCATGTTGATTCCCCCCTCCACCATGCACGCCAGTCCCGAACTTTTCTGTAGTCGAAAATTCGTATGAGGTGGTTTGGGCGGTTTCCAGGGGGTGGAGGTGCAAATCTGTCAGAAACCTGAAAACCATAAAATTTTGGAGGGAAACGTGTTGGGTCTGACGGAGAAGTGGCTTCATTCCGTGCCCTAGATCCGCCGGTGCTTTTCTGGAGCCCAATAACGCCTGCGGAGACAGTCTCTCAACCTCATCACAGATGGTCCTCTGGGCCATAAGACTCTTGAATACGAATATAAGAGGCCCTCCATGGAGCACTTTAAATCGTCATCAGCAGTCATTGCATGAGGTTCCCTGTGCGACAACGGAGAAACTTTATAAATGGGCACATCCATTAGTTCAACGGTGCGTAAACACCGCACCAGAAGGCACGACCATTAACAATCGCTATGTGGTGTATTTATTTGCCTTCCCATGGGACGCTGCAGGACGACATTGACAACATTTTGAGGTGGAAAGAACGTCATGCAAAGCATAGGCGGATCCAGGAGGAAGTGGGGCTACCCCCCCATCGATCCTCGGCGCCTTCTGTAATGGTCACCGCGCCCCACTCCCTGAAAGGTCGATGGCGCCACCCTGAAATGTCGCTTCTCAACTCCCCCAGGATGCGAGTTCAGCGCCCGGGCGATAAGATTTGGCGCCCATCTGACAAGTTTTGCCGCCCAAGAGTGCCGCCACTTAATCAAATAGCACCTCCTCCCCGACCATGATTCCCCCATTGGAAATCCTGGATCCACCTATGAAACAAAGAAATCGGCATAAGAAGATAAAGCATGACAAGTTATAAGCCGTGGTAATTACAGTTTTCGGACAATTAGAAAGTCGTTGCAGGCTTACGAGTGAGCTCAAAACTCGAGTGCTGAGAGTTCATGGGTTCGGGTGTAATGTATCGTTTACTTGACAGATATTATGCTCGAAACTATGGATTTTAAGCGCTCGTTCCGCTGAATGTATCGGGGTTTTACCGTCAACAAACGGCCGGTCCTGGAGAAGAATTGGGTGCTCCTCAACTCCATCTAGGAGGCTTTCTGTCCTAGAAGACTTCTCAGACGCAGCAGCACGTGCGCTGCATTAGCAGAAGAGCTGCTTCTAACTCCGCATTGCACGAGACACGCATCAAGTATCGGGAAGCAAGACACACAGAGTGCTCGCATCACAAATGCATTGCGACCGTTTCAAGAGGCCTCCCACGACACATGAATCTTCTAAGCCACTAAAAGTGAATTAGTGTTATGAACACTGGCGTAACCGTGACCTTTCTGGCACACCACTCCAGAATCAGAATGTCCCATTTTATTCGAGCATAGATTTATCAGTTCTAGCGGCCCTGGTATGCCGCGCGAATCCCCCTCCCTAAAACAATACGTCCCGCCCCCTCCCCGGTCCCCATTGCCAACTCGCCTACCAAAACCCCCCGGTCAGCCCACCCGGGTCTGTCCCCCCTCAAAATTCCGTGCGGCCCCTGCGTGTCTGCCTGAGATGCTAGCTAAGATAGACAACGCTATGGAAAATCTCAAATTTCGAAAATAGGCGCCGAGCTAGGATGTTTCGGAGTACAAATGATAAACAACCCAGGTAGGTAGTCCTGAATTTTACACAGCAGCAGAAACAGTGTAATGGGGGCATTTGGCACCACTTGGGCTCCGACAACATGACTCAACAGGTACACCCAGCTACCCGAACTTTCTCCGCGCTTCGTGATCTTCAGCACATATCTCCAATATCGATGGGCCTTTCCTCTGGAGGATGAGGTGGCCACAGAAAGTAGAGAAAGGACCATGAGGGTATCGGTCATTGCTTCCTGAATCAAAACCACTGGCGGATCCGGGGGGAGGCAAAGGGCCGTGGCCCGCTCCAAGCCTAAAAGAACATATTTTGGTCCCCAAAAGGTCCAAATTTTAGCTTTTTATACTATGTTTTCGCGATTTTTCTTCTCAATTTTGCCCCCCCGGACGTTGGTTTGGCCCCCTCCAAAAGATGCTTCCTGGATCCGCCAATGATCAAAGATACATCGAAATTTGGGCCCAATGGGCTCTAATTTTGGATTCTTATTAAAAGAATGTCATATTTTGACAGCAATGCCAACATACATATTCTAGAATGTAGCGAAAAGGGCAGGAAAGTGGACAATCGTCCAAAAACCAACTCTGCTTCCGTCACGAAGTTACCCTCCGTCTGATGGAAGGCCAAGCTAGTGGTCAATTAAAAATTCAATAAATTACTGACTTAATATGCATTATATATTCAAGGAAGCAGGCCAGAAAGATAAAATATATTTCGTAATCGATTCTTTGTCAAGTTCCCTGCTATCACGTGCTCAGTTATGGTAATGTCACGTTGCCACATTCCATTCAAGACTTGAATTGACTTTCAAAGGCACGGGCGTGGATTTCTAAAGTGATTGGGAACGTCCAAATTGAAAACAGAGTAAAAAAACAAAACTAGCAAATTGATAGGGACATTATACCATAGACTGTGTTGACCTTCCCGCAAGCCTGCTGAACTGCATGAAAATAATTAACAGTCCTTCAAATAAAAATCAAGAAAATACAAGATATTTAACACTAATTCGATGTTTCACCGACTCTCCCTTCACTTTCCGCAAAAAAATCCACACTCTTACTCAAATGGAACGTAGCATAAGCGTCGCCACCGGCAAAAAATTGAGGGGGCCCGGTTCATGCCTTCCCCTCCAGAAACAAAAGCTCATCGGATTCAGGCTTACTATTTCCTTCCGCGCGGGCTGTTTAGCCAATTTTATAGCTTCCAAATTTTCATGAAATCGGAAAACTTCTGGACAAAAAAGCGGGCAGGGCAGGACCCCCTCCCCTATTCCGACGCGTATGTAATGTGGCACCTTGTCTGAACTGAAATGTCAGCCTTGGAGAGCATGGAGGCTAGTTTGATATCTCTTTCGCCCAGACCATGACATTTGGCAGACCAAGCCTGATCTCTCTCCAAGGCTGATTTTTGTCCCTAAGTGGGGAGTGCCGAGTCGCGCAGACAGTGGCAAACGTGGCCTGTTTTTATTGCAACCTGGTGTACGGCCAGATTCTTGGGTCGGTAGGCTGCTCTGAAAACGCTCTTGTCTCCACACATAATGAGTTTGGGCAGAACAAGATGCCATCCGGGGTCTTTCTGGCATACTGTACACGAATGATATATCACTTCAAAATTCATTTTCAAGGTATGTATGTATACCACCGGACTGTTCGACGGATTTCAAAAGACGCAAGAGCTCGAACGGATTCTGCGGGTAATCAGGTTCAAACCCAGTGCATTCCGTTGAGAGAGGTAGCGTGAGTCAAACGTTGGAAAATTACAGTTACATTATCATGTTTTAAGGCTAAAAAATCCACGAGTTTGCTAACTCTTCAAGATATCTACAAACTCAATTTCGAACAAGGTAGTCTGAGGAGTCCCTTTGCGACTCGCAAACTCTTTATCTGATAGAGTTTTCGCACTTTCCCGACAGCTATCTGATCAGAGTTTTCGTAATTTCCTGACAGCCTGCGAACGCTGTGGCCGATCCAAGTTTTTATCCATGTTTTGGAGTTGAAGACTTTCTTGTCACAAACGCGCTAGCTGTGACAGCATATTGGCCTCGGAATTTTCCGCGGCCACATTAATACGCGGCTATAATAATCATATATTACTCGCATACTCACATTGTAAGAAAACGATTCGATTCCAGTTGTCTCGCGGCGCACGGATCGACAAATGTTCTGGACAAACGGACATGACCACCACTACGAGGACCATCGCCGCCGGCGAATTACCCCCGTACGACGCACGAACACTGAGGGTGAAGGCCCGTGGGTTCTAGCATGATAGTCGAGATATGTCTGATATTATGCTGGAATTCGTGAGGTCTACACCGTCTCACGCCTTCGCAGGGCCTCGTGCAGACAAGCCAGCCTCCTGACAGCGACGAAGTGAAAGTCAACAGAACGGAACTTCGGGCGAAAATAATTTGATATTGGATCCCGAACACTTAACATTTAGCCATGCGAACCTGTGGGGGCGCAGTTATGTAGTGGTTGGCGCGATTGCTTTCCACGCGACTGACCCCGGTTTAATGCCAGGCGGATTCCCTGGACAAAGAGCACAGTGGCTCCCGAGAAACCGGTTAGCACGCCCGCTTTCCACACGACTGACCCGGGTTTAAGGCCCGGCTGATTCCCTAGACAAGGACCAATTTGACTCCCGTGAAACCCATCCAACAGGAAAGAGCTGGCGACGCCATATGACGCTGGCAGTTGGTGGGTCGGTAAGCTCCAAAAATTATTTTGCGAACATGTTAAAAATATTTTCAAGGTTCCCGTCTTTGGTTTCATGAAGTAAAACAAAAATTATCAATTATCAATCCCAAATGAGAGGAAAAGTGTTACTGGCAACCCAAAAATAGAAACGTTATCTATTTCGCGCAAAACCTGTCAGGCGTGATCTGTCTCGTCATGTCTGTCACACATTCTGACCTCGCCGCTGCATCCCTTAGAACGCATCAGCTCATGCATTCCAAAGTCAACCCTCGCTGCACGAATAGTTCAATGTAATTTCGAAACTTTGATGACCTGCTGTGGCCTACAGGCACCATCCTGATCGACCCGAAACCCGCGGCTTCCCACGCAGCGCCTCGGCAACGTTGACACGACCGTTTCGAGGTTTCTGTCTCGGGTATATACAAAAAAGCACCTCCAGGCAAACGGAGCGGATCAGCTGCCAGTGTCACGTGCAGAAGCCTCGCGCTACGAGAGGGGACCACTCACAGATGGCTGGGCGCCGCCGCGTCCCGCCCCGAACCACTGTCCCCAGCGCTGGGCTCTGCTACAACCAGAGGGACGATGTGAGTGAATGTTACTACAAGTTTAGAATCCAGCTTTGCATACCTTCGGGATGGTTTGGTTTAAAGGGAATGTTGCACCTTGGTCGAATCCTGGAATGTAGTGGAGTTAGAGTAACTTTTAGCCGAAAATCAAGGGTGCGACCATGATTTCTCTGAAAAATGTACAATAAGCTCAATATTTTGATTTTTGAAATGCTCCTCCAGGGAAAGAAATAGATAGCTGCCTGTGGATGATGTCATGATCTGGCAACCACTACCATATTCAATACGCTTCAAGGGCTTCGATTGGGTGATGCTCATCGTGACGTCAGCATATGTCGCCACACCAACAGCCATGACAACTGTAGACTGCTGCTAAGGGTACATGAGGGGCTCATTTCAGGTAGGTTTTAGCATTTTCTACGGAAATCTCGAGTTCCAAGACAAATGATTTATTGAGGACCGGGTTTTCCGACTTGCTTTACAACTTGGCTATTTCAGTTAAAATCACGTTATGAAGGTGTCACATTCCCTTCAAGTGAGTGGGACGTATGTGTATCGCATGTATGTTGGGCATACTAGAACTTCTGTCATATTATTTTAAAACCACTTAGTTACTGGGTTTGAATAATGGAAATGTGTGGGAATGCGGGGTGGGGGCAAGAACGCGCCTTCTTCCACTTTTCCTCAAAACATTTTCCGATTTCAGCCGCATGTAAAAACAGATTTAAGGTGTTGTTGCAGGCATTACCATATCTTAGCAAAGAAGACAAATCCAGGTTGGCACATACTTTGAAGGAGAGCATGTTGGCACATAATCTTAAGGAGAGTATGCAGGCGTATACTTCTAATGAAAGTATGCATGAATATACTTTTACGAAGAGTTGTGGGCACACATGTTAAAGGAGAGTATGTAGTGACATATGTTTAACACGCGCATTGACGGGGGTCTGAGAAACCCTCGCTTTGACGAGGGGGCGGGTACCCGCCCCCTAAGATCTCGAGAGCCACAGTAGGTAGCGAAAAACGGTTAACGGCGTTGGGTAGCCCATTCACTTCTCCATCGAAAATTTTCGTGCCATTTTTGTCAGGTCACATTTAAGCTCACGAGAGGTCAAAACATGCCTTAATAGGGATAACATGTAAATTAAGTTTTTCGGCCATTACATCTGAAAAAGTAAATATAGAGCAAAACGACTTGAACTCTATGAATCCTGGCAGAAAACCGAATTGAATGATATATAATTTGACCTTGCTAGGTCAAATCAAGATTTGACCAGACCTGAGGTCAAGTCAGGGTCAAATTCTATAAAATGCATATCATTAGAACTGCAAAGCCAAGGCGAGTCTAATGCAGCTAAAATAAACGCTCTATCACTATCTGTTACTGAGTTATACAGTAAAAACCATTTTCCCATGTATTTCCAATGGAGAGGTCATGCCTCGTACCTGACCTTAGGTCATCGATATAAAAACCGGAACATATTTTAGAGAACTCGGTGGGCCCATTATGTGATATGAGTTTCAATCGGATAAGTTCATCCTGCTCCGACTTATGCCATTTTAAACTTTTTGAGGTCAGGCCACTTGACCTGTACTGGTGACCTGACCCGAGATGACCTAACCTTAAAATTTTCACAGAAGTTATAAAATGATGAGGGAAAAGGTATGCCAAGTACGGCGGCGCTACGCGCCGCCTTTTTTGTTATCTCCGAAAAACCCGAGGGGGCGGGTACCCGCCCCCCGTCAATGCGTGTGTTAAGGATAGAGTGTAGGCACATATTTTTAGAGTGTATGTTTCTTTCAGACAGGAATTGAAACTTCACGGACAATCCCCCTGCCACACACACACACATCATACACGCGCGCGTTTTGAACAGAAGCGACGTTCTTAAGCGGAAGACTAGAGACAGTCAAACGCAATGCGCGAAAGAAGATGAGACTTGCTTCAAAATGGCTTCTATTCTGACAGTTTCGCCTGTCTCGTCGCCGCTGTCGTCCGATGTCTGAATGGCTGTAAATTAAGAATTATCTGAATGTACAGCTCAAATGAGGAAACACTTTTTACGATGTTTTCAGTTTGTGTTTTACTTCACGAACTGTTGCAAAAATATCCCTTTTTGGTGGTAGAGTTATGGTGATTTTTCCAAACCACTGCAATTTGGGCCATCTTAAAAGACCATTAGAACTAAAAAGGCTGGACAGACCTTTTAATCTCGTCACCTTTGTGACGTTTCCTGTACGCACATGCTTAGCACCGAGAGATGAGGGGTTCAAGAGAGGTAGGTGCCCTCCCATCGACCGACTGGGCGCCCCCCCACTGGCGGACGCGATGGGGGGCAAGGGGGCCATGCACCCCGTACATGGCAAAGTTTTGACCGACTTTCTTAAATAACACTATGTTTTTTTCTCCCGAGATGACCCCCCCCCAAATGGCGCTAAGGCGTCCGCCCTTGGTGCGCCTACGCTGCGCCCTGGCGCGGCACCCCTTGAATCCACCCCTGTGACCTCTGAAATCTCCTGAGTTTCAGTAAGATTTATGCCGAGGCGGTACATAAACCTATTGAATAAGAGGCTGTGCGTGGCGCGGATAAGACGCTTGCTTCATCGTCAAGGTCGCGGTCATCGACACAACACCGCCGAGCTAATGGAAATTCTTATAATTCTTAACTCAACTTGAATCCATAACAAACTGCAGAAGCCGTTTTTTGTCAACAAGCGCCTGAAAATGATTGTTCCGGCATTTGCCTGTTTCTGGGACGACTGCTTGCACAGATTTACCACGAATTCATTTTTGTTGCAGATCGCAGGATGTAAACACCTCCTAAAAGAGATTTGATAAGCTCTGCAACATAAAGGATGGATGGAACTGATACGACGAGAAACGATGAAACCCAAGCGAAGCAAAGTTCACAATTTCACCCACAGCATGTCAGCAAGATGAGACCATCGCGCTGGTGCTATTGACACTACCGCGCCATATGAAGTACAAACCTTTTCTCAGGAGTAGCAACACAACGGCAGGTGGGGTGGGAGGGAGGGGGGCAAGTTGGATTCCAGAGACACAAAGCGCTGATCTCGGCAAAGCGTTGTGATATAATCCAGTATTTGTGCGGAAGCATCCAGGTGCAAGCAACGCTTGCGAAGCACAAAAGCACATCCAGAGTGACATTCAAAGTTCACGCGTGGGACTTGGATGTGGATAATCTACCAAATACGGCGGGCTTGACGCTTCCCGTGTTGTGAGAACTGATGATAGCTGCCCTAAATGCGAGTATTTGACATTTCGCTCCAGAAGAAAACTTCCTCCCACGGCTCACTCGAGGTGGGAGTAAAAAACTTCAATATGGGTAGGACTTTGTCGTGTAGCATAAAGTGTACTTTCACAACAATTCTCGTTTTGCTGCGATGAGTTAACCTGCACACAGAATTCATTCGTTCAGGGGTTCCATCGCCTAATTTTTCGAGATGTTTTTTTCTAAACAAGAACAATGCAAATAAGCCAAAGGGTACCGGCTATGTCTTGCAACAAACAGATGTTAGCACTGTGGCAGCGTTCGGGATTACATGACAAAGATCCTAAATCCGGATTGGTGGACGGATCAGCGGCTGGTCCCGGAGCGGGGGGAGGGGGCGTCGCTGCCCTCAGGTCCGTGGACGCGCCTTTCTATGTTGGACGCCGAAGGCACCCTTTGTGAGAGTGTGAAGGGGCGCAGACACCCTCTCACGTCCCA
This sequence comes from Lepas anatifera, assembly GCA_034440635.1. Classification (NCBI taxonomy): domain Eukaryota; kingdom Metazoa; phylum Arthropoda; class Thecostraca; family Lepadidae; genus Lepas; species Lepas anatifera. The sequence goes on along the minus strand of JAOTON010002140.1, from coordinate 428,912 downwards.
CCCTGCGTGACGTGCTGACACTTGGCAAACATTGATTGTGGGAGCTTTAAAGGGAATGTGGCACCTTTATAACATGATTTTAACTGAGATAGCCAAGTGGTAAAGCAAGTCGGAAAACCCGGTACTCTATATATCATTTGTCTTGGAACTCGATATTTCCGTAGAAAAAAGCTAAAACCTACCCGAAATGTACCTCTCATGTACCTCTCGCCAGGCGGCCATAGTTGTGAGCTGCTGGTGTGACGACATGTGCTGACGTCACGCTTATCAGCCAATCGAAGCCCTTGAAGCGTTTCGAGTATGGTAGTGGTTGCCAGATCATGACATCATCCACAGGCAGATGTGTATTTCTTTTCCTAGAGGAGTATTTTAAAAATCAAAATATTGAGCTTTTTATACATTTTTCAGAGAAATCATGAGTCGTTTCATTATTTTCGGCTAAAAGTACGCCTAATTACACTAAATTCCAGGATTCGACCAAGGTGCCACATTCCCTTTAAATCAATGTCAGCACCCACTCACATGTTCGAAGCACTTCATTAACCGGTCAAGAGTCGATAAATAATTTTTGACAGCCTAGGCTGTCCTGTTCAGGCAGGAAACCGCAGGTAACTACACGAAACGGAAGGAAAGGCGAGCGTTTGATGGTTGCTTCTGGGGCCGAATGTGTAATAGTAGTGACACATTTCACGCAGTAGCACAATCACACACCTGTCTTTACCGTGCAGCGGCGGTAGGTAATCACAGTGACCGAGATTTCCAAGCTTTAGACCGTCGTAAAATCAGGTTCAGTTCAGTCGTGTGACCGTGCCCATACTCCTGCATGATACTCACGTGCGTCGAAAGTGGGAGGGGGGGACGTGTCCCCGCAACTCTTACGAATCAGAGTGGACGTCCTCCGAAAATTAAGGACTTGACTCGGGTTTTTCACATCGTCTCCCTATTACGTATCTGCGTGGACCTACGTAAATGTGTTGAAGTGCATGGCCGATAGCGTTTTCAGAGACAGCTAATACGCTCCAAATTTGCCTTCTGCGCCCCCCGCCCGCTGTCACCGCTTCGCCAGTCCAGAATCCTTAAACCCCTCCCCGTAAAAAATTCCGTGGCGATGCCCCTGATGATACTGAATCTCTCGATATTTTCCAATCGGTTCCAGTAGAATGTCATGCCCCACAGAGCTTCCTAAGAATTGTCGCTTTTTACCTGGTAGAGGCGGTAAATACTTTGAAAAATGTCATGTATGTGGGGAAACAACCACTTCCATGCTGTTCCCATTACTGGTGAATTATTTTTCCATTTCAGAAAAAAGTGAAATGCTGGCCAGACATGAATACATTTTAAAACGCCGCATGATTTTGTGTCCGTGCGACATCTTAACAAGGGGCACTTATTCCCCCCTGTTGATCGACCTTTAGCACCCCCCTGAAATGGTTACGGTGTCCCCTTTGAAAGGCCGATGTCGCCCCTTGAAATAACGCTTCCCACTTTCCCCCAGGATGAGAGTATCGGCGCCCCCACGATAGGTTTGGCGCCCCTCTGATCATTTTTTACCCAAAAATGGCACCCCCTGGTTCAGGTGGCGCTCCCTGTCGGCCATGTGTCCTCACCCCCCTCCCGTCGTAAATCCAGGATCTGCCTATACGTCTGAATACCTCATTGGCGTACATATACCCATCGCCACATAAGCAGCTTTCTATTCTACCAACCTATGAATATGGAACGTACAAAAAATGTGCATACAGAGGCTGATTAGTATATGAAAACATTTCACCTTACTGGTGTAAAACGCACTCGGTCGCCAGCCACCGGAAAATTATCTTAAAGCGCGACAGTGATATCTGCAAACCCAATTGAGAAACTTCTTACTCAATGCCAGGCAGGCTCTATTCTATAGCAGGCTCCAAAAAGTATCGATGGCAAGAGTAGGCACTTTACACCTTACAGCAATCGGGGATGTGCAGCAAACAGAGCCTTCCCATCGCTCAGGATCATTGGCGTCGAAAACGGGGGGAGGAACACGCCCCCAACATGCCAATTAGGGGAACGTACCCCAAAAAATGGCTCCAGAAAGCATGTATGGCAAGAGCAAGGGACTTTGCAGGGACTCGACCTATTTTTGCATTTTATCCGTATTAGCTGTGTGGACCTACGTAAATGTGCAGGTGAGTTGCATCATCGTTCGCGTTTTCGGACTGCCAAAATGTTAAAAATTTGGCAGCCACCCCTCCACCCCGGCCATCGCCAGCCCGAGGGTCCGCCCCCCCCCTTACTAACAATCTGTGGGGACGCCCCTGTTCAGTGTTCATGATATTGCGTCTATAGAGGGATGGTGAATTTGAATCTCGATATAGAACGCAGTGGTAAGAAAATCTCACGACCTTATTATGTTTATTACATGCATCATTGACAGGTATACAATAATGCCTAAAGAGGTGTAAAAGAAACACTCAACCATTGTAGCTGACACTGTAGCTAACATTCAACGGTGTCTAAAATTACACACGATTGTTGGCGAAAAATCACGAAATGGGAGCTCGGTGTTCACGGACTAAGAGCTCACCAGTCGGCTATTACAGCAGACGATCATCAGCTGTTCTGCCTGCGGTAAGGTGAAGTGAGGTGAGGGCTGACCGAGGAATCGGGTGGAAGACCCGAGCAATTTTGTGGGGAAGAGGGACCAGGAAGCTGGCAGAAAGCCTCGGGATTCTCGAGGGTACGAGACATGCAGAAATTGTCTTCGTGGTCTGAGCAATTGTATGGGGAAGAGAGAGGAGGCTTGAATAAGCTGTAAACACTACACGCCCGCGACTTCAATAGAATATCACACATGAGCTCCGTGCTACATCAGACATATTTTAGAGTGGCGTCTCCTTCAGCGCAGCCGAGTCACGGCGGGCCCACTCATGGCAAGTAAACCGACTCTGCACCTGTACCACCGCTGAGAGGCTACAGAAGGCTCAAGTGACAGACACGTCTCATCTATGGAAGGCTAAAAGCCAGTTCGGACCCATTAAACCGCCAACGTGAGCCTTAGCTACCATACACAAATGTTCCAATTTTATCACAGAGCTCGCATGCTGGGTTCCAGCGGGCATCCATGACAATAGACTCACACTGGATCCGATACCATTCCGGTCATAACAAACACGAGCTCACCACACGAGCACATAGCATTGGCCGTGTTACTGGGCGGTGCGGACTGACTTGAAGCTGTGCTGGGGCTCGTCAGCCCGCAGAGGGGGGCTCCGCTACTCTCGATGGCCGCACCGACGGCGCGATGGGGTTCAAGTAGGTGTGCTTGTTCTCTGCAGCCATCCAGCTGGCGTTGCAGGCCCGGGTGCGGGTGTACACCATCTGCAAAGGCAGCGAGATGTCACAAGGCGCGGGTGCAGTTGTACACTATCTGTAAAGGCAGTGAGATTTCACAAGGCACGGGTGCGGGTGTACACCATCTACAAAGGCAGCGAGATGTCACAAGGCACGCGTGCACTTGTACACTATCTGTAAAGGCGTTAAGGCAGCGGGATGCCACAATCCTGCCGTAGATACGGTAGATATTTCGAAGTGAGTAGCTGCCAGCACACAGTGGCCTCGGGATCAGACGACAAACAAGCACAGCGTGGAAATATCAGCTGACGAGAAATGGAGATAAAGAACCCACCAAATTTCATGCTTAAAGATTTAACGATATCAAAACGAGTTCATGCTTCTGAGAGCATGATGCATGAACACACCTGTATTTATCAGCATAAAGGAAATGATTTTTTTGGAAATATGTAGAAAATGAACAATGAAGACCATATCAAACAACCCATCGATTTCTAGATTCGTAATCAGAGCACATTTTTGGACTAGGATCAACGCAATCAATAGGATCTGCTTGCTACAATTTGAGACATTTTCGAAAATCATGGAAAACTTATTTGGGTTTCAGCATCTGTGTCTGTTGGAGATCTCACAAACGGCGGGTGGCTAATGCATGTGTTGGTATTATATCGATGGTATTTGACATAAAGAAAACCGATGGTACTTCACTTCAGGATCTTCAAACACTTCGATAAACATTTTGAAGATTGAGATGCTGCAATGTCTTTAAAAAAACTTTGAGCCTGGCCCCTATAGGGGCCTTGTAGAAACACCAAACATTTTCTGGATATGACCAAAAATGGTGGCAATGCAGCTGTCACTTTTTCTCAACTTACGGAGCGTTCTTGTGCATTAAAAAAATAGGCCCGAGTCATGTTAAGTAACCGAACTATAGCGTCATTATTCTGGAAGCATGTCATGCAAATTTTCTTTTTCTGCGTTCCCTTTGACAGCTTGAATGTAAGGCATGCAATGACTTTAGTTGACACTCTAAGACTGAGACTTCCGGTGACAAATTCCCCCCCTCCAACTTGGAAAAAGTTCCTGCACCCATGATTAGGGGCCAATCGCAACGGGAGGGTTCATACCAGCCTCCCCGGACTGTAATGGGGAGCGTGGGGAGAATCAGAATAAATGTGAGTGTTGGCTTACCATGGTGAGAAATGTGTTACCAGACTTTTTAACTTTTTAACACATGTTGAAGAATGGCAAAATTCGGTTATTTGACCAGTGTTGAATACTTCACGTAGATACTGAAGGCTTGTATTTTAATGTGCCTTGTATCCAAAGGAAACCGGCAAAACTAAACATAAACCCCTTTTTCGTCAAGTCTTAGAACCGGACCCGCTCAACATTGTTAGTGAGAAGGATGACAAAATGTGGCAAATTCAATTCTCTATCAATTGAGAGGACCAGCAGAAGGCCTAGGTGTTGCTATTTGGGATATATGGCCTTCCTTCTAGGGAACCTCCCATTGCATGTGTAATAGCTTCCAACCAGGATGGGCCGCGGTGAATTTCTACACAGGGGCGGATCCAGGGGGCCAATCCGGCCATGGCCCCCGAAAGCGGAAGAAGAGGGTGGGGTCAAACCCTCATTTGTTCCCCCGCTCCAAAGAAAACTAGTGTTTCATATTTGATCAAATGAGGAGGACGTGTCAAAAATTTTTCATTGTTGTTGTCCGTTCGCAAGCTACCTCTTTGGTGAAAAGTTGATTCGCTTCACCAACTTAATCCTGCTGGCCACACCACTCCACCACTCACCATGCTTTTATTCCATATTTTTTCTTGCTCGCTAACATGGGCTTGCCCCGCCTAACCAAAAAGCTTGATCGGCCCTTGTTTCTACATGTTCCTTTAGGAAGAGTTGAATCAGTCAAGACGGGCTTATTCTGTCGGGCAACTAGGTATGCATTCAACTGTCATATCAGAATGAGTCGACCATTTTACTCGTATGTGTACATTTTCATATTTTAGGTCTGATGTAGTTAAATATTTTAGGAAATATCCATTTTAATTCGATATGTTTTAGGCTGTCTTTTTTACAGCACAATTTCACTTTTAAGCGTTTATTGGTATGCTTCTTTTACAATCAGTATACTTGGATACACGTATATTGGCGTCGCATCATGATGGCTGACTTGTTCATCCATTTCAGCTTTTATGCATGGCCTATTTTATCATGGTTTGTAAATATGCATGTTTTCTCTTTACGTTTGTACCTTGACTTGAGTTTTGAGTAGGAGACATTTCCTCTTGCTCATTAGACTGAGTAAATACAAATCAAAATCTAAATGCAGAACCATTGACTACACGCAGGCTAAGTCGCAATATTCGCCACTGTGACCACTGATTAAATGCAAGCTCAGCCGCAATCATCGCCACTGTAACCACTACTGATTACATACAGGCTAAGCCGCACTACTCGCTTCTGTGCCCTGGGTGCCCAGGCAGGGACCTCCCTGTCGCTACGAACGCGGGGTTCGGAGCTGCCGCGGTTCCGATGGTGCTGACAATGCACCGGCGCGACAGATCGGGCCAACATGCAACCGGACACACACAGACAGGATGAAACTCAACACCGGCCGGCGCGGCTGGTGCTGGCGCCGCGGGGTGTCTACAGAAGAGAGCATCCACACAGGTACATATATACTTATCTCACATGTACACGACAAGATAGACAAGGTGTCAGTTATAAAAAGGAGGGGCGCACTTCAATGAGCCCTGACGTGAAACACGGCGGGTACATAGCGGGCCAGCACGCGCCGGTACGCAGGGAGACCAGGTACGCGTAAATGCGAGACGAGCAGCGTGTAAGCGGAAAATACAATAGCATGGGAGTTACACGCAGCAGTAGTAATAGTGGATCCAGGATTTCCGATCGGGAGTGGGAGGGGAGGGGGCGATCAGAAGGGGTGCCATCTGAGCCAGGGGGACACAACCTATCAGGTGGGCCCCAAATTCTATCGCGGGGCCAATACTCGCATCTTGAGAGGTGAGGGAGTGGAAAGCGGCATTTCACTTCAGGGAGCGCCATGGGCCTTTCTGGGGGGCGCCGTGGCCACTTCAAGAGGCGACAGTGGTTCGATTCGAGAGGGACAAATGCCTCCTCCAGCTCTTGCCTCCTAACTCCGCCTTCGTACAGTGGTGAGCGTAGATCAATGTATTTGCGGTCATAAAAACATACAGAAAATGGGTGAACAAAAAAATAAGGCATTATATCGTACAATAAATCGCGTGACCTGAGTAATGAATATTTTTCATCTCTAATATATGGCAAGTCCTGTTCGTAGGTGTTTCACAGAAGAAGGAATCACTAATCTGTATCGCTGAGCGAACGCGCGAGCTGGCGCCGCAGTATTGAAGATTTTCCCCGATTGGATTTGTTTTGTGTTACAACGGCTTGGAAGAAACATCCAAGAACATGCATATGGATTTCACTCCGCTGATGCATCAGCGTATTTTTCCTTTCCTCCGATCAGAAGTTAGCCTGAAGTTAGTGGCCCACATAAATATAGGAAGATGCATGAAGATGGCCTGAAGTTCTGTCCACAACATAGCCGGGGTGAAGAGTTAACAATGGGCACTCGGGTTGTTAGCTTGTTTATAAGAAACTTTTCAGTGGATTACATTATAACAAACTGAAAATGGGGATCATAAAAAGCGAAAACAAATTAAAATCTGAATTTTCCAATATAAACCTTTTATGCAGCATATGGGAAAACAAAAGGCAAACGTTTAATATCTGTTCAAAAATAAAATGCACCTGATCAAGCTTGGACTTGATCATATCATTTTTAAAACAGATAAATAAACAGATCATGTCCTATCATTGTACAAAAGCTAAAAAAATTCCCACTTAAAAATCTGAAAGTTTTCTTTTTCAGAAGATATCGATTGTTTTATTCTTTTTTAAAGGCCAATGAAAGGCTCGATGTTTTCTGAAAAAGAAAACTAACTGAATATTTAGACACGCCATGTCTTAGCCTTTGTACAACGATAAACTATGATAAACTGTTTTTCTTTAATGACGTGATCAAGGCAGTTAAGACAAGGCGTAAGCAAGTGTATCATTTTATAGATAAATCTTATGCGTCTTCTTGTCTTCCTTTTGATATCTGCCGACCAATTTACGCTTCAGAGATTTCAAGAATACGCACGCATATGCACAATGTTAATTGTTCATTCAGCCCATCTTTCTGATAACCAATTCACACCTTCTGGTCGTTTCTCCCCGAACCGTTAAAACTGGCAGAAAAATTGCCAACATCTTGCCTACATGTAGGTACAGCATTATAATTTTGAGTCGGTCTCCCTTAAGCGTCGCCACCGGAAAAAAGCAAGGAGGCCAGTCAATCTTCAACCACTTGCTGACAAGAAACTTGCCCCGCTAGAACCAAAAACTCAACGAATCTGTTCACTTGGTTACCTCCTCACTGGCTGGATTTAAACTGTCCTGATTATTCCCGATCTGGCAGAAATCTGGACATAGGGATGATAGTACAGGGGCAGGACCCATTCCCCCTCCTATGTTGACGCGTATGATATGCTCCATATTGCAAACCATTATAGACGATCTCATGGAAGAAGCATACATCTTGTCCTTCTCCTCGGCCACACCGGAATGGAAAACCCAGACAGAATGAGCTACACGGTTGTTTATTGCACTCCTGTGGCGACATACTGATTGTCTGGTGAGATGCCTGATTAGTACCAATTAATAAATATATCAATGAGCAATATATTTCTGATTGGTGAGGGAATCAGGCAGCTGTGTTGTTTGTCACCACTTCAGTCGATAACGATTCACAAACAGTCACGCACGCAGTGATGCAATTCGAGCTCCGTGATGCAAGTAGCCAAAGGTGTATTAGTCTCTGAGTATGATGAGCTGTGCTTTGCGCGTTCCCGCTGCTGTCCTGAATGCCCGCCTCAGCAGCAGAGGAAGGGCTAACATCATAGTGGGACGATGTGTTTATCAAATACTTAAGATGAAGTGATCGATGTTAGTGCAAATACACTGCCCTCTGGGTGTGATGCCCAGTGGGAAAAACGGAAAAAGTTGTGGTCATATTAATTTATGGCCCTTCTAAAATGGGAAGGCACTGCAGCTTTCAAGGCTTGTGGTTAGCTGCATTTCATAATTTGGACCAATACCATACATTACTTACACTGCCAATAGTTCGTATCTGCGGCCTCCTGGAATTTTCATCTTCTAATGATATATCGGCGCAAGTCATGTGATGACTACGGTAGTGTTTCTAAGTGGTGATGTAACTCCAGGTGGATGTTTTGTTCGGATACTTTGCAACAAAAGGAGCTCTTCAGGGTAGTCTTAAATTGTTTCGTAGGCTGTTCGTAAGTGTTTTCCCGGCGCCGGTGAACGGTCTGCTATGGCCGTTCATCAGCGCCGAGCGGTAGTGGCCCCGTTCATATCGCCACTGAAACATAATCTGAGAAGGATAATACTTTCTGAAATATAACAACGGTGGGGTTTAAATATGGTTACAATGTAGCCTGGGTCACTGCTATCTATATACATGTTCATTTGTCGCTCTGATTCCTCGAAACGAGGTGGCTAGGTTTGTTTCATGTGTGTTGCTTAACAATGTGAGTTGCTAAAGTATACTAACGGCGGTGTGTGATAGGTACAGCCGGAGTCTGGCAATAATGAATTCGGGGAGGTAGAGGGAATTCGGGTAGAGGGAGGTTTGAGGTGTGATTCATGCCTCCACTCGGTGCTTTGGTCTAATGTTAGGAACTTGACAAAAAAATGGACCGCGGCCTTGGGCCTAAGGTAGAGTCGGCTACCTTTTGCTATGAATGTTATAATGTTTCCCGAAATCGATTGGGCTGTAGATACTGGTGTGCTTTGAATGGCTTGCATTTGTCTTTTATCAGAAGTCTGAAAAATGCACACCGGGGTGTATCTGATGTGACCGAGGCCTTCTGTGGGAAGTTCAGCGGGGCCGGCGGAGGTCGTATCGGTGGTGACGCCGCTGCAGCGGTGCACACCCTTCAGCGCAGTCACCTGCAATGTGTTCGAGGCCCAGTCGGGCACAGCTACCTCAACCTGCCTGCACAGTTCGTGATGATGACGTTAAATATGACTCGTCAGTTTCTTGTTTCGCAGTTTCTCTTGCCGATCGGGGGCAGGAGTGGTCTTTGGGCCTGGGAGCCGGCATATGTGACCATGGTGTAACTTTCTACAGAAAAAAGGAAAAAGATCGTGGAAAATATAAGGTTTATTCATCAAGAGCTTAAGAATCTTGAGCAGCAGATGTACAAAACAGCAGTTCGCGCCGTTCAGTACTGCACAGGCGGGGCTTCAGGACAGACGACCTGCGGACAGCACCCGGGGTACTCAACATCCCTCAGACCATCCACAACCTCACAGCCCGGAGAAGCAGCCAAAAACCCACAGGGAAGCCTCGCAGCTTGACCCTGGACACAGGTGGCCTGTTGGCAGCCCGGCAGGGTCCACTTGTCGTCGTGATTGAAAACTCTGTCCAGCTCGGGCGAGTAGCACTGGTCGGGCCTGGGGCAGGCCACCTTCGGACAGCAGTCGGGGTACTTGGCTCCCTTCGAGCCCTGCTCAATTCTACAGCCCGGGAGAGGGCCCAATGAGCCACAGGGCAGCTGCGCTGTGTATCCCTTCACACACTCGGCGCTCGTGCACCCAGGCAGGGTCCACAAGTCGCCGTCGTTGAAAACGCGGTCTAGCTCCGGTGAATAGCACTGGTCTGGACGCGGGCGCACCTTTGTTGGGCAGCAGTCCGGGAACTCTGTGCCCGCGCCTGACTCCAGCCGACATCCTCCCTCAAACTTGTCAAGAGCCTTGCATTCTTGTGTCCTCACCTCTCCGTTAACGCAAGAGGCGCTCTGACATTTGGGCTGTGTCCAGCTCTCGCCGATATTGAAATACTTATCCAATGGGGCCGAATAACAGCGCGGAGGGGGTGGAACTCCGTATTCAAAAGCGGTTGCTATGACAACCAGCACCAGCAGGCAGGCGGCAGAGTTATGCATGATGGGATTCTTGATGTGCACCGTCAACGCGTGGAGCAGACTAATGGGTGTTGTTAATGTTAGCGCGCAGTTTATATAAGAAAGGAGAGCTGCAATATTATCGTTGAAGGTATGTCATCGATGGAAAAGCAATACCCGCCCAAACTAGTTACTCTCGGCCAAAACAATTAACCGAACTCCAGAACACCACCTGCGTTCTATTTGAAATGTTTTCTTATTGTTGCATTGGCTTCTGGAATGATGAGCAAAAACAAAAACTTCGCAGACAAGCCCGCATTAAATCCCCAAGCGGCATTGGTCAACACCACGTAATGCGCCATTGAGCACATTGGGTGTGCCACTGTATGGACTGTCGAGCCGCAAGGGCCATGAAGTCAATGCATCTATCTCTGCCACCTCCAGACTAAGAGGAGCAGTATGAAAGGCTGTGGGGTACCACCGAGCAGAATAACACAAAAACACTAAATAACGAGTCCAATTAGCAATCGACAGGAAAGGACAAGATAACGTCTGACAGTGTACATCAGAGGAACCCGCAGAAAGGGGCGGATCGAGCCGACAGGTTTGGGTCGGCAGACTTTGGCTGGATGGGCCGATTATCACGAACGTTCTTCTATCATTTACTTCTCTCGATGTTTTTCTAGCACTGCTATGGGTACCACATTCACTTCAGGGAAATGTGACATGTTTGATGTCCACGATGCGTGAGTGCCTTTAGAGAGAGAATGCTTCGCCGGAGAATGTCGCTGTGAGCTCTCCCACCGTCAAGGACATGCCCGGACGCAGGTGGTGCGGAATGTTGGATTTCAGGGTGACTTTGGCTCACTGGCAGACGCAGGAGCGCCGTTGGGGGGGGGGCAACTCGGGAAAAATCGTAAAACATAGTGTTTTTTTAAGAAAATCGGCCAAATTTTCGCCATTTGGGGGACCATGGACCCTTGGTCCCCCTCTAGATATGCTAGTGTCCTGGCTCACGTCCGATTTAAGCGGAAAGGCAAAGGAAGTGAAAACAGTGCTGTTGATTTCCTCTTGAGTTCACTTAACAAAAAATTCGGAATCTGTATGCCTTTACTGTTCTTTGTAAAGATGAAAACTTATTAATACCAAGTCATACAACTGTAGGTATCTGCACCCACCGAGCGACAGGGTACGGACTTTCCAGAGGTAGGGCGGGGAGCAAATGCGGAGAAACAGTCCAGACAAAATTCTAAATGGTCTCAGAGAATGAGCGAGAGTGGCCTTCTACCAGTCCCCGTCGCCCCTAAATCAGAAAGTAGACCCAGACTATGATTGAGGCAAACTGTTTGACTGAGATTGGAGTACAACAGACTGAGATTAGGTTCTCCAAAGATGCGCAACGCCAAGATGTATAAGCCAGCACCTGCAGGAAGCGACATTTGTCCACTGGCAGAATAAGTGTCACTATCGCGCGGGCCGGTGGGGCCATGAATCCCACTTTCAAACACATGAATTTACCAAACTCAGGCAAATTGGTAATACATCGGAAACATTTCGATGGCAGGACAAGCCCAATGTCAAAATGATCCCACATTCGAGGATTGGATGGTAAGATAGTGGGGGAATTTTTCATCCGCAGGGGGTTAAAGAATCACTACCTCCCACCCCCACCCCCACCCTCAATACTCAACACTCAATATATTCCGTCGAGGTCTGCAGCAACAGGAGCTTTTCCCTTGATCACCTCAGGGATGATAAAACAGTCAAGGTTATAAGAGCTAAAATGAGGAAAAACATCCATACGATGATCAATAAGAGTCAGTTACAACACACACACCACGCAACAAAACCTAAGTCACATAACGCTTTTACCATAGCCCATAAACCGCTTTTAAGTTTGATTTGAAATAGTCTGTACCAGGTAAAAGAGACAAGTGACAAGTTGTGTATCGAGCCAACGCCGCGATGACAGAGGCGGCGTTAGTCCGTCTCCGTTCGTATCCGAGGGATACGAACGGAGGCATTGACACGGCGTGTGTTGTGGCCATGAACATTGTGAGCCAGCTTACCAATCGTCATAGCGAAGCCCTCCAGCACTCCAGATAAAGCAGCACGCTCTATGGCAAAAGCTGTGTAGTATGTGATCAGTTGCCGGGCCAAGAACTAACGGAGTCGCTCTATAACCTCCGATATGTGATCATATCTGCGTCGTTCCGTCAGCAAACGGGCACAGGCATTCAAATTATTTTGGATGCCATGCACCTGTGTTACCCCAGAGGAGCCATACACAGGGGTGCACTAGCGTACTATAAATATTGCCAGTGATTCAACTACTAAATTTAGAGAAGGGGTGGGATCATGTGCCGCACATGGCGCAGAGCCATGAGAATACCAGTGCAGTTTTTGGTGATGAAATATAAACGTGCCTGGGATGTAAAGTGCCGATCGATCATTAAAGGAAGATACGCGAAAAAGTATTATTGTGGTTTCTTGCTATTTGGAAAATCCTGATAACGAAACTATCAATTATTTTTGCATCTTCGGCAGAATTTTGGGAGGCCTCTTACTTATTATCGAAATGGGTTGACAGTTTCGATAAAATGCCCATCACTTACCCATGCCCATACCCATCACTTACTTTTCGAAAACTAGTTTAAAGTTGAAAATTCATGTTTTTTTTTAATAGAAATGTTTGTTCTCCTGTATTTGTATTTGAATTAATTTTAAAAAGTTTTTAAAAACTACAAAATGAATTAGTTTGCCCTAGAAACGGAAAAAAACATAATTACACAAGTCTTCAGCGGTTTCGTACCTCGGGTCTTGAGTCATTTTCTGCTTCGGCCCCATGTTGACAAAACTTTTGCGTCAGATAGGTCACGTGACCCCGGTTTGAGAATTCCTAGGCTTCTGATTGGTTAATTCTGATTTCTTTTAAGACCTATATTTCTGTTTCAAAAGAGTTTTGGAATGTTGTTTTTCTAAAGTATTTTTTTCTGTAGTAGTCTAAAGTTCTTCATCACTGTTTAGGATAGATATGACCTAATTCTTAGAGAAATTGATAGCCTTAGCCGTGTGTACGTCATATACATCGATATGAGGTGTACCGGTAAAGTGGTCTAGAAATGTTGACTTTGAGAGCAATTTTAAGGCGTTTGCAGGCCGAATTCGCAAAAATGAGAATAAGACTTCTGAAACAACTTTTTGTAACCTTTTGATATAGCCAATACAATTTTTTTCGCGTATCTCCCTTTAATCCGAGACTTGTGACGACTCACGAGTCGGAGATGGTGTCCCCGCGGACCGCGGTAATTTAGGACAACCGGACGCAGATTGCGGAGAACCGGATTGCAGATTGCCTGGGTGCCTATCGCGACCATCTGCGTCTTTTGAGGGTTAACGTTCATGTCATTGTGGCAGAATAAGTTAAAGCACAGCTGAGGGCATTCTCCATTTGCGATATCACTAATACGATATCATACTTGTGTCGTCTCTATCACTCCTTCTCCCGTGCACAAGCTCAGGGCATTAGCGAACAGTGCGTACAAGACGCAACTGAGGGCTCCTTCCTGAAAAAATCCACTAGAAAAAATGGCACGCAAAGCAGGATCTGTGATCACATGGAGCACTGTCTCTGAAGAACACATTTTTCTGCAACCATGTTGGACGTTAGAAAAAAACGTTCTTCGAAATACTGTGTTAGCTGTTTTAGTACAATACGTTCGACGAGTTTCATTATTGCCGGAAGAATGGATACAGGCCAAGTATCAGCTGGTTCCACACCTGGGCTCAGCTCAGCTGAGCTGGTTCATACCAGCTCAGAACCAGCTCAGCTGGTTCATCAGCTGGTCTTGCACTTTGGGTGAGGGTAACCAATGCATGTTTCCATGTCTTTGGAACACGGCCGGAACTTAGGTCAAAATTGACGACAACCAGCAGCACGAGCGCCAACCCTTCTCATTAACCGCTGAGACGTGGCTGAATGGCAGGTACCAATGATTTTTGCATTTATTCGGGATTTATAAATTGATTCATTTATGAGATTGTCGATCCATTCACTATGTGAAGTCCGAACGAGAACGAACGCGTCAAATATTCGCTGATTAACTGAATTATTGATGGATCACATCTCATCTCGGTAGAGTAATTAATTTTCACGGTATCCTGAGACTACAGGATGTTACCCATGCCAAGGTGATACGAGGAGGATTTTACGGCTGGTCTGCGTCCCAGACAACATGGGAAACCATGGAGCTGAGGATGGAATATCTTCCATTTCCGCATCCACCGGCATTCGGCTAACCTGGAAGCCGACCAGGTAGCCGAGGATGCCGCCAACCAGCACGTTGGCGTTCCCGCGGCGTACCGACATCATTCCTGGTCTCTCTCTCTCTCTCTCTCTCTCTCTCTCTCTCTCTCTCTCTCTCTCTCTCTCTCTCTCTCTCTCTCTCTCTCTCTCTCTCTCTCTCTCTCTCTCTCTCTCTCTCTCTCTCTCTCTCTCTCTCTCTCTCTCTCTCTCTCTCTCTCTCTCTCTCTCTCTCTCTCTCTCTCTCTCTCTCTCTCTCTCTCTCTCTCTCTCTCTCTCTCTCTCTCTCTCTCTCTCTCTCTCTCTCTCTCTCTCTCTCTCTCTCTCTCTCTCTCTCTCTCTCTTCTCTCTCTCTCTCTCTCTTTCTCTCTCTCTCTCTCTCTTCTCTCTCTCTCTCTCTCTCTTCTCTCTCTCTCTCTCTCTCTCTCTCTCTCTCTCTCTCTCTTCTCTTCTCTCTCTCTCTCTCTCTCTCTCTCTTTTTTTTTCTTTTTTTCTCTTCTCTTCTCTCTCTCTCTCTCTTTTTTTTTTTTTTTTTTTTCTTTTTCTCTTCTCTCTCTCTCTCTCTTTTTTTCTCTCTCTCTCTCTCTCTCTCTCTCTCTCTCTCTCTCTCTCTCTCTCTCTCTCTCTCTCTCTCTCTCTCTCTCTCTCTCTCTCTCTCTCTCTCTCTCTCTCTCTCTCTCTCTCTCTGCCTTCGTAAAAATGCACTTGAATCGTCGTTAAAAACAAATATGAAGGCTCTTGCACTCGTCGTAGTACAACATATATTCAACACAAAACAAACCCCAACAATAAATGCAGAAAACAGCAGTTTGCGCCCATCAGTACTGCACAGAAGATGTTTCAGGGCAGTTCACTTGCGAACAGCAGCCAGGGTACTCAGCATCTGGCGGGCCATCCACAACCTCACAGCCGGGCAGAGGGGCCAAAAGCCCGCATGGAAGCTGCACTGCCTCTCCGCGGACACAAGTGGCCTGGTTGCATCCCGGCACAGTCCACTTGTCACCCTCATCAAAGACTCTGTCAAGCTCGGGTGAGTAGCACTGGTTAGGCTTGGGACAGTTTGTCTGAGGGCAACAGCCCGGAAACTCGGCATCTGGCGGGCCCTCCGTTACTTCACAGCCCGGTCGGGTGATCAGAACACCACACGGAAGCTCAACAATCTCGCCCTGGACACAGGTAGCCTGCTTGCATCCTGGCAAGGTCCACTGGTCACCACTTTCAAAGAATTTGCCAAGCTCGGGTGAGTAGCAGCGGTCAAGAATTAAGAGAGGCTCAGGACAGTTTTTCTGAGGGCAACAACCCGGAAAATCGGCATCTGGCGGGCCGTCCGTTATTAAACAGCCCTGTTGGGTGCCCAGAAAACCACATGGCAGCTCAACAATCTCGCCCTGGGCACAGGTAGCCTGCTTGCATCCTGGCAAGGTCCACTTGTCACCATCTTCAAAGACTTTGTCAAGCTCGGGTGAGTAGCACTGGTTGGGACCCGGGCAGCTTGTCGTGTAGCAGCAGCCGGGATACTCGGCATCCTTCTGACCCTGCACTAATTTACAGCCGGGTGGAAAGGCCAAAAGGCCACAGGGGAGCCGCGATGTTTTCCCCTTGTCACACTCCGCCCTTATGCATCCCGGTAGGGTCCATGTGTCACCGTCGTTGAAAGATCGTTCCAGTTCCCCCGAATAGCACTGGTTGGAAATTGAAAAGTCCACCTCAAAAGTTGTTGCTATGGTAACTAGCCCACAAAACAACGATATCTTCATGATGTGAGTCTTGATGTGGAGTGTGCACCGCTTGAGAGCAAAGCAGACTGATGATGTTGTGTCCGAGGACGTGCGGTTTATATGAGACGGGAGTGATGGCCCCATGGCCAGGAATTACGTCAATCATGGGAAAAACCTCGGCCGAAACCGGTTCTCTTAGCCCAAAGCAGTCCACTAATCCTCAGAAAACTACCTGCGTTGTATTCGGGATGGGCTGGTGAGCATTCTGACGTTGGATGCTGGAGCCGTTCTGGAAATGACAGCGTAGCAAGGCAGGCAGCCTCTCGGCGGAACGATTCCAAACACGGGAAAAGGAATGCGCATCCCTCCGTAAGCGCGCATTCTGTGTGTGTATTGGGGTTTATAGGGCGCTTTCAGCATCTAGGCTATATCGCGCCCTAAGCGCGCATTCTTTGCAACAAAGGGAGTACTACACCTTTATGGGATTTAACTGATACATCAGTATTGAAGGCCATACCAAAACCCCGCTGGTTCCGTTTTTTTTTTGTTGCCCCAAAGTTCACAGCTTGCGGAAATGCAAGCGTTTCCCAACCGGAAGATAGCTCTGCCGCGCCTCGCCCTTCCACCAACGGAGGCTTGCAGCAGCGCCAGCGTGCGTAGGATTCGGAGCGGGTTTGGCGGGGCCTGCTGGGTCAGGACTGCTCTCTAAACACAGCCTATTTCTCTACAAAATGTGAATTTTGGGACCAACAAACGAACTTTGAAAAACTTTGCCATTTAGGTCAGTCTTATTAAACCCTTCTTCTGTCTGTTTTCTGAAGGGTCTGATCTAACCCATCTTAAAAATTGCCTCAAAATTTATGTTTCCAGTAGCTCCAATCAGAGACGGATCCAAGTGTGGGGTGAAGGGGGCGGTCCCCCGCTCCCGTACAGCGTGGGTACAAACCGTAAATGTTGGACCTGAGCGCAAAGAATAGGCCACCTGAAGATGGCTTGTACCACCGCGAGAACCCCTGATTTTGAATCAACTACCTCTGGCATACCACTGGGCGCCTCACTTCAACGTGGACCGCCATCTTCGCCTTTTAGCCGTCCTCTACCTTCTGGTTGGACACATCAATTTTCATGAGTGACCGCCTTTTTCAGTCCCAGGGCGCCCCACTGCGACACGAACCGCCCTCGTCCACTTTTGGCCGTCCCCTTTCTGCATTATTGTTCATACTTTCTGCAGTATTGGCCGCTCTTCGCAGCCAGTTGGGCACCCCACTTCAACGTTGGTTCATCTCTGTCCGCACTCTAATTTGAGGTTGGGCGCCGCTATTTCACGATTTGGTGTCCTGTCCAGCCCTTGAGCACCCCGCAGCAGCACACACCGTCCTCAGTTTTCAGCTGGTGGTGATAGTTGCCTCGAGTTAATTGAGTGTATGCTTTGGGAATTGATCGGTGTCATATTCTGCTCAGCTGCCACCCAGGACAGCCTACAGAGCGCTCATGTCCGCCCAATGTGTGGCTGTGCAGTATATTGCAACGAGAATACGATGTAATATGGCGGGTAGCATTGCAGTATGAGTGTGCTTTGTGTAAAAAAGTGAAAAATGTAAAGCTCGGGGGACGCACCTGCAAATTTTTTTTGCGCCCCTTCGCAACCCATCCTCCCCATCCGCAAATGTGTACATCCCGAACGTTTCGCCCTCATGTACTATTTTGTCGATTGATAAATATCAACTATACGCTAAGGCAGTAAATTGGGAACAGAAAATGGTTCTAGAATATTCAAAATGATTATCCCTGTCTGCAGGCAACTTTAGAATGCATGTTCTTTTTGGCTTTGAATGCGTTGTTTAATACATGTTCAGCGAAAAAAGCCAACTTTAGAAAGAAGTTTGGGTAAAGGCATCCTGTTACCAGACGATGGTGCCAGAGAGACTTTGAAAATTACCGCTTTCACTGGCGATGCTTTTATCATTTTCATCGGCATTGTTAGAAATAGCATAGCAAACAGCCGAGATCAGTGTCCAAAAGGCGTATTTCATGTTACCAAAACCATTCCCAAGTTGGCCGCCGCCCACCTTCCTCTAGGAAATACTGCATCCGTCCCAGGGTCTAATACCTTGATTCCAGCCGTAGAGTGGCAGACCGACTCACTAGTCATTGGCAAACAAGCCAAGTACCGCTTACGTGAAAGTAAGCCCAACCACGGCTAATCTTAGCACGAACAAACATACTTGTAACGAAAACACCAGTAAAAATTAACGAAATCAATGACTCAGTCCAGAAATAGGGCTGGCGCTGACCGTCTACTCCGCCGATCGTCTACCACGACCGTCTAGCACTTCAAATCAATGAATTAATTACTAAATTAATGCAGTTCACTTATATGGACACATAATCTAGGAAACTAAGTCCTAATGAGGGTCTGCCACCAAAGAAATACGAGAAACCAACAGCCCAATTTAGCAGCATTGTTTCAGCTATTAAAGCAGACGCCATCTACGGCATATTGGAGGTAACATCAATGAAAGCAGCTGCACCTGCGGGCTGAATGGCTCGGTTCCTACGGCACACAGTCCCATCAGTGCAACGGATCCCATTGGTTCTACCTCCACTGTGGACGATGGGGTGGAAACATAACATTGGTGGCGATTACAACTTTTGTCCTCCATTTCGCATCTGAAGAATCCACAACAATCGCCTATGGTTTTGAACAGGATGATATACTTGTTACGAAAAATCAAGCGGTTCTGCACGAATGTAAATTGTACAAAATGGGCCATGTGACAACTCATTTGTCAATCTAGCCACCATACTTGCTGAGTCGACTAATTAATCAGAATCGAATCTGAGTCGACTCAGAGTCGATAAAATTTTGCTCGAGTCAGAGTTGGGTGGACTCACTTCTGGACTTGAGTTGAGTCGGAGCCTACTCGTTTGCTCGACCATTTGAGTTGAGTCAGAATCGGAGTCAGAACCGGGAGCGTCGGTATAGTGAGCTGGGCCGGCGAGGAGAGACCGGACTGGAGGCATGCTGGCTGTAGCGGACGTTGACACGGCCGCCGGCTCGCGTGTTGAGGCGCCGTTTGACTGGCAATTCCTTCCTGTCCGTTAGCTGCCTCCAGAACGGTGAATGCGGCAGCGCTCTAAACACAACATAAGGAATTATGGCACAATATATGATCTATCACCCTGTGAAAGGTCCGTTCTTCTTTGGTCGAATGTGTCATAGCGCTGTCCTAAATCACGTGTTTAAGTAGGAGTGCTTGACTTACTCTACTGTTCTCTCGAGAAGGTAAGAAAAACGGTCTCTTTAATCTAGGGCGCAGAATACAGCTTACCACACTATTGGCGAATATATCGTCCTTTCGTCGCATATGCCACTGTTGTACTTCAATAGAGAGCTGGATGTGTGCGAACGCTTGATCTAGGCTGGCCCGACAGCCTATTCCGGCACATTATGGGGGAGCGGATGCCGGCGTCTCACCGACGTGCGGGGGACGCCGTCAACGTCCACCAACTGAGGGCAGGTCACTGGAGCCGCTCAACACAGTACCTGCACCGCATCGACCGCCTCCCACGCCGCCTGCCAGCAGTGTCCCAACCGCGAGTGCCCGCCCACGACGCATCATGTCCGAGAGGGGCCGGACACCCCGGAGCATGTCCTGCTTCGGTGCCCCAGTCTGGCGGGAGCGAGGTTTTGCCTATTCGGCACCATCTACCCCGACCCGACGCAGCTCCGGGACGGCGGGGCCGTGGCGGCCTTGGCCCGCGGCTACCGGACTCACCAAGAGCCCCTGGGCTACCGCCGGCCTAAGGCCGGCCCGGGGGAACAAACAACACCAACAACACTTGATTTATTATGCTGTTCTCTTGAGAACATTGCGCAAAGTTTGAAGTCAATTTTATACTGGTGGAGGGGCGCGCAGTAAGCTGAATCACCATTAAAACCTAACATGTAAAGCGAACTTTGCGGATCGCTTCTTTAGCGACTAGCGATTAACTAATGATACAATATTCAGGGGAGGTGTTGTTCAAGATACCTTTACTTTACAGTGTTGTTGAAATATTATGTCAGCTATCTATGTGATTGAGGAGGAGATGCCTTTTGGTCTTGGAGGTGCGGATGTGATCTTCCGGAAAGGGGGAGAGGCTCACCGTTCTCGGGTGCTCGTCTGGTGACTGGGCTGTGCCGGTGGGTGCATTGATGATGGTGCAGTACCAACCATCCGCCCTGCACCCTGCAGGGCCGCCCCATGTCCCCTGCTGAGCTCTGACGGGTGTGCCTTTCTGATGGTCGGGACGGGCCGGAAGTTGCTCTTATTTGATCGCGCTTTATTTAGACCAGGGGAGGCTTGAGTCGGTTTCCACCTGCTGCCCTCTAGCTCATTGGCCTGCGCTGTTGATTCGTGTGGTGCTGCCCTCTATAATTCTATCCAGTGTATGGCTTGTTTCCCGATGGCGTCTCCGTCGCTACCGGTCTTCGGTCTTCGCCTGCCCCTCACCGAGATATACCTTTGACCCCGTATTTTATGTTTTAACGTTCTAGCAATGGTGATTGACACAAAAATTTTGTTCTCCAATTGCGTGTTTAGTTGTATAATTGTGGGATTGGGTTCATTGGGAAGCAGGGGGGGGTGGTAATAAGCTAATCCCTTAAGTGGGAACAACCGGGAGTCGGCCTCCAAGACATGAGCCAGAGTTGGGTCGGCTCAACATCTTAATTTGTTTAACATATGTGTAAAAAAGTTTAACTTCTGGAATAAAACTAAAGAAGTGACCTTTTTGAGAAGTAAGAATTTTAGAGCATCTAATGTTCACATTTTGTTATAGCAAGTAATTTACTATTTCCATATCCCCACTAGACCAAGTCAGCAAGGAATGAAGGTGGGATTCTGAGCCCGGTGCCGGGACTTAGCCTGGTCCCGGCGGGACTCAAACCAGGACTGCTGCTGAAGGGCTGAGACTGTACCGGGACCAGTCACTGAACAAACGCAGGCACGTCAAATATACGGCTTCAAAAGCACACTTATTTATCAGCCGTTTTTAGTTTAATGTTAGCAATAGTCTCTCAAAATCATACTGCTAAGAGTGTGTTTTGGCCCAAATTCAGAATTCTTAAACATTGAGTGTGCACAGAATATATAGCCGTAAGCTCATATCGTAATACACTTTTTGCAAGCCGCACCTATAATACACTTTTTGCAAGCCGCACCTATATTTTCTTTTTCCGCTGGGGGCAGTGGAACTATGCTCAAATTGAGGGGTAGATGTTACGATGGAAATTTCCTCGCATTACATGGTGATTCCCCCACTCCTTACTCCAGCACGTGCATAATACAAAACAATTGACTAACAGTAGAAAAGGATATCGCCAGCGCCAGCGCATTCTACATTCGTGCAACATTATTGACTGAAGCATGAGGGCCTGCTTAAATGACCCCACACTGCCTCTCAGGGGTCATACGTCTATTTTTAAGTGACCTTTATCTTCGGAGGTTTTCGAAGAACACTAGGTGCCTGGAGTTCATAGTAAATTCTAAACTTTTTTAATTCTGTTCAAGTTATTGCGGGTTCGGCTTTTGGGATCAAAGGCTCACTGAGTCATCAAGAGACTTGGCACGGAAACTCCGACTCAACCATCCGAACAAGCGATTCCCTAAATGACTGGTTAATTTAGAAGCCAAAGTTTAACGTAACACAAAGCTCAGGGGGCGGCCGTCCCGCTCAGGCCACCCTCTCTCCAGTCAGTTGCCAGCCGACCTACGCCGGGTAAATATTGAGCACCACATCGTGTCAGGGGAATGGATCTCAAGTTTTCACCGGTGCATTGCCACTGCATGGTTTTCTGAACGGGCCGGAGCCCAACGCTCTGCCAACTAAGCTACCGGGCGGCAATGGTGATGGTGATTTACGTGGTAATTTTTGTTCACTCCGTAATCTGGTACGTTTATAATGCATAACAATTAACTAACAGAAGCAAGGGGTACAATGTAACGTTAACACAACCATTTCCACATTTCGTGGAAAATTATTGATAAAGCATGGGAGCCTACATAAGTGACCAAAGATTGTATCCCAGGGGTCATATGTCCAATTTTTTTGTCGGTGACCTTGAGACTCCAAAGTTTCCTGAGAACACTGAGAAGCAAGTTTTAACCTTTTCTTCCAATCGATCTTTAATTCCATCACTGAGACCTTCCCTGACTACGGAACGTTTGAACATATTTTTGGTGAGGTCACTTGGTCTTGTCTGGTAACCTGACCGAAGATGATCTGATCCTCGACAAAGCTGCAAAATTAATCAAGAACAAGCTGTGCCAAGTACGGAAACCTTGCGCGCCAACCCTTTCCTTCAACTCAGAAAAGCCCCAGTGCTAGCCCTAGTGCCTCGCGTGTGATCCATGGATGGTACAGGTGTCTGTGCCCGTGCAAAGTTGTGCTTGAGGACTGACTTTTCTTATCGAAGCAAGTCTGTGGATAAGAGGATGGGGAGCATGGTCAACTAGTCAGGATCGCTCAAGGCCATATCATCATAACCGTCATGGACGGATATGGATGCAGGTTGGGACTTCATCGGGTCACTGAAATACCGGAATTGGTGTTATTCGACTTAGGGTCTCTAAATCGAGGCATTGTGTCAAATATAAGCTGCTACCAACGATTTAATGGATTCATTTGTGTTCCTAAGACCTCTAGATTTGCCATACAAAACAAATCGTCCTGGTAAGGGGGCTTGATCATCGCACTCAAACTAACTCAAATACAAAATACAAACGGGATTCAATGTGTTATGAAATGATCCCGATCCTATTTTCATCACCCTTTAGTTTGGGCCAAGAACGATGTAAATAGGTTGAAGAACCTAGCACTTACGAAAGATGATTAAAAACAGGAGCATGAGACTCAGGCTAACCCAGCACAAATCGGATGTTTTACTTTTATTTATTCAAGTTATTCCCAGCAAACCCATCCAGTGGTGAATCTAAGATTCCAGTAAGGAGCGGGCGAAGCCTTATGACGGTGGTATCAACCACCTAGGGGACATTTTTGTGCATTTTGAGAGGCTGCATCTCGACGCGGTTTTCCACGTTTTTTACGGGGTGACTGTTTTAAAAGTCCTACCGGGAGGTAGTGGAGTAAATGGGGCTAAAGGGATGTCAGCGTCCTTCGAGGAGTGGCCAAATAGCGGAACGCGGGTCGCCTGCGGCTGGCAGAAGACGAGAGGCAAACAATGGTGGAGGATGAAAAGGAGCCTCTGACAAGATCAGAGCTAAATAATTGAAACCTTCTAAATAAAATTGAAAGGCGCTTCAATCAGACAGTCCTACGTTTTAGGGGCGTTGAGGGCGCGTGCAGCGCCCAATACAGGCGCCCGGGGTCCACAGAGGGCGGCTCTACGGACCTCAGGGGAAGAGGATTCTGTCCCCTTCGCCCCCTTGAATCTGCCCAAAATGATACTATAGATAAAGTCACAGACACCCCAAATTGAAACCACAGCTACATGTCATATGGGAAATATAATTGACTACGAGTCTTATATATTGATCACAGAGACGGAGAGCCATTATGTGGAAAGGTTCCAGGAAGATTCATGCACATAACTAAACATATCATTTCGGGCTACTACCCAACAGAGAACAAGACAACATCCGGAAATGCGCATTAAAAGAACCTATTCGGAGACAGGTCCAGGAAAGCAGTTTGGATCGCGTGCAACACGGGTATAACTCGGTGAATATCAAAGAAAATCCGGTTTCGTTACCTGGTCGATGATTTTGATCGGTATCACGTCATCGACATCATCATCATTGTTGGAGTCTCAGGGCGTCTCGACTACTTACGTCATTTTGAGTCCATAACAGAGTCGATGTATTTGTCAGTTAGGATAACATACCACGATGCCATGTCGCTACGACGGTTTATTAGATGTTAAGAAAGGACCAAGTCAACGGATAGGCAATGCCATCACTTGAGTGGATATTAAGAGTTTCAAACCGATCGGCATCACACTAACACTACTGGGTAGCTGGGTGGAGCTCACGGCCGGAGCGGCAGATCGCCTCTGAGGAGAGCAGTCGTCGCACCAGGATTCCAACGGCACCCTCCTCATTACCCGGAGCAGCGTCAAGGGCATCTCAAACAGTAGTAATCACGTCATGCGTAATCTCAGAGTGGCATCTAAGGGCGGATTTAGACTTGCGGTGGAGGGTGAAGATTTCAGAGGGACGACATCGACTTTTCAACCCATTCCTGTCCAGCCAACGCCAGGGGGCTATTGCTAGAGTTTCTCAGCTAAAGCACCGTGCCCCGGTGCCCCCCCCCCCATTCCGCGGTCTATATAATCAGATGGAATATTCAAAGAGGGAACATCACAAGTAAAAAAAGCAATTGGAGATGATTCTTTGTATTCTTAGCCTTTGCCTTGGTAGCGGGTATGAACCAACTTCGCCGTGGTGATTGGCAAAGACCATTGCCAACCACAAGATTAAGAGGCCTTAAAAGAAGCGGAATAAGCAATCAAAAGGTCGACTAAAACGCCATCGAAGTTACTTCTGTCAGTTTTTCGTCATGTCAAAAATGAGATCACTGGATATCAAATTAGGTCAAAATTTCTGAAATAAGGTGTAAATCTCAATGCCCGCTTATTTCAGGGAATAAAACATTTAGAAACATGTATTCAACGTGTAACGAAAGCACTTAAAAATAGTTTTCATTACAGTGGCATCCATTTTCGGTTCCAGTTAAAGGCTAGGGCTTTGCAGGTCACTAAAAATCGCGAATTTTAGTATATACCTTCGGGCTAAAACATCAAGCAGTCTCGATGCATGCACTATTTGTCCGACCTACGAGGCAATATAGAATAGTGCTCCCACAGTTATTAAAAAGTTTCGTTCTTCACACATATCGATAGAGGCTACTAGGGTCAGGTTAAGTCCAGATTGAGGTCAATCGAGGTCGATGACGATCCGGTACGCATAACATTGGGTGTGTACGTTTTCGCTGGTTACTTCCAAACCAAACATGACAGGGCTATTATTGAGGCAACATTGTAATCCTTCTTCAACATGAATCGAATGATGTACAGTTCCATCGTGCTAGGGCGAAATTCAACGGTTGACATGACCTCAGGTGAACAAATTGACCTACAGTGACCTGGTATGGTCATGATGTAGGTACACTATTCTACTTACAGCGATAATTAAACTCAATGACAGGAAAATCAAAGCTCTACCTTCGTTTGGTCAAATGCTATTGGACGAACTGTCGGAAATTACTTTGACCTCAGAACAGCGGCAAAATGCGATAGTTTATATTTTTCAGCTTCAACCTCAGTAATCATCCCAGAACGCATGACATTGAAAGTTTGATGCTGATTTGAGACGTACGTGGGGAAAAATGGACCTTCCAAAAATTTGCCAGAGGATTACAATGGAGGAGGTCAGTGTAATGATGACCCATAAATGACCTTAGGTCATCGATATTGAAAACTCTGTTCCCACATATTGCGGTACTCGCTAGTCTCAATATGTGCTATGGACCTAAACATACTCTCACTGCGGTCCAGTGTAACTTGTAACTAACATACAAATCAATAGACTGAGCACCAAGTACGCATAACTTCGCAACGCAAAGTGGCGCACCTGTCATCCCATATCGAGCACGCTCCATTATCAAATCTGAGCAGATAAATCGGTCGTAATGATTGCGGAAGGCAAGGAGCTGGCATTTCTGGCAAAAAACATGTTCTGTGAAAAACCCGCTTATGATCGGATTACAGCAGTTAGAAGACAGCAGGGAAGCCACAAATTTTCCGCCGCACTAAAGACTCAATAGTGAGAAGAGCTACATCACTAACAGCGGCTGCATGGTATGATGCACCAAAGCTGAGCGCTGGCTCCAAATCAGCACTCCAGAAGGATGAGTATTGAGCAGGGTGAATAGGGACCCCATTAGGTTTTTCATGCCTGGTGGCTAATCAGTAGTTAACGCTGTAGGAAACTACACCAATGGATCCAAGGGGGAGTCAAAGGGGCCATGGCCCATACCAAAGCCTAAATTAGTATCGTTTTGCCTTCCCAAAAGGACCAAAATTTGCCGTTTTTTACAACAAAAAAATACTTTTTCCGATTTAATCCCTCACAAAGTTGTTTTGGCCCCCTCCAAAAGATGCTCCTGGATCCGCCAAAGGAAAAATGTTTATCTACAATATTCACAATTTTACTTTAACACGCGGGTGCAGTTTTCTCCTTCTGAGTTGTCTAGATTTTCCAAAGGCTTTTCCCAAAACACAGGAAGTTTGCAGGTGATCATGTCGGGGCGGCAAACACCGACAGGGGGCTGGTGTGTTATATGCGATTGCCCAGGGTGGGAGGAACAACTTTTTACGAGTCTGGGTTGCATCAACTTTTCCATGAACTACTTTGGCATCTAGAACACGAAAAAAGCCACCGGAATACGCATTTGAAGAGCAACACATTATCTTTCTCACGCCAAACGGCCCCGAGTATCTGAGCTTAGTAACAGCCGCATCAAACCACAAGTATAATACATGGAAGCAAAATTTAACTCCCTAACATGAATGCCGACTTCTGGTAAAAATGGTGTGGGGAGCTGCCTCCGACAAGGCATCATCTTTTTTTACTTCAGATTTCAGCGCCCAAACAAAACGTAAAAAAGATGGCATCACCAAAACCTAGCAAAAGCCGGTTCTAAAGACCCCATTCACTTATGATATCTAAAGCTTTTGGTGCAACAAAATCCGGTCTAGCAAAAGAAAAGTAAAAATTGTAGCCCTGAAAAAACTGGTCATAATACCTAGCAAAACAGGCAGAAAGACGAGCGTGAATTTGCATGTTATTCTCTTCCGGAGGCTATATGTAAGAAAACATGAGAGCAGACAGCTAATTTCTGTATCAGGCACTGGAAACATGTCAGGATGAGCAGTGCTCCCCACAGTTGGTACTGTTCCTGTCTACCCCAAGGTTACCGGCCAAGCCACTGACATAAAGCCAATAATGGCGACTAAAATCACTGAGTGCACCGGCATTTGAGTTGAAAATGTACGCTCAGACAAAACAACACTAATCATATGGTTGCAAAACAGTCTGCGTCTTATACAATATGTATAGAGGTCAGCGGGACCAGGTACTTTAAAATCCGATAAAGATGGGTATTGAACGCGTTATTGCCTATGGCTCCCGATGATCTTGGTGTTGCGTGCTGGCGGATTGAGTCAAAGGGCAAACATAATTAGGCTGTCTCTTGAACCCTCTTCTATTTCAATGTTGGTGTCTTGCCTTGCTTACCATGCAAACATCGTTTGGATATGAATCTCGAATCCTCTGAATGAATATATATATATATATATATATATATATATATATATATTACTATTTGGTCTCCTGACCCAGAGCAAAATCTGGCACTGCACACACTGTTCATCGAGCGAGCCACACATTGGGCAGCTAACTCGACCAAGGGAAAGACGTCGAAACACAACACTCTCAGAAGAGGGTGAAGACTAGGTCTGTGCACACATTACAACCAAAATTGGAATTTGATGGAAATAATAAATGAATGAATAAATAAGATAAACCTAAGATAGCACCTGGCAAGCGACACCAGACTATCACCATTTGGCAAGAAGTCCAAAGGTGGAGGTAACCTTAGGGGCTAAATCAGTGACTGGAGAAGCATGTAGTACAAGTCCAAATCGTATTTCCTGGAGGCACGTCACACGAACAAGCTTAGTTACGACAGGAAGCGGAATTCGCCTTCTCACACACTGGCGGCGCAACTGAGGGGGGGCACCGGGGCACGGTGCCCCATCCCCTAAATAAGACATTTTAACACTAACCCTATTGCATTGATTGGAAAGAAATAGGTTGAAAAGTCCATGCATCCCCCTAAATTCGGACATTCCGCCGTCACTGTTCTCCCTTGCAGTTTCATTTCATTCATTCTGCGCCGACGACAGAAATCTATTGAGCGTGATATAGTCCTCTGATGGATTTTTTAGCAGCAAACAATTAATTACCCACAATATCAAATAATTTTCACTATGAGGGAGGAAGTTTTACACTTTTGGTTCATCCCAAAAGGGAAAAATTAGAATCAGGGAGATGGTTATGCCGTTTCGGTATCAGGGGCGTCAGGCTGACCTGGAAGCCGACCAGGGAGCCGAGGATGCCGCCCACCAGCACGTTGGCGTTCCCGGGACGCAGGGAAGGCAGCTTGTTCTTCAGCAGGCTCATCGCCATGTACGTGCCCGAGAATGCTGCAGCAACAACAACAGGCAGTTCAGTGTCAAAACTAGGGAAAGGGGACGACGACGTGCCGTCCGAGCGAAACTCTGGAGGGAGGGGGCGAAGCCTCTTGAGACGTCATATGCCACCCGAAGGAGGAGCCTTTAAACAACCCAGGGAACGCCCTCTCGACGCGATTTGTTATTCGCACGGATTTCAGGGCTCGTCTGGAATAAACGGGGCTCATTTTGCCAATGGGGCGCTCCTGTCTGGAGAGGGGCGGCAACATATAGGTGCGCGGGAGTCTGCAGCTGACAGCAGACGGGCGGCAACAAAGCAAGATGGCGGAAAATGGGGCGCCCCTGCCTAGGTCACCTTGTAAAGTAAACTCTCAGGCACCTGTAGCTGTCTTCGTATTTTAAATTTGTCTATATGTCAGTGTATGGCACTTCCGGAGACCACGGGAGGGGGAGAGGTGGGGCGCCGTGGTCCTGAGGTAGGGAGACAGCCCCCTTTCGCCCACCCCTTGGACCTGTCTCCTAAGACATGTCGAGTAATTCCGGGGGATCCATGCATAATGTTAGTTACGACAACGGATATCTCGTGATCAAAGATGATTTCATGATCCAAGCACTTAGAGAAAAGCTTTCAAACTACAAGATAAGCTTTCAACACAAGCATGCTTCAGCGTACTTGTGTTTGTAGAAGTTTCCGAATTACGCTAGGCAACAGAAAATGCTGGACAAAGCTTACATCAACCTGTAGCATCAATCAATCCAACAATAGGAACATTACCCATTTAGGTTGAACGCCCAGAAAGCCCTAACGAGTCACGTACAGGCAACACCCACACTGTAATCCAACAGGTTCTCCGCTTGATGAAAATATGACAATTACTAAGATCAGATTCACCTATATTCCAGGATTTAGCACAGCACATTCCTTTAGCATGTGATAGCCTCCAAATTTACCCCGATTTAGCACCTTGGTCCAGGGAAATGTTAGCGCAATCATCAATATTTTCGCTTGTGCCCCGAGAGATTCTAGATTCTACTGCACAAACTTTCGCGACAAACTGTTGTGGAATCAATACATCTAATTTTGATCTTTTCATGCGGCAGCCTTTTGCGTATATAGGTGGTGGCTTGTTATTTCAATTTATGGTCAGACTGCCTGTTGAAAGATAGCGAAACAGCACTCAACATGTTCCTCTAACGGTCATTTTTCGAACTAATGCTTATCCCACATCACCAATAGAGCGCGACGATGGACCGCAACGACTGCTACAGCACCTGAGAACTCACTTAGAAATGTGCCCACAACACCATTAAGGATGGCTCTTGAAACACATTCCGTGTAAGACTTCAGGTGAGGAAACTGGTCCTTGTATTGTTCATGCACTTCGCTTATATTGTTCATCTTCGCGGCACGCTGTGAGGCCGGAAATCTTCAGACGAGACGCACGCCAGACCGGTCTGGAAGAAAACGGAAGGCAAGGATCACAGGTCTGACATCATATACATATACCTGCAGCATATGAACACAACTTTTCGGGAAAGGAACAGGGACGTTATTCTATTAGCTCAATGGGAATACGTCCCTACTCATACAGCGGCCCAGAACTACGCCGGGAATTTTTGCATGCCTGGAAAATAATTTTAAGATCCCATTCGGTCAGCCTCATGACGGTGCCTCAAATGTTTCAATTGTATTTCCAAGAGTTCATGAAAAACTGTTTCGAACGGCTGCTAAAGGAGCCGTGCAATTCTCGTTATGTTTTTGTTTACCGTCAAATTGCTCCAGATTTAGTCCGTAAACCACCGGGGAAGTGCGTGATGGACGTTCGTTAAAAGTCGATTACGGCTGCACTTTGCGATTACGGACGTACGCCACGGCATGGAAAGCAAGTTGATAAATCTCAACTTACTCCGACACGAGTATGTTTTCAATAAACACGATGAGCTGCGCATTTGTCGTTGTGTGTGAGACAAATGTATTACCATTATTTGGTAAAACTTTACCCAGAGGCGAATTCATGTTAATTAAAGTTTAATGTGCTAAAGGTCACCCTGGTACCTGCATTGGAATCCAACCCACTGCACTGGTAAGACGCACGCAATAAAAGTCCGTGAAAAAATGTTCGGGATTGGTTCCACTGTGACGTTTCGGCGCCCAATAATTTCCCTGGCGTACGTCGGCTGGGCCTAAATCACCGAGTGACCTGAGCTGGGAGGCAGTCCCCATGCTGTGCAGGACGTTTGGCTTTCAGCTGTACCTGCTGGAGCCGGAGCTATTCAGACATGTTTCTACAACTAATTCTCAAACATTGTAAAATACCATCGGGGCTCAGGTGGCAACATTCATCCGTCGGAAGGGCAATTCTATTTTCTTTATTTTTGGTTCCTGCTTTCTTGATCCTTTAATTTTGGCTCCTGCTTTGCACCAAAAACCTAATCAAGGGTTTAGAATGGTCTTCAGCAAGGGGCAACAAAGCCCTTTTCGAAGGCTAAATAGCGTTCGGTAATCCAGGAAGGGCTTGAGACCAGAAAATGGGCCCCGTTTGTGTGTAAAAAATATCCAGCTGCATACTCCAGACCCATTGCTTTGAAGAAAGACATTTACATAGATTTTTATTTGACTTTGGTAATGCTCAGAACGCTGAAGACTGCAGTTCCGTTAAAAGTTGCACGCAGACGCAGCAGACAGCCCTACCTTCCCACTGTCACTCCACCGTGCCATTTGATTCCAAATGCCCCATCACGGCTCACAATGAAAAGGAGCACCGATGTCCAGTTTACGCATCTTGGTAGACAACACTTGCCAGAAAGTCCTATATCCACTACATCTTCACAAATACCCAGGACCAGTGGTTTTCAAACACAACGCGAACAGTGCCGAGTTGTATACTACAGCGGATACAAGTAAATACATCACATTGTCTCCGCGCGCCAATATTGAACCATACCCGAGCACAGGCCCACAAACAACACAAAATTGAACAGATCTGTGATAAAAGACACCATGCGTCTACCGTCGAAAGGGGCAGGGGGCGCTTAACCGCGTTCCGTAACTGGACGCTGTTTGCGGCAACAAACACAGTGAGATCTGGCTTGTTTGTAACATTAACTCCTGCCTACAACACGTTTTTTAACGGAGACGCGGATATTTGAAACACCAGTCTCGGAGATTTTAGGGTGCGAGCCGTACCGTATTCTGTAGGTGTATAGTGTACTCAAATGTTTAAGGGCTTTTATCGAGCGTTTATAATTGCTGGTTCCCGTTTTCTTGTTCTTTTGACTCTTAGTACATTGCAAGGTGTTAGCTTCAGGACTTAATCCATCAAAAGGCTTTATCGGCTCGTCGGTGATATATCGATAAAAACTCAACAAAGCAATCAGTGCAGCACACTGCAAACACACTGGTCCCAGAGTGACTAGAGGCCTAGGGCCGTATTTCATGCATCTTCAAACAGATGCAAACTGGGCAGGTTTATAAATTTGAATTAAACCCATCTACCAACAGGATTTCTACTATCCAGCTCGCATACCTCAAACAAAATGTTTTTTGCATCAAGCAAAACGTC
This sequence comes from Lepas anatifera, assembly GCA_034440635.1. Taxonomy (NCBI): domain Eukaryota; kingdom Metazoa; phylum Arthropoda; class Thecostraca; family Lepadidae; genus Lepas; species Lepas anatifera. The sequence continues at coordinate 396,717 of JAOTON010002140.1, read as the reverse complement.
CAAAACAGTAGTTTGAGCGCAAGTTTACGCACAACACTAGACAGTCCACCACACCATCCTTGCTCGAAATATTCACTAGAAAGCCACCACGAGAGGAGCAGAAATGAGCGACAGCCCTCCGCCACTACAACAACACTTAAAAAATGCATCTCTGAAAAGCATGTACAATCATGGTTTTGTCCAGACGTGCACTAGACAAGTGAGATCAGTCTCACAGAGCGTCTTGTACCGGCACATCCCCAGAGAGGTCTCCTGCACACCGGGCTAACACAGTGTCCCAAAACTGGTTTTGCGCTAGGGTGCTGAGTGTAACATTCAAAATTGGAAAACATAATCAGCGAGTGGAATGTTCGAAAGTTACAATATTGTGAGTCAATTAAAGCCCGTATTCAAGCCCCAACTAAAAGTTTAGTAAAAGACTTTTCACCAAATTTCCTCGCTACCATAGTTTTGATGAGTTCATATACACCCGGATTATTGAATTATGCTAAAGAGGGCACAACCTGATGAGTGAGTGGAAAATTCAGTATGGATAACGTAGAAATGAGGGGAAAATTAAGCTAGCCTGAGCGTCGCTCTCTACGCAGCACCCTGGGATTTGGAACACTGGGCTGATTAGAACACAGGGGATGAATGGAACACTGGGCATCCGAGCAGTGTATGGTCTTGTGCTGACTGCGAGAGTTACGGGCAGGTTCTGTGTACCCAGTGATTGTGCCACGTGGATTGAGCTTTGGAGAAGGAACAGCACTCAATTTGAACGTCCAACATGAAGAGAAATATTTAAATATGTATGCGTTCGTGATAACAAATTGGGTTGTCAATGGTCAAGCTCCGCTTTCCTTATCTAAGTTTCTCGACGAAAGTATTCTGCACCGAGTGAGGAAATTTCAAGGAAAATAGGATAATACTAATCGTAGAAAATTACGCGGATGAATTGTTCTTGCTGTGGTACAGTAGTTTGTCACTTATACTTTGAAAAATTAATTTGCTGTCGATGTTCTTCAAATAACTTCCGATAAATGAATCTTAACCATAAGATTTAAAAAAAACATCTAGTAAAGCTTTCTTCGAGTTATTCTCTTCATACTGATAACCATGATAACGATGATGACTGACTTCCATTACCTAACTGCAAAACGGAACCTCAGTGAGAGCTCAAGACGATTAGAACATAAACAAACGTGATATCTAAAGAACCCTGTTGAGGCCGAGGAAAACTTATTGGTCCCTGGACTTGTACCTTAAGACCCCTATTTTAACTAAGTACTCCGCGAGCATCTAGAGTCAAAACTATTTCAATCAAGTCATATTTCTCCTTGAGGGTTAAATAATACGGCTAACTTAATGCAAGAGAGGCAGCAATTTAGAATCACCAAAAGTTATGGGTATCAGGCACCGATTACTACGAGGAAAATACAACTGAAAGGCAGATATTTCGTGGGAGATTCATTTTGATTACATTTATAGTACTGACCGGGCAAAAGACCCAGCCACGAGTGCATATGGCGAACTGCTACAACGATACACCATACAGGTACCTATCGCGAGTTCACAGTCCAACGGCACAACCCTGTCCGTCACCCCGCGCCCCCGTAAGTCTCCGTTAGGCCAGCTTGACGCCGGGGTGGGAGGCGGCCCGGTACCTCCAGGTCAGGCCGTCCGTCTCAGGTAAGTGCATGGACGGCAGCAGCAGGTGGCGCCAGCCCCTGCCACCCGCCTGCACGCCCAGAAGCGTCCGCCAGTTCTCCCGCAGTCCCAGGTCGTAGGGGTTTCGGTAGGCCCTGTTGAGCGCGCGCAGCCGTTTGGTCTCCTTGCGGTTGATGTGAGCCTCGATGCTGGTTTCTCCGCGGCCGATCAGCCTGCCGTGCCACAGAGCCAGGCCGCCCAGCGCCAGGAACACGCCCAGCGACGCCAGCGACTCGAACAGAATACAGAACCGTCGGCGGCGGCGCGCCACCGCCTCCGGCGGCTCCTCCGTCGGCTCAGGCTCCGCTCCCGGCTCCGGTGCTGGCTCCAGCTCTGGCTCCGGCTCCGCCGAGTAGTACTCCTGCCACAGCACGCCCCAGCCGAACGTCATCACGAACAGCGTCCCCAGCGTCATGTACAGCATGTACATGTAGAAGAAGCGGTGGTTGTAGTGGCCGACGCACTGGTTCAGCCACGGACAGTGGTGGTCCATCTTCAGCACGCACTTGTTGCACACGGAGCAGTGGTGCGCCCGCGGGGTTTTGGGCGCGATGCACTTGCGGCATATACTGGCAGTCTCTGGCACCATGGCGCCCTGGGGCGGGTGGCCCGGGGATGTAGTCAACGCGCAAATGTAGTGGAAGACCACGTTAAGGAGGATCCAGTGTCCAATGACAAAGAGGACGGCCAGTACCACCGGACTCCGCTCGTGCCAGTACGGAATCCCGATGGTGTAGGCGATGTAGACGAAGAGGGAGGTCAGGATCATCACAGCTCCGACGAAAATGGGCCCGATGGCCTTGGCAAAGTTGTCCACAAACCAGAACAGTGGTTCCATGAGAGTGTCGAACACATAGTCTCTGCTCAGGTAGATATTGCCACAAAGAGTTCGGATTGAGTAAGACACCATATGCAGCTTCAAGCGGATGTATCTTGAAACTCGAAGTCTGGAGATCTTGCTCATAGTGTAGTCTGCAAACCATGACAGAGGAGTCAACAAAATGTCCGGAATTTACTATGAACAAACATTGGGCTGTTACACAAGAAATGACGACAAGCGCAATGATGTTTACGAAAATGTTGTCCACGAAACAGAAATTGATATTAAGACATGATACGTTAAAAGAAAATCATATGCAGGTGTTGATTTTTAGACCCTTATTTACAACCCACTGTACCCGTACAGCCCAGATAGGTATGACCGAAATTATGTTGACCTCTGTCATGCTTTGAGAACTCAGCTTCTCCAAGGCTCACAGCGCAAAGAATCGTCTAACGAAGTAGAACATAGGTATTCATGCCTTAAAAAATATCCATTAGGGGACGTTCACATGTGGCGTCCCCCCCGGTCAGCAATCGTCAGTAAATGGCTGACCCCGTACCCTTCGTGTCAGCAATCATCAGCAATTGCCAGAATGTCCCACCCCTTTCGTCAGCAAACTTTTCCTCTGCTTCAAAACAATAGTGAAAGGCGCCAACGGTAAAGAAAACAAGATTTAAGGAAGTTCGCGGGAATTTCAGTTTCAGATTTTCGCCTTATTTTAATTTTGCGACACATTCAGGCGCAGATCCGGTGAAAAAGAGCACGTGTCGTCATACCCTCCCCAACATTTCCACCGATTCAAAAAAAAACATACGTTGATTCACGATGTTGAGCCCCGTTGCCCTCCCCCTCCAAACCACGGGCCTAGATCCGGCACTGGATATATTACTACAATAGTGAGTAGGAGCTGACTTAAGTCTGAGAAACACAACTACCTCCCGCACCAAAATAAAAACATTGCGACTATCCTAATAGTTTAATATGGATTCAATGGGCAGAATTTTCAACAAACTGACCAACTGAAAGGATCCACCGATCTCTCTGGGCCCCAATTAGATCTGCGGAGAACTCACTTAAAAAATACAGGCCAGGTGCTGATTTGCCCTCCCAATTTACTAAGTTTTTCTCCCAATTGTGACTGAACCATTTTTGGTCCTCTTTCTGGTTCCCAAACTTTCTTATTTTGTTCCCAGTGAGGAATAGACCTCTTTTAGGCCAGAATAATTGCAGAAAGCTTGTAGAAAGCTACTACAGCCCCTATCTAGCCTTTCTGTGCATAAAAGCAAATATCAATGCAAATATCTAAGAAAAGTGCATAAATATTACATTTTGATGAGCTCCCTCACAACAGTTCGAAAAACACTAAAACAAACACTTATGGCATGAAATTCGATAATATTTCGTTCTCGGGACGTCTTCAGATCGATGTTAATGAAATGCTGGAAGCTCAGTTGAAGTTAAAAAATTCACAGTCATGAGTAAACAAAACAACTTACAAGTGATTCGGTTCCATTTAAACTGTAACCCAGTATCGACCGGAATTCAAAGAGCATTTTCGTATAAAACCAACATGGGAAGTATGTAACAGGAAGTGCTATTTTCATTAAGAGATGGATTTAGTGCCCGGATATGAATGGATTCTGCAATTTTTTGGTTAGGGTGATCTTAAGGTTTTTTCTCAAATCTGTACGGATAGCGGTTGTTGAGGAAGCGCCATGTTGCTATGTTCCTGAGAGAAATGGTCGCGGAAAGGTGTTTCTGGTGTCGAATTTAGAGCATCACGTCTATGCTGTTGAATCAATTTAGTGCTCCCCTACATAGATGAACCTCTTTGTGCGATAGTAAACTCCCTAGTTAAAAAATTGAAACTCAATATTCGTATATCTTGGCAATGTAAAAACACCCTAAAAAGCAGCCTCGTACGATCAGATATCTCAGCACGCCTTCAGGTAAAAAACTTGCAATACCTACGAATCTGGTTTAAAGGGACCGGAACGCAACTGCTCGGAGGAACCTGCTAGCGCATATTGCCCAATAATAACCAAGCGAAGACTCCCGGTAAATAGAGCTCGTCAGAGAACGAAGCCTGCAGGCCATCAAAGTATTCAAAAAAATTTCCCATTTGCCACAAGTGTATATGTGTAAAAGTGCATCATTCCAGCACACCTGCTAGAAGAAAAATATAAGCCCCAATCACTGATCAGAGCATCTGGACATCAAACCCATGCTGTCCTCTTGTCCTCTTATATGTGAAGTTGAGTTTGGTGTTACTTGAAGAGAAGCTGGAGTCTGTATGGGCCTATAACACCAAAATACATCTTGAAAAACAGTTGGATGTGCTTGAACGAGTCTGAATGGAAATGAAAAGTATTTTGTGCCATTGCTCAAACATTTTCATTTGCCCAATACTTATTGAAGTTAGTTCCAGCTATGATCAGAAGAAAACATCATCAAACAAAGACTAGTAGAAGAGATAAGATGTTTAGGAAAACTGTCCCAGGCTGCCAGCGAGCAGATCATGATATAATTTCACCCATCAGTTTTCATGAGTCAGAAAGATTATCTACTTAGTTTCCATGGTCAAAATGTGATCCAGGTTGGACTGCATATCAGTATACATTGTCATATCAACAAATGCTTTTTCCAGCACTTCAGTGAAAGTTTATCTAGACTTAGTTTCCATGGTAAAAATGTGATTCAGGTTGGGCTGCAAATCAGTATACATTGTTACATCATCAAGTTCTTTTTCCAGCACTTAAGCACAGACAATGCTATGATGCTGGGGAATCAGCATGTGATGGACTTCATTGGTAGTTTAATATACATCTCATTTTGGCTACAGGGCCTTGGTGCTAGTTATGTAAAGCTTCTCTTGACGATGAAAATAATTATCGTAGCTTATCTGATCACCTCCGCATTATGGTTATGAAACTGGACGTTTTCATCTACTATAACTCTTAAGGCTCTTTCACTAGTGTTTTATAGTTCTACATCACACATGTGAAAAACCTTCCCTGGCTTTATTGTCCTGGGCAGGGCACTGCACACATGTTGATATTCAGTGGAGGCTGTCAAAGTTTTGTCCTGTTTATTATGCTACACAGGCCCTATCACAGACCCCAGGTAGTCACATGTGCTGCTCAAAGCTAACAGCTGAGTCAATGAGTTTTATTTTATCTTCAAAAACCTTTGCTGTTCAGTTTGTGTGGCAGTATGGCATTGATGAAAACAAATAATGAAACACAAGGGCCCTTATATTGATATAGGGCCCTGTAGGATTGCATGGATGGGTATTGTCCAGCCCAACAATGTCCCATTTATAACTACTCCCTGTCTTCTATCAATAAGGCAGGATTTGCATGAAGTTATGACTTGCTGACTACATAAGTCTGAGCTTCCAGTTTATTTACTAGTCATTAATGGGGGACAGGATCAAGCCTTTTTAAAATCCAGGTAGGTATACATCCAATGTGTTCATTTAGTTGTGGTTTAATTTCTGTTTGTTCCATTGCTTTTGTTTGCCAGTTTCATGTTTGTTCTATCGACTTGCATTACTTCTTGCTCTTATCTTGATCTGACAACATGCTTGCTTTAGTACCTTACTTCCTTCTGTTCTGTAGGTACTATCGTGAGAATAAAATGTCTTTTTTCTATTCTGTTGCTCCCTATGCTTGACTTTCTCATACTCTTTTCACCGTTTGAAAAGAGTATGAGTATGAAAAATTTGATGATGATTATGATAATGGGTGGTTAGAATCCAACTACTAGCTCCACATTTTGAAACGATGCAGCAATTGGGTTTGTCAAGACCTTGAATGAAAAAATGCATGCTCGTTTGACGACAGTATTTAGTTGTGAGACAAGTGATTCGGAAAGTGGAACACCACCTGCCCTCTCACCTTACCACCTACCACTAGGATTTGGAAATGGAAGCCATGATGGCCTGCTGGCCCGTCACTAACGAGCTCAGGTATAAGAAGTCAATCTGGTCATCTCAGGACCTAGGCCTGAGTGAGATCATTGAAGTTTGCTCATTTCCGGGATCGTAATGGTCAGTCTGGAACGTCATATCTTAGGAGCACCAATGGTCATCAAGTCTGCCGAAATGATTCAAAGTAGGAGCATCTACAAGAACTGGCAGGGAATTCAGTGTTCACTATCGAACACCAAATGAAGCTCTCGAGTTCTACGCAGCTGAGGCTTCGCAACTTCCATCGATGCCCAGTGGAGCAGAGGTGTCAGATGGAAGAACGATTTGGGTCTGATCAATAGTTCCGGCAGAAGTTGGTAACCGACCATATCACACCCGAAGTACAAGGATGGCAACTGAGCTTCCTAACCTCTTGTGTACGGGAGACCTGAGGAGCAACCAACGGGTACACGACGCGAACCTTTCACGGTCTTCTCATCGGCTCGGTTGAAGGGTCCCCAAGAAGCATTCCCATATTCAAGCAAAGGGCGGACAAGTGTCTTGTACAAAGGGTAAGGTGACATTGTCAATGTGGGCAAACGAGCGTCATACTCAAGAACTCGGTCGCTTGACCAGAGTTCTGCAGAGTTCTTCTCTCCCCTCAAAAAGAAGAGCGAAGCACCCCCTACGACCCCTTGCTATTTCCCTGCCTCTCTTCTCCTCTTCTTTTCTCTTCCGCTTTGCCTTTTTTGTTCCTTATCTCAAAATTGCGGCACATATGCCGTAATCACGCAACATACGTCACGGTTGTTCATGAATATAGAGAAGAACAGCTGATGCACTGTAAAGTACTTGTGTATCAGCTGTTTTTTCAGATGTACGCAATGTTTGATTTTGTTAGAAAACGGTTCCATGTATAATATAAGAGTAAAAATGGATCATTTTTGTTGTTAGATTCCGAAAAATTGTATCCAAAATCTATAATTTTTAGGAATATTTCACAGAAAACAGTATGTGGCTTCTGGCAACTTCCAGTACTTTAGGTGTAAGCCCCAGAGTGAATTCTTTGTCACATCTCTAAAGACATTATTTGCCTTTTGTCACTCAGCAATAGAAGTTCGTCTCCGATGCTGTTGGCAGAAAGGTGAAAGCTGCTGCGTAGATATCAAAATTCTTAAATTTCTCAAGTGAGGGCGTATATAGCTCATTTTAAATTGTAGTGCAGTGCTTTTGAAGCTTGGTGGTCAGGAGAAAGCTGGTTGAAACTCTCGGGGATCTCTTCTGCGTGGTTGCTGTTTTCTGCGGTGACTGGTAAGTGACGGCCATATTTCCCGATAATTTATCGCTCAGGTCAGCCTTAGCTTCATGATTGATGTTACGTGCAACCTCCTTAGTAATTTTCAAGGTTTGCATGAGTATTATTTCACTATGTGCCGTTTTGAAAGTGGTGGAAAATTGCCTTATGTATTCTTTAATCAGGATCCAGGGGCAAATGACCTTCAGGATCATTAATTCTTGGGATTTAGGACTTGTTACCATATTCAGTCTGTGCAGTCTGATTCATTTGAATGTGTGTGTTCAAGAAGTATTTTATCTGCTAGTTTGAGTTGCTGGAGCCTTTAGTGCTGTATTGCCTTGGAAGCTTGTTTTGTGATTCAAGAACATTATACCTACTTTTCATTGATTGCACTTCCAGCCATTACAGCTGTTATCTCTTTATGTACTAGCTCTTACAAGAAATGAAATTGCTGGTGGTCAGTCAGTAGACAGATGGACTCAGTGGGCATTTATAAGCTTGGATGCTACATAACGTCTAATCAATTGTTGGACCAAACAGGAGCTTGAAATTTGTTTGAGCCATATCATGATCTGATATAATATGATAGGACTCTGAATGAATAATATTGGAGGGTTTGTGCTTTGTTTTCTTACATGTTTTGGGCCAAACTCAGATTTCCAAAATAATGTTTTTCCCTTACCATATTTGTATCTGATTGGTTTCCTTCTGGCACAGAGAAAGGAATAACAAAGGAGTAACAGGAGGACAGATGAAACCACCCTTTTAGGCCTGCTAGTTCAAGTGATCATAGCTACACATTTACTCATATCAGAGGACTAGAAGTTTGTGCCTTCCAATAGATCAGACACAAGGGCTAGAGTTGGATACATCATATTGAAAAGAAGCATATATATATATAATATATATATATATATACCTACCTAATGAAACAAATAAGAGAAAATACAAGATCAGCACAGATCAGGTACTCTATTCCAGCAGAAGTAGATACTTTGTTTGTTTGTATTAACACTGATTTTAACCCTCTTTGGCATACATTAACCACTTTAAGCATTGGAGTATGAGCAATATTGTCAGATATGGTTCCTTTGAACATTGTTATCTTGGAAGCGCTAATGCCTAGATGCTTTTCAGTGCTGCTTTGGCCGCTGGTGGGTGCTGCTGGGGCGGTGTGTCCCAATACTAACCCATGAATTTATTTTACTTTTTTCTTTTTCTCCCCTGTTTCCCTCTCTTCTTTTTTTATGGTTGTTGAATACTGATATTGATACTGGTACCTTGATACCGACATTTTTACCTGTGAACATTGCTGAAATGTACCACTGCTTATATATGTCTCTCCGCCCGCTGCTCGCCATGCGCGGGTCTTCTTGCAGCTGCTGCGTGTCTGCCAGCTCTGAGACTTGGTTGTGCTGATTTCATTTTAAGGGTGTGTTGTGTATGCAGTGTGCTGCACCTGAATACATGTATGGAAAGTATATTTTGTAAAGTTTTTAAAGCTTAGTCATCAGAGAAGTAGTAACAGCTACATTTGTCATTCTGGATCAGATTTTTATTGGGCCTATGAGAGCTCAGAGTTCCAATCTTGCTTTAGTGCAATATGCCTAAAGAAGTTTATCTTGGAAGTTTTGATAGCTAGAAAAGGACATGCAAATGCATTTGTCTTCACATAAACCTGAATGCTATGGTTTTTACATGTGATGATTGATGATTATCTTGCATTCTTATAGTTGATTTTCTGTGATTTTTGAATTTTGTAAGATTACCCAGCTTTAGGAGAAGGTTGTCATTTTGGTGAAAGCAGATATATTGTGAGAATATTTTCTTTTATTGCTATTCCTTGTTTAACATCCTCGGGCTATATTTTCTTGTGAGCAGACATCATGTCTAGATATCAGTTGGGTGAATGAAATATTTTTGCCTGGGATACTGGGGGGTATGATATCAGCATGCATGCCTTATCAAATAGATATTGTCCCATCTGTACTACAAATTGTGTCTACAAAAGGGAACAGATTTTAAAATGACCATTGGAGCAAGCAAGGGTCTGGAATGCAGCATTTAAAGTTGCTAATTGATGAGGTGCTTAATTCAAAATGAAGGAGTAATTTGGAAGGAAGGTGCCAAACAAAATTTGGTCATGTGTGGGGTAATCTGGATGCCAAAAATTTGTATTCTTTCAAATTTACATTAGATTAAAGGAAAAACATCCTCCCAACATTGGTAATATTTTACTTTCCAATTATCAGGCACTTTGTTAAACATTGGCCAACATACATGATCAGAGTCACAAGATAATTATGGGTACTAGATTTGTGTTCTCCTGAATTCTCACTGGCTTAAGTTAGAAGTGACATATTTTCTAACCCAGATATTTCACTTGGCATTCCTGAAACTCATATTGCAGTGTTCCAGTGTATTACATGAAAAAGGTTAAGGGGAGGTTGCCAGACTTTGTGACCAGAAAAAGCCAAGTAATTGGCTCCAGGGAACTAAATTACATTGTATTGCATTCAAATGCAAGATTCAGTTGACCATGGCTTTTTGAAGCTGTATTGGGTAGTTTGGGGTATTTTTGTCTTTTTGTTTCTGCTGTGTAAGGCACTATGCTGGCATCTAAATATAAGTGAGGCATGCTGTTTTATGCACCAAGGAAATAAAATAGGTTTAGGTAGTGCGATGAGTTAGGTACAGAAAAGCATGCGGGCTTGTGACTTATTTTTCTCCCAAAACGTATTATCCCTGCAGGCCCCATATGGAAAGTGAGATTCCGGCCTTGCTTCAGAGCTCTTTGTTCTTAAAAAGTGTTGGAGCTCTTTGTTCTAAAAAGTGCTGACCCACTAAAAGTTAAAAAGATAGTGGGGTTTTCTCTTTTGTTTCCCTGTACATGTTTATAAAAGCCCTGCATTTCCCTGTTGGGTTCGTAGCTGGTGTCTTCTGCCCTTTAAACCCATCATCGTTTTTTAATTTTGTTTAAAGTGGTTTTGGCGAGACCAGTGCTGAACTGTGTGAAATTATAAGATTTAGGCAATATTTTTCAGTGTTTTCTTCTAATTTGAGTGTGTTAGAGATGGACCTACGATTTCTTAGTTCTTCTTTACGACATGTATGACAGTCACTTTTTATAGTCCTATGAGTGGAATAGTCGGCTGAAGTATAAATAAATGAACCAAAAGAACAAATAGCTGTTCGGCCCCTGCACCCCCGCATTTATTTTTCGTGCTTTTACTAATGTTGAACACTTTTGCCTTTTTTGTCAATAGAGAACTGGTTCATACACAGCCTATCATCAGGGTTTGGGCATTAGGTATGTGTTTAATATTGTGAGAGTGTAGTGCAAACATTTGTTATTCATGTCGTTTTTATCAGGGCTTAACTACGGGTAAACAAGTTTCCTACTAAATATAGTCCTCCATGATGACGTCATCGCCATTTCCTACTAAGTTCTAGGAGATTCTACTAAGTTTTGGAAGGATCAGCGGAACATACCAAGTTAGGGCGTATTTGGCAGCAATCTAGTATAAATCGAAATCAACTTGTTTCACCCATTTGACATTAACCTGATCTCAACGGCGAGCAGCGTATTTTACGTAAATCTAATGAAAAATCATAACACTTCAAAGAATTTGTTAAATGGGCATGCATTTATTTGATCAACTCTGGCCTACTCAATAGCCGAGAGAAATAAGTTTACCTCACTCAAGAAATCACCGGTGTTTATTGTCTCTGCTGTAGGTGCCACCAACAGCTAATCAAAGGTCAGAAATCAACAGCCAATCAAAATCGAGATTATCTTACTGCAAACAGCTGTTAGTCGAACCTGTCCTTATTTTGACACGCTCTGGAAAATTTGTAAAAATAATATTCTTCACCGGAGTTTTGCAAAACGTCTGATGGTTTCACAAATAAAAATCTTTAGCTTGCTCAACCATATAAGTTTGTTGATACAGTTCAAAATAGGTTATTTAGAGCTTCGAAAAAGTCAATTTCTCCAATGCCCGCATAGTAACTTTGTGCCTCTCCAGCCATGATGACGTAATGCTGCCAAACAACGAACGGGGTCTGGTTTTTATTGTTTATCCTTGTTGTCTGGTGGTGGTGGCCTACCCTTGTTGTCTGGTGCATTTTTTACTAATCACATGATCACTTTTGTATACACTTTTGTAACACTTTTGGTTGTAATATTCTAGGAATACGAATGTTGATTGCTGCTGCTGGAGATGCCGTTAGTACACAATGGCTTACCTTAGTCAGTTTCGAAGTGAGTGATATGACGCAATGTCTTCATGGTATCAACGCCTCACCCTAGGTGGAGAAGTTGATTGAATTTTGATTTTTCACTTTTGGGCCGCTTTTTCTTCTGTCGAATTTGCGATGTGCCTAAAAAGTACAGTATTTTCATTTTCTCGAAATTAGTAAGCTTTGTATTTGAGTTTGGAAGAAAATCACGTCAAAACGTTTAGGGATTGAGTGGAGACCCTAGGTATCCTTGCTGGAGAAAAAGAAAATGATTGTGACCGGTGAATTTTCATTTGACGTCTTGATTGTTTGAAACGTTTTTCCAGAGAATGCATAGATTCCACTTGTCTCGGCCATGCTAGCAAAATTATGCTCACGGTACAATCGGAGGGCGAAAGAACGTCATTGGGGCACGAAGACAGCTATCACTCATAAGGAGTGAGTGGAGAAATAAACTTGGCCGTACCTGTGCGGACCTAAACTTGTTAGTACTATACTGCACCTAACCCTAATCTACCCTCATCCGGTGTAGCCTGAGCTAGCCGGACTCTACCCACTCGGTCGTAGCCTGGTCTAGCCTTAGTTGTTTTTTTTAAATGTGTGGAAGCAAATGGAGTGCTTTGTGCAAATGGAGCTTCCCTCTTGAATGGCTGGCCTTGTGCCTTCTGTTCGCAGCTGCCTCGTTAATCTTCCACGGTTTGGTCTGGTGACACTCAGGTGACCCGGCCAGTGTCGAGTGTCCATGGCTGGCGGCCTCCACGGTGGTGTAATGGCGTGGAAATGTCTTGGGTAATGCCGCACATCCGTCGGGTGTACCTGTCGACGGTCTGAACACTTCCTGTACTTGACCTCTGTACAGGTACCCGTGTCGGTGTGGTGTTTCAATAAACATAGCCCAGGGCCCGTTCTTTTCACCATAATCTGCACTGCTTGAAGAAGAGGGGAGCTTGAAATGAATGGGCGTTCAAAGTACACACTTCACACAGTCCCACTGGTCAGGCTGGTGGGAGGACTAAGACAAAGTTTAGACTACACTATCTCATTTGATATGGTTTTTTAGTGGCCATGTATTAAATTCCTGCAACCGCAGTCGTTTTAAAGCCCATGCCCCTGGCTTGCACTATCTTGCCGACAGTCCCGGCTTTACCCTGGGGTAGGTCACTGAATTTCCCTGCGGCTCTAGCGCAGTTTAAATTGGCACCACAAATTCATTCTTTCTGCATGGTTCACGGTGTTCACCCGCTCTCCCGGCTGTTTCAGTTCTGCGGGGAGCCAGTGGCCGGCTGTGCGTCTGAGAGCCACTCTCTCCAGCTGCTCCAGCTGCGTGCGTGCTCCTGAGTCCCAGCGTCCGCGGCCGTCGGCCGCCTCCACGCCGGCAGTCCGTGTGCCCGGTGTTCGCACCCGCTCCTCCACCATACCGGCCAGCCACCGGCCCACCTCAGCTGTGACTGGGCATCGCAGCGGCAGCAGCACCAGCATGGACCAGGAGCAGAACCAGATGCAGTCGGCGCCGCAGCTGTGCGCCAACGGCTGCGGCTTCTACGGCAGCCCCAACTTCGACGGACTCTGCTCAAAATGCCACAAGGACATCGCGAAGAACAACCAGGCGCAGAAGGCTGATCAAGGTAAGCCACGTTAATGTAATGGTGGTATGATGTATGTGACGGTGTGGATCATTCAATGTTATGCATATATGTTTATTCATTTCATTTTCTTTAGACGGGTGGATGGGGAGATGCAGGCAGGAAGAAAAGCGTGCTAGGTCGATGATTTGAGATATTCCTAGAGGACCCAAAATCTAAATTTAAATCGGACGCCAACAATCTATCCTTCACGTTTGTGTGAAAAAGACATGTAACGCGTATCAGTGTCCTGAATGTGGTGCGCGACGTAGTGGCCTGCTCAGCCTGCATCCCTATTTCGATATGTTAAATTCGATCCGCATTGTTTTTATTCCGATGTGTGATATATTTTTTCATCTGTGATAGTAAGGTTGTTTATGCCTTAGTCCACGTGAAGGCTGCAGCCTTAGTGTTGCAGTCGTTAAATTATCCGTAATCAAGGACGGCGCAGAAATGAGATCCGCAGCAGTTGAATGTGCATGTGTTATGTCTTTCAGCTGCAAAACAGCTAAGATTAAATGAAAAAAGGGCACGCCATTCAGTTGCAACGTTTTCTTGTGTTGCGCGAAGTTATACAACCAGTTTTCCTTGTATCTGGGCTGGCGTTTGCGGTGAGGTGCGGGGCCTTTGTGTGACTAGCTTTAGCAGCCTGGCAACTACAGCTGTTGTCCTGACGGCTCGCTGTGGGTCACCTTAGAACCAGTTTGACCCGCGGCATTGCCTATCTGTTGAGTTCCTGATGGTGGGGTGGTTCACAATTCTCTGGAATACCAGCTGACCTGGCTGGGAACGTCGGCGGAGCTGCTGGAAGCAGTTGTTTTTCACCTGGCGAGGATCGTGCCTCCGATACACTGTGTACGCTGATTCCGAGTTTTAACCAGCCTGTTGCGCGGCGTTCCTCGAAGCGTGAGCCAGCGCGGGCTCTGTCGCCGGGTCCTCCCGCGAACGGTGGCTGGGTTCCACTGTGACCGGTCGGCACGGCGGCGTGACGTCACAGCCGGCCCTGTCGCGTCACAGGAAACTCTGCCCCGCCGCGAGTGCCAAGTAGCTGGCTGCGGCCTTGACTGGCCAGCGAACTCGTCGTTTCCGGGTTTTTAAATCGTCATCATGGCGGCGAAGGCCGCCTTTGATGATTGCCTGGTGGCAGTATGTCTATTGTCCAGTCCACTGGTTTGAATACGGAGAGCAAGCCGAGAAGGTTCACCAACCATCCGAATCATGGCCGACTTATGAAACTGGCGGGGAGGCCCGTGTCGGGGGCCCCTGGCGCCTTGGCTGCGTCTCGTTTCTCGGACACGTTCCGTGCTTAATCCCCGCACCTCGCCTTCTCATGGTGGCGGATTCGCGGCTACCGCAGCATGGGACTTTTCCACGATCGGAGAACCATGAGCGTTTCTCCTGGTGTGAGTCCGGTGACGACTTGCAAAGGCTGCCGGAGTCCGGCGGCCGGCCTCTGCCGTGTGTACCAGCCGTTTGGCAATGCTGTTTTCGATGCGGGCAGTGTCGCAAATCAGTTCCGCAACTCGGCGTGTCCTTGGTGTCTGTGCTGGCTGCCGTCTGACCAGTGGACGGCGGCCATGGATCGCGCGGCCGACTCAGACGGCAGCGCAGCTCCCAGCCGGCTTCAGTGCGGCTCCCGTTACAGGACAGAGTCCAGCGCCGCTCAGCAAAACATGGACGGCTGATGATTTCCGGCAGGTGCAGACCGGTTTCAGTGCCTTCCAAAAAAATATCATTTTTGTACTCAATACTAAACATTGGCCTTGGCTTGTAGCATAAGGGAAGCCAATAGTTTATGACTGCCCCCCCTTCCCGCTAGGTTGGCGCGGTGTCCCTGAATTGCCGGGTGGTGGAGCATTTTTCTCGCTGATAAGCGAGCGGACGGCAGGTGTTTATTTTCGTTGGACGGCCCTGTCGCTGGGACGGGTCGGGTGCGCCGGCTCGACACGGCCGCTGCCAGGCATCCTGTTCCCTGGCATGGGTGCAAGGGGCGCAGGGTAGTTGTAACCGATCGCTTGACTATAGATTTAAACGGGACAGTTGTGTTATCCAGGCTGAATTTTACGCGCGAATGGCGGCGGTGTGGCGCGGCTGAGTGTGGAGCGGTCCGGCACTTTCACTGCCGCCGCGCGCGTAACCGTAAGTGGGGCGCAGGCAGCGCGCCGGTGTGAGGTTACGGTGCAGCGCTGCACAACTGTGCGCACCGGCGGCTGGGGTTCAATGCAACCCACGCCTGGGTCACGCAGAGCGTGACTCCGGAGCGTCACAGGACAGCGCGGCCACGTGACGTCCGCCGGTATGACGGCGACATGGCAGCGGTGAAGCGGCGTCGAATGTAACGCGTGACGCGTTAACCATCGCCGCATTGAAGCGGTGACAAAGAGTGTATTGTTCTTGTTAGGCCGCTTTGGTCTCGCCAACCTACGCTGTGCGCTATTTATTTCTGTTCAGTGAATGCTACATAATTTTGGTGTATGGTTTTGGTGTGAGCCCCCTCCAAGTGCCCAGACGTGACGCCTCTACATCTTGGCAATGTCAGAACATCTTTATCAAAGTTATGTGAATGAACTCCTTCCCAGGCAGCAAATGTCTGTGGTAGATGCGTCGCCACAGCCTACAGCTGTAAAACTCGCATGCAATCTCCACTTGAGAGTCCTAATCATTGCCTGCGTTGGCGGGAGTCGGGTGTCAGGGGCGACGCCAGTCGCATGACCTTCGACAAGGTCGGCCCATTGTCCAGGTAGACACCTCTGTCGCCAGCGCCACCTTCACTGCAGTGTTCCATATCGGCGTGGCGAACAGTGCGTTTGTGTGGCGTTGCAGCCGAGGCCGTCCCGACCTTGAAGGGTGCGATTCCCGCTGTTGAACAAGTGTCGGCCGTCGACGGTCGTCCCTGAAGGTCGCGCACTCTATCACAGCTGCGCTGCGCCACGCGGCGCCGCCGTGGCCTGCCGTCACGGCTCTGCCGCGCCAGACTCGACCCCGACGCGCTGGGCCCGGTTTGACAGTGGGGTAGGTCAGCTGCCGGGAACGGGGTGGTGTGAGCAGCTTCTCCGGCTCCTCGCCCTCAGTCGCCGACTGGGAATTGCTGCTGCGGAAGGCCAGACCGGGAACGGCGCACCGTTCCGTGGTAGAGCGTTGCATACAGAGCGGTTTGGTGGACAGTGTCTTACCGTGTCTGGCATTCACGGCGTCGCACAGTGGCAGTCCTTCCCAGTTAGCTCGAATTTAACCTCACGAAACTTGGCGAGACCGAACTGTTGAACAATGAACCTGAAACTGACACCATTTGTCAGGAATTTCTCTTTGTGCGTTCTCTGCCGCGATAGCCCATAAAAAGGTTGAGCAAGGCGTGACTGGTCTATAAGTAATGCTACCAAGCTTGACAGACAGATCGAAGTCTTATTTGACCAATGCGTGACTCATGTCTGGTTGTCTTTCATCTAGAAGGATCATAATATCAACGCTTGCCTTGTCACCACCTTTTTAGGTCATCGTTACGATTGAAGGTCTTATTGCACATGTAATACAAGACAATATTACCTGTTGGATCCCTGGATCGTAAACAAATACCGGAAAATAATTTTTACGGGTCATGTTTTGAGCTTTTGATTGCTTATTCGTCATGCTTTGAGCTCCTTTTTATATATGTTTGCGCCCCCTTTCCCGGGAATTGGCATTGAGCTCTTGATCTTTTCTTCTTGCATGACAGACCAGGCATTCATGTTTAGGGCTAACCTGAAAATATACTCATGGCGTTGTGTAGTAGCCCTGAACAGTGTATTTTATGTCTTTTATGTTGCCAAATGCAGCATTACTGACCTGTTATTGATTTCCGATATGTTTTGTGAACATTTGGATAAATTATTCGCTATTGAAAATGAAACATGGCTGAAGCACTTCAACATGCTCCACTTAGCCTTGTTGACCTCCAGTTCGGGCTAAAGTTAGATCACCCTTCACTGAAAGCAATAGCGCAGTGAAAGTGAGTGACAAAATCCCGGGAAACTGGCCCAGATTCTGATCACCAGTTCTACAGCGATATCCCGAAACGCCGACTTGTTGTATCTGTGCGGAACCTGCGTTATTCTATATTTCTCTGGGAGCCGTTTGAGCATTTTTCAATCTATTACTTGGGGCGGCATTTCGGTGCAGGCCGTTCCGCTCACTGGGGCGTTTTCGCGTCCGCATGTGTTGGGTTCCCGTCTGAAGAAACTTGTGATCCAGCGTGATGAATGCCGGTCAACGCTGTGTCTTCCCTTTGCTCTCGGATGAAAACAGCCAGGGCCCGAGCTGCGTTTTTTAGGCCTGCATAGTGCGTTCTGCCAGGCTCTGCATGATATTAGATTCAGAAGCAGCTTACTTCCACAAAAGTTGTTGGTTCCTCCACCCCAACGTATATTAACCCAGGCCTCTGGAAAAGTCAAGAACACCCACACTGTCCGATTTGTTTCATTTTTTCTGAGGAGAGGGGTCAAGTGGGAATTAGTAGTGAAGTAAAATTTGGTCGGGCTTATGTCGCCCGTTCCCTAGATACGTCGGAAAACAGTCGCGTCTTTCTTTGAGGATGTCGTAGAAGCGTAATGTGTTGAGCCAATCCACGGTTTCTACGATAAGAATCCACCGAACTTTTCCACCCAGACCCAAAAGTGCCAATGTATGAATTGACTTTGTTAAGAGTTGCAATGAAAACATTCACTCCTTGTCCTGCCCTGTCTCGTTGCCCTGCAAGTATTACTTAAAATCCGACTCATTCGAGAGATGGCGTTCCAGCGGTGCCACTATGTCAGTGGACCTCTGTGTCGCAAGAAGGGTACCGTACCTCGGTACGCGACACGTGTAGAAACTATCAGACTGACGAATTTGAAGCCATTGCCAATTCCTGAATGGGCGGCTGCGGCGCCTTCCACTTTTGTTGCACTTTTGCACCGTTTGGAATCGTTAATTGGAGATGGTGTTGCCCTATCTATGCGTCACATTCGATTACTAGCCTGGGTCCGGTTGAATTTTGACCACGAGGCGATGTTTCGCCTCCGTGGTAATGATGAACAGCTACCGTTTTCTGCTCCGCGTTTAGTGTCGTAACCCAAGCCTGTCATTGTGAAGTTGCTTTGTCGTTGTGGTTTTTTACTCACCGTTTGGTTAGAAGCCTCCGCATAGTTAGATTGTGTGGGCAGGTGACTGGGTCTCCCAGCACTGTTGCTGGGATTCACGCTGCATAGCCGCTTGGCCTTCGTCATCCACCGAAGTCGTGCGGCGGGGTCGCGCTGAGCTGCGCCGCACATTATCCGGAGGCCTCGGTGACGTCATCGCCACGGCCAACATGGCCGGCGGTGACGTCACCCGACGTCACCAGAGCTTCCGTCGATGACGTCACGAGAGAGTGGCTGGATTTCGCCTTGAACCACCTGTGGCATGCGTCACTGGCGAATACTGGACGACACATGCGTCGCAGGACAGTTATCATGAATGGACGGTGTGGCTAATGTTGTGGCTAGGCTTCGAACGGATGTTACGGATACGGCGGGGGGATAAGCTCTCTACTGTGTTGATCATCCTGAGCACTATGTACGATTGTCCTACCGTACGAGACACAACCCTGTACCATGTTTGCCTTTCTCTAGAATAACAGCGTGATGTCTGTCAATACACAGGGAGAAGTAACATCTGGGCCCTCCGTACCCGGCGATAGTGAAGCGCGTCCGTGCCTGACACAGCTCTCGCGATCAGGCCGGCGGTCGTGTTCCGTGCTGACTGTGCACCGGTGTTGTTTTCAGAGAAGCAGACGGCGGCAGCCAGCAGCAGCGGCAACAGCAGCAGCACAGCCAGCGGCGGCTCGGCGGGCCTGAGTCAGGTGCTGCAGGACACCTCGGCGGCGCTGCTGGCCGCCACCACAGCACAGCCCACGGTGCCGGTGCTGCCCCCCGCCTCCGCCCCCGCCCCGGCCGCACCCGCCACTGCAGCCGCCGCCGCGCCTGCCGCCCCAGACGTGAGTGCCGCCGCTACCGTCTCCAGTTACCCCGTGGCAATGCCTTCAAATCTCCGGTGTTTTTTCTAGATTACATTCTCTGGATGTGCCAAAGTGTTTTGTTTCTAAAAAAATGACGGAATTATCTGTAAATCATAAGTATTCTAACGTTCCATGCCGAATTTCAGGCATCACTCTTAAATTTAAAAGATAGCAATGATGAAAATCGAAACATTTGGAAAGCTTGTTGGCATTGATTTTTCAAACGAATTGTATGTTTATATGAGCATTCTGCTCGCTCTGTACAGCTCTTTGCCACCTCTTCTTTTGTCATGGGTAAAAAATGGTCGCTGAGAGTTTCGTCTCAGAAGCCTCCGCAAGCCATCGAATGGAAGTATCACGGATCGATCTATTCAATGTATGATCAAGGTGAAAAGTACTAGCCATATTTCATTTTTGTGGAAAGACCTGCATATGCGTAAAATAGAAATTGGCTCTTGTTGCTTTTCCTTATCGATCTCTGGAGGAAGTGACGCCCGCCAAGAATTCCCAGTATATCTTCCTATGAAAGAGGCAGCTGGGTGCTGTAAGGACAAGACAATGGGCCAAGCTTATCGGTAGAAAACGCCGAGATTTCATCATTACGACATATATCCCGTCAGTCGTTTTTTATCTGGTAGCCCTACAAAGATAGTAAGAACTGTGGGTGGAACGCGACCTTTGTTCACTGTTCTGTTACGTAAACATAGAATCCCTGTCGTACAAACAGGCTTGAGGTGTACGTTATCGGTACCGCAGTGGAGATGGTAACCTTCAGACTGATCCTGTAACGTACTGATAAGTTTATCTCATTCGTGCAGTACAGTACATGTTGCCTAGCACCAGCCGCCTTACGTGGCCCCGTTATGTTGGCTGTGTCCGCGTGTGGCGCCTGTCCTGGGGCTCCCTGGCGGGGTTTGGCCTGTTGGAGCTGGCGTGGCCGGGTCGACTCCCGTTACACGCAGGGGGCCATAAGGATCGTGTGGCGGCCGTTTACGGGGGCTGGGGACGGCGCCGACACGTGGGCCCAGAGCCGCGCGCGGCGCCCACCCCGGGGTGGTGCCGTGGCTCATGTGGCCAGCACGGGAGCATGACGCGCCGTCCTGCAGGACTTCCACCCTTCTGGCACCCCCTCCCCTCCCGCGGTGCGGCCTGTAATTAACTTCTTACTGGGCGGAGACGATGCTCACCAGGCATTGCCTCGCTAATTACGTTTCGCAGTATGGTTCTCAGACCACGTGTTTCCCGAATTCCCCATGCAGAGCCGATTTCTTCAGGGTGGGAATAAACTGATCGCGACCGTTAGCAACCCCATTCATTGTGAACTGAGAGGTGTCTGCCACACTTGCCTGTGCTAATCCCAGGGGCACAGATTTCAATTAGATGGACACCTGAAACGTTGCCATATTTCCGGTTTAATTTCCCTGTGCTAATCCCAGGGGTTAGTTTAAATTGACCTGCGATGGTGGCATTATTCCAATACAGCGTCCCTTCTGCCGAATATTGCTTCTATTTTGTACCAAACGGCAGAAAAGTACGTATCAGAATCCAAACCAATGTGTGTCGGGTGGAGGTAAAATTCCAATCGACGTCTTTCGGCGTTCCATGTTTAGTGCCAAGCTTTCATGGGTAAAAACAGCAGGGTTCCATTCCAGTAGCGGACATTTTACGGCCGCCGTATTGCGATGTTCTGTCTGGTGTGCCGGGTGGCGGGCGGGGCCGTGGCTTTGTCGTCAGCGGGCTGTCCGTGTTGCGTGCCCCGACGCGCCGCTGCCTGATGTGTTGACGCGGCTCTGGAGAGCTGTTGCGCACGCCAGTCCCCAGAGTCAGGCCCGCGGTCAGGGTTTGTGTGAGCACACACTTCCGCGGTGTGAACCAGGGCAGGCGGGTGACTGACGTGAGCGGGGTGTGTTTCAGAGCCTGCCCGAGGCGACCGAGGATCGAACGGCGGCCGGCGCCGGCGCCGACGCGGCCGCCGCAGACGCCGCCACCGCCGCCGCGTCGCCCGCCGAACCCGCCAGCAAGAAAAAGAAAAGCCGGTGCGACGTGTGCCGGAAGAAGGTCGGACTGACGGGTGAGTCGGCCGATTCGTGTGTTTGTCCGGTGTGCGGCTCTCCGCTCCAGGCCCTCTTACTTCCTATCGGGACTTCTTCGTGTTGCGAGCGATGAGTGTTTTGTGTGTGTGTGGGGGTCTTTTTAGATTATGTTTTTGGTTCTGGCTTATTTTTCACGCTACCATTTTAGTCCTACTGCACACGAGGTCAGTTGGTCGCTTCCTCTTCACTCGGGGCCCGGTAGAAGTTAACCTCTTGGTTTGCCGACTGCGCCAGACAACGGCACTGCCGTGCTGGGCACACCGTATCATTGATCAATGGCGCACCTTTTTCGCCAAATTCAAGGTTTGGGTCATCTCTAGCCAGGTCACCTCCAAAAATGTTTATAAGTAGCACCAATGGAAACAGGTTGAATCTATATATATATATATATATATATATATATATATATATATATATATATATATATATATATATATATATATATATAGTTTGGGAGCAGGTTTTTCTCGATACATGTTTCGTTAAAAATGACAGAGAAATTAGCGTTCGTTCTTTTTGAGTTCAGAGACTCAAGCTTGCGAATTAATCGTCTATCGTCTTGGTCAAATTGATGCAGAACTGAACTAAAGGCCATTGCATGCGACGTTTCATTGTTACGAACAACATCTTCAGGCATAAGTGATACATATAGCACTAAAGTGATACATATATAGTGATAATAATAGCAAAATACAGTTCAAAACACTCATCGTCTCGGATCGAAAATGGTTAAGACTTCTTGAATCAGTGGTTTAGAAAATTGAATTCAATCACAGAAATCAAACGGAGGCGCTTATCATTAGAAGATCAATAATTATCAATGAAAACTATCCAGTGCGGCATAATTATCGATAGATCAGAACATTAAATACTAGCCTAGCGTCGTTACCCATAAAAAGTCCCCCCCAACACTATCACATTATAACCTAGGCCCCAGAGGGGCACTGTCAAACACGGATAGCGCCGAGGCGATGTTCATTTGCCTATTGATTGTGGGATTGATGTCCCTGATGTATGCTGCCTCCAGCACTTGGAGCCTTTTCTTATCATGGCATCTCGCTAGGATGTCCGTGTTTTGACCGGCATGTCTCTGGTTAGTCGTTCACCATGTGAGCGGCGCATGTGCTTTCTGGAGCTCCATCTTGCAGGTGCATGGTCAATCTTCTCGAAAGCGTGGTGGTCGTGAATCCAACGTAGCTACAATCGGAGCGGTGCGCGCAGTCACCAGCAGGGCAGTTGAACTTGTAGACTACTTTAGTGGCTTTCAAGTCAGATTGGTCTTGAGACAGGTCATTCTTCATTATAAGGCTGGATACTCGTGGGCTTTTGTAATATATCACCAGATGGAGACGGTCACTTTGTTGGGCGCATCAAAAACAGAGTTTGAGCGCATCAAAAACATCCTACGCTGCAACGACTACAGCATAAATGACATCGATAAGATTATTCGGAAACAACTCGATAAATCCTGCCGACCTCAAGGAACACAGACAACGACAACAGGAGCAAAGATTAAGCTGTTCTATCAGAACAGCATGTTTTCAACACATTTGAAGGATGAGAAGGCCCTGCATGAAATCATCCACAACAACTGTAAACCAACCCAACAAAGTGACCGTCTCCATCTGGTGATATATTACAAAAGCCCACGAGTATCCAGCCTTATAATGAAGAATGACCTGTCTCAAGACCAATCTGACTTGAAAGCCACTAACGTAGTCTACAAGTTCAACTGCCCTGCTGGTGACTGCGCGCACCGCTCCGATTGTAGCTACGTTGGATTCACGACCACCACGCTTTCGAGAAGATTGACCATGCACCTGCAAGATGGAGCTCCAGAAAAGCACATGCGCCGCTCACATGGTGAACGACTAACCAGAGACATGCTGGTCCAAAACACGGACATCCTAGCGAGATGCCATGATAAGAAAAGGCTCCAAGTGCTGGAGGCAGCATACATCAGGGACATCAATCCCACAATCAATAGGCAAATGAACATCGCCTCGGCGCTATCCGTGTTTGACAGTGCCCTCTGGGGCCTTGGTTATAATGTGATAGTGTTGGGGGGGACTTTTTATGGGTAACGACGCTAGGCTAGTATTTAATGTTCTGATCTATCGATAATTATGCCGCACTGGATAGTTTTCATTGATAATTATTGATCTTCTAATGATAAGCGCCCTCCGTTTGATTTCGTGTGATTGAATTCAATTTTCTAAACCACTGATTCAAAGAAGTCTTAACCATTTTCGATCCGAGACGATGAGTGTTTTGAACTGTGTTTTGCTATTATTATCACTATATATGTATCACTTTAGTGCTATATGTATCACTTATGCCTGAAGATGTTGTTCGTAACAATGAAACGTCGCATGCAATGGCCTTTAGTTCAGTTCTGCATCAATTTGACCAAGACGATAGACGATTAATTCGCAAGCTTGAGTCTCTGAACTCAAAAAGAACGAACGCTAAGTTCTCTGTCATTTTTAACGAAACATATATATATATATATATATATATATATATATATATATATATATATATATATATATATATATATATATATATATATATATAATATCATATTGCATAAAAGAACCATCTCGCACCACAAGCTGTGGTAACGGGACTTCTAATTTCGACGTTCTAGGATCATGTATGGGTCATGACCTCTCCATTGGAAATGCATGGGAGAAATGCCAATTTTTCGTAAAATGACCCTTTTCTGTATAGTTGGCTGGAAAACTTCTTATTCCACAAAAATAGCAGAATCTGTGGCTACTACCCATCGGCATGTTGCTAGTTTGAACCTATGACCTCGGGGATCGCTTAAGCAGGTTTTCAGACTTGAGGTAGTAACTTTGCAGGAAATAGTGGTAGTGCAGGAAATGGTGGTAGAGCTTTTACTTTGGTGTCATTACCTTGTGATTATTATTGTGATTCTATTGATATGAATATTGCATATTTTACGTAAGGTAGCGATCTTGACCCGACTTTAGGTCAGGTATTTTTGTTCTGACCTAGAATGGTCATATCAGCAAACATTCGATTTGCTGTAACGAAAATAGTCGAATGGCGCATGCAAATTGACTTTGACTTAACCCAGACAGACGCTAGAGTCAGAAAACAACTGACCTGTCTTGACCTCATTGACCTAAGAGAAAAATTACTGGTGTAGTTTCTTCATTTCCTATCGTTTCCATCAGCATGTAATAGAAATTATATATATGATATCTCCTCTATGCTACCGGTGTTCCCGTGCTCGCGCTATCCTGCATGGATGCCGAGATCGAGAGGTGTTTGAACCCCCCACGAGGGCAAAGGTGGATGGAAGGAGCCTACTGCAGGCGGCTGTTAATAAACCGGTTACAGAAGGTGCTGTCGCTGCAAGTCGCTTACGCCCTCGCTTCTTTGTTACTCGCCAGCGATCTCGATATTGGATCGGGCTGTTTTTGCGCCGTATCTTCCGTGCGTTCTTTGTGGCGCGTCGTACGACGCCTTTCTGTCGGCCCGGCACGTGTGTAGTTGTCCCTGTCTGTGGCGGAGTTTGGCACTGCGCGGTTGGCATGGTACCAGGGGGAGAGGGGTGGCGAACCGCACGTGATGTGCACCGACGATGTAACTAATTGGCCAAGGCCGATGTTCGGGGCAAGGCCTTGTTAGAAAGGTCGGTGTTTATTTTGTTGTTGGGTTTAAGAAATTAACATGCTTTGAAAAGCTCATTACAAAATTGTAAGCAGGGAATATCATTACAAAGATAATGGTGGAGACAAACCTCATGAACATAGGAAAGAAGACGCAGACAGATTTAGCATTGATTTATTTGTTTTGTTTTTTTCGTCTCTAAGGCAAGTTTACAACTTTTGCACCCGCGTGTTCAAAAGCATTACAAGCAGCCGATATCGGTTTCCGGTTCGTCTTTTTTACTGAACTTCACATGATTCTAAGTACTGTTTCTAATAATTGTATACACATTTAACGTCTTAATAACCAAGTTTTGTAGAATATCAATTTTTTATCTCTATTATAAAAAACATCATTTTCACGTGATTCTGCGTCATTGCTGGGACAAAACTGTAATCAGGGTTCTTTTTTGTATCCCGTGACATGGATTCCAGCCTGGATAAATTCCTGTATACAAGCTGATCTATTGGCTTTTTCAATCAACGCACGTGTATTTTACACACACACACACACATATAGCATAAAAACCTGTTAAAAAGACGAGAGACATGACAACCATATTGCCGGGTACCCCAGTAGTCGCTCCTGCCATCCGTCAATTAACAAAAAAAACCGTTTGGCATCGTGCCGCCAGGGTCAGTCGAGGACGTCGATATGTTGATATGGTCCCTTCTTTCGGATGTTTTTCCTTGCTTTCGATTTTTTGCGGTTGGAAAGATTTTGTGTTTAATATGGTTGAAATTGTACGGTTGGTTTTAGTGATCATATACAGGAGCGATTTTTGGACGTTTACCGCTCGCTGTAGACTTGTTTCTGCACCTTTGGTTTATCTTATAGGCTCCCCGTAGTTTATCACTTGGCTTATCTCCCTGTATTAGTGGCGCTCCTTGCAACGATTTGATAAGGATTGTGCAGTTTTATATGGAATTAATCGTTGGCGAACACCCATGAGAAGAAATTATAAAGAAATCGAGTGCTAATTCTTTTTGCCCATGATAAGCGAGCAACGCTGCGCTGTGTAAAGCCAGAACCTAGCTACATCCTCATTAAATGCATAAAGAACAGATGACTACAGTGCGTCCCCTGTGACTTTGCACCGGGTGGACCGGTCGTAGCGCTATCACCGGCCTCTCACCACAAAGGTTAGCGGCGCCGGCTGCAGCAGCTTCTGCGGCAGAGTCGCCGGTCGCCGGTCGCCCATGTGTGGCTGGGCCGACCTTTGATGCGCTGGCGCCGGCCTTTGTCCGGGGCGGTGCAGCTGCCGCGGGTAGTGCCAGACGAGTGGCGCAGATACGGTCGCCCCGAACTGGGCCGCCCGGTGGCTGGTGAGCGCGCCGGTAAATAAACTGATACCCCGCCGTTTTTGCTGGCCCGAATGTGGCCCGGTATGATAGGCGTATTCGGGCCTCGGATAGCGGTGGGGTTCGAATCCAGAACATTCACTCGATATTCAAGGGTTTTGTCACCGCTGTAAGCTGCGTTACGAAATGGCATTTGAATGGCGCGCTCCTTGTTTGATTAAAGCATGGAGGTTGAAGATCAATAGTGGAAAATATCGATGCCGAATGCATATTATCCGTTTTCTAGCGCCATCGTCTCCAACTTCCCTGTTTTTTTCTTTGGGAGTGACTCATGTTTATCGGGAGTTTTTATGTACCTAGAACATTCTGTTCCTTGACATTGTTGGATGGCCCTGTTTCACAACTGCGGTCTTTGACCCAATAGTAATGTTTTGCGTCAGGCAGAATTATATTCTTTTCGTTGTTTGGCTCAGTTCTCTAGGCACATTTTTTGCCATTGCGTAAGATGGAGAATTTTCATGTAGCATTTGTTATAGCTGTAATGCTGTCCTTTTGAGGCATGGTCATCGCTTGTCTCAATTGTACGATGTTTCTCCGCCTTCACCCATCCCTTGAATGGGAAAATGTGAAACTTGGTGTTCGCTTGTTGGTTTGTTATCTGAATTATGTATCGTTTCCCTAATTAATGGAACGCCAGGAAGCATCGATGCCAGTCATAAGTGCATTGGGTTGCGCATAAGCAAAGGGCTTGATTAACAAACTAATGATACGAATAGCGTTCGGAGTGGTTTATTTCTACATTGTTCTGTGACTGGAAGACTGGAAGGCCACCTCTCTGACTCTGAAGCTGGGTCCTGGCATTTCGGTGATCTCTGACGCTGCTCTGTCTGTATCCTTGCAGGGTTCACCTGCCGGTGCGACGGCCTGTTCTGACGCTGCTCTGTCTGTATCCTTGCAGGGTTCACCTGCCGGTGTGACCGCCTGTTCTGACGCTGCTCTGTCTGTATCCTTGCAGGGTTCACCTGCCGGGGCCCCGGCCTGTTCTGACGCTGCTCTGTCTGTATCCTTGCAGGGTTCACCTGCCGGTGCGACGGCCTGTTCTGACGCTGCTCTGTCTGTATCCTTGCAGGGTTCACCTGCCGGTGCGACGGCCTGTTCTGACGCTGCTCTGTCTGTATCCTTGCAGGGTTCACCTGCCGGTGCGACGGCCTGTTCTGACGCTGCTCTGTCTGTATCCTTGCAGGGTTCACCTGCCGGTGACGGCCTGTTCGACGCTGCTCTGTCTGTATCCTTGCAGGGTTCACCTGACAGTGCGACCGCCTGTTCGACGCTGCTCTGTCTGTATCCTTGCAGGGTTCACCGCCGGTGCGACCGCCTGTTCTGACGCTGCTCTGTCTGTATCCTTGCAGGGTTCACCTGCCGGTGCGACCGCCTGTTCTGACGCTGCTCTGTCTGTATCCTTGCAGGGTTCACCTGACAGTGGACGGCCCGTTCGACGCTGCTCTGTCTGTATCCTTGCAGGGTTCACCTGACAGTGGACGGCCTGTTCTGACGCTGCTCTGTCTGTATCCTTGCAGGGTTCACCTGCCGGTGCGACCGCCTGTTCTGACGCTGCTCTGTCTGTATCCTTGCAGGGTTCACCTGCCGGTGCGACGGCCTGTTCTGACGCTGCTCTGTCTGTATCCTTGCAGGGTTCACCTGCCGGTGCGACGGCCTGTTCTGACGCTGCTCTGTCTGTATCCTTGCAGGGTTCACCTGCCGGTGCGACGGCCTGTTCTGCTCGCTGCACCGCTACAGCGACAAGCACGGCTGCTCCTTCGACTACCGCGTGCTCGGACAGCAGGAGATCCGCAAAAACAACCCCGTCATCGTCGGCGAGAAGGTCAACAAGATTTGAGGCGGCTGGTGCTGCCGGCTGCTCCGTGTGACATGGACAGAAACTCGGACCCCGGGCAAATTCGCGCGCGCGTGCCTCAGTGATACGGGCTCTCTTTAATCGTCATTCTATCTCTCTTCCGGCCACGGCTAATGTGTTTTCCCCCGCCCTATCTCCAGTACCCAGCGGCCGCCGCCACTGCCGTCGCCGAGCGGCCCAGCAAATTCACAGTGTAACCTACCGTAGACCATATAAGTGTACATGCGTGCGTGGGGGAGGTGTGTAGAGACACGCTGGCGGTGGCACCGCTGCTGCACCGCTGTCGCCAAGTACAGGCACCGGTCGGCGACCGGCCCTGGCACCGCCGGGCCGACGCCCCGCACCGCCATCACGCCACGTCTTCTGTGTCCCGAGTGAGAGACTGCGGGTGAAAATCCAGAGTGCTACTAACGTGCGCCGCCGCTCCGGCGATCGTCCTTGTTTATGTAGGCTTAAACTCGCGCAGGCGGGCGGCTCCGCTTGGTTGGGTTCGATCCGTGTGCGAAGCCGGGACTCGTCGGCACTGCCCTGCGCGAGACGGCGCCGCCCCCGACCGCCGCTGCTACTGCTGCCGCTGCTGCTGCACAGACGCCCGCTCCACTCTCGTGTCACGCCGCCGCCGTCACTGCAATCGTTTGGTGTGAGCCGCAAGTATTCGGTGTGAGTGTGTGCTTTAGCAAATCGGGGATATGGCGCAGGCCGTGGGGCAGTGGACACGCCCGATCCCGTAGTACATTGGGGCCGCTCGCGGTTTACGTTTCACCAGAGACTACCGACAGTTATTTTGTGTTGGACAGATAAATCGCTTGCATAATCACGGGACGTTTGTGTGAGTCCACTTAGCGAGAGGGTTTCCATATTATACATGTGTATGATCTATACGTGGGTTGTTGATTTCATCTGGCATGCGTGCGTGCGTGCATTCGGTTGTAGATGTGCAATTATCACAGCTACTAGATAAATAAAGGAGACGGAGGGCGAGAGGTCGGCGCGGCATGGACTTCAGGACACGCGGGGCGACTTGGCCCGGCCTGGTATGGTTTGCTGCCGCGTCAGGGGTCCGGCTTCCCCCTCCCCCCAACCGAACGAGTCTGCGAGTGGCGGACCGAGGGACGGGGTCCTGGCTGGACGGCTATCCTCTTGCGTGTCATGATGCGTCAATAAAGTAACGTGTTGAAGCAGAGTTTGGTGAAGCAAGCCGAGATAGGGTATCCGGAGCTCCAGCCCTTGAGGATATTATCTTTACAAACCGGTCTCTGAAGTACCTTGAGTGGCTCTACACATATTTTGCGTCGTATAGTTTCCCAGTGCGTCTCTAAAGGTGGAGATTTAACTCCAACTTTGTAGGCTGTCACCAAGGCCTGAGCGTGTTAAAAATAACCTGCCGGTAAGAACTGATAGCCCCTCCACTGGGGATAAAGGCTTCTGCGGCATGTCCGGGCGTGAACGCCTGGAACCATGAGTTCGTGCTTGTTGATGGAGCCGAAGGAGCTCGACAAGTCAGTTGGGCCGCGAACAAGGACATCTGTCAGCCTTCGCTCCGCCCCAGTGGGGAGAACCGGTACCACACCCTGTCCGACCCGTCCTCAAACGCAACGGACCCTTACCTGGTCAGTTCCGTGTGGTTTAACCACCCGGCCGGTGCGGTACAGAAACTGACATTTTTAAAGAATTTGTTTTAGCCAGCCGCGTGGTTTTCCCTTTTCGTCCAAAAGAGTTGGTGTGCTATGTTTCGTAGACCCCTTTGACACTAAAAAACAGCTCTCGATTGTCTCATACGCCTCAGCAAACCCGGATGGCAACGCCGTTAGCTCCGACTTCCCACTAAGGAAGCAGTGGATGCCCTACCTTTCCATGCAAGGTATTAACATTAACCGAAAACTTTAGACTGATATAAATCTGATTTTGGGGGTGCTATTCTCATGGCCTAGTAGTGTTATGTACGAATTTCAGAAAATTCCTCCACCGGAAGCATATTTTTTTACACGCGACTTATTGCGCTCACGTAGTCAAAAATTGACAAGTGAGCTCGCACAGCCTGCGGCAACTAATGGAAATTTTGACTGCAATGTGTCTTAAACACTTCAGTGTAATTAACGGAATAAATAAAATATATGCCTATTACATGCGATAATTATTGAAAAGTTTTGGAACAGAAAACAAACTAAATGTCAACACAATGTATTTCCCACAAAAGGACGTTTTAGAATCCTGCCGATTGCCGTATGACGTTTGTTTCACATGTTGACAACAAAGAATCAGCAAGCATGCACTACCGTGTAAAGTTTTTCTTCTTCTTTCCGTGCGGGCTTTCGCCGTGTTTCAGCGCCTAGCACCATGGTATGCTGCCATGCACTCGGATGAACCGGGACGTTGCACTTCGCGCATATGTAAGATGAACGCCGTTTGCACTCGCGGCATACGCAATACTGAGCTGGCCTTTGCCAGTGGCCAATGTTGTCGAAACGGATACTTTGTCCCGCCTGACCCTTTATGCTCAGTCTCGCAGGACCGGATGTGCTCGCTGCACGGCGTGACGGCGCCCATGCTCAAGAACACATTCCCTTAGAACGCAGAAGCGGCATGTTGTGTCAAGTGCGTAGAAAGCCAGGCGTTCACGGTCGTCGAGTTTATGATCCAGCAAGAGCGGCCACCACCACTTTTTGAACGGATCCGGTGACGATAGCAGCCACGAACCGATCATGCAGATCCACACCTCCCATGCTCATGTTGTACTGCTTTACGGCGTCGGGAGTTGGTACACTCACGTGTTTTGATTCCTTCTTGCTCCACCTATGACTGCGAAACAGGCTCCACGCCAGCACATTGCTGCAACGTTCACAACCTTTTGTCCTTCCATCTGACGACAATTTGATCGCCCGAGCACGCGGTATGTGGTGCCAGAACCATTCGGCTCATTTCAGAGGGCTCAGTCAGAATGGCATTGGCACCTTGTCGATCCTGTTGCCCCTCATCGTTCCGGTACCACCGATACCAACACCAGACAGCTCATCCAGGAGGGCATGCGTCGGAACAGGTTGTCAAATGAAACATGTTGTCCCGGCTGCACGTCACTTATCTTCACCAGACCCAGCACCACATCAGCACCTGACCAAGGCCAGTAGTTGGCAGACGTGATGCTCCGCAGTACGGTTCAGTGTGGACCAAGTAACCGTCAGATGTACAGAGGCACCACAGTTTGAAGCCGAATCGAACGGCTTGCCTGCATGTACTGCTTACTGCCATGCCGCCCATAATAGGGTACCATGCCTCGTCCACAGAGAGACTTTGGAAGCACTAGGATCTTATTTGCCTGATTTGCGATGTCGAAGATCGGTCTTACCTTAAAACGGATCTGGCTCGTCTGAGCTCATCTTGAGTTGTCTGCTAGATGTAAGCAGCGCATCAGCTGCTCGAACGTATCTCGCCATAGTGTTAGAAACAAAGCTGCGAACACATCAGGCTCTTCGCCAATAAAGCCTGCGATAGGGCACCTTGCTATACCCCGAAAGCATGAGCACCGACAGCATCGCTCAAACGCTATCATAGTTTACCTGACTACTTTCTATTCCTCTTCGCCCGGCGTAGATCTTACTTTGCGTGACTATCTGGTCAATCATTTCATCACTCTGGAAGAGCTGGAGGCACTGTGCCGGGGAATGGATGGTTTCACCCAGGAGATCCATCTGGGTTGGACCCACTGTTTCTGGAACGGTGGGACGCATGTGCCAACCTGAACCTTGTCAGTGACCCACTTTCTTTCCTTTTCTTTTCTTTCCTTTGTCGTTTCTTCGCGTTGCCGGTTTCAGTTGAGTCTAGACCTGGCGTTTCATCTGTTGAAACCGTCGGCTCTGACAGACCGCGCATGTTCATGCTTGGTTCTTGACCCCGGACCGCGACTGATTTCAGCGTCTGCGGCAAGAACTCGCCGAGGTAGGTGTACAGGGTCTTGTTGGGCTTCGTCATCGCTTTGGTCAGAGTCTTCATCCGACATAGCATCCGGGAACTCCTTCGAGGCTGTATTGCGACCCATGCTTCACAGCATTCATCCTCCGAGTCTTCCAGTATATCCAGTATTTGGTTCAGCGAGAGTCTGAAGGAAAAACAAACGAGGATCAATTTCAATTCTGCAAGGGTTTGAATAAATGCGTGATACTTTCCTATATGAGGATGAATTTCTATACAAATCAGAGCTATACGTGAATCAGAAGGCCTCCATATATCAGCATGTATATGTATATAAGCATATATACAGATCCCATGGATGCTACACATCATTTGTCAAGGCAGATTACTTGGCATGGGCACCAGGAGTAAAATATAGCTTTCGTTGTCTGAATTATAATTTACAAAATACCTATTTAAGACTATTTCCTCAGTTCATTTGCAAAAATCGAGATTAACTACTGCTATTTCAAAACTATGGAACAACTAAATTACCACCAATAACCACCAATATTTGACTCATACCGAAGATAGCAACATTTTGTACACTCAGTGACGAAGCGCAACTTTAGTTGCTGCCTAAAATCAAATTCATGTTAGTAGAACAGACAATTTTGTATTGGCTTGCTTTAACTCTGTGTATACCTGCATCGATTAATACGTAATGATATGCAAAATAACACGATCAATTAAAATATTTGCTAACACACCCTTTTCGTCTGACGTCCCCGGCCATCCTCACCGTGATGCGACACGCTCTGACAAATCGATCCTATACTGTTTACTTTCCGATGCATCGGAAAAAACGTCCGCATCTGCACGTGCAAACATTCGACTATGTACCTTCAATCCCCGTCCAAAAACCTGGTCCGGCTGTCCAGCTATGGTGAAAATATCCGTCCGCAACTATAGTTGCCTTTCGGCTTTAATGGGTTAATGTTTGGTAACTATCGAACTGTGACAAAAGCCGGCCCTCCACGCGACCATTTCGGTGGCTGGTACGGCTGGGCAGTTTTCGACCAGTCACGCGGACGGTGGGGAGGCGGTGACCGCCGCCGACTGAACGCGACCGTCACGTGCCCGCGACGCGCTCCACCGCGCCGGATCGGCCCGAAGCAAAGGACAGGCTGATGCGTCACCGGCGGGCGGGTGGCACAGCCAGCCCAGCCGCTGATGAAAGACCTTGATAGTGAGGAGCTACGCAACAAGTTAAGATTCTGCACGTTGCTACGCGACTGACGTTGGGATTTTGTCGAGTCGGGGTGTACTGTGCCGACTTTGCATGCGTATAAGTTAACGCGTTTCTACCGTTTTGTCAAAGTCAAGTCGAAAACATAAAAAATGAAATCCATGCCGTTTCAAAGACCTTGAAAGTAGATTTGTGCTCCAGTATGGCAAAGCCTATTGGAACTCGTAATTATCATGCTGTAATGTAGGACTTTAATATAAATTAATGTAATAATTTAATATATATTAATGTAGGACTTTGATAAAGAATCGTAAAATAGATTCGAAATATCCGATTAATAACTTTCTTATATATCTACCAGAAACTAATTCCCGAAAAAAACTTTAAAGTTGATATCCTGTAGCGCATCTTGCGTTGAACTTGACTTGGACAAGGGAGAATGTGGCTAAGTTGCGACTAGATAAATGATAAATGATAGCATTTAAAACTGTTACACGCTCAGTCGTTGGCAACACCATGGTCTGTGCCGGCTTGCTTTTCCTCACCGAGTGGCCGATCGACAGAAGTGGCACGTGCGTGAATCCATGTGAGTCAACCCCTCGCTTCAGTGACCAGCCGAGAAGCTTCTATGAACACGCTTTCTGCCCGGAGAAATCGGCGGACCTGCATCTATCAGGTACTGCCTGCCGCTCTCATCTTGGCCATGGTCCTCCGAACTCGGCGAGAGTCGGTAGTCTCAAACTTTCCACTGCAAGTGTTTCAGTCTAGACACGAGTTATTGATAAATTTCCAACAGTTTATTCCCCGCTGCCCACGGTGAACTTTCGCTATCCGGGTGGCGATCAACAATCAAAAGCATATATCAATCGCGATGGAGCATGGAGGGGTGATGTTTATTCTACCACTAAACTGTGGTACTCAGTCCAGATTCCACTGAAAATTCATGTCGGGAATATTGAGATTTTTACGTGTTTTTCTGGCGCATGAATGTTTTGGGATTTCCAGGCAAACATTGCTTAACTGCTGTGATTCGGGAGGAGACGCCAAAAAAATCTGAGAAATGTCTCAATTTGATTGCAGGTTGGAACAGAAAATTGCATAGGTGACACACCACTTTGACAAACAGTAAGCACACCTCATGATTGGATGATCTGAAAATTGCGTTAGGTTTTTTCGTGTAACCAAAAGCTAAGGTCACCATCAATTCCCATATCATTTATTTGAGATAGCGTTATAATTGTATTTTATTTACAAAGTTTATTCTAACACCATTCGCTCTTGCAAGACGAAACTTATGTCCAGAGCGCGCACCACACTCGCTAGTACAATGACAAATGAAACATCATTTAGGTCACTAACCACAACTTGAGCACTGTTTGCACGAACACTGTTGAAATTGGGCAACACTTCACCTTAACCTTGTGTTGAAATCATCGCCATTCCAGGCAACACTTCTCTGCTGAAACAAATGACTGACTATCCTATGTCCACATATGTCTGAGTCAAACTTCGGGAAGTTGACCGGAAAAATCATTATGACCACGATAACACAACAAAAGTAGTTAATGCACAGTAGTAGTAGCACATCTGCGTTTCATTAGTAACGCTATGGATGGGGTGGTCTGCTATCGCCGAGCTCGGCCCAGCGCTGTACCACTTTTCACGCCCGATTCTGACGCAGGTGCACTGAGTCACTTCCTGTCGCGCTCGGTCGGCTGGGGTCCCGGGCCGGGCGCGCCCGCTCCGCCACTTTTGTGACTGGCACGCCGACTGAGGACCGACGGCACCAGCGCTGGCCGGCCCAGCAACGACGGCCGTGGCCCCGCCGCCGGCGACTGCGACACTAGCGCCGCACCGCCTGCAGCGGCCAGACTCGGAAACAGAGCTCTGGCCGTGGTGATGGCACTAGTGAGGCGGGAGGGGGGCGGTGGAGAGGGTGGCGCTCGCAGCTTCTGTAGGTGAGATATTTTCAGTGGTTGGCTGGCTACCACCAAGCAGAATCCGAGGCTGCGTCGGAACGGGGGAGATGGCGTTCCGTTTAGTTTCTTTACCCTGTGGCCTCTGTCTTCGAGAACCAGATGCCAGTGGTCCGGTATTTCTCCCTTGATCGAGGACAGACCATGTCTCACTCTTCTGTTTGTCTTTGAAATGAGGAGAGAAGATGGGACGATTGCCCTCCTGATCACTAGTACAATTGTCACTACAACCGGGATTTTCCTGTTTTATGGAATGTGTGCCGTTGTTCTCCGGAGAAGCCGTCATGTGTGGTTCCTGTTTTATTTCGTCTTGACCACTATGAACCTGCGCCTGGGGACATTTCTGTTCCGCCACTTCACTGTGCTGCAGCCGTTCTTCAGCTGCTGTCTGCGCTTCAGTTGCCTGCGTTGGAGGACACTGGTCCTGACATGAACATGCAGTGAGGTGTTCTGGCACCGATCCCCCTGACGCACTCCCAGCCCTCATTTTCTCCCTTGTGGCACGGAACTGTTGTCTCTGTAACGCCTGCAGTCGACTCCTCCTTGCCCTTCGCGAGTTATTCCTCTGACGGTGATTCTTCGGATACTGGCTCTGATTCTGGGCATTCCGGCCCATGAACGGAGTATGTGGGGTGTATTGATTAGGCGAAATCAGAGGAGGGATTTGATGGCTGTTGGTCACTGACTGAATATATGACCCTATCTGCATCTGCAGCGGATTCGAGGGCGGTAGCATTGGCCCCAGATTCCTCTGCTGTTGAGAATAGGGTATACAGGAATTGCCCCCACTCTGGAAAGCAGGAGGACCGCTCAGGTGGCCTCCTGTTGTGTTTCCATGCACATTTGGTTCCCCTGCTGTAGTCCGGTGGGAGTAACGTTCTGTGGGGGCCGCCCAAACGGATTACCGACTTCAGGTGCAGCCATGTTTGGCATTTGATTAGGAGCATTGAACATCTGTGGCTGTTGCTGGTGCATGTTATGCATTCTAAGGTTGTTTGGAGCCTCCATGGGCATCATGAAGGTTTGGTTGTATACCACTCCCCCATTCTGCTGATGAGAATAGGACGGAGGGGGCACATTTGTATCTGGAGCAGCGCCGCCCATCGTTGGCGTCTGCTGCTGGGAATCAACCGGCATGCCTGTTTGTTGTTGTACGCCCAGCGGCATCATTGCGTCCATTCCATGAGTCATTCCATTCCACTCCATTAGCTTCTGATCCTGAATCTGTGATCCGAATGACATTTGCGGCTGCTGTTGTTGACCCGTGAAGAGCTGAGCCTGTTGACCGAATTGTTGTTGAGGATCGTATCCATTGTGGTGAGATTCCACAAGTGAGGTTTCTCCACCGTATGAAGAATTAATCATATGCATGTGTTGAAGGTGTTGGTATTGTTCAGGAGTCATCTGACTCGCGTTTTGTGGGTGTTGCAGCATGCCAGCTGCCATCATCTGAGTGTTTTGTGAATTTTGATCGGCGGTCATGCCCCAATAGCCCTGCGTTGGCGGACAGGGTCCTGAGGATGCCCACATTTCTTGGCGCTGTTGGATCTGGTCTCCAGGCGTGTGGCGGAAGTCTATGTCAGTATGGTTTCTCTGTTGCGCGTCCTCCCCCATCCTCTGGGGCTGCTCTCGCCTGGCTGCCAGCCGAGGGTCTTGGGGCATTTGCCGATGTAGTGGATCCTGAACTGTGTCTTTTCTTTCCAGAGAAGGTTCTTCCTGGTGTGAGGCTTGGTTGGATTTGGGGCTTTCAGCGGGTTTTTCGGCACCTTCCGTGTCTGACTGATGTTGGTCCCTCTGCTGTTCTTGTGTCTCCTTTCTATATGGCTGTCTGGTGCTGTTGTCTTTATTAGCTAGGCTGCGTCGTCGCAGCAGCCGAAGTCGCGGGTCGCTGCGACACAGTGCCTCACCCAGTCTCGCCCTCAGGCGCGCGTAGTCGGCTCCCTGAGACCACACCTGGGTCAGCCTCCAGGGCAGCGGAGGGTGGGCTCCTGATGACGCGTCGATCTCGATACATGGCGTCAGAAAGACAGGCTTGAAGGGAAGAGAGAGGTCGTCGTTGTCGGATCCCTCCATGCGACTGCCTGGTCCACAGTTGTCTTGAAATGGCGGCCACGTCTTACTCTCAGTCTGACTACGTTCGACGCCGGCCGATGGTGCATTGACGTCCGACCCGCGCAAGTTGACACTCTTTCCTTCAGCATCTGGAGCATGGTTTTCGCACATGGATGACTCATTTTCTGCTGATTCAGGACAAAGCTTTGACGTTTCCGAACTTGTCTGATTTGCTGAGGCTTGACCTTCGGCTGGAGGACGTTTTGTTGTACCACAAGCGACCTGATCAGCCGTTGGAGGAGTGTCGGGGCCTGTTGTGGCCTCCTGCTCCTGGCCATCCGGCTCAGAGTGGCGTTCAGGACTCAGTTCGCCGCCCCAGATAACGTCGTGGAAGTTGGCCGTGGTCCACTCATGTGTTGCCCCAGGGACGTTGTACGTGGCAGCTGGCCGATGTGGATTATCTGAGGAGCGCCCCTGTGATCCTCTATGTCCAGTCTTTTCATAACCTCGATTGAAAAAATCCGCAGGCATGCTTACAGCGCTTGCAGCAGACTGGCCAGTGTGCCTGTGGGAACAAAAATATTTCATCACGAGTTTGTGACGTTAAGTGTGGGAATCATGTCAATATATATGTAGATGAATGCAACTGCAAGTAATGGAAGAATTTCTGAATTTGCTCATGGCCCACATATATAACATATATCATTGTGAAAGCTGGCTACCAAGTAAACTGATATTTTTTGTTCTAAGTTTAGCACAGCATGGATCAATCAGTTTCCATATTGATCTATCAGTTTTCAGTTAATGAATGAGTTAATCGATTAGTTTCCAGTTCAGGGGAGTAGCCAAGGGGGCGGCAGGGACAGCCGCTCCCCCTCTGAGGGCCCAAAGGGCCCCCTGAGGACACGGGCCGCGCGAAGCGCGGCTCACCCGCACTATGCACTGTAGCCAAATTTGAAATTTCATATCAGACAGGGCCCTCTTAAGCCCTCTTCAGCACTCTATTCTGTAACAAGCAGGGCCCTTTTCACCCATCAGGGCCCTTTTGGCGTTGTCGCAGGGGCCCTTTTCGGGCGCCGCCCCCTCCCCTGAGCGAAATCCTGGCTACGCCCCTGTTCCAGTTAATGATATTCAGTTAATCAAGCAAAAAATATTGAAGGTACATGGTCGGTGTTGAGATCGCCCAGAGCGACTGATTTCGGGGTGACGTGTTAAAGGTCAGCTACACAGCCGAAGAAGCCTCATTTCTTCAGGGGAATGACAAATAAACAGTTTACGAGTCCTTCCTAATGTGCATTGTGTACTTTCTATATTGTCCATTTTGTTCCATGCAGCTGGCTTAAGGTATGTTTTAAATAACACGCTGTAAATTATCATTTCACGAAAAATGTTCTTCATCCAATAGATTAAGCAGAATGTGGGCTCTATGTAGTCCTAATGGCAGGTTGTCCAAAAGAAAGCCTGATTAGCTCACATACCTCGATTCCTTCTCTGTGCTGCTCTGGATTTGCTTCAGTAGATCAGAGATGGTCTCCATATCCATGGCGTCTGCGCCGGCGCCTCCCCTGGTCAGCGCCTCCCTGACCGGCGCCCCCCTGACCGGCGCCTCCCTGACCGGCGCCTCCTTGACCTCCGTATCCCTGAACCGTCACCGATGGCCCGATAGACTGAAAGCAGAAGGAAATAATTAGGTTAAACAGACTCCCGAATCAATGTCGTCGAAATTATTGAGTCGGTATTATATTTCTTTTGCTGGGTTCTGCTAGAAAAAAAATAAGGAAAAAATCGGTAAAAAAATGGAGAAAAATCATTCAGTAACTAAGATCCAACAACTCAAAAAAAGATCCGACAACTCCACCCCTTGATCCAGAAAACCATCTTCAAACAACTGGCGACAGAGCGGTAGTGGAGTGGCCAGCGTAGCTGGCTTCCACGCAGCCGACCCAAGGCCACCAGCCGACCCAAGGCCCGGCAG
Organism: Lepas anatifera; assembly: GCA_034440635.1. NCBI lineage: Eukaryota > Metazoa > Arthropoda > Thecostraca > Lepadidae > Lepas > Lepas anatifera. The sequence goes on along the minus strand of JAOTON010002140.1, from coordinate 356,994 downwards.
CTTCTCTGAACAAGCAGCAAGCTGGCTCCCAAGAAACCCTTCCAACAGGGAAAGAGTTGGCGACGCCATATGACCCTGGCAGTTGATGCATCTATAAGTCCCAAAAAATATTAGTTCAACCCACTGGCCTATATCCCTTAAAAATGCAACGATACATGGTATTTTGAACCATGGCCACCTTGCCAGCTTGTCCACGGCTTATCGTACGCTAAATGAGTTGGGTATTGAAAAAAGAGGAACGGAAATCTGCAGCTGCCAGTGAAGGGGCAGCAAGCAATGCAAAACGCAACAAAGCAGGATGCCACTGCCAAGGTCACCTTTAAAGGACAATTTAAGGCTCCTGTATCTCACAATTATAATATATTAAGGGCGTTAAGGGTGCCTTCAGCGCCCAGTGTGTATGCCCGGCATCCACAAAGGGCGATTCCACAGACCTGAGAGTGCAAATGCCCCTTTGACCCCTCTCATGGGATTCATCCTTGTGCAGATCCCAAACAATAGCCTTGCAACAACAAAAAATGGGACAAGTTAGCAAAGTTTAAATATTGTTTACTTCCACACCCTGATTTTCTATTCACCTGGGCGGATATTTTCTTGAGCAGGTCGGTGAGCGGTTGCAACCCCTCCTCGTCGCTGGAGTACCAGCTGTCCACTGGTTCGCCGCTGCCATCATTGGTTGGCTGTGGCGTCGTCTGTCAAGAAGAGCCGCATTTGAATCTTGCATTTAACCGGGCGACGTTGGGTATTATTGTTTAGCCGACAAAATGCTGAAGTTAGATAAATGACGAACGTTGCAGCACGCGCATGGGCTGCCAGGAAAGGCTATCATGTAGTTTCGAAACTGAAGACCTCTTTTAATAAAGGTGACAAAGGTCTGTAAGTTTCAATAGCGCCGTCATGGGGCCTAAACGAGGAACAATTGCAGGTTGTCGGTGAAACTTGAATTAATCACGGAAATAACTACCATATAACATTAAAACAAAGCCTTTGATTTCTAACTTCTCCTCGTCGTCTCTTTAAATGATCAGTGAAGCTGTGCAGAAGCTGCGCTTCAAGTTTTGTCCAAATAAAAAAGTGAAAAATGAGAGGCCGGGCTACATAACTCTTTTCGCCCGCAGTGGCGATGTCATTTCGTGTTTCGTCGCCCTCGCTGTAGCCTGGGTCAACTCTATCATCCAGGTCATCTGAAAACTCAACCTTGCCGTGGATTACCATGTTTACAAGCAAATACGTACTGTCTTGGTATTTTAGTAAGATCTGTCATCCTGTAAGGCGGGGATAGGCAAGCTATCTGGCCTTGAAGACCACACCAACTGTGTCAGAGACGACTGCAAGTAAAAGACCCAAGTCGAGACAACTCATGCCTCATTCTATTCTCTCCCGTATCATAACACCAAAATTGTGGTTCTGTCAGCCTATGTAGCTTTTCCTGCGGAACATTTCTCCCCGGCGCTCACCTCTCGCGGTACGTTGTTCTTCTGGTTGTGCTGGATCCGCATGTACAGCTGCCTCTGGCTGGCAGGCAGGTGGCTGACGTCGGCCTCCGGCGCCGCTTCCGCCGGCTTCTTCGCGCGTCTGCGCCTGCGCCTGTCGTCGCGATCAGCACGATGGCGCCTGCGACGATCGTGACTGCGCCTGCGTCGTTCGCGACGTTCTGGAGAGCGGTCTCCGGCGCCGCGCCGCTCGCGCCGGCGGCAGGTCTCGCCAACAGACCCAGGCTGCCGACCGCCGCCGCTCACGGTCCTCAGGGGACGCCGGGCGGCACGGTTTGCCGAGCGGTTGGACGACTGTGGGGCTGAGCTGGTGTTCGTCTCTTTCACTGCAGACATATCGGTGGCTGTTCATTTGTTTGAAACGGTATCGTGATTCAGGGTCGAGCAGGACGTTTTTTAACCCAACGATGCATGTTGGGGTCTGGTTACAAATATGGCAGATTAATATGCTAGTCTCGTGTTTTCCTTTCTATGATACATTTGGTCATATAAAACATCATCAAAAGAGCTGCCGTGTATATCAGCTGACACGCCACTCTTGGGAATAGGTACTGGGGAGATCACCTCCGAGTTAGACCTCGTAGGCGGGGCAGGGATATGCATAGCTTTGAAATGTTGACAGGTAATGGGTGCAGTGAGCCGAAAACAGTGCAACTTTAATGGTAATAATAAAACGGATCATGTTTAGGCCCAGAACTAGAATGCCTCATTAAAGCTATTGGAACCCCCAAATTAAGTGTCTACTTACCTTTTATATATGTTTTTAATGTATATCGCTATTATGTCTTAAAATAAATTATTGTCCAAACATGTAAGAAATTCAGCTCAAAATTACAATGTTAGTATTTGCAATGTCATTATCATCTTAGTAACCAACTAACCCCGATATGCCCTCCTCCGTGGTTAGAAGAAAAAAATAGCGAGCCTATGTCAGATAAGTAGTTTTTCTCACCTAAGTGGGTGTACCGCGTGTGGTCAATATTGTCAAAAGTAAAACTGGGTTCCTCGCCCTTCTCGCGACGTTGTTTCGCGTTGTCGATTCTGTGGAGGATCTCTGGGCGGCTGAGCCGTGGGAAATCACCAAGAATGTCACTCGGAGCCGTCTCAATGTGCTGAAAATAAAAAGTAGTACATGCTTAGCAGCAGCACAGACCCTATGAGCTTTCATTTTCCATCACTATCTGAGGCTCCACAAATATCAATATAATATGGACTAAACTATGTTCAGATCGGTTACCTCACGAAACAATGGCGTCTTCATGGAATGAAGGCAGTCAGTTTATACTCAAGACACCAGACGGTCTATGAGATAGTATAAGACAGTATTTTTGTATATTGTATATGATTCCATTCATTCACTGGTTATGTCCCTGTTAAGTGAGGAAACCAGTCTCACATAATCTTATCTTTGTTTCTGGACGTAATGGAGTGAAATAATAATGGTTAAACACAACTGCCAGGGAACGGCGTCGCACTACCCGTTGGAAGGGATTTTGGACAGATCGACTTATTCAGAGGCTCCGCCGGAGAGGACCGGTGGCTAGACAGTCTATCACAACCACCCCACATGGAGTGAGTTAAATTGGAATGAGAGCTGGACTTACTCCGCTGGCACTGACGGCGGAACTCCCCCTTCCAGGAGGGAGGGGAGCACAGTGGCACGGTGCCCCCTTAAATGATAAATTTAACATTAAAACTATGGCTTTGACTGGAAATAAATGGGTTGAAAAGTCCATAGAGCTCAGCCCCATTAAATTCGAACGTTCCCCTGTCACTGTCCACTGGAAAAGTCGGTTTGGGGCACTTGCGGATATTTTTTATAACTGAGCTGGGTACGTGATTCAAAAAAGATCGTCCGCTATCGCTATTCCGCCACCGAAAATCTGTCATTCCGCGATCGCGCAATATTCGCTTTTGTTTGGATTGAAATTCCACAATTGGTAGTAGCTTGCAAAGTTTTGCTTTGAAGAAATAGCGCCTGATCAGCTCGCTGGCGACCAAGGAGGAGCGCCAGGTAATAATACTGAGCTGAACAATCCAGCCTTGCGCGGCAGCGCGGAATAAAGTTGGAAGATTCACTAAAAAATTAAAAGCAATTTCTCTGATTGATTTTTGGAACTCCGCGATTGCAGAGCGGTGGAGCCACGGACTGTAATTCATCGACGCCCAGTATCATTTAAAATTCATCAGCAAAACAGGCCGACCTGCTTTGCTGATGACGAATGTTGATAATATTCGAAAACTCTCCAAGGCGACTTTTACGCCAGTAGAGAAAGTCATATTGCTATTCCTATCATTGTTACATCTATGCATTCTGCTTGTACATGACGTAGGTATTTGATTTCTTTCAGCATGAGCTAGGATGCATATTTTTATATAAAGCAGCACGATACGATTTTAAGCTTAACCCCCCACGGGTGGCGCCACCTTCGCCCCCGGCATGATGGCCCCCCAACTCGAAAAAGGCGTAGCAAATCGCAAAGTGCAATGAAAGCTCGGTGAATTCAGTAAGATTACCGCATGTTTAGTGCTCAGGTCAATGGTTTGACCCAGAGGTCAAATAGGTCAAGATCGGCTATTTTCACCAAATATGCAATATAACAAACTGGGCATAACTCTAGTCATTAGAGCTATTGAGGCCGGTAAAGTACATTTGATACAAATTGCCAGTACTTTTCGCATGGAACGTAAAACCCGCCAGTGGTTTACCCCAGAGGTCACCCGGACCTAATATGACTGAGGTCACGAAAGGTCAAAAGTACTGCCTATATCAAATAAAGCCAGTGACAAGACAAACACGATGGTGTTTGTTTCACCGCTCACCTCAATTAGGTCAAAAGTTATTGTCAAAATACTGTTTGACCTCGGTGACCGATGACCTGAAAGTCAAAGACAAATATGACCCCGGGATCCGTAAAGGGTGTCCAAAACGTTGTTCACAGTCGAGTATTCAATCATTTTGTGGCTTTATATCAGAAAAGCTTTCCCCAGCTTTAATGGGAGAGGTCGCCCGGACCACCTCAGGGCACGAAATCGAAATCCGGATAAACCTGAGACGGAGGGCAGAAGTGAGGAAGTTTCAAATCGATCGACTAGAAATGTAGCTCACAGAGCTCTAAAGGTGAAGAGGTGACCTGGTTGACCCGTCGTACCGACCTGGGACCAGGGTAAAAATTTCAGGGATGATGGGAAAATGATGCAGTGAGAGGTAACCCCAACCGCGGTGCTGCGCCTGTCGTTTTCGCATCCGAAAACCTTAGGGGCCACGATGGCCCCCTGGGGCAGGGTTAACACTGCTGTTAAGAAATGACCATGTGAGTATACAATGACTGTTCAAAATGCATGCTCTGATTGAATCTCACATGTAGGTAAGTAGGTACCCATCCCAGCCAGTACTGGCTGATGAAGGCCTGCAATACATGTCGAAAACTTCGAACGTTTTAACATTCCAGCGGAGAAAAGTCCGAAATATCGATACGAATAGGTTAGAGGATTATTAGAAATGTCCCTTAAATAGGTGGCTTCTGGCTCAATAGAATGCACAGAGTGCATGTGTAAATAGCTCCTATAAACTCACTTGGCCGTCAAAATATGTATTGGGAGTTAAGGCGTACATACCTTTCTCTATTGCAGAATTGATCAATAGTATAAAAGCATGGGAAAAATCCCACTTTTTCTAAATTAGCCTACGGATCATGTCAAAATATATGCGGAGATTGATGTAATAAATACCTTGATGAGGATTTTCTCGGTGGTCTCGCTGAGCGGGTCGTGACTGAACTTGCACTTGGTATCGCTGAAACACCGCGCGCCTGTGTGGAACATCTTACACGGAAACTCCTTATGGAGGTACTTGCATTCCGTGCGTTTGGCGCAGCATTCTCTGGCATAAAACTTGCACAGTTTCATCCGCAGAGGAGGTGGCGGAAGCTCCTCGTGTGCAAAATCACAGAACTCTCCCTGTGAAAATATGAGCACTTCACTCATGTTGTGCAGGGAATAGTGGAAGTTTTTTCGCCACTGAAATAAAACATTAATATGAGAAAGTTGCAAAACATGACAAAATTAAGGGAGAAAACTAACATAATGATAGTTAGAAGGGTCCTTTCATCACATTTTTATATAGCAATAATACTTTTTAGAATGCACACTGTCGATTCTTGTGATGTAAATAACCTTTTTTGATGTTCTGAATTCGCCTCTGAGTGGATTTTATCTGCTGGTGATTATTTTGAATAAATAAGATAAATAATATTTGTGTACATGTGTTTACCTTTGCGCAGTATGCATTAACACGATATATCCAAAGCTACTTACCCATTCTGTATACTTAATCCCCACTTCCATTTCAGCAAAACGCCTGTGTCTGAAGAGTCTATCATAGCATTACTTACATCTCCTTCAGGAAGCCACTAAGCCTTGAGCTTCAAATTTGTCATTGCCTTTTAAGCAATATGCTCCAAAATTTGTGGAAGGCAACCCATGATCATAGGCACTACTTTTCCTTTTTGGCATCAATGAAGGACTCATACTGTCGGCTTATGCTATCAGTTTCTAAGCCAATTATTAGGGGATGGTGTGGAGGAAGAGCGTTCGACTTCCACGCCGCTGATCGGAATTCAAAAACCCCGGCGGGCATTTTGCATAAGTCTTTCCGATCCCCATAATACCCTCTCAACAGGGTGATAGTTGGCGACACCATATGACTTCAGCAGTCCGTGTGCTGATAAGCCCCAAAGAGAGAGAGAGAGAGAGAGAGAGAGAGAGAGAGAGAGAGAGAGAGAGAAAAAAGAAAGAAAAGAGAAAGAGAAAGAGAAAGAGAGAGAGAGAGAGAGAGAGAGAGAGAGAGTAAGTCAATTATTAAAATGTGATTAATCCTTAAACAAAGCCGAAATCGTGACGTGATTGATCGCTCATCAGACTCTTTGTAAACATTGACCATCTATTTATTTCGAAACCGTGTTTATGATTGCTTCTGAAAAAGGCTGGCTTCTGCTTTTTTGGCTTATTTAAAAGTGGTTTCTGCTATGAAATATTTTCGTTTAGTTTTTTACGAAATACATGTTTGGTGTTCCCTGATTATTGTCCATTTGAAGGTCCCGAGGACCGTGGGAATCTTGCATGCCTGTTTTTAATAGTCTGGTTTGGTGGTGGTGTCCATTGATTGATTGACTGCTAGATTAGATTATAAACACATTATGTAGAGGCAAACGAGTTCCTAATAAAGTAGCGTGCTCATAAATTTCCTTTTCCCCATTTCTTACCTTTTGGCAATGGCCCATCAAAAAGTAATGACATGTTTGCATTTTGTGTTTCTTCAGTATTTTGCGTCTTTTGGCCGACTGGGGACTAAGACGCCCTACGTATCCCTCCTCGTGCGATGGTGCATAGCTGAGAATGGACAAGGAATTCCGTTAGGTTTAGAGGATTACTTGGGCTTAAAATACAATTCAAATTGTTTTGAAGATCCGACACAAAATATCCTGGCATCAGAAGCTTCAACCCATGCACCGTTACCGTGCAGTTCCAAGGTCAACTGGTCGAGTCAATATCTCTAAGTAATATTTCGTCTCGATTACTTTTTATATGACCAGAACACATTATTCTTTTGACCTTCAAGTGCACGTTACCTGTAACTGGCTGGTTGAAACTGCATACAGGGCCGTTGTCGAGTGGGTGAGGCACCCACCACGTATACACAGTTCTCGTCATCCGTTTCGTCGGTGGCCTCCTCTTCATCCAAATCCTTCCTCTGAGGGTGAACAATTAATATTGATTGACTGCACGGGGCCATTCGTTGCAGGTGGAGATAATTATTACGCTTTGTCAATCAGAAATTGCTGGAAATTGAAAATGTTGGCACAAAGAAAAATATTTCGTTATCATAATTACCCGGCACCAACTGGTGGGCTTCTTTTGGACCCCACCACTTTTCATACATAGTTTCAAGCTAACTAGCATCAAGTATGTGTCACCTTGGACAATTTTTGTATAATTACTTCGATAACGTTTGTCAGAAAGTGAATATCTGACCAGGTCAGTTCGCCAAGTTGTGACGTGGCTCCTAAATCCCATGCGTCTTTGATTACTACGAAATTTTACATCAACAAATGTATTCATCGGCTTCAGGAAAAGCTATACCTTGACAGGATTTTATTTTAGAGCTCATGTTAGGATAAATCGCTACAGTGCCGACATTTTTAGTTCAGCTCCATGAAGCGATAACTGACATCTCGATTGTGTTCTTTACGGCTTTTAATGGAAAAATAATATACAAGAATTTTGCCGTCAACGTAGCCACTTATTCCCTAAGCGTTGAGCGATGTTCGATGTAAATTTTCTGACTTATGATCCTGGGCCAATGTTACTAGCTGACGGAAAAGGTAATGCATATCATCCCAGTGTTTTGGTAATAAGTGTAACTGTTTTGGCTTTGTTCTCGGCATACCGCCACCCGCGGTATGAAGAGCTATCGAAACAGCCTAAATCTGACTTACTTTGGCCCTTTGTATAGTCATAGGTCAACGGTCCTGGCTCGAAATCTGTACAAGAATGCAAGATGCCAGTGTATTCCAGCGCTGTTCTTATTTTGCCTTTAATAATTGTTTCTGTATTTGGACGTGGCGGGGTTCAGGTCGGATTTCTCCGGGCCGTGGTGAATACAAGAAAAGAGCCCAGACGGTGCAGGGCTAACCATCGTTAATTTCGTTGTTGAACCGTTGTAGCCTCACCTGTCCTTAAATATGGGACAGAGTCAAGTAACAGTAATTTAATGATTTAAATATATTTTCAGGCTATTAGAGGATTGACAGATTTTGGCAGCTAATGCGTCGTTAAATCCCAACAATTATCATCATTATTCGAATTGGCAGATTGAGAGGCTGGTGTAGGGAGCGGCTCGTTAAATTGTCTTTGAAATGTCCAAGAGAGAAACGTTATAAACATGCTTATGGTGTGCATTTCAACTTATACCTAGCCCACGTCTGATAAAGAGGTAGTTAGAGCGCCATGAATAGGTATTGAATACCAAAGCCCAGTTAAATTGGACTCAGTAGTTATGTAGATCCTTACCTTGTTTTGTTGTAATTTTGTGTCCACCTTTTCTGAATGGTTCTCGCCGAACTCGTCATTCTTCTTCTCTTCGCTTGATGGTGAGCTTGACTGCACCTTCATGTCCTCTTCTAACTCTGCCTTTTCGTCACCCAAGGCCGTCGAAACTTGATGTACACCTTGTGAAATTTCATCTCCTGGTCTTTCTTGGTGATCCAATGGGTTATTTTCAACAGCATCATTGTCTTCATCGTCACCATCAAGTTCTCCCTCTTCCAACTCACTTGATTCTCCTCCATTGCCTTTGGAATGATCGGAGACTGAAGGATCCAGCTGCAGTGCTTCAGCTGTCAGGATATCCTCAGCTGTAACGGGATTGTCATCTTGTCCATCGCTGTCACCGTCATCGCTGATCGGAGTGATTTCAATTGAAGGTGATGAGGTTGTACTCTCTGCTGCATAACAGCAATCTTTCCGCCCGTTTTGAAAACTGTTCAAAGTCTTGCGAATGCAGTTGTCACTGCAGTTGTTTATATCATCTGCAACTACGCCGGAATCGTCATCACGGCTCACAGTCTGCTCCAGCGGCTCCAGCGTCTCGACTATTTCCAGACGTTCGTCGTCCGAATCCATGCTGGGTAGAAGCGCCAAATCACCTGGAAGGAAAATCTCCGATCATACTGCCGTAGATATTTAGAGCGGTTATGGGAATTAATTTTTCAACAGTCTGGTGAATGCAAGGCACTTTCACTCAAGTAGAAATTTGGGTAGATTTATCATTTCCTAGATCCCTCCATTTACCTGCTATGGCAAATTAACTTTAAGAAAAATTAGACAAATGGTGAAGCTAGCCTTATGACTGTCTTTCGACTGGCCTTGTCCATACCCTATGGGCTACGATAAGTTTTAACAAGTTTATACATTAAGTGACGGGATAAAAACGATAAGTTTTGGGTTTTTAGGGGGGATTAGGACGTCATGGCCTTCATTTTTCAGCTTATTTTCTTTTCATCCCCACTGTTAAAAATAGAAAAGAGCCGAAATCCGAAAAATGTTTGCTGGAGTGATTAGTTTCTTGTGATTCTAACACTGAAGAATTACTGACGCCCTTACTTTTGCCGATGGTGATCCGCAAAGAGCCACCGCATATAAACTAAAATAAGGAGAGAGAAAGAGGGAGAGAGAGAGAGAGAAAGAGAAAGAGAGAGAGAGAAAGAGTGAGATAGAGAACAACATTAAAATAGAAATGTTTCGCCCTAGAACTATTCTTTAATGAAATATCTAACGCTATATAGACTAATGGAACCCTGTAGAAGGATTAAAGTCAAGTAAAAAGGCTTCTGTAGGCCTTGATATTTCACTTGCTAAAGCCACACAGTTCAGTCTCAAATTGGAGGCCGTCAGAAAAACTGTTTTTGCTGAAATGGCCATCGAATTTTTATACGTCTTTGTTCCCACAATCCACAATTTCCTCCAATAGAAAAATAATTATATAGAAGATATTGACGCTGATATCCTACTTTTAATCCCCATTTTATCCTTCAAAACATAGTTAAATGGTATAGAATGATCCATTCAATGTATCAGTTCACCAACCTTATTCCCAAAATGATGGCAAGTTGGGATGTTTCCTGACTTCCGGCATAATTTTCAAAATGTCCAAAGATTTTATATTGGTGGATTTGATTTAACTATATTAAAATGTGAGCCTCAGCCGGACTAATACATACCTATGGAATGTAACATTTAACTCTTACTGTTCTATTGCGCATTAAAGCAAAAGCACCGCATTTGCAAACTTTTGTCCTCTACCTCATGTAGGAGATGCGGATCCTCGAAAAGGCTACGGTCATATAAATTCAAGACATTCATTGCTCCAACGCGATTTCCTCAACTCTAGAATACTGTTCAATTATATTTTTCCTAGGTCCTAAAACGTGGATAAAAATAATCACAAACTAAAACGACGTTCACATTTTCTATCCCCAATCTTTGATATTTGATAACTTGTTTGAAGTGTAACCAAAAATCAGCTGATGTCATGGTTCCGGTTATTTAGCACTCCGTCCTGCAGTGTCTGCAGTAAATATTCTTGCTTTTAATATATAAGTACCAACCAGAGCAGACACCAATATTCAGGGAGTTCAGCTGTAGGTGAGCCTCAAGAGGCGGTGATGACTCTTTATTCAATGACGCTATAGCACTGCAACTTGCACAATGTTAGCGGAGAATTAGCCAGCCAACAATATTAGCAAATGGCTGCGCTTTCTCTTCATGTATTTTGCACAAAATAAGTAACTTTTGCATAGTTTTTGACGCCATTTGTGTTTAAGTATTGAGAGCCTGGACTGTGGTTTCAATATAACCACAGCTCTCTTGTTTATTTATAGTACTGGTTGAGTCCTACAAGAGACTTGGTAAACAACTTTTTCGGTACAAAAACACTACATTCTTATTGTAAAGCCAGCATTCGAATACCCGGATATTTCTCAGAGGAGCAGGGGGTAATCCTGGGCTCCTCTGGGCTCTCACTGTTGAATACATTACCTAAATAATCGCAGTTGGAAGCTTACGATACGCAACGTAAGGCATCATCATGTAGAGTTGCGGACTAGATACAGAAAAAGGTCCCAATTACTAAAATACAATTCCTTCTCAACACCCGTTCCTTGGAATGGCTGGCAAGCGGACGGATTAACAATAAAAACTCTATGAATAATCAACGGAAGTCAGCTCCTGAACAAAGCTGGAGCCTGCTCTCTGCGAGCACAGCCACTATACTGACTGATCAGCTACCTCTTTGTGTTGATGTCCTATATCGGGCTCCTTACAGATGAGAAAGTGGTGCAGTCTTCAGCTCCTTGGGCGATATGTGTGCGGAATAATATACAGGCTACAGTATTCCTGACTTTCTTCAATAATTGTTTTCAACTGCCACCTTGAGTGTCTAGCTGTAAGAATTTATTTTACATTGCGCGAGAAAACTTCTCGAGCACAAATAACCTGAGATACTTTTGCTGAACATTTTCTTGTTATATTTCCTGAGGGATCCTCTGCGCAGGATAACCCGTAAATGGATAATTTTCGTTATAAACTATGTTGTGCATTTCTTCTAACTTTCAGCCAGTTTAACGAAGTACTGACAAGAATTAGCATGACCTGGCACTTGAAAAATTTTTGAAACCTTCATACGCAAGTGCTTTGGTAGCGCTGTCTTTTCTGACCGTGCCGTGCTAATAGTTATACGCAACCTGCTTCGCCAAGCCGTAATAGGAGCGCTCAGGCAACGCCATGATTTTGGCTTTATAGTTCTGCTACTAAACATATGGATATGCTACCATTGTACTCATCTTTTGTTCACCAGTTCAACAAAAAATACTATTAATTTGTAATACCAATTAGTGACGTCACAAATTACGAAAAAATTCAACTTCAAACGAGCACTCAACCATGGACCAGAAAAGAGCAATTGATTTGCTGCAACTCTATTATAAAGAGCTCAATGTCGAAAGACGTCAAGGAGTATAACATTAGCTTGAAAAGGCAAGCAGCTGTTCGTTTCCCCAGCACCTCCCTCCCCCTCTGCATGTTTAGCACATCATTATTATTTTCTACTGAATTTTGAAAGCATGGAAACGTTCTGCGTAGATAAATCAATAGGCCCTCTCAAGAAAAATAAATAAATGGGCACCCAAATCTAGAAATACTCACCGAATTTGCCTGCCCAACGTTGATCTACCGCGCCATGTTCAATTGGACCTTGATGAACTGCGAGTCGTCCAAGTTCAGCCGGATCCGCTTGCCGATGAAATCCACCGGGCACCCCAGGGCCCATTTTCGGGTCAATCATCTTACGTTTTTTTTTCGGGAAATACACGGTATGGTATGGTATGGTATACGTACATACATATTTTGCGTACGAGCGAGGTTGACACTCAGGTCACACAACTTACGTAAAAACTTACGATTGTCAGCTTAAGTTAAGTTAATCGACATTCAGGTCCACGTTCGTAAGTTATTTTGATATTAAGGATGACATACATAGGCAGTTTGCATTAAGCTTCCTGAATATGTGACACTAACATGTTACGATCGATCTTACATACAACCCCATCTTATGAAGTTGACTTGAACACCGAATGTGCGTATATCACCCGCGGAACTTACGAAGCCATTAAGTTGTGATGTCGACCTGCATACCTGTCGCAAGTCTTTCAGGATCATCCCGTGCGCGTGTGTCAACGTACAGCTCATCGTTCGTTTCTGCCTACTCTTATTGTTCGTTTTGTGGTTGGGTTTGTGCAGGATGCGTCGCTGTGCGATGATTTTACCACCTGCCGGCCACTGGACTTCTTCTCCAGCTCCTGCTCCAGCGGGATCTGTATCTTCTTGTAAGCCTTCATCTGAGCCATCTGTGCGCATTCCTGTCACCAGCATCTATCTTCTTTTGCCGCTGTTAAGTGTAGCTCCTTCAGCTGCAGTTATGAGGCCAGTGTTGGCCTCAAGCTCAAGCAGGGCCTGAACCATTGAGCTCTCAAGCTCTGCAGGCCTGTCGTCGCTCATCTTCATCATTTTAGATGGGAGTTCCGTTCTTTCTTGCCGAAATGGAACCAAAAATATTGCTGACAGCCAGGGACAGATCCAAGGTGGGGACGATGGGGCGATCGCCCCCACCTTGGGCCAACATTACCCTTTGTTCTGAATTAATTTTTCAGGATTTCGAATTCTTTTACAGAAATATTCTGGAGTCATTAACGGTGCCATCCATTTTACCCGACCCCTCCTCCCAAAATTGTTAGGTGGTCGAGATCTGACCACAGGAGGATATCCGTCAGTAGGTTTGTATGCCCATGCCATTGATTGCAAGTGCTGGTCTTCAACGGTAGAAAAATCCACAAGCATAAGATACGGTTAGTTAATAATTAAGCCTTAAATAAATGGTAGCATCATAAAATGCGGACATGCGACGACAACGACCAAGCATTCACCTCAGCTACTCAATTTAAAAAGGCAGGACCAGCATCTTGAACGGGCCAAATTTTCAACTTGAAATACATATCGCAGCCACTTAGCCACTATCGACTAAACTCACAAAATCGGGATCAGAGCCATATCTGCATCAATTGGTGAAAAAGCGCACTCTGTCCCCAGGCTGCTCGTGGCAGGTCTACCTGCACCCTTGGTGCCGCTGTAAGTGACCAGGTAGAGGTATGAAGCACCACCACAAAGATCAGAAACCAAGGCGAGATCTCCCCGACCCAGGGGGTGGATGGGTAACGCGGCATAACAATACAAACCTAGGAAGAGGACAAAACAAACACAAAGTAGGGAGAGACGTAATTGAGTATCCATAATATATGGTTTTCAGCCTAAGTCACGACACACGTAGAAGGAATATGAAGCTTGCAAACCAAACAGTACCTAACTCATCATGACTGCGTAAATGATGTATGACCAGCCGTTGAGGAAATGACCAACCCCCATGTCGGGCACACTTCCCCGACGAAGCGCGGTAGCTGTGACATGCGACCCGATCGTCCCCCATTGTCCGTAATTTTTAACATAATAGCCTTGCAGTTGGGTTCACCCTTGGTCCTGTTTGAGGATGGTCAACAGAGGCACCGAACCTAACCGAAAGCAGGAGCAGATGAATGATCGATACGTTGTGGAGAATCAAACGCCACAAGATCCATGACCTGGTTCAAGCAGAAAACTTCGTACCCGAACTACAGGTAGGGGATGTGTGGACGAAGTGTTCCAGCAATTCTTATGGATGCGATCAGCCCGAGGACAAGCTGAGTAGCGGTAACAGTCCAGCTTTGTGTTGTCCTGGAAGTGCAAGAATTGCATGTACGACACAAAGCGGTTCTTCCACATCGCAGACTTGATGATTGCTGAGGGAGGGACGGCCTCCTCAGATTGGAAGCCAGGAAGGGATATCCCCCAAGTTGTGGGCCTCGAGTCATATTTTACATTATTTGCCCTTTAAACGCGGGCTTACGCAAAGTCTTGGTTCGCAGCCTCTTAATGCCCTTCGAGACAGCTTTGAGTTTGGGTTCGCTTCCCACCCCCCCCCTCTCCCCGATCATAGCAAAATCGTAGTCCGTCCCCTCGGGACATATCCGTGGCGACGCCCTAAACCTAGGAAGGGGAGGTGTCACCACGGCCCAAATATTATCGCAGAGGAGCATGTACTCCCGTCCTAGGAAGAGGATGGGCGGAAAGCAATTTTCATAAGTGCCCGATGACGTTTCAGGTGGCAGAATTTCGACGGAGGGAGAGACGGATCACCTGCCTCCAGTGGCGGTTCCAGGATTTCATTTCTGGAGGGGCTTGGGGTTTGAACCTCCCTACCATTGCCTCTTATCGGCCCCCCGGCTATGTATTTACCATACGTACTCTGAAATTTCGAAAGAGGGTTTAGCCCCCCTAGCGCCCCCCTTGTATTCACCACTGCCTGTCCCTTTTGCCCCCCCACGTTTGCCTATGTCAAAATGTTTAAAACTAGGCTGTTTTGCAATAACTGCTCACATTTGGGCTCTAAATTTGCCAATGTCCAAACCAAATACTAACCTAGTTGACGGATATCCTCCTAGTGGTCGAATACTCGACCACCAAAACTGTTTCGTTTCTAAGTCACGATAAATGAAGCCCTACAAAACAATAACACTGTTGTTCGCCTGACCTCTGGCTACCACATTAAGTAAAAACGAATAAATAATTATACCTTTGTCTGATACCGGAAAAACAAATGTAGCCATTTCCCACAAAGACTGTCGTTAGATATGTCCAGATTTGATATGCCCCCACTCCCCCTAAACATGACAGAACAAAATTTTGCAGCTGTGATGATAGCCTGGTCCATCTTTCGTCTGGTAACGGAGTTTGGAGAACTCTGCCGAATTTGGAAATCTGTGGCGAGCTTAGACCTGAAGTCTTTTTGGTGGTCGAGATCTCGACCACTAGGACAAAGGGTTAAGTACTGGAAAAAACGCCTCCCGGCGCAGCTGCCGGGCCCCCCCAAGGGTGCTATAGTGAAAAAGCCCTGTCTGTATATGTATGTATGCATATACAGACAGTATATATACTGACTATATAGTGCATGCGGACGTATAGGTGTGGTGGAAACCTGTAAAATGATCCCGGGTTGGGCATGGGGCACCAATCTTTTTTAAAGCTGATTTCCATCACATTCAACGTTTTTTTCTGCGGGCCCCCTGGGTCGTGGGCCCCTCCCCAAACGACGCCCCCCCCAGTATTGAATTCGCCCCCTCCTCGGGGAAATTCTGGATCCACCCCTGCTGAAAGCTATCTAAATCGGAATAATTAAGTCTCGACCTAACTCACACTCCAACTCAGTTCTGTCTAAAACGTATCATTTTACTTTGTAATATCGCTTACTGAATATGACTCCACAAAAGTGAGAGCCTAAGTGTGCAAACGATTTCACATAAAGAGCCGTATGGCCCTGGCAGTTGGTGCGTCGATGTTAAACCCCAAATCGATCACATAAAGCATGTTGATATATCGATATGCCGATATACTGATATGTATGATAATGTTGATATGCTGACTCTTAAATATAAGATATCTCACATAAATATAAACACCAGGTCACTTACTGACTGACTAGACTGAGTCCGAAAGTCAGAGCAAATTTTAATTCGGACTGAGGCATTCTTAAGCCAGTGACAAGTCTGGAACATATTTGGTTTCTTTTATTTTGTTTTTATCAAGGCAAAACAAAGCAGAATGAATAGAAAAAGAACAAATCCATATTGAAAAAACGAGGTGTTTACAGTTGTGCTGCCTCATTAGTTATTTTGGCATGTCATGAAAATAATCATTGCCTCCATTTCATGTGTCAATCAGAGTGGACGAGATGCTCCGTTTATTTCGTTCGGGCAAGCCCAGTTATAACACGATGACCAAGAGTTTTTTCAATGCATTAGTGATAACATGCGTATATTTTCTATATTCATCGCTTCTGTACGAACAATAAACTTGGTGTCCTATTAAGGAGCGCATCATTTTATTCGATCCCTTATATCGCTGTAGCCAATGTGTGTTCATCGAGACTGTCAACACATTATTAGTAGGTTCAAAAGATGGTTCAAAAGCTTTTAATTCTTTTTTCAGGTGATTTTCCTGCTCCTGTATCTGCTTCTGTACCCAGATCCTTTTGTGGGTCGTGGCGAGATGTTAAAATGCATTAGTTTAAAGGAATGTTGGAGGTTTAACATAAATGTGATGAAAATGCTATTTTAGTCACCATCCAAGGAACATATTCGAAGTGAAAAGTCACTTGATAAATAATTCCTTTATTCCACTTAGTCACCCTTTCAGATTTGTACTGATGGTGATTTGCTTTTTGGTTGATTTACTTCCCTTCGCGCAGCGTTTACCACTCGACTTCTTGGCGCTGGCACTGGCAGTGCGCTCCAGGTAGGTGTCGATGAACTGCCGCGTGGGGTTGGTCGGTGTACACGGTACGTCCCGGTTGATCTCCCTTCCGTCCAGCAGGCGCGTGCTCATTCTGAGCGGGCTCAGCGCTGGTCGCTTCTCCCGCGCACTCAGAGGTCGTGAAAGCGGCGGAGAACAGGGCCGGCTGCAGGGGCCGTCCCCTACGCGGACGGAGACCCTGCTCTCTCGTCGCTTACGGCTGTCGCCGCGAGCCTTTTCGTCAAGCTTCTGCTCCTGCCGCCGGTTCTTGGTGGTGCAGTTTCCTGGGGGTTGCTGCGGAGGGCATCGCATGACCCGAGTCATCTTGCTGCGAACGCGTCCTGGCTCAACAAAGTCGTTCTTGAGTACCAGCTGGCGGATGCACTGGCTCCGCATAAAATCATCGGTGACGTTCTTGAGCCAGCGTGTGGTACTTCGAGTGCGCCTCCCCTCCTCCTCGTCGTCACAGGATGGAGAGGTACCGGTGCTCACGGTCATGGAAGAGCCATCCAGGAGATCGTTCAGCGAACGACACGGGCTTCCATTGCGACCTCTTTTCCCTCTACAGTCTCCACAACTATGCTCAGAGTCTGAGACGCAACTCTGACTGTCTAGAGTATCTTCGTCGCCGTAAGATACGACGCGTCGCATCGCAATGCAACAGCGGCATTGGCCGCACGGGCGGTCCCGGTCCGCATCGCCACGCCTACCGTCGCGACCTCCACGCGAGTCCTTCCCACCACGGAATGGCTTGCCGTCCCGCCCGTCTCTGTAGCCTTTCTCGTAGGCATCACGTTGAAAGTTTCGATCGTCCTGATCGTCTCTATATCCACCAGGTCCACTACGGTTATATCCCCTGTCATCTCTATAGCCACCGACGCCGCCTCCGCCGCCACCTGCGCCGCCGTAGTTGACACCGGGCATCCCAGGAGCTTGTGCTGCGCTATAACTAGCAACAGGTGCACCTGGTGCTGTGCCGTAGCCGGCAACTGGTGGAGCTGGTGACGCGCTGTAACCACCAACTGGTGGGGCTGATGGTGGCGAGGGGCTTGCGAAAGCGTCAGCTAAGAGTGCCGTCTGCGTAGACGATGTATTGGTAACGGGTAGATCGCTTTCTGCCAAAGGATCCGCTGGCTGGCAAGAAGCCGAAGTGTCTTGGTCGCTTGCGCTTCCTAGTGGGCGCCCTTCCAGAATCACTGGTGGCTTACCATCACCATATTTCTTTTTCAGCTCATCTGTGATGCCCATGTCGTCCATCTGTGTCGAGATGCGGCGCAGCCAGGCGAAGGCATTTTCTCCCTGCCCACCACCCGCACCGGTACCCGGTTGCCCCGGCACTCCAAGACTGGTAGGTGGTTTTGTTGACGCTGCGGGGCCACTGGAGAGGGGCATGGGCGGATCTGAACTGGAGTCGGTCGTCATTGGAGTCGTGTCATCACTCGCTATCAAGTCTGACGTTTCTTCTGTGATAACTGACGGTATGGTATCTTGAGCAGGAGCATCTGAATCGGCGTCACCCTCGTACGACTTGTCCTCAGACTCGTCTGCGTCCGCATCAACTTCTTCGAAGGAGACTGAGCCTATTTTACCCGCTGACCCTTTTCTTGAGGCAGTACTGGGTCTTCCCATGGATCCAGCACTGCCTCTTCCCATGGATCCGACGCTGGTTTTCCCCACCGACCCAGCGCTGGTTTGTCCCATAGACCCACCACTGGTTCGTCCCATAGACCCAGCACTGGTTCTTCCCATTGAGCCATCACTGGTTCTTCCCATTGACCCATCACTGGTTCGTGCCATAGACCCAGCACTGGTTTGTCCCATAGACTCAGCACTGGTTTTTCCCATAGATCCAGCACTTGCACGTCCCATGGATCCAGTGCTGGTTTGTCCCATAGACCCAGCGCTGGTCCGTCCCATAGACCCGGCGCTTGTTTGTCCCATAGACCCAGCGCTGGTCCGTCCCATAGACCCGGCGCTGGTTTGTCCCATAGACCCGGCGCTTGTTTGTCCCATAGACCCGGCGCTGGTTCGTCCCATAGACCCGGCGCTGGTTCGTCCCATAGACCCGGCACTTGTTTGTCCCATAGACCCGGCGCTGGTTTGTCCCATAGACCCGGCGCTTGTTTGTCCCATAGACCCGGCGCTGGTTCGTCCCATAGACCCGGCGCTGGTTCGTCCCATAGACCCGGCGCTGGTTCGTCCCATAGACCCGGCGCTGGTTCTTCCCATGGAGTCGGCACTAGCTCGCATGGCCGCGGAAGAACTGGGGCGTGCCACCGAGCTGTTGCTGAGGCCAGCTGCTGCTGTGCCGCTGTCGCGAGCCATGGATGCCGCGCTGGACCGACTCATGCTGCCGCTGGCGCTGCTGCGCGGGGCTGGAACGGGAGCGGCGCCAAAGTCCCCAGAGGCTGCTGCCTCCAGCTCATCAGGCTCGGCTGGGGCCTCTTCATCCTCTTCATAATGCTCTTCTTCCTCATTGGTAGGCGACATAGCTTCATCTTCCTCTGCCTCGTCAGCTTCAACAGGCTGCTCCTCACCGACGGCTTCCCCCTCTTCCTCTCCTGCTGCCTCGAGACCACCTGCCAATAGATAATGAGCATATAAGGCGAGATAAGGTTGTCACAACAAGGTAAGAAAGAAGGTGTTAAAATTAGAAAAAATCATATTCTTAGCTTTTTAAAACTGACATAGTGCAGGAATATTTGAGAACACAACAGCCTCAAACACATTTTGAGTTTAAACAACTGCATAGCAGGCCTAAAATAAACGGATGAATGGCTTTACTTGATTTGTCATGGATTGGCCCCAGCTAAAGTATACCATCACCATGGATTCGACATCGGTGTCTTCGACTGTCGATTTGTCATGGATTGGCCCTCTCCCAATTGACAGTCGAAGACACCCTTATGTTGTGGAACCGACTGGATCCAGTTTTGTCAGTGTGCTATCGATAATGATGACGATTTTAGAGCTGATTTTTATGGTGGAAAAACTGTTGCAAAGCGGTAGACTTGGAAATTTGTACCTTCTGAGCTTGCATAGGTATCAATTTTAGAGATGGCGTCCACCCATGTGTTTTGCATGATTTTAATTTAACACTTACAACATTATCATTAACACTTGTCCTAACGAAGTTTGATTTCACCTCCGCTCAATATTTTTATTGCGGGAAAGGGATAAATTTAATTCTATGTGGATGTGATATGTGAGCCAAGTTTCTTTCACCCATTTTGATCAAATTTCAAATCTAAATCGTGTCGAGACATTGAGATAAGGGGCTATTTCGAAAGGCTTGCACAGAGTTTTAGCTGACTTCTCGCTGCGCTGGATTTAGGCACAGCAGTTTGGCAGGACTGGGTGCTTTCTTTCGTTCCAGATTCAAATGTTTTTTACTTGATGTGTTTTATTTTTGGGGATGTGACATGGACCACCGACCACAGGTAACCTCTGCCGGTGACCTCAAGTCACTCCGGGAACCTCAATGTGCCCGGTTGCACAAAGAGAAAATGGCGTGCGGGTCTGACACTTTCAACAAACTGTTCACGGCTAATCAAGGTGATCTAGTATGTCTGAGTTTTTCAAGTTCAAACGAAGTCATGACTTAGGGTGTTGAAATGGATGAAATCATCGAAGTTATTTGTATTCAGCCAATAAGCCTGGGGGTGTTTGAAAACTCCATCCGGTATTTTTCCGGGTGCACCGGAAAACGGCGGCGCGAAGCATCACCGTGCTTGCCAAACCTTATCCTTGATCAATTCTGCAACATTTCCCAAAACCTTAAGGTCGGTTCATATTAGGTCAGGTCACCAATGCAGGTCAAGTCACCTCACCTCCAAAAATATTTAAGGTAGTACAAGTAAGAACAGTGTTTATCTATCCTATTGAAAATAATATCACATTATGTAGTCGCCGAGTGCTACAAAAGTTGTCCCGGGATTTTTCATATCGATGACCTAGGGTCAGATACCGATCATGAACTTTCCATTGGAAGTGCGTAGTGAAAACGGGAATTGGACAACAATGGCTCTATTTGTGTAGATACAGCTTACATTGTCTTCATATTCTCAAAACCATAGTATTCTAGGGCCTTTTCTAGGTTTATGCTGCATGTTTTGACTTTTGAGCTCATTCATCCATCTGGATTTACTTACTTGAGGTCATCTGGGTTTACTTAACCCGCGCCCCACCGTTAGTACGGTGCCACCTTCGCCCCACGGGGGGCATCGATGGCCCCCCTCTAACTCCGAAAAAATGAGGGTTAGCGCAAATCTGCAAAGTGCATTAGAAAGCTCGCGTGAATTCAGTACGAAATTACTTCACATGTTTGAGTGCTGAGGTCAATAACTTGAACTCCAGAGCTCAAGTTAGGTCACGATAGGCTATTTTCACTCAAATATGCAGTGCTTAAGAAAACTGGGCATAACTTTTATACTATTAGAGCTATTCAGGTCTGCTAAAGTTTATTTGATAGAAAAATTCCAGACCTTTTTCCACTATCAGGAACGTAATGACCTCCTGTCAGTGGTTTGACCTCCAGAGGTCACCTCGTAACCTTATATGACCTGAGGTCATGAAAGGTAAGAAAGTGACCTCGCCATATACTAAATGAACGCCAGCGACAAGACATACACGATAGTGTTTAATTCCAGCGCTCTAGCTTAATTAGGTCAATAGTTATTGCCAAAATACTGTTTTTGGCCCCTGGGTGAGCTTGGATGACCTCAGAGAGGTCAAAGGGGAAATACAGCCCCTGGGATCCGTAAAAGGGTGTCCAAGAACGCTTTTTATTGAGCAATCTGAGCGTTTGCAACCGTTTTTGTCACTTTTAGATCATAAGACAGCTTTTCCCTTGCTTTTTCAATGAGAAAGGTCACCTCGTGACCTGACCTCATGTCACGAAATTGAAAATCCCGGTTATGCACCTTGTAGATCCTGGAGGGGTCATGAAGTTTAGGAAGTTTTAAATCGATCAAATAAGAAATGTAGCTCTTATAGAGCTCAAAAGTTGAAGTCAGGTGACCTCGGTTGACCTCGCCTGGTGACCTGACCTTGGGTGACCCGGGGAAAAATTTCAGGGATGGTGGGGAAAATATGGGGTGAGAGATAGAGCCCCCAACCGTGGCGCTGCACCGCGTCGTTTCTCTGCTATCTGGAAAAAACTTTAGGGGGCATCGATGGTCCTCGGTGGGGCGAGGGTTAAGCAGGTTTTCAAACTTGGGTAAATAATGTTGCAGGAAATGATGATGAAACTTTTATTTTGATGCTATTAGGTTTGGAGTATTATTCCAAGTCGATTGATACGCATATTGACTATGCTAGTTCAAATGGGGACCTTGAACTGACCTTAAGTTGGGTCATTATATTTTTGTCCTACATATCATACGTCATTTCATTCGCCGTAACGAGCGGAAGTGAATGATGTTTAAAAATGATTCTAACTTAACTCTGTCAGACCCTAGAGCCCACAAACTCTTGTCTTACATGCTACCTACTTTGACCTGTCATGACCTCAATTTTGACCTGAGTCAAAAAGTGACTAACGTAGTTTCTTCATGCATTTGTATGGGCTATCCACCAGTTTTCAGGTTTTTTCGCTATCTCGTGTAGGAGCCGAGTTCGAGAGGTGTTTGATCATCCCCCCACCAGGGCGAAGGTGGCTCTGAAACCCACCGGGGCGTTTGTTACGCTGCTATACTCCTGAAAGTTTGTTAGTGAAAGGTCATTCATGGCCAGCCACCATGTGGAAGGCCAAGTGAAGTCCCGGGCTTTAAATGATCTTCACCTGGGTAGTCTAACATGAGTTTGCGTATGCTTCTGTTCTCCGTTCCCGAGCTCAAGAAATAACCCATGGCTGGTTTATTTGCCGTTGATCTTCCAAGGTAAGTCTAGTAGAGTAAACTGAAGTAGCCTCATTTTACATGCAACAATTTGCGTAGAAATTTTGTGACGTTTTAGAAGGCACTTTCCTGATGCTGCAGTTGCTCGTATACTCGTGGTAGCGAAAACTCGTCAGGTCGAATGCGTTGAAAATGTCATTTGTTACCTTTAAAGATCAAAGGTATGCTGTTACAGGTACAGAATTTTTTTATTGAAAGCCGACAAGAAGCCGCGCAATGACTGTGCTTGACGTAATTTTTCACGTGTTTGGGTTATAAGTATATGTATACCCACCTACATATGTATATGTACATCCATATGTATATCCAAGGCCACTAATTGACCTGGAAATAAGATATTATACACCATCAGAGAATTCAGGCCACAAAGAAGGCGCTGCAACTCGCGTGTTTTTAATTCTTGCTTTAAAACCACCAGAGGTCAAATCAAACACTGTTGGGGGAGGACGTAAAATGTAGCGTCCGCTAGGGCGAGAGTCAATGCAAAAACTGTTCTCTCTGACTACCCTACAAAAATAATGTCCTGTAGTCAACTCTTAGATCATGTTAGCCTGTAGAATATCGAACTTATGGCTCTCCCTTGTTTTTTTCAAAGTTTATAAACACAATCACATCCAAAAAATGTAAATTTTGGTGACCCCTGGTGACCTCGCTATTGGCCTGAACTGAAAATAGCTAGGATTAAACCGATTTTTCAAACGCTATCAAATAATAGGGCAGAGGGTGGTAAGACGGGCATGGTAGGTAAGACGGGAACAGGCTCTGTGGACCAGACCAGTTCTGGTATAAATGTCCCATTACTTGCACTAATGCGTCTTAGAATGTCCTATCATGAGCCAAAAACACAGTTCTAACCTTTGTATAACAGTGGTTGACAGATATTAACACTTAAACCAACACAGCAGGCAGATGAACGCGTTTCGACAAAAATTGTCTTTGAATGTCTTGATGACGGGTTCCTTATCCCTCCTACCATAGATGCTGAAGAAGACAATTTTTGTCGAAACGCGTTCATCTGCCTGCTGTGTTGGTTTAAGTGTTAGTTCTAACCTTTATTGTTTTTTCAAAATTTTAGAAAGACTAAATTAGTGGTTCACCCTACCATTGTTAGTAGTTTTGAGTGTAACATTCTGGCAGTGTCTGGCCCTATTTGGAAGGCCAAATATGCAAAACCTGTCCCGGGAGAGCGTTAACATACATTGCGTGATTTAAGTTTTATATTACCCCAGCACGGTGACCCCCAAGAATGATATTTTCTGACATATTAACATGGGGCAGGACGGGCACGGAGTGAAATACTACATCACCATACAAATTATAATCTTTATCGCTGCGTTTTTGCATGGTTGAAAGGAATCCGTCTGAGAGTCTGCTGCAAACCGGCTGAGGAACTTTTAATGATTGATTTTTGGATTCCAATGAAAAATTATGATTTTATGGAAATTCAGCAAAATAATTTTCTCTCGACTATTTAATCGAAACGATGCATTTCAAAGTGTTTCAAAATTCATTTTTGCTCAACGTGGTAAGTTTTTTGTCAAAAAGTTCTTGCATATGATAAACTACTTTCATAAAACCCGTCTTACCCCGCCCGTTGGGGTAAGACGGGCTTTTGCAGCATTCTACGGTAAACGTCACTGCTCCTAGGAATATGCACGGATCTTAGTATGTTTAAGCGCAGGGACAAATAAACGTTTACTGAAGCTTAAAACAAAATTTTATCACTGTCAAATGAAAAGCGAGTGAGGCACACAGTCTCAAACACAACTATGCCCGTCATACCCCACTCTCCCCTACTTTGAAAATAGATCTAGCTCTGTAGGAGCCGAGTCAAATCTGATATAGTATAACCCATTTTAGAACAGCAAAATTGTCTAACATTGATTTAGAAATCACAACATAGAGGATGCAGTGGAGCGGGGAAGAATGGCCGACTACCATGCCATTGGCTCGGGTTCAAATCTCCGGCCGGGTATTCTACATGTGTCTTTCCGAACCCCATAATGCCCTCCCCAACAGGGTGAGATTTGGCGACACCATATGACGCCACCAGGTCGGTGTGTCATAAAGCTCCAGGGCTGTTCATTTTTTAGAAATGACGTCATAACTTGTTGCCCTAAGATGACTTAATACGCACCGTCATCGACAAGCTGTTAAACAGATCACCTGATAGCAAGTCGGATACAAGGGGGCTAGGGAGCTCACCCCTACCCCCCAAATGTCAGATTGTCTATAGTTAATGCATAGCCGTAGGCTGTTCCAAGGCAATGCTGGGGAGGCTAGAGCATCCCTAGCGCACCCCCTCCCCTGAAATGGTATCATGGATCCACCACTTCCTGATAGGTATGTAGTGCGATGTGTCCTTCATTCTAATGCTAAATTATGCCAGAAACCGAGGAGGTGGCGGGTTAGAAATGATCCCCAGGTGATGGTAGGTTAAAAACATTTGCCTGGAGAAAAACAAGCTGTGAATCATTGTTAGCACTATCCATAGCCCTTCCCCCCTAAGAATGCGTTCAAATTTGTGACATGAGGGTTCTAAATTGCTGTCTTCATTGGTCAATTTATCATGGACTGCCCCAGCGACTTAAGTCAACAGTAATAAAAGTCCAGCTGATGAGTCTGCTGAGGCTACATTACCTTGTTCCCCATCAAACGGTCGGTCATTGTCCCCGTCTTCTGCTTCAACATCTTCAGCTGCCGTATCGTTCGCTTCGTTATCGTCGTCTTCAACTGGTGCGTCGTCCTCTAAAGCTGCGACCGTCTCTTCCTCTTCAGTAGGAAGGTCTTCATCGGGGTCAGGAGCCTGCTCGTCGTCGGTGGCCATAGAATCCTCCACAGGGTCAACGTTGTCGTCACTGCTAGCCAGTGGATCATCCATTGCTGCCTGCACCGGCATAAAAGTTTTGTAAAAAAATACAACCGGTAGATTGCGCATGTACGTATGTATGTACTGACATAAATATATACATGTCAAAACTAAGAGAGCTTAGTCATGGGAGATATACATTTATACAAATTCTAGTCCTAAGATTCCATGTTTTTTTTGTGATTATCTCCCCCAATCTTTGACACCCGAGCTCAGAAATGAATGTAATTCTGGAAAGTTATAACCTTTGTTCCTTTTGATATTTTTTCTTAGATATGGAAACTCTTTTGTTTTTGTTTCGTGTACAAACGTTTGTATCACATAAAATTTTGTTAGGAGATGGGAAAAGTAATATGAAGGGTAATCACAGAATAGCACATTCCTTACATTGATCTCAATACTATTTATGCTATTTACGTTACAATTACAGGAAGCGTGAAGGCGTGAGAAGTTGGCAAAGAAGTCGGCCTGTTACTTGTTCCAGCTTCTCTTTTCAGTCAAGCATAGTACTGTATCAGCGTCACCATCGAAAAAAAGTGAGAAAGCTTCTCAGTCTCTTCTGCTGCTGACAAAAATTATTCCCTATATTTCCAAAAACTCGTCCGATGTGGGCTCATTGTCACTGGCTCTGGGTGGTTAAATCACTTCCCGATTTCTTCCCCATTTGGCCATAGCTCCACCTCTGGGACATATACTAACTCAAAACTTTCAGAAAACCTGCTCAACATAGTTTAAGGAAAATGGAGAAAATTTAAGAACGGGTGAGCAGAATTCTCCTGACAGGAATAAGGGTAATTACGAAAAAGACGCACGGTTAGTCCCAAAATTTTGCAGGCCACTCCAAATATTCAGAGAGCCTGGACATCACAGCAAGTGAATTTGACACAAAGCAGGAATTCATGCCACAGCGACGACGAATGGTGTTACCTCAGGGATGTGGATACTCGAAAATCACCGGAGGCGCCCGAATTTGAAGTGATGCCAATAGCCCTCACATAAAGGAGATAGCATGGTATCATATTTGTCATGGCGCTCCCACAGACCTGTTTAACTAGAGGAAAGTTTGTATGATAATGCACATGGTCTCATTACTCACGATCGTAAGAACCATGTCCCTATATCACACTAGTCAGCCTGAATTTTGCTGATTACGTTTACCACACTCAGCGATATGTTCTACTTCGTTATGAGCGTATGCAAACATGCAGGTACGCAATGGCGATTTCAAGGGCAAATTTTTCGAGATAATGACTCTCTGATTGTTGTAAAAAATGGAATAGTGCTAATTGATGCCTCACGTTTCACTGTTTTCTGAGCATTTATATGGGTTGTAAATATTTCGTAATGGTGGCATTATAGAGAGGAAAGAACATTCTATTTTGATTTCTTAGGATTGTTTCGATGAGAAGCAGCAGAATAGGAGCACAAAATGCCTCAAGCGTGAGACTGTGCACCTTTAGAGCGTGGTGTCTAATTACGCAAAAGGTAAGAGATCCCAACCGTACACATGTCAAATGAAACATATTTTTTGGACAACACTTTAATGAAACGAAAATTAGAATCTATTGTTTTGAACTTAATTAGAGTCCAATTTGCCGTATTTCTCACACTTGATCCATTTGTAATCATAAGTAGAGCCATAACCATTTTGAGGGAAGGAGAAAATATCATGGTAACCAGATCAGTCACATTAGCTTTTGAGGATCAGCACTTCTATGCAAGAGAAATGTCCACCAAGGTGGAGGAAAGGCCCAAAATTCCTCTACCTATGCATTTGTTTTAAAAGCCCTCACACTATCCTTCTACCCGATCTTTATTTCCCACATCCTTCTGCTGTAACACTGCAGCAATAAGGATAACACAGCCGTGAAATGGACCAAAGGGGTTGAGAAAATATGGTAGAAAAGGTGAATATTAAGATTCGAAGTCCCTGATATGCATCCAAGCTCTATCACATCTATATCCGTATTTTACAAGACTACCCGCGATGTGCTTGCACAGACACATCAGGCACACATTTAAAAAAAGAGGATGGTAAAATCACACCAGGTTTGGCAAGATCCTTAAATATTTGGTAAAAGGTGATCGTTAATGGCACACATACCGCGACAATCATTATGCTAAGATGCATTTAATGTTAGATACTCGTGAAAATTAATCCATTTATAGGTATGTTCAAAACAACATGAATATTGCATCTGCGATATTAGGCACGCATATTCGAAAAGGCGTGCGTCTAATTAGGCGTACTGTTTCTCATTACACAGGAATGCAAACGGGTGGAAAATGGTTCTCCAGCGATGATAAAGACATTTTAAGCGTTCTTGTCTGGTAAAATTTATACAATGCACTGAGCCATGGTACTATACATTTTCATGATTAGTCATGGTGCCATTTTGGTATAAATGCGAAGTTCTCGTTAGGGGTTCGCCATAAGGGCCATCTAAAGACCAGTTTTGTGCCCTGAAAATAAGAAATAATTATATTTAAATAATTTCTTCATACCGACTCAACCTTTTACCAAACGTACCCTGGCACCCCGAAAGAAGTGCAACTCCACGCCCCTGCGTTACGTACGTGCTGTGTAGAGCCTGTATCTGGCGCAATACTGTATCTCTTTTTCCTTTCTTCGGCCTCCTTTATTTCTGCGATGTTCGATGCCTGTCTCACAATGTTATTGGTAATGGCCACAGCGATGTTCGCAACATTTTTTGATTTAGTGACTTCTGGTGGAGTTTCGATTTCAGTGCCAGTACTCAAAATGCTTTCGGTGGATGAAGAATCCAGTTTGGATAGCTCACAGACTTAAAACTCAAATAAATCATGATGTAACTGCATTTTACGACATTTTCTTATGTTGAAAATTTTTAGATAATCGCATTTGGTAAGACTCATGTCGTAATAGAGATGAGAGTTCCTTTATGGAACAACAATTTTAAGCAGCTGGCAAAGAGGTGTTGGTCCTGGCGTTTCAGACTATCGAAAAACCAAAAAGGACATTCGAATTTATCCTATACGGCTCGTGACCAAGTCATTCTTGCACACTTCCACCAAATTCATTTAAATGGCATGTGACACCTTCATGATATGATTTCAACCAACTAGATAGCCATGTGATAGAGCATGACAAGAAACTACTTGATCGGAATTGCATTCCCGCAGAACTCACTGCTCGCGGAAAAAAGTAAAAATTCACAGTCTTCCGACCCCATCCTTCCCCGATGGTCACGTGGTATGAGTTGAGCTTGGGAAGGTGATGTAATGCTCAGGCCCGCTGCGCGGACAAATTCTTATTGCTTGGACCTCTTCAATCATGGAAGGCTTCAATATATGCATGGTGAAGCAAATTCAGCTCAGCAAATGACTGTTTTTACGATTGAAAAACTAGTGTTTGCCCGTTGACGACATTTACAACGTATGTACATACATACACACATGGATACCTACCGTTGTTATTTTTGTTTCAAGACAAGGCCTACACTAATCTCTTTGAATAAATCAACAAAACATTGCAAGCACTCTTTGTTCTTCTGCCATAGTTTGTATTCTACGTCTGTGGCAGTATCCAGGGCAGTTTGAGGGGCAGCACCGAAAAGGGCACAGACAAGGGCCGATGAGTAAAGCCTCTATTACAGAACAGAGTGCGAAGAGGCTAAGAGGGCCCGTCGGTATAAAGTGGCAAATTTGGCCACAGAGCATAGTGCGGGCGAGCCGCCGGCTCGTGTCCAGGGCGGACCAGGGAGGCGGCTGTCCGCCCCCCGCAGCCCCGGCGTATCTATGGGAAATTAAATTGATCCTTTTATTACTAATATTTGAAATAATCGTATCCTCCGCATTCTGCCGCACATGCTTACATTTTCACTTCACCAAGATACATAGTCTCTTGCTAGAGTGCGTCCCGTATATTTTCATCCATTCGTGGTATTTCTTTATCTCTCATTTCAAAGAATGTGTTTTTCTTACCGTGCTCGGTGCCTCTAGCACCGTTTTAACGAGAGCAAGTGATGCAGTTTTGAACTGCATTTTTCCGTCTACGGCCAATAGTATATCAAAACTGTGTGCCACCAAGCGTTCTTTTTCGAGTGCGAGATAACGTTCTGAAGCGACAAGGCCCGATGGTTTCGTGGTGGTTTCCGAACAGCAATGACATACTATAAAATAAGGAGTCCTTTCAAAGGCACCTCCAGTCTCGGAACTTGGCATGATCATTCGGCCGGCTACCGTCAAGCTTGTGAAGCAAATGTATGTACGCCTGCTCTGTGACTGAGCCTGGCTGCTGAAAAAGAAGAACACATGCGTAAGAATCGTGTACCAGTGTGATAAAGTTTAAGCATCTAGTTAAACTAATGCTCTGTTCCTGGCCGAGGCCAGGCCCAAGTTAGGCGCCGGCGTCGGGCCGGCAGGCGTTCGATTTACAGCCTTATGCCATGCTCAATGCACATTAGGTGGCTTCATTATGCACGTAACGTCAGGTGTAAAGTAGCTGAGAAGTGATCCTCGTTCAGCTCTTCGTGTTAATTACAAATCTGAAAACCTTTTGTTTATCATGTCTGGAAGTGCTCGCCCATTTTATATTTAGGCACCAGCTTTTCTTCTCATTGGTATACCATGGTGTGTACATACATTGCACATGTAAAATATGGGTCTAATGACATCCAAAATAAAATTCTAAGAGCGCAACAATAAAATTCTAACGCTGGACATAATAGGTACCGCGACCAAATGGAGTAAAAGGTTTCGCACGTACGTGCCACTCTGTAACATGTAGAATGCATAGTAGACAAATGTTCCATCGCTGTATCGTTTTTTCAAAGCCACTCAAAATCTCTGGCGACGCTCTTGGAGTCATTGATTTAACGTGTGTGCTTGGCACATGCGTGCATTTTTACTCTGGCAGCACGGACGAATCCAGGAATTCCTCTATTGCGTATTTAAGCTCTTCTCACTTGCAACACCGGCTCACTTTTGGTAAGTTTTATGTCTACCACGGATGAAGGAAAGTGAATTTTACAAAAAGAATACCAGTAATTTAATAACGCTTAAATCGGAATCTCCCGTCTTCGTTTATGGACACAAATAGAAAGAAGTAAAATTCTAGATATATCAGGGCAGATCAAGATTGAAACCGTTCTCTGCCAGCCTTCTGGTAATGGTGAACTTTCATTACATTTAGATACCCTAGCTGACAAGGATGTAGTTTGATGCACTGGTTTGAGGGTCAGGTGTCTAACAAACGCCCATCGAAACACTGCACACGTCTTCAGACAAATGCCCTTATTTTTGGTCTGCCATCAAAGCTAAAAGCAGCTAAGTTGCAAAACAGACTCGGCAATTGGTCTGCCGATTACGACGGCGCTGCATGTTGCCGTTGTTTGGCCATCTGTTAAAAAATCTAAGAGGAGAGAGGCAGCTACCCGCCGCCCGTACCACCGTGTGTTAAGCCCATGAAAAATAGCTGGCATAGCTGTAGCTTTGCTCTGAGAAATGTCAAATCATTTCACAGATGTGTGCATTAGGCATAAAAATATACCGAGAGAGTGATAATCATCTATCCTGAATGTTTTCTTCCACATTCGACTTTCATCCTTTTATCGTTATGTTGCCTCCTCTTAGCAACCCGCCTCGGACCTTTGTACACATGTTCATGCATACCTAGTTGCACCCCAACCACAGCTCCCAGCCATCAGATTTATCCCATTACATATGTTCGGGTGGCACAACATGCGTTGCATCATTGTCGTACAGGCCCGGCTGTATGCACCCCACGCTTCCGCGTGCAGAGCGATATGCTGGACCTGCTGGGAGTGCAAGCGTCGGGCGGACAACGTGATTTACAGCTGCGCCTGTTGCAGATGGCTCTGCTGCGTGACGAATGGCGGCCAGCTGGGCAGGAGATGACCAATGGACGCGGCACTGGTGCTGAGAGTGCGCTCGCGTGCAGAGAAGCCATTACAGGGGCTGAGGAGCAGGCGGTGTTTACAGAGAAAGCTGGAGCACCCAGGCTGTGTCAGAATCACTGGGGCGTCCCAAAGACTAGGTATTCTTAGGTTCAAGCAACTTAAATAAGGTAGAACGCCCCTCTCAAAAACAACCCATTCTAGAGACTTACGTTGTGCGTCAGCAGTTGCCAAGGGGGTCGCCCATTCATTCAATAAATCACCGGATCATGGAGTATTTACGGTTCAAGATGCATCGGCGGGGAGACCCAAGATTTATTACGCCACGTCCTCAAAAAACTGTATATCCTCAACACGCAACATCTCCGATAGCCCCGTCTGACAATGCAGCACAATCGTTCAACAACCTAGGCATCACGTCATCACCATGGAATGCCAGATTTAGGTTGCCATTTTGGCATAGCTAAAACCACCAACCCCGGTTCAAGACAGAAGTTGAATATTTTCAGAATGCACATACTTTGAACAGACTCATAGTCCGCAGTCTAAGGAAAAATGTAATTTGTGTATTCAAAAATGTCTGGAGACAGGCATGACGTCAAAATCATAGGAGTTTTATCATGCATACTATCAGGAGCACGCCGGTTTTTATGTGGAATAACAACGCCTTTCCTGTAATTTGTACGAGACACGATCTTTGCCTATACCTGCTTAAGACTTTCCGATAGTAGGACGCAATTCATATTGCTGGGTGCCTTCACTGCTCCCTCAGAGGCAATCTTGTAATATATGTTTTAAGAATTTGTGAGTTTGAGGCTTGTATGTTTAATGGCACAGTGCCTGACAGACAGAAAAGGGTAGAACATTCCGAGCCCAGATTTGAACCTTTAACTGCATAACATGATCTCAAAAACTCAGGGAATTCGTTTAGTTCTCTGAAATTTTAGCCTAACCCTCCTCATTCCCGACATCGTTTTTTAACTCTCAACAAACGAACGTATCTTTCCTGAAAACCGCTGCGTCACTGATTACCCTATTTAGCGAGGAAAAAACGGGAGAAGAACGAAAAAGGCAGTAACGGGCCACACCACGGCTGGAGAAAGTTCCAATACTGGTAACGTTTTAATATAGTAGGGTTTTATGCCTTGGTCTATTTATGGTGGAATGACCCAGTAGGAAAACAGCATACCGTAATGGTTGAAAACATAATAAGTGGCGTGTTGAAAAGCCATAGCCTCTTTCTGGTGAAACAAACACTGCATGACTTCAGGGTCCCATTGGCGGACGCAGGGGGGGGGGCATTCCGGCCATGCCTCCCCCCAAAGCGCTGGAGGGGAGGGGCAAACTATCTTTTGGCCCCCTCCCAAACACCGGAGAAATTTTGAAAAGAAGTGTTTGCACTAGGTCTGTAGAGCAAAAAATATTCCTTCCCACCTCCCCCTCCCCCAGGAGGAGAGGCAGACATGGGTTTGCCCCTCCCCAACCAAACTCGGGTCTGTGTCCGCCCCTGCAGGGTCCTGCCCGGAAATGAATGTCCGCAGCTGGTTCTAGTCCCGAGACAGAATTTGTCCGTGGTGCTGCTGAGCTCAACGATGCCCTGAACGGGGAACAAGAGCGGGGCAGAACAAGAACGGGGAGCAAGAACGAGGCAGAACAAGAACGGGAACAAGAACGGGAACAAGAACGGGGCAGAACAAGAACGGGGAACAAAACAGGGCAGAACAAGAACGGGGAACAAGAACGGGACAGAACAAGAACGGGGAACAAGAACGGGGCAGAACAAGAACGGGGAACAAGGCTCCTGCAGGCGCCTATTCTCAAAACTCGAAATGGAGTCAGCTGGCATAGGCAAATCTGTGATCATATCGAAGATGATTATTCACGCTTTTGGCGGTGAACGTATTATTGTAAAAGCGACGGATATTTGTCTTATACAATTGTTAACGTGTCTTTCATGCCGGTCTCTGAGAAGCTTAGCTCCATTCCTCTGAGAAAACTTGCGTATAATATCCACCGGGTATTAAGCGCAGGCTGAAATCATTCATTCTGTATTCATTCTGTATTCATAGCTCGAGTCCCATTTGGTTTTTCAGGCATCGTTACAAATTCCATCGTTATATATAGGCATTCACAGATACCACAAATTCGTTCATCAGGTGTCGTAAGCACAGGTGATAAGCAGCACACACAAAATACACGCTATAACTAAGCATACCATCCAAGTTAGTATTCATCTTCTAGTTTTCTGTGGAAATACTTCTTTATTGCATTCAGCTTTTGGATCCGAGTGACGTCCCTGGGAAGCGTGTTCCAATGAACAATAGCCCTGTGCGGAAAGGCACGCTTCGTACTATCCAGTCGACATCGGGGCAGTTGGAGCTGGGTGTTCGAGGTTCTAGTCACCCTTGCGGAGACACTTTCCCTTGGTGGTAGCATTGCCTTTAGGTCTGATGGAGGGGGCGCGGTAGTAGAGTGGTCAGCGAGGCTGGCTGGTTGCCACGCAGCCAACCCGGGTTCAAGGCCCGGCGGCTTCCCTGAACAAGGAGCAAGCTGGCTCCCGAGAAACCCATCCAACAGGGAAAGAGTTGGCGACGCCATATGGCCCTGGCAGTTGGTTCGTCGTTAAGCCCCAAAAATTATTATAGGGCTGCTGGAGATTGGTCGACGTGAGCTACCTTATATTTTAAGGCAATCGCGTTCAGCAATACTGGTTTCGATATTATGCCAGCCAAGACTCCTGAGAGCTGGTGTGATGTGTTGCCTTTTTCGAGTGCCGTTGATAGTTCGAGTTCCAAAGTTGATGGCTTTTTGCACCCTTCCCAGCTGGGTCTTGGTTGCCTCTCCCCACGCCGGGAGGCAGTATCCGACATGTGGAAGGACATGCCCAGCAGTTTGATGGTTTAAGATGGAGGTAGGAGAGATTCAGAAATCTATATCCGGAAGTCAGCTGTGTGTTTCAGAGAGGCTTTGGTTCCAATGAGGATGAGATCAGTTTTTGACGCGTTCATTTTCAGTGAATTTCTTCCGAACCAGGTTTGGAGGGTATGTGGCGTTTCCAGGGCATATTTTAAGCAACAAAGTAGTGGGCAAAATGCCCACCAGTCACCCGTGCTATGCCCACCAGTGAACGGCCCTAAACGGACCAGTGCCCACCAGTCACCCGTCATTTGATGCTCTAGAGTGCCCTTTTGGTGGGAATTCGTGCCCTTTTCAGCCGAATGCCCACCAGTCCCAATTCTTTAAAATATGCCCTGGGCGTTTCTTCAGCTCGCCTCTTCAGTTCAGCTAGGCATAGGGGTGTCGGAGTGCATTCATCAATGACCTGGGTGTCATCGGCGTATGATATCAGCTTGCCATATGGTATAAAGCTCGACAGGTCATTGGTGAACAGGCTGAATAACAGTGGCCCAACCAATGAGCCCTGTGGCACCCCGTGGGTCACTGGTTCCAGGTAGCTTCCAAAACAGTGTCCTATTCTATGCTATTTGCAATCGTGGGTCCATATTTTATTCCAAACTGGGACAGGGCATCTCTCAGCACACAAAGAAAACATATATAACCTCAATTTCTAAACAAAGGGCTGGAGGGAATTGGGTTTAATGGTGGTGCCCATGGTGCCCCCGCCCCTTAGATTTAACCGTTCTGGCGTTACTGATCCGGGTCGGAAAATGTATAAAATATTATCTTACGGATCTTAACGGGGCATGTAGGATTTTACTCGGCCTCCAGGCGAAAGAAAACACTGTTATGTGTCAAGATACTGAAAAAGTCAGACTAAAAGCATCAAGGAAGCGGCATTCGGCTCGAGAGACTTAAATGCAGCAATGCTGGAACACCAAGTCTAAGCTCAAGCTTTAAGAGCAAGGGGCGAAGATTTTACTGGCCAACAGATCTGAACATTAGGCCACATGTGAACTAAGAAATGGAATTAGGAAGTCCCCACATGCCCATCTAAATTAGTATGAAAGGTGGGACGCTTTACAGTACGCAGGGTTTGTCCGTTTAACTTTCGGTTAGTAACGGCCGAATATAGTTCAAATTCCCCACGTTTGGGTGCGCTGAATAATACCGCAGCATCTCCAGGCGACGGCGTCGGATGCGCGCGCCCACGAGCTTGCCGCTCTCGCCGAGCAGTTCATCCGCGCGGGCGGTAGGGTGGGGGCGGAGCTCTCGTGAGGGCTGGGAGAGAGAAGCGCGGCTGCGTGGTTTGAGTCAAAGCCAGTGTACAGTTGCAGTGGTGGGAGCGTGCATAGTGAGGCGGCAGCTGTCTCACTCAGAACTCTGCGGCGGGTGCATTACATTGGTGAACGATTCTCCCGAGGCGAACAGTTCAGTGAACAGTGCCGGTGGAGGTGCTGTTGCATCGGGGCGCCAGGAAGTGTTTGTCACCGATCCAGCGTTGTCAGGTAATGGCCCGCATGCCGCGCTGCTTCAGCTGATGTAGAATAATCGAGGAGGCCACCTAGGTACCTGGCTGGTCTTCTTATTTTGTCTTGTTTCTGATGCTGTGTCATGTGCAATGCGCATAGATTCCAAACATATAACCTCATAATTGTAGTTCTGCGCCCTGTTTTGTAATTTGAAATTTTCCATTACGTTTTTCGGTATCTTGGCAAAGATGCGGAGCCAATTATTTTATGTTTTGGTGCATGAAGTTTGATATCTTTCGGAGAGGTTCTTCACAAACAATGTGATCTGGTCATTATCCAAACTTTGCGTCAGTTGAAATCCCCGCAATTCGAGCGGTAAAGACTGCATATTCACTTTAAGTCATGGGTTGAGAGCCAGGAGGGTTGGGTGGGGGTCAGGACTCCCCTGGATTTTGAGTTTCGCATAGGCTCTGTGGCTTGTACTGCCGTGCCGGCGTTAATCCGTCCAATACCCCTCCCCATCCCCCTGGGTCGAGAAGAGATATCCAGCCTTGCTTTCAGTCGGCAACCGGGAAACAGCCGAGCTTGATCCAGAAAACAAAGAACTTTCACAATGAACCTTTCAACGCTACAAGTGAATATGAGTTGTTTTCCAAATCTGCCAAGATAGCTCTACTCGATGTTCTAGGATTTGTGTCAGTCTCCGAATGCCAGTATTTTGATGACAATTGTTATCAGTTCAAATGGCGTTTTCGGTAATCGACCGACGTTAGTCCAGGAACACGGCATTCTAGACTGTCACTGTACCAGTTCAATTTATTACCGAGCTCGTTGGCGGATCCAGGAGCAAATTTTGGAGGGATCAAACCAACGGGAGGGGACAACCAACTTTTGGGGGAGGGTTAGATTGAGAAAAATAGTGAGAAGTATTTTTAAAAGGAAAATGACTAAAATTTGGGGTCTTTGGGGCAAAATATACTATTCTAGGCTTTGAAAGGGGCTACGGCTCCTTTGGCCCCCCTTGGATTCGTCAGTGAACAGGCTTACGCGACATGGGCGACATTACGCGACAACCAAGCAAAACAGCCTCTTGGGTGTGGCCGAATACTGCTTATCTTGGGTGTCAATTTAAGAGGGATATAACTGCATGTTTTGGGGAAAAATCCATCCAGAGACGGCGGATTCCATTTTCGAGAAGTGGTGCAAGATTTTCTGTAGGGGGCGCCTTCCTCCCCAGGGGGCGCCATCATCTCTTGGGGGCGCCTTTGCTATCCAATGGCGTTCTGCAGAAACTCTTTGGACTCGGCGTGCGAGGCCACTTGGGGTGGTTTATTTCTAATATTCCGAAAAATAGGTATTTTAGATTTCGCGTAAACTCAGTCGTATCGGATTGGCATCAGCAACAGAGTAGCATAGCCCAGGATTCTGCGATATTCATAGCCTTGTTTGCAGTTATGACCAATGATATTGCAGACACTTCCCGCAAACATACGTCACGTGTTTTTCGTTAAGACTTCACAATATGTGTGACAGTGTCTACTACAGCAGCTGCGCAGAGGCGGCTGCAGCTTGGCCTTGACATATTGCAGCAATGGATCACACGCAATGGACTGAAATTTTCAAGTTCAAAGACATAGTGCATGCACTTTTATAATAGACATTGAGACTGAATACCCGATTTTGTAAATTCGCGGAAATCCGAGCGACGTTGTAGCAGAAACCAGATTTATCAGGCTCACACTCGATAAGCTTTCATATGTGCCACACCTGAAAGATTTCCGCAAAAAAATGTTTCGATACGCTGAAAATACTGAAGGTGTTGACGAGGATGAGATACCGTGCAGATAGAGAAATGTTTCTCATGCTATACACGTTATACGCTTATCGCCTATATATACGTTATGCACACGTTATACGCTCATTGTTATACGCTACGTTATAAGCTTCTTATGCTGTATAGATCACTTATTCGTCCGAAGATCGAGTACGGCTGTGTCAGAGCCGCATGACGAAATCCATGGAGCGAAGCGGATTGAGATTTCTCAAGAGGCTCTATTCTGGCCGTTTGGCGGTTCTGACAGTTGATACCAGGGCTCTGCAATTGTGTAGGGTGATTGCCCTTTTACGCTAGACGCCCAAACTAAGACCCCCGAATTTAAATTCAAAATAGTTTTTGAGAAATTTTGGAACAAATGTTTTCAATTTTGCATTTTTATCATTTTTATTTCTTAAGCGACGAACTTGAAATTTGCCTCCTTTTGAATAAGCAACAAGGCCACCTAAGAAAAAAAGTTCGAACTGGTCCGACAATATTTATTACGCCAAAACGCAGTATTTCTAGTACAAGCAAAAAAGATATTGAAATTTGACAGCCGACTTTTTTTTTTTTTTTTTTTTTAACATTTTTGCGCTCCCTTTCCCGGGAGCATTTTTGTGTTAGTAGCTAGTATCATTCATACAACGCACTCACACTATGTACAGAGCGGAAGTTTCCATTTGCCGGCACCCTTACGGGACAACGGCACCGCACTCGGCGGGCCATAGGCTGCTCCAGTCTCCCCAAGCCGCAGCGCCCGGCATAGGCCGAGCCCTCACATGAGGGCTGCGGGCGGGAGACCAGACCGGTGGATCACTTTAAAGGCCGATCAGGCCCGTGCACCCACAAACAGGGGCGCCGGCTGGCACGGCGTTGATTCCAATGCTGCGGCGCGCACTCCCCAGTGTACCGCTATCTCCTGGGTAGGAGGCGGCCGCGGAAAAGGCTGCCATAGGTCAGCCTTGATCCAGGGGCCTTCCACACCCAAGCGTGACGCCTTTGCCAGCTGCGCCACGGGGGTGGCTATGACAGCCGACTTGAAAGCTCGAAATGTCAGAAGGCACGCTTCAATTAGTTTAAAGACAGCCACGTGGAGGCAGCTACGTCAATTTTCTTGTGCTTAGGCATAGTTTCCAGTGGAAAACGTAAAATTCTGACCTAGTTTTTGCCATTTTGCCGGAGGACTACATTTTTGCTCATTTCATTTAAATCTTAATCTCTCGCGATCTAATGCGCCGATTTGACTTTTCATTTCAAATAATGAAAGAACATTGCTTCCGCCTGATAATATTCGGAGATGGATATCGTGATAATAAAATTCATTGTCTTATATGTATAAATATAATTTTAGTAGAAAACCTTTTATTTGCAGCTTTTCGGTTCAGAGCACATGTCATTCACAAGCTCAGAATTGACATGGCTGAATAGGAAAATTAATTGCAGTCATTCAATTGATTTACACTACCCACTTATCTCCAACGGCTTTCGAGTAATTGGTCCGAAAGGGTATTTCAAGGAGCTAAATTTCTCGGAACATGTTTGCTTCTCACCATGGTTTCAAGTCCTCAAAATAAATGGAAGTGGATGCAATTTGGCATAAAGCTAGCTTAGGGTCCTGGGTCGCCGATACAAGTGATTCTAGGCGAATCTAATGTTTGGTTCGTCTTCTAGAAGCAGCTTTATACCATGCCTTTTCTGTACGAACACAACACCCGGCGCCACGATCACGGCATCGTTTTGATTGCGTGATACCGGCCAGTGACCTCCTGAGGGGTCACAGGTGTAGGGTTAGTGGGAGTCGGTACAGTGTGGCGCAGTGGTCTAGTGGTTAGAGGTCCTGTCTCGTGATGAGGGGTGCGCGAGTCGAATCCGGGGTTGACTGCGGGATATTTACTATTTATTTCAAAGAAAAGAATGATGGCACTGACCTACAGGCTTATGAAGAGATACATTGAGAATGAAATATGGTTGATTTCAGCACATTGTCATGCGGCTCTCCTGCGCCGGTGGGGGGTTATCCCAGGTCGCAGACCGGGCTTGCGTATGAGGCCACTCCTTAGTCCGCGAAAAAGATTATCGATATGTCCGTCATCTCGCTATCAGAATAGTAACAGGAGCGTTCCAAGCTTCACCCATAATAAGCATGCTAGTGGAAATTAGTGAAATACTGCTACAAATGCGCAGTAAGATACTCGCTTTGCATTAAGCCATTAAAAGGAATGCGGCACCTTTAGAACGTGATTTTAACTGAGATAGCCAAGTTGTAAAGCAAATCGGAAAACCAGGTGCTCTATATATCATTTGTCTTGGAACTCAATTTTTCCTTAGAAAAAAAAACTAAAACCTACCCGAAATGTACCTCTCATGTACCTCTCGCCAGGCGGCCATTGTTGTGAGCTGCTGGTGTGACGACATATGCTGACATCACGATAAGCATCAGCCAATCGAAGCCCTTGAAGTGTTTCGAGTATGGTAGTGGTTGCCAGATCATGACATCATCCAGAGGCAGATATTTATTCATTTTTCTAGAGGAGTATTTTAAAAATAAAAGCATGGAGCTTGTTGTACATTTTTCAGAGAAATCATGAGTGGTTTCATTATTTTCGGCTAAAAGTACGCCTAATTACACAAAATTCCAGGATTTTACCAAGGTGCCACGTTCCCTTTAAAATAAGTCACCAACACGCCCCACATACCAAACATTTTTTTGGCGACGCCTACCTCAGTCAGATAGACAGTGGCTCGCGTTTTGCAACCCGTCACCAGGGAGTGAGAGTCTGTGCCTGGCTGGCACAGGCTGGTATCGACAGCAATCTCGTCGAACCACATGAAGCAGCTGTTATTGAACCATAGCTCATCTCGACACTTAACACGAACACAACCTACGCCAACAAAGCAAAAATTTGCCTCCTGAACCGACGCGCCAGTATTTTATGAACTTGCTTGCGGAGCCGTTCGAAAACCATGTCTGTTTCTATATAGACGGTTGCAAAAGAAAGTGACAATGGCACAGGGCGTGCATTTGTTGGTGACGATGTTGAGAAGTTTTCTAGTTTGCCTTACGAAGGATCCATTTTTACTTCAGAGCTGTACTCCATTTTTTTTGCTGTTTGGACCAGGTGTCTAAGCTGATGGTGAGGAAGTTTGCGATTTTTACCGATTCGCTGTCTTATCTGCAGACATTGAAGCCATTTTATTTCTATAATGCGTCGTCACCTTGGCAGGCCATGCTGAAGATGACTGGATCTTCTGTGTGCACTGATTAGTCCAGTAGGAAGACACAGGCAGTTTGGATGGCTACCATCTCAGCCTGAAAACTCGAGCAGAGCGAGCCTGCTGGTCGCCTGAGCTCATGCTGGGCTCTGTCTGGTGACTCGATGAAGACCCAGCTCCCCGCTCGTGACCCCTCCGTGCACTGACCCGTCGGTCCACACCCATGTGGCACATTGAGTCAGGGAAGCGAGGTGGGGGAGAGCTACTCGCTTCTTCCGGACAGGTGGCGCTCCTGATGTCAGTGGGCCCACGTCTAGTTGAAATGTGACTCACTCTCCTGATACCCACAGTGGAAGACGTCGAGGAAGGAAAGACTCGATGGGGAGGGAGATGCCTGCTTGATCCCACATGTCTTTGCCCACCTGCCGCCACCCGGTCACCGAGGAGAGTCGAGAGGGCGCTGTCGCCTCCGCACGTCTTCACAGGGGGTCTTCAGGCGGCAGGGTATGGAATTTCACCAGCAGTTGGGTCGCGAGTACCCTCCTTCTGGCCGCTAAGCGGGGAGTCTTAACTCGGCTGGGAGTGGAGTGGGTGCATCCTGTGAAGATACGCGCCGACGCTCACATTTGGCGTTCCAGTAGCTCGACATGAAATGGCGGTGTGGCGTGGAGCCACGCTGCGGCCGCTTACTCCATCGCTCCTCTCACGTAGCCAGTAGCGACGGTTCGGAGGTGCTGTTCGTGCAGCCCCAGTTGCAGCCGGACAGTTGACGTAGGTGGGAGATGCGGGGTGAACCTTCTCCCACAGTCTCTTACAGTGTGGACCGAAATGGAGGAGCCGATCGATGGTGACGC
Source organism: Lepas anatifera (assembly GCA_034440635.1). Lineage (NCBI taxonomy): Eukaryota > Metazoa > Arthropoda > Thecostraca > Lepadidae > Lepas > Lepas anatifera. The sequence goes on along the minus strand of JAOTON010002140.1, from coordinate 315,093 downwards.
CAAGTAGCTGTAGGGTGTCTCCAGCAGTGACAGACTTCCCGTCGACCTTAAAATTGAAGGGATCGGCGTCTCTGGCCCACTGGGACATCATCAGTACTTGGATCTTGGCTCCTGATACCACCATTTTGTGCTGTCGGGTCCACTTCATGAGGGTGCCAGCAGCAGCTTTATTGCGCCCGGTCCTTGGCGACTTGGATGTTGTTGCCCGTGCAGAGAGCCGCCGTATCATCGGCGTACATGTAGGGGAGCATCCGGGAACCGCGCAGAGTGCGTCTACCAGCCGAGCCGCCCATACAAAATAAAACTGGCGGTAAGACACTTCCTTACCGCAGGCCAGTTCGGAAAATGCGCTCACTGGAAAGCACACCATTTAGTTCCACCTGGACTCTTCGGTCCCGGAGTCACTGCCAAATCCAGGCCACCGTGCAATTTGACAGCCCCATCTACAGCAGGCGAACGCGTAGCAGGTGGTGGTCCACTACGTCGTACGCGTGCGCGAAATCAAACGCGACGAGGACGTATTTCTGCGCGGTCTGTCCATCGGGAGGGCGGCTGTGTCTCGATTTGGGCATGCACAGTGCACGCTCACCTCTTCTCTTAAATGAGTCCTGAACTTGACCTGAAGGCGATGGTTGATGGTATAAGTGGATGGTCAGTGACAAAATATACTCGTTTTATCAATCTGAATGGTCTTTTCACTTCGATCTGAACACTGCACATGATCATTAAACGCGCAAATTACAGCCAATAAACGAAAAAAAGTTATCAATTTATCAAGAGAGTACTTGGACACGTTGAAACTGTTTTCTTTTTATTCTAGTAGGGCCCATTTATGTCACAAATCACACATGCCTATGGCATGATCTATTTCAGCATTCAATCACATGGCTGCCGAAATTCTCTTAACACCTCCGAATTTTCACGCACAAGAGCAATTCTCCCATGCTGATGAATTGAAGAATATAAATAAAGGTCGATGGAAAATGCCCTCATACTTCATTCTGTGTTTATCTTAACGTTTCAACTTCCCTTATATCTCCTTGAGTCTGCCATCTGGTTCACACATTATTTTTTAGGAGCAATTAATAATGTGGGTTAAAGTCCGGTTTGTGTTTCCTACAACTTAAAGCTTTTCCGCTGAGGTAATTTTCTTGGACAGCGCACAGGCCAGGTTCACACTCGCTGCGATTATTTTCAATGTCCTCTCACCATTATCTTACGAATCTTGGCCACGTGGAAAGGCAAAATGATGCTTATCATATTTGATATTAAAATAAACTTAACCCCTCTTCACTAATAGAAAAATTCTCAGATATATACCTTTATGTTCAGCTGTTGCATCTTCCCAAGTGTCTTGAATTTCTCCATGACCTAGTGGCAGTTACAGATTTTTCAAGAGGTGCCGAAAAAAGTGTGGACTGAACTGTTTAGCAATTCATTGTTTCAAATATCACGCCAAATAGGCATCTTGCTTGGCTGGTACAAACTTTTATGGCTGGGAGAGGGTGGGATAGGACGTTGTTAAAAATACGATCCACCAAAATGACGGCAACCGAAAACCGAATACCATAGGCGCCCTTTGGGTGAAAAGTTGATGGTAAAGTGCCCACTTTGAGGCTCCGCGTTTCCCCCCACCTTACTAAAATTCTAGATCCGCCCATACGCGGATCCAGGGGGCAAAGGGGAGGGGCAGATGCAGCCCCCGATAGATCCTCGGCGCCCCCTGAAATGGTCACGGCGCCCCCTGAAAGGTCGATGGCACTCGCCTGAAGTGGCGCTTCCCACTCTCCCCCAGGATGCGAAAATCGGTGCTCACCGATAGGATTTTACGCCCACCTGGTAGGTTTTTTCGGTCAAAAGTGGCGCCCCCTGCTCCGGATGGCGCCCCCGGGAAGGTGCTCCCCTCCGATTGGCAATCCTGGATCTGCCTATGGATCCGTCACTGTTCAAGAGCAAACAATTCACAGAAAAAGCAGGAAGATATCAAATGTTAGCGGGGAGTGGTGCGGCCAAGATAATTGATGATGCTAACAAATTGTTTAGTTATGTGGATAAAATAATTGGGTCGCCACACGGGATTGGAAGGGGATTCCTGCCTTCTTATGAGATGGGCAGTGTGCTAAAAATATATCGTCAAGTCAATATCAAATTATCAACATTTAGTTTTATACAGTGCACTGTTCACTGCAGTGATACAAGAGTGCTCTGTCCTTTTTCTGTGGGTTTATGACACCGGTAGGGTTCGTTTTAGCCTCAAATATGGCTTTTGTGGTATTTATTTGGCCATTTGGCCGCCCCGGTTGCTCGGTTGGTAGAGCGTCGGGCTCCGGCCCGCTGCTGAGAAGCATGCAGTGGCAGTGCATGTCCAGGCTTGAGATCGGTTCCCCTGAGACGCTCCGGCGCTCAATCGTTTGCCCGACGTAGGTCGGCTGGCAACTGACTGATGAGAGGGTGATCTGAGCGAGGCGGCCATCCCTGTGCTTTGTAGGAGGTTAAACTTTGGCTTCTAAATCAACCCTTCATTGTGGGCGTTACTCGTTCGGGTGGTGGGGTCGGGGTCTCCGTGACAAGTCCCTTGAGGGCTTTAATGAGACTCAGACTCCAACAGCCGTACTGGGAAGAACTTGGACGAAATTTATAAAAAACAAGATTTTTTAGTACAAATACAATTAGAACCTTTTGGCCTTTTCGCAAACCCGGTTTGGCCTTTTTCCGTTGAAAAAAACCCGCAGTCCTGGGCAGCATCTCTAATCTTTCGAATATGGAATAACAAAAATTAGGAGACATTTTTAACACTAGCACGTCTAAATTTTATTGACGCCCCCCTCCAAATGGGGGTTTGATCCCCCGAAGACATTATAATGGCCAGCACAAGAAAATCTCCACCGCCCCCCCTCCACTGAGTTTTCCTTAAAAAATGTTCTGCTGTCCTTTCCAGGGGGCGCCTTTCCTATCCATGGGTGCTTATTCTTTCCAGAGGGGGCGCCTTTGCTCTCGGGGGGGGCACCTTTGCTATCCAGGGATGCCTGTGCTAACCAGGGGGTGCATATGATATCAAGGGGCGCCGTTGATCTTATTCGGAGGCGTCTCTGCTGTCCAGGAGGCGCCTGCGCTATCCAGGGGCACCTATGCTATCCAGAGACCCGGATCCTTTACTCAGGGGGCGGGGGCCGCCTTTTGCTGTCCAGGGGTGCCTGTGCTAACCAGGGGCGCATATGCTATCCCGGGGTGCCGTTGCTCTTCTTTAGGGGCGTCTCTGCCGTCCAGGGGTGCCTATGCTATCCAGAGGGTGTGTTCTGTCCATGGGGCGCTTTTGGTATCAAAGGGCGTATTTGCTGTTTTGGGGGCGCCTATCCTATCCAGAGGGCGCCCCTGCTGTCCAGGGAGCACGATTGCTATTAAAGGGAGCTTATGATATCCAGAGGGGTGCCTTTGCTCTATGGGGGGAGGGGGCGCCTCTTAGTGTACAGGAGTGCCTGTGCTAACCAGAGGGCGCCTATGCTATTCAGGGGCGTCGTTACTCCTCAATTGGGGGTGCCTTTTTCTGTCCAGGGGCGCCTCTGCTGTCTAGAGGTCGCCTTTGCTATCCAGAGGGGCGCTTTTACTCAAGGGGGTGGGCACCTTTTGCTGTCCAGGGTGCAGCTTTGATGTCAGGGGGCGCCATTCATATTTGAAAGTGTATTTTATTTTACACAGAGAGTACTACCCCTTCAGACAGGCGACGTGTCTGATTTTCTCTTGACCGGCCGGGGGCGCCGGCAAAATCCGGGGGTGCCACCCAAATCCGTGAGGGCCTCCCCGTACGAGGTCAAAACCAGGTGTGCAAAAATATACTATTGTACACCATCATTTTTTCAAGGTGTGCAACTGCACACCCTGTCCTGCGGAATCCGCCGTCTCTGCCGCCGTTGTTCTCGGGAGGGGGGAGGGGGGTTTCTCTCTTATCTCTCCAGGGGGCGCCTTTCTTATCAAAGGGCGCCTATGTTGTCCAGGGGGCGCCTTTTCTCTGCGGGGGCGCCTTTTGCTGTCAAGGGGTGCCTGTGCTAACCAGGGGGCGCATGTGATATCTAGGGGCGCCGTTTCTCTTCTTCGGAGGCGCCTCAGCTGTCCAGGAGGCGCCTACGCTTTTCAAGGGCGCCTATGCTATCCAGAGGGGCGCCTTTACTCAAGGGGGGGCGCCTTTTGCTTTCCAGGGCGCAGTTTTGATGTCAAGGTGCGTCATTCATGTATGAAAATGTCTTTTTCACAGAGGATCCTACCTCTTCAGGTAGGCGGTAATTGGGCTTGATTTTCTCTGACCGGCCGGGGGCGCCGGCTGAGGCCTGGGGGGGGCGCCTCCTGGACAAAGCCAAAACAAGTGGTGCAAAAGATACTTTTGCACCACTTGAAAAAAATCGAGTGGTGCAACTGCACCACTTGCACCCTGGAATCCGCCGTCCCTGAATCCATCCCGGATCGTAGGCTTCTGATGGAGAAAGAATTGAGAACCAAATTTGTAGGATATCCTCGCAGTGTTACAAAATGAATATTGAAATGGATTGAGTTTCTGGAGAGGTATCCTTTTACATTCGCTGCTTTCATTTTAAGACGCGCTTGCTGGAGGGAGAAACTCGTCCTCTCGTGGTTTTCTGGCAACATACGTTAATGAAGAAAGTATTTACCTGTTCCAGTACAGTATCCCTGATTGTTGTAGCACATGTCCCCAAACATGAGGCCAAATGGCACAATCATGAGTCGGAGGAAGCACCACAGCGACAGCCTTGTCCACCAGTCAACCTCGCTGATCCACCCCTCAAATGTAAATCAGTTGCAAGAAACACCTCTGCAGGCTTCACACTGTGGCCACGTTCACCCGATACCCTCCCCACCCAGCTGCAGATCAGCAATAGATAAGCTCGGTCGGTGTCTGGTCAGGTGCGGTCTTTGAAGGGAATGAGGCACCTTGGTCCAATCCCGGAGTTGAGTGTAATTAGGGGTATTTTAGCTGAAAATCATGAAAATGTTCACAAGTTTTTCTAAAACAGTACAGTAAGTTCAATATTTTGATATTTAAAATGCTCCTCTAGGGCAAGACTGTGTATGACGTCATGATCTGGCAACTGCTACTATATTCAAAGGGCTTCAATAGGCTGACTCCTCCCCCTGACGTCAGCATGTCGTCACGCCAACAGCTGACAACTGCGGCTGGCTCCTTGGGTACAATTTGTGTACATTTCAGGTAGGTTTTTAGCTTTTCTCTACGGAAATTTCGAGTTCCAAGACAAATGATATGTTAAGTACTGGGTTTTCCGGCTTGCTTTACAACTTGGCTATCTCAGTTAAAATCACGTTATAAAGGTGCCACATTCCCTTTAACATAACGTCCTTGGACATGTTGAGTTTATGGCCGGTTAGATAGAACTGGATCTGGGAAATTTGTTAATGCTGTTAACACCCGCACTGGAGGGGGTCTGGCACTAACGCGCACTGGAGGGGGCCTGGTAGGCCCCCTAAGATCTCGGAAACTAAGAGGGTTAGAAAAACGCCATTTGGTAGGTGGATGGGGGCTATAGTGGTCTACATGATGACCAATTTTCATTGACCTAGGTCAATATCTTCAAGGTCAAACAAGGTCGTAAAGGTCAAATATTGGCCATGCTGGGATCGATTGGTAAATGCTGTGATTATGCAGGAAAATGGCGGGAATAAGCTAAAGGCGGACAAGGTTTATAGAGAAGAGGTCTCAAAAAGGCTTCCCCACAACTTTTGGTCAAGGTCATTCAAGGTCATTGACCTTTAAGGTCACCATATGGTATACTACTTATTATTTACACTTTGACTAACACTGTAGCCACTGTTTGGCGGGAAATGAGGATTGACCTTTCCCAATGACCTTTGACCTTGACCTTTGACCTTGACCTTTGTATTGGGGTACCCTACCGATGACGTCATAGCATAATATATGTCAGACGGGGTAACGTCATTTGGCCGGACGCACAGTGGTCAGTGACCTTGAAAGTGCAGATATGACCTTGACCTGTGACCTTTGACCTTGACCTTGACTTTCATGTGAAGTGACCTTGACATATAGTCCCGCTTATATGACGTTATGACGTCACCACTCGGTCTTCAATGCAAGCTAACTGGTCCGACCGCGCGTTTACGGCGATCTCAAAATGCAGGTCTGACTTTGAAAGCCTATAAGTCAAAAATTTTCGGCCGATTTTCAAAAAATCTTCACCAATCGACGCGCTATTAAATTCTGTTAAATGTGGCCACGTTTCGTTTTTGGCTACAAGCGGTTCTCCGGCCACCTCGGAAAACAGGTGGGGGGCTCGAGGCCCCCCTCCAGTGCGCGTGTTAAACCGCTCATGTTTTTGAAACGTAACTTATGCAGTATGCTGCTTTAATGTCTGACCAAGTATACATTGCAAGAAAAGTCCATCCAGACGCTGCATTTCGTAGCAGCCTGTGCATTTCTCCGGACAAAGCAAGGTGGCGACTGTAACTGCCCTTGGCTTCTGTATTAAAACTTTTGCAGCTTTCACTCTAAATTACAAACGCTGTGATAACAGTAAATATAGTTGTTTGAAATAATGTGATTCTCAGCTATTTGGTGGTTAAAAAAACCCAACAGGATAATTTTTCGTTCGGTATTTTGGAAGGTGCTGCAGTCAAAACTGGATTGTTAAACGCCTGATGATTACAAAAAGGGCACTAAACATGGATTTTGTGGAATAAATGTTCGGAATATTTGTATAAAACTGTACCAGAACCAATAAAATATGTGGTCTCCTGATTTTCTCTATTAGCTGAACCAGTGTGTCACAAGTGGAGCAAAGATGGACATACTTATCTTTTCACTGAGGTTCTGAGAGTTGAAGTTGTAGTACCTGGAACAGGTGCCTCTCCTGTAGAGTATTTACGTGTTGGATCGGGTGTCGGAAAATAATTATGATCTAATCAAATCCATTGATTGGATCATAATTCTCTGGGTAATCTAATTGATGGGATCGGATCAGCGAGAGAATTCGGATGGTCCTGGACCTGGATATGGATATGGATCTGGTATATGCGCAAATTTGTCTTGATTTAGTGAATTTTGGGATCGGATTTGTTTAGATAATTGTATTAAGCAATTATATTGGCCTGGATACATTTTGTTTGTCGAGGAAACTTTGTATGAGCTGAATTGAACCTTTAAACTTCCTTGAACATGATTTATTTTCAGGTAGGTGGATTCATATATCTGGGGTTACGCGGGCCTGTCAAAGGGACCTGCACCCCCCCAAAAAAAAAAAATTAGGAGATGAAGATTAAGATAAATATTTTTCTCCATAAAATCTAAAAGCGGTCGAATACAGATTTTTGCTCTGTGGTTTTGTTTGCCTCTCTGTAAAGAAAACTGCAGACGTTTCGTGTAAAAAACAAGTTAGCGGTAGTTTTCTTTGCTTTTGCTTGAAGAAAATTAGTAAACAATATCAGGGTACCGGTTTAATAGTGCTCTACGAAAAAAAGTAGTGATAGTTAGTAGCCATTAGCGGTTCCGCGATTTTGAACAGTAGCACTTGTAGCGACAGTGATTTCAGCTATCACTGTCGATTTCAGCTATCACTAAATATATATATATATATATATATATATATATATATATATATATATATATATATATATAACTGATAACAGCAATATAAAAAAGTATCGTAAATTACCTTTATTTTCATGCTTCCGTAGAACTATCGAACTAGATTTAACTAATCCAATGCCCTTTAAGATTAACAATATAGTGTAAAGACTATGCTATCATTGCCTTGACATTGCATTCGTGGTGCCGGGGCAACCCCAAATATATAAATCCACACCACTGACCGCTATTTTTTTCCAGCATTATGGAAACCGGCTGAATATGGGCGCTGTCAGAAGGCTTTCAAAGATTGTATCGCAGGTTGCAGCATTTGAGCGGGGGAAGCAATCGTGACACTATATACTGGATGGAGTTTTGATAGCGATAGCTCCAGTTCCAGTTGGCTTCTGTATTAAAACTGTTACAGTTTATTTCAAAATTGCAGACGCTGAGATCACAATAGATATAGTTCTTTCATATAATTGGATCTTCAGCACTTTGGTAGCTAAAAAAATACCCAACATGATACATTTGCTTGATATTTTGGAATCTGCTGGGTCCAAACATTTCTGTAAAACGCCTGATGTCTACGAAGATGGTGCTAAATATGGATTCTACGGAAAACATATCATTAATATTCGCATAAAAGTGTACTAAAATCACGAAAAACCCAGGTAGGTGGCCTCCTGGTTTTTATATTAGCTAAAACAGTGTAACTTAGTTATCTTTTATGCACAAAATGGTGGCTGATGACATCAGATTTAGATTTAGATCCACACTGATATGACTTATTACGGTCATTAACCTTGGTCTTACGTTTAACATAATTAACACAGTCTTAAACGTTTAATCGTTAAACTCGTTATTAAACTCGGAAAGTATGTAAGTACGAATGAGCCAGGGACAAGAACAAAGAAAGAGCTGTAAAATAGTATACTAAAACACAGCAGCCGTGGCCATAAGAACAATACTGCATCACACATACGTCTCCTCACTGCATGATATGGCGAAACAATCCATGTCATCACACTCATCCCAACGCTTTAAAAGTCACCTCAAAAGAGTGCAAGTGTTTGGAATAAATGAATGAATAGCCAACTGAGCATGCGTGTTCCACCGACTACGTGATGTGACAGATACCAGGGGTCAAAAGGTCAGCTCTCGCTCCAGAGACAAGCCCGCGGGCGGAAAACGCAGCTGAGCGGCGGCAACAGCGCTGTGCTCTGATTGGTCAGGACCAAGAACAACACTGGCATGATCTTCATTGATAGGTCCGGGTCGGAAGTCTGCTGGGCCGTCATGATCTCACGTTGCCAGTGGATTTGGTCGGTTATTATTTCAAGTGGTAGGTCAGTGTTTTTTCAACAATGTGCGAAGCTCGTTTCTACGAAAAGTGTCAGTCGACAACCGGCTTGATCCGAGTCCGAGAACATTCTGAGTCCAATACGAAAAAGATAGGACAGACGCTGAATCGTCTGGCACATTTGGGACTTTGTGTCAGCTCTGCGATTCCACTTCTGAGACACATTTCAAAACGTTTATTTTGTTTCCGCTTTTGAGGTGGAGTTAACGCATTTCTTTGATTCGTTAGTGGAGCTCTATTCGCAACTCAGTGTTTACTTCGATAAACGTGACAACACTTTAGCCGCCACCATTGCGATTGCACCCAGGTTTGATGAGACCGCATATGCTTGGGCATTGAAAGTGGGGAGGTGCGAAATTTCCTAAAAGAAATAGCGACCCTCACTGATCGTTCTCGCCTTTTCTGTTGCTTATTAACGTAGGATTTTGCACATGTTCCCGAATTCATTATTGGTGAACCGCCTTGGAAGCACCTTCCCGTCTACAATCGAATTTCATTCAGCTTTAAGCTCACTTTCTGTAATTTAGAGCAAATATGCCAGTTTTTCTGAGCATGGTGACGGAGCTTGAACCAATAGGAATGCAAGGCAACTTATTTCCAACCCATCACCTCTAAAGCTAAGGTGTAGAATTATATTTCTTTGAGGGTGCCCCGGCACCCTCAATGATGTGCTTAGCTTCCCCACTGGTGATTTGGAAACCCCCAGCTAAAAGGTGAAGTAAAGCCCTAAAAAGTGCGGGAAGAAGCGGAAATGACCAACAAATACATGCTCCACAGTGTTATAATCGGTATTCTGGTCTAACCTACATATTATCCTTCACTGCCCGGGTAGGGTCCGATCGAAGCCCCTCCCCCTTGGTATTTCGCAAATGATTTTGAGCTGGTTTTTATGAGACGCACTTCGCTTTACAGGCCTGCAGGGTGATCATTTTGACAGCTCATGACGAAACATTGACGTCAGGACAGGTCAACGAGTTTAGACGAGTTTTCTCTTTTTCTGAACGTTTAAACTGTCATCACTATTCCTCGCGATGCTGCTGCAATTGTGGCGCTGCTGCTCCCATACCGACTGAGCTGAAGTCTTGAGCTCACCCGTTTACTCGCCCCGTGTGGGTGCACCTGCGTTGTGTACCTCTGCGTGTCGTCGCTTTATGGAGCTGGGTGGAACATTGGCCTGTCGCTCATCCCTGGACACTTTTTTTAAACTGCATGCGTGTTGATACTTGTTTTACTATAAGTGCAGGTAGCAATGTATGTCGCCCATATGTATGTGTGAAATACATGTGTGGATATAAGACATCATTTTTAAACCCATGTAAGGCAATTATGTTCTTCTAAAAATGAGGTTAACAAAACCAGGGTGTAATTCAGTTTATAGAAGAGCTAGATCAAGTTTCTAAACATATATTGCAAGCTTTTAAAACAACAACTCATCCAACAGTTAATTAAAATATTTTCAGCTGAGCACATGTGGAGGAATAATATTTGTGAAACGTCCTAAACGGTTGTACAGTTTGTACCGTACGGTTAGGAAAACTGCTTGGCGCTGATCTTTAAAATGGCCAGGAAACTCATAATCACAATCAATATAGTTTTAGATGCTGCAGCTTCTTTGGTCATTGGTGCCGATACTGCTTTATGAGTATTCCTTCTGGGCAGGAAGTTCTGACTGACTGGTGGGTTTATCATTCCTCCAGTTTCAATTATTTGGCAACCTTTCACAAAATAGTTCATGCTTTAAGAAAATGCTTCCGATGTATTGCTCTGTGCCCAGCTAAATGAAATTACCCACAGGGCTGGGTGTGTATTACTATTTCTAGATGTGGGGTGCCCAGTAAGATAGGCGGATCCAGGGGCAAAGGGACAGGTGCCCCCGATTGACCCTCGGCGTCCCTGAAATAGTCACGGCGTTCCCCTGAGATGCCGCTTCCCACCCCCCTCAGGATGCGAAAATTGGTGCCCACCGATAGGATTTGGCGTAGATGCCCCTCCGGAAGGTGCTCCCCACCCGATTGGTAAATCCTGGATTCTCATATGCCCACTAACCCAGTATTTTTTCATATTAGGCTGTGTAACTTGGTTTCATGTGTTTAAGGGGCTGTAGCGTCTTGGAAATAGTTTTTTTTTTGTAAAACAATAGTTCTCTTTACGCTGTCGCAATTCAGTTTTAGTATTTAGGCGCCCCCAATGGCTTCCGAAAATCCATGACAGTATGATGGATCCATTAAAGGTGCATTCCTTAGATAAAACATTCCGTCGCCTATGAGTTTTAGGTCTTATCACTGAGTTTTACTTTTTGATATATGACGTCAGAAAGGCAAAATGCGCTAAAACATGAGCCTGAGTCCCCAATACAGAGCCTGAGTCCCCAAATAAATCCTGAGTCCCCAATACAGTTTTGTGCCTTTTCACCACCCAACACGAAGCAAAGGAGCATGTGTTTCCCTCTTCTGGCATATTATCTGGTTGTATTTCGGCATCGCTGTATATTAGTCCTCACTCTCTGTAACTCGTCCGACGATTAAGTTTTAAGTTTATATAAGCTGCTCTCCTCCTTCCCTCGGTTACCTTTGGGCCAGGCCCCACTCCTCTCCACGCAGCAGAAACCCATCTCACGACACTTCTGACTTCAGTGAACTCCGCCGCCAGCTGGCCTGAGCTGACTTTGCTGCTGTCTTGCCTGTTCCTACCGAAGATCAGCCTCGGATGGTGGAACAGATAATCAGGCCAGTAGAGAGCAAACTATAGCTAGGAATGCTTGAAAAAGATACTGTGAAAGCATATCCGGGTTCACGGTTTAGATATCTATCATTTTCATGTAGAAATTTTGGCTGAATTTCTCGCAATATAAGTGAACGCGCCTCAACCAATCAGAGCCCACCATCCACTGGCTGCCGATTGCCTGCGGGCACAGAGGTTAGAGAGGTCACGCTGAGCATCGCCGCTGACGCCGAGTCCAAGCCGGTGGGGAGGGGTCGCTTGGCGGATTATAAAACCTACTTGCGTTGTGTTTGAGATGGTGGTGGGTGTGCCTGCTGTAAGACTAAGAAAGGGGCTCAGGTGTAGGAGACATTCTTTGCACGTGGGTAGATATATGGGCTAGGTGTTTGTTCAGTGTGCGTTGTGGATAGCACTGGAAAATCATGATTTCATTATATGACTTCGGTTTGTGAATTTGCTTGGGTGGGCACCTACTTTAAGTCCTTAGTATTTTTAGGCATCAGGGTACACACATAATGCAGCTTTTCGAGACTTTTCGATGGACACATACTTATTGCCAATACAACACACATGGCACATGTGACATACACCCTAGCGACATTTGATGCGCGTGCAACACTGTAAGCTTAAGCTGCTAACATAATAATTTGAAACGGTGGGATAGCTAGTTATAACCGTGCAGACAAGGATATTCCAAGGCAAGTCACAGGATTTACGAGGCTGCTAACTGAGAATGTATGTACATTTTAATTGCATGAACATCACTGTATTCCTTTAGTATGAGTAATTCCCCCATCACATCCTTTCAATGCCACCCGGCCTCCAGGTAAACAGAAGCCATTGTGCACGGCCGTTTAATAGTGATTGTCTCACTTTCTATTTTTTTGGGCATCGTTGGTTGTATGCTGCGATATCCCACTTTTCAACGCCCGGGTGACGTCACGTTTTCAGTTATTGTTTATTATTATAATTAGTTATCAGCAGCCGTGTACCGTTATAAGATCAAGGCGTTTACCACCTAGCTTTCATATTATTTCTAATTTGGTGGAACTGAGGCAGTGAGTGGCATTGAAAATGATGAATCCTAGAAAAAAACATGTTATGTTTATTTTCAGCCCAACATTTTGTAACTGAACAAGCATTGGCGCAATGGTGGGAGAGGACACTAATGACACATCAAGCAGCGTTAAGTGAATTATTTTAAACGGCTGGATTTTTTTATTGGCTTCAGTTTTCAGCATGTTCAAAATGTTAAGAAATTGCATTGCAATTTTTTATAGCACGGCACATGTCAGTGGAAACGGTAGCTGAACGATCACGGGTGGTGCTGGGTTGTTCCTTAGATCTTACCTCTCGCCCCGGTGAGTGGGGTTTTTGACTACCCACCCCTCGGGATTTTTCCGTCGGGACTTTAAAACGGCGGCGCAAAGTGCCAATGCACATACCTGTCACACCTTATCCTCGATTGTTTTCGCAACTGTTTTGAAAAAAACATTGGAATAGGCTCACCTCAGGTCAGTTCACCAGGTCAGGTTAAGTGGCCTTAACTCCAGAAATATTTCAAGTGACACCAGTGGAAATAGGTTTAAGTAACCTATTGATCTGATATTTATATCGCATAATAAGCCGACCGTGTACCACAAGTTGTGATAACGCAATTTCTTGTATCGATGACCGGGGGGTCAGGTACGGGCTATGACCTCTACATCGGAAATTTATGGGAAAAACGAGAATTGTTCGAAAAATGGCTCACTATGTTTAAGTAAGTGATGACCTTGAACTGACCCTAGATCAGGCTATTTTTATGTTTAGACCTAGCATGGTCATTTACGTAATTCAAAAATCCGTCACGAGAAGAAGCGCATGACTCCTAAAAATTCCCTCCGATTCTGCCCAGTCAGACGCTAGATCTAAGAAACCCTTCTCTAAGCCATCAGCTTCTTTGACCTGTCATGACCTCAATTGACTTGAGTAAAAAAATGACCAAAATAGTTTCTTCACTATTTCTTTGGGCTACCTACCATCTTTTGCTTTTTTCGCTATTCTGCATTGGAGCCGAGATCGATGGGGGTGTGTTTGAACCCCCTCCCATTGGGACGAAGGTGGCTGGGAAGCCCACTGGGGCTGGTGTTAATGAGCGGTACTATGCAGGGGTGTGAACTTAAATTTCTTTGGGAGTAGAGCCTGGGCACCCCCAGTGTAATATTGGGTTAGTGTTAGAATGTCCTTTAAATTTTGTTTTTAATCACTTTGAGGACCCAAAAAGACTGTAAGATGACTAAAACAAAGATAATTCTATGCTGCCCTCTTTTTTATGGTGGTCATTTACATTTCTAATTTGGAAATCCCCAATTATTTTCGGAAATCCACACCCCTTTAAGACATTTAATGTAGCTGTAAGAAGATAAAGCTGGTAATTGGGAAAGATCGATGGTGCAACACGAAATGCCCAGGTATGCCAGTCTTATTGATCCAAATTTTCTGTGCCCACAAAAACTGTCAGGTTCCAGAAAATTCATGTCTCATATAGAGTGAATGTTAGATGATCCATTCCCAAAATCATGACTAGAACGCCAGTGTTGCTCAGCTGTAATCGCGGCTTTAGCTTTCATCGTCACAAATCGTGAGTGATCGGTTGGAATTGTCCCGGGATCAATTCTGACGAATTATAATTATGGTCTGATTGCAGGTTTTTTATTCGAAGACATTCCCATCCGCATTAAAAATGAAGTGTTTGTAATCGGACTACTCCCTTTGTTTCACGTCCTCCTGTATGCGTAACAGAAACTGCAGCCAAGGACTGTCTTTTCTGCCGACAGAGAAGTCGGCAGTTTGACGTGTTGAAGTAGCATTAGCACCTCGAAATGTAAACATATGTGACCACGGACGCCGCATGCGGAATATCTCCACCGGAAGGTTTCTGTTTTGACGTGGTTTTCAGTCCGTGTCAAAGCCGTCCGCGGTCCACCAACTGGGTGGGCCCACCAGTGAGGCAACGCGAAATGGCTGTAACCGAAACCGGCCGACAGATCTAACCGTGCCCCATTCAACACTCATGCCGAAAGGCGACATCAATCGCTGCGCTACAAAATACAATACGGCAATTCTGTAATCGACACAGCTTACTAGAAGCTGGTTTTGTCACCCCTAGTTGACGAGCGTGCCCTTCATTAGCCTGGAGCGGCGGGGCGGTGGATTTAACTCCCGCGCTGGGAGCAGTGATGGGTCTCAGGCCACGTCGAGCGGTGAGATATCGCCGCGCTATAAACACACCGTGCTGATACTCGGGACAGGACGGCGCCCCGTCACAGGCGGTCTCAGGCACACCTGCCAGGGAGGCTGCCGCGCAAACACTGCCAGGAGCGGTGTCAGACAATCTTAATCAGAGGGCTGTAGTCTGTCCGCTCTGCTGCAACGCAGAGCGGACAGATTTTTGTCTTTTACATGCTCTTTTGTCTGCATATGACTTTCAGCTCCTTGCAAGATAAGTTGCGGTTTTCAATCGAAGGGCTTTGAGACACCATTTGCCATGATGTAATTGGGAGTTTCGTGGAAGATCATCACTGAACATTGGTCCTTTATAGAAAGAGAACTTACTGCAGCATTATTTTCGAAATTTATTGGTACGTATTTTTAGTAAATGCTGTATATCGCTCGAACTACAAATCAGATTTCAAGGAAGATTCCACCAGTCCAGACATTCTACGATAATGTATAAATATTCCTAAAATAAAATTAGAAAAAACGCAGCATATTTACCGATGCAGTGTTTGCTCTAAACAATCTTGTGTAAACGCAGGTCGGACGGGTGTGCTTCTTATCACCTGATCCTGCGTTGTGTCTCTCCTCGCGAGCCGCCATTTGTGATGTTTCCGGTAGCACCCCTACTTTGACATTGACATATGAAACTGATAGGTTGACGAGCGGGAATCACAGGCTTGTGTCGCTTGGAATAACACAGCAGGGTTATGATTATCCGCTGATTATGGATCTTTTTTGTTTTTCTTCTTTTTCCCCTCTCTTTCTTTTTTTTTTTTTTTTTTTTTTTTTTTTTTTTTTTTTCTTTCTCTCTTTTTCTCTCGCTCTCTCTCTCTCTCTCTCTCTCTCTCTCTCTCTCTCTCTTTCTCTCTCTCTCTCTCTCTCTCTCTCTCTCTCTCTCTCTCTCTCTCTCTCTCTCTCTCTCTCTCTCTCTCTCTCTCTCTCTCTCTCTCTCTCTCTCTCTCTCTCTCTCTCTCTCTCTCTCTCTCTCTCTCTCTCTCTCTCTCTCTCTCTCTCTCTCTCTCTCTCTCTCTCTCTCTCTCTCTCTCTCTCTCTCTCTCTCTCTCTCTCTCTCTCTCTCTCTCTCTCTCTCTCTCTCTCTCTCTCTCTCTCTCTCTCTCTCTCTCTCTCTCTCTCTCTCTCTCTCTCTCTCTCTGTCTACCTCTGTCTACCTCTGTCTATCTCTATTTCTATCTCTATTTCTATCTCTATTTCTATCTCTATCTCTCGCTCTCGCTCTCGCTCGAAACGAGTGATGGGAAAACAAAGCATTGCATTTTACTGAAAAGAGATCAAACTGCGTAGTTTCACCTCCCACAACAGAAACAAACAAAAATATTCAGGTTAATAGCTAACTCATGTTTCGAAAAAGCGTTGTAAACCCAGGGCAGACTGGTTGTCTGGCTATGGAGTATGGGACCCCACGCTCAATTATATGATGTTCAAGCCAGCTCGGTGCTATGGGAGACAAATGAAGAAGTGTTATAAGTGAACAGATTCTGCTCACAAATTTATCGAAGCATCCAAGACGTGGAATAAATGTAGAATTGATGAGAGAAAATTGAACTCGTGAATAGCAATCAGTCCGCCCTGATCAGTCAGCACCAATCATTGTCAATCAGTCTCGATCAGTCCCGGTCAGTCAGTACCACTTAGTCCGTCTGGTCATTCAATTAGTCAGTCCCGACCAGTCGATGTCAATGTCAGTCGATGTCAGCCATCGTTTTCCGGAGACTGGTAGTGTTGGGAACTTCAGCTCCAATGTGTCTGAGAAACTACAGCCGCAGCGTTATTGCAGTGGTATAGAATATTCGCTGGATCTTTATTGTAACAGACCTTGAGTTGGTGCTGATTTATCAGCCTAGTGCTTATGTGCGTGTTTATTTTACTTGTGTAGGTTGAGGAAGACATTAGGCGCAAGTCGACACTTCGGAACATGGGCATTGCCACAGGGCGGGGAGGGGGTCCCCCTTTGCTTCTTTGAGAAAGTGGGAGCTGTCCTTGCCCACTTTTGGCTGAAAATGCACTTCTCAAATCATGTTTTTTTACTTAAGTCGTGTACATGCTTCATTTTCTGGAAAATTTCCAGTTACAGATTTTCATAAATGTACAGGACTATACAATGCAATAAAATTCGTTTCACATACTTATCTGACCAAATGAACATTGTGAAAAATGGACATAGGCCCCCAATCGAAAATAGTTGGCAGCTCCCTTGCCTGTTGATGTGGCAACTGTGCGTTTGCCACTAAACCTCATGTATGTTCGATTCTTTGATGGTAATTGAGCAATATTTAGGGTGCAATGCTGTTCACGCCTATTGTCCATGTTCGGATCACCATTCCCTCACATCGTGTGACCTTGTCATTCTTCAAGTTCGTTTCTTAGCTGTCCTCTCGATATCTGAGCACACGTCTGCCTCTTCCAGTGACCTGACCTAACCCGACATCGGCCGGCAGGCGCGGCCGCGATGGACCCGCGTGATCGGGCGGTGGTCTCGCAGGGCCGCGAGATCGCCTCGCTGGCGGCGCGGCTGGAGGCCGTCACAGGCGAGCGGGACCTGCTGCTGCTGGAGCTGGAACAGCTGCGCTGCCAGCTGCAGCTGCGCGAGCTGGCCGCCGCCGCCAGGTCAGTCCCCATCTGTCAGTCACGACCAATCAGTCGCGGTCAGTTCTGATCAGTCAGTCACAATCAGTCAGTCGCGGGCAGTCATAATTAGTCAGTCCCGTCAATTATAATCAATGAGTCAGTCCTGATCAGTCAGTACCACTCAGTCAGTTCCGATCAGTCAGTGCCACTCAGTCAGTGCTACTCAGTCAGACCCGTGTAGCCTTTCCCATCCAGTGGTGCCCATCCCTACAGTGTCCGATCTAGTCCAGCCCGAGTCAGTCAGTCCCGCCCGTTAGTCTAACCTGGCTGAGTACCCCGCCTTATCGGTCCGTCAGTCCTAATCACTCAATGTCGTCGAGTGGGATCCTTCCATCGGGTCATCTCAGTCACCACCGTGTGTGCGGTGGGGTCGACTCTGCTCGTTGTCCAGAGGTGCAGAAAGTATACTGGCTGTCACAAACTCAATGCGATGTATGCCTCCTCTGTCACACAAAGCTGGAAATGATAATTTTATACTTGAATACTGTTTCCAATATGCTGAATGTCATCTACCTGTCTCTTACTTTTTGCAACGGACAAGGTTCAAGCACCAAGCCATTACCGCATGAAAGTAGTAAACTGTGTTTTCATTTTTAGATCATGTTTATGTTTTGGAAGGAAAATTTCCAATTATGGATCATTGTTTTCAGTATTGGGATCATAACTATTATTGGCAACTCTGACTGCAATTTCCCCCAATGACATGCATTTCTCTTTTTGAAGAAGTTTCCATTTTTGGAAGGAGTGTTTCCAATTATGGTACATTTCCCCATTATTAAATGTGGCAATTATCATGAAAATTATAATTGGGAACTAATCTATAAATGGGAGCGTACACCTACACACAATTGGGAACCCTGATCACAGCTTCCCCCCCCCACCCCCGCTGAACTTCCATCTTACATACCAACAAAAGGGACAAAAATGTCAATGTCAACATAGGATTTGGATCTACCTAAAATGTGTTGGTAAAGTGGACCTTAGGTAGCATTTTTAAAGCCAGATCAAATGCTTAAAATTTTCCCCCAACAGCTGATTATCACCTGCCTGGTCGTTCCTTCTTGCAGTAAAAACTCTCAGGCAACTACCCTGCATAGATGTAAAATTATGTCTATTGGCCTAATAGGTACAGAGGTATTGGAAGTCTCATACCAAAGAAAGATCCAGTGTATAAGTCAAAATCCTGCTTTAACTCCAGGCAGTTCAGGTCCTGTGTGTTGCTTACTACCACTGGTAGTAAGCAACACACCCCCAACCAGCGTTTTTCAAAGTCTCTTTCTTTCTGAGATTTTCTGTCAGTGTGTGTTTTAACACTTTGTGGAGGACTGCATTGGCACACATTTGCTATCTGTACAATATTGACATGATAATTTGATCATGAAATCTCACCTGAATTGCTGTTGTTGCCAGTCTGCTGCTGGCGCCAACTCTCACTGAGAAAAATTTTGACTCCGGAAAGAAGAGTTTACTCCCCGGAGAGGCGTAATGTGACCCTGTAAAAATGTCCTATCTTTTTCGGTGTTCATCGACACCGCAGAGGAGAGTCACCAGGACTAAGGGGGTCACATGACTCTTTAAAGACGGGTCACTTGACTCGCCAAATAACCATGGAAGCCGCCGATTCAGGGTCAGTTGACGCTTCATCTATGTACGATGTGACCCTCCAAAACAGGGTCAGGTGACCCTTTATAGGAGGGTCATATAAAATGCCCTGGAAAGGATAATTTAAATAAATCGCTTCGAATACTAGCAGCAAAAGAACACAAACGTTTGTAGCGTTTTATTACCGTCAGGCAAACAATTTCGACTAATTTACGAAACATACAATGATCAAAGCAAACTTAACACGCGCACCGGTAGGGTCCCTGGCATGACGCGCCCCGCTGGGGGAGCGTTTTTCGCCCCCCTCCGTATCCATTTCCCATGAAAGCTAAAGGCCAATTACGGGCGGCGTTCGAAAGCTCTTGACAAGACGAAGAGATTGTTTACGAATAATTTTTATGCCCGGTCAATATTGAGGTCAGCATAGGTCAAAGAAGGTTCCATAAGCTTACAACAGAGCAGTGTACGTTTCTCTCTCTAGATCGCTGGGGGCGTTTCCCCCTCCCCTCCGTATCTCATTTCCCACGAAAGCTAAAGGAAAATTACGGGCGGCGTTCGAAAGCTCTTGACAGGACGAAGATATTGTATACGAAGAATTTTTACGTCAGGTCAATATTGAGGTGAGCAAAGGTCAAAGAAGGTTCCATAAGCTTACAACAAAGTAGTGTACGTTTCTCTCTCTCTCTAGATCTGCCCTCAGGGGAGCTAGAGCAAATCTTTATGCATCGCTGGATTCCTCTCATCGCGGCAAATCGAATGATGTATACTATGACCTTTCTAGGTCAAATAGTGAAAATGACCTGAACTCTAGCTAGGTCAGGGTCATAGAGTGACCTGGTATGGTCATGTTGCATATCAATGGACTCCCCGTGACAATATAAGAACAATGCAAGCAAAATGGGAGCTTTCTCTCAATTCAATGAGAAGTTATTGGCAAAACAATCACTCTATGCTCTCGTGACCTGGCATGACCTTTGAGAGGTCAGATGCTCAAAAACTCAATTTTATGGTCAAGATCGTGGTGATAATAGACGGTTTGAGCATTTTCAGCTTCATCTATCCAGTATTTACTGCAAACGAGCCCATTATATTTTTCCCCCTAGGATAATAATGGAATGACCAAAAAATTTACCCCACCTTAGGTCAACAATATCAAAATTCCGAGATAGCAGATTTATAGACCCTGATAACCTTATCATATTGTAGAAGTTTCAAACTGATCGGTTCGCTGATGTTCCCTTGGCGCTGCTTTAAACTCGTGAATTTAGGTTTTGAGGTCGGGTCACTTGACCTTGAATAGCTCCTTGACCTGACATGACCTTAACTCAAAAATTTTGTCAGATGTGTAAATTTAATCAGGGATAAGGTACCGTAAGTTTCGTTGTTCTGCACCTCATCGTTTTTTCGTTATCTGGGGGAAAACCAGGAGGGGGCGTAGTATTTCGACCCACCAGCGGTGCGCGTGTTATCTATAGTTATCCTGGCCGGGCAACTGAACCACACACTAAGCAATCGCTGGGCAGACCTTGACGGAATCGTAAGTCCCCTGAACAGAATTGTTCTTATCGGGTAAGTCGCACTTCGAGTGGGGCTAGCCAATGCCGACCGAAAATCACATTAGGATCCCGTTACAACAGCCTATCACAATGTCAGCTTGCCGGAAATACACGCCGTACCCATTGCAGCGAGACAACGTCCAAATGTACATCTTCCAGCGGGTCATTGGCGTCACTCGGCGGGAATGCGCGGCCGCCGCCGGAGGGTGGCTGGTCTGAGATCGGGTCAGATACCGGTACCGGCCGCGTACGGCACACTCGTATGGCAATGGTCGGTCACGCAGGTACATAAAAAGTGACACAAAACAAGTTATTCGTCAAAGTATTCACTCAATTTGAAACCATATCACAGCTTCTTAAAAGCGTCTGCTCGGGATCCGTGGTATGAACCCCTCGAACACGGCCTGCCTCTCCACGTACATCCAGCCGATCCAAATGCAGATACAGTACTTTCGGTTTAAATTTCCACTCCTGGATGAAGTCACCCACACCAGTTTAGCCTTATGAGGTCAGCAATACAGTTTTATGGAAAGCACCAAAGCATAAAACCCCACCCTAACCCTACCCCCTAACCCTATTAAACACTGATCTTCCACAGAACTGGCAGTTTCCATTCCCTCACGCAAGATGGCATGGATCGCCTTCCTGTTCTTCAGGACAAAGCCCTCGGCGTTACCCTTGTCCTTGAAAACAACCGGCACTAAGAAATCGCTGATGCGTTTGAGACTTCCCGCGCACCACTGATTGAAAACCAGAAGAACTGCGCCCCATAGGAACGCCATCTCAGGATCCGTAGTCGGGACAGCAATCACAGCCTACCCTCGACGGACATCTGGCCGTTCCAGGTGCATTGGTGCTCCAGTTCGGCTTTCCCTTGGGTGACGTCATTCAGATCAGCGCGGAGGAGGCGCACCATGGCAGTGACTGCAGTCTCTGCGGAAATGTAATTGCATCACTCAATCTGTAAAGCAAAGGTGTTGTCGAGAAGGCTCGCCCGGTAACATTGTCCTGTTTATACAAACACATTTAATTATTTTTTTGCACCGTAAAACCGAATATTGCGGGATATTCTTCACAAGAAGCACTGGAAGTTAGACAATTCATCCAATATTAGGGCACCAGGGTGAATGAAACCATTGCAGGGTGACAAGGAAACATACACAATGTTTATGTCTTATAACTCAATACAACGAGGCACACTGAGTTTCAAAACGCAAAAGTCTGACGATACCTGGTCCGATGTATCGAAAATCTCGTTTTAATATTCAATAGCTCTAAACAAGCAATTCCTCTAATCGTGGCGAATCGAATGATGTAAAATATGGTACCTTATTTCAAATTGTAAAAATATCCCGACATTGACGTACGTCAGGGTCACAGGGTGGCCTGGTATGGTCATGTTGCATATTCTACCGGAACCGCAGCGGCATGACCTACTTCATGACCTCATTAACCCCATTCAAAGTTCACATCACCATACAAATCATTTCAGATGTTTGGCGTGTACCCAGCAAGGTTTCACACTGAGGTTAAGAAATAAAATAGAAGTTCTTGAAACAAAATACAGTTCAAAAAAATCATCAAGCTGGGTCATTACTCCACCATAGGCCAAAAATCATGATTTTTCGGAAAAGTTCCATACGGTTTTTTTCTCATATGAAACTTTCCATGCATTCCCCAATTCGTCCGGGCGATAATTTTACTCACGAGCGAGGCGGACATACCAGTGCAAAGAAATATAACACAACTTAGAAATATACCACCGCGCAAGGAATAGTAGATCACGAAAGGGTGCACATTACTAAAGTTCCCTGCTCTAGTTTATCTGAGATATCGGTTTCTTCCCGACACTGGTACTCCCAAAACGCTCAAAGTTCGCGTAACTAAGGCACTCGCTCAAATCACACGCTCCATTAACACGCGCCCCGCTGGGGTCCCTTGCATGACGCGCCCCGCTGGGGGAGGGGGCGTTTTTCGCCCCCCTCTGTACCTCATTCCCCACAAAAGCTAAAGGAAAATTACGGGCGGCGTTCGTAAACTCTGGACAAGACCAAGAGACTTTATACGAATAATTGTTATGTCAGGTCAATATTGAGGTCAGCATAGGTCAAAGAAGACTCCATAGGCTTACAACAGAGCAATGTACGTTTCCCTCTCTAGATCTAGAAGTTATTGACAAAACAATCACTCTTTGCTCCTGTGACCTGATATGACCTTTGAGAGGTCAGATCCTCAAAAACTGAACTTTACGGTGAAAATCCTGGTAAGAATAGACGATTTGAGGATTTTCAGCTTTATCTATCCAGTATTTACTGAAAATGAGCCCATTCTATTTTTCACCATAGACTTATAATAGGGTGACCAAAATTGACCCCACCTTAGGTCAACAATATCAAAATTCCGAGATAGCAGATTTGTAGACCCTAATGACCTTAACATATTGTGGAAGTTTCAAACTGATCGGTTTGCTAATTTTCCCTGGGCGCTGCTTCAAACTCATAATTTTAGGTTTTGGGGTCGGGTCACTTGACCCAGAATAGCTCCTTGACCTGACATGACCTTAACTCAAATATTTGGTCAAATGTGTAAAATTAATCAGGGATAAGTACTGTAAGTTTCATTGTTCTGAATCTCTTCGTTTTTTAGCTATCTGGGGAAAACCAGGAAGGGGCGAATTTCGCCCCCCGGCGGGGCGCCTTTTAACTTGTTAACCCTGTGCCCCATACCCCAACCCAACTACCAAATTGACATCAACGATATGCTCACCTCGATCACAGCTAGTGGCAGAGACAGTGTTCGCCAACACCCTCTGGAACGTGGCCTGAACTTCGCCCGAGCGGACAATTGGCGGACAATCCTCCATTCTGTCGATTTTGCTCCAAATCTGTAAAAAAAGAGACGAGACCTGCATTAAGGATGGATATAGAACAGGTATAAATAAACGGTACTTAAACGCTACAAGACTATCGCTGAAGGTAAATAGGTCAATGAAACAATAATGTGATTAGGACAAGTGCGAGAAACACACAATTTACTCAATTAGCGTTCGTTACATGCAATTTTTATTTTCATTTAATTTCGTTTTGCTCATTTCTCTTTTGTTTTCTTTCCCCTCTGCTTTGAAGGTGGTGGTGGTACCATATGTCATACTCGGGAGGTCCCCCTCTCTCTCTCTCTCTCTGCTCTCTCTTGCTCTCTCTCTCTCTCTTGCTCTCTTTGCTCTCTCTCTCTCTTGCTCTCTTGCTCTCTCTCTCTCTCTTGCTCTCTTGTTCTCTCTCTTGCTCTCTTGCTCTCTTGCTTTCTCTCTTGCTCTCTCTCTCTCTCTCTCTCTTGCTCTCTTGCTCTCTCTCTCTTGCTCTCTTGCTCTCTCTCTTGCTCTCTTGCTCTCTCTCTCTCTCTTGCTGTCTCTCTCTTGTTCTCTCTCTCTTGCTCTCTCTCTCTTGCTCTCTCTCACTCTCACAAGATGTGTGAATAAAAGCCTAGTAACTAAACATTCTAGCCTCCAGTGCAGAAAGTTGACAGCTTAGCTCCCACCTAGCCCATCACACTGACATGCTCCTTTGTCTGCCTCAGCCTGGCTGGCTTCACCAAGGCCACCTCAAAACCCATATCTGAGAGCACATGCTGCCTGAATTTGCAAACATGATGGGAGAAATGTGGTATTCTTTTTCAAAGCGTCAAGGTATTATTTTACAAGTAGGTGAGCAATTGTTTATCACCTTTTAATAACCATCAACTGACATAATATTATGCGCCAAGAATGAATCTAACACCACATTCCCCCACAAACAATTTTCTCCCATTAAATTTACCACCTATCATACCATGACACTAGTACTCAACGGTAGCGCACAACCACAGCACAGGATCCCGCAAACATTTGAGTGACACACTTCTTAGTTGTCAGTGAGTGCTCACCTAATTGTAAAAATTAACAATTCTTATACCTCTGGTGCTCTGTATTAATTTGACATTGAAGCAAAATATGGCTAATTGGGAATTGCCAGTGTTTTTTTGTGGTGCAGGAGAGACACAGGATTAATATGTAAATGAGTGTTGAAAATGCTAGCTGATTCTGGTGATTATTATATCTAAATAACATCTTTGGAGATAGGAACAGGCTACCTGATATGGAATTTAAAATTTCTTGTCATTGTGGATTATCTTCAATACCCACACAAGTATTTTAAAATCTGGGGGTTACTGGTGCAGACAGGGATGTCTGGTTTGGGAAAATTGCCCTGAAGTAGGTACCATACAGAACAGTGGTGGGATGCTGAGGGATGTCTTTCTATGGTGCAAATTTATATTGGTACCAAGCACTGGCATGCCGATTGAACTTAGGGAAGCACATGGGCAAGGTGCCTGCCTAAAATCGGACATTCTAATTTCCAACACTAACCCCACAGTGTTGACTGGAAAGAAATGGGTTGAAAAGTCCATGGTGTCCCCTCAAATTTGGGTATTCAACTGCCACTGGTACTAAGTATTTGTCTTTTACTATCACCAGGACTTAATGCACAACATCTAGGGGAAAGTGTGTGTATTGCGCCCCCTAACTAATTGTGCCCCCCTTATAACAGACAAAGGTACTAGTGGCAGTTTGTTTTGTGCGGCTTAATCCAGTTCTCACCTTCAATCCGTACATTTTCCCAACATTTCAATGAATTCATACATAAGAATGTATTTTAATCAGCTAGGAAAACAAATTCAGTACTTCCTTAAATCGGCACCGGTTTATGAACCCGAAAAATAAGAATATGGCTGTCACATTCCAAAATCGATGGCTTTAATTTAAAAGCCAGATATTCATTGCATATTCTGAAAGCAACAATTATAAATTCCCCCTCGTGGTAGATTTTTAAGACAGACACCTCTGATTTAAATGCTAAAAAATCATTGTGCCATGGTAAAATGCACCCTATCCAAATTTATGTTGAAAAATCAAATCCAAGACCTATACGTATGAGTGTAATTTTATTATCACAAGTCATTCTGAATGCAAGAATACCACATTAAATTGCCTTCCAGGCCCTCCAGATGAAAAGCTTTGGAGGTAGCCGAGCCTCATTTGCTCCTGTACTAATGCTTATTTCTGCCGTGCCATTGGCTTAACATGACATGAGAGAAGGGCGCAATTAAATCTTGATGCACCCTCCCCCGGGCGCAATTACCCTCACACTTTGGAAAATGCGCCCTTTGCATAGTTCCACTCAAATTGGAATTCACTCTTAGAACACGCTATTTTCAGGCCAGGAATTGCTTTCCCAATAACAAAAAATGATCAAATTTTATAATTTAATCCATAGTAGTGAGATTGAATAGGAGAAATTCGTCTAGCAAGTGAGTTCCCTTAGGGGGGCGCAACACACATACTTTCCCCTATGTAGATAACCCAGTCTGCAAAGTATGGCAGCAGGCCAGACGAGTCACACCAGCCATCTAAAATTCTCGCACCACCTAAGACTCCAAAAATTTGCACTAATCTGCCACATACCAGGGAGGAAAATGCACCAATTCCTACCCACACGATGAAATGCTACTTCTATCATTAGGCAGTTAGTTAAGGACTTTTTATAAGGCCCCCTCCTGTGTCTTAATAACCATTCAGCCATTATTTGTTTAGTTTAAGCGTGACCTTCCTCACACCAGTCTCGCAAATTCGCACCAGGTTGATAAAATTCGCACCACTCGGTCCCGTCTCCAAGGGCACTCGCACCGACGAGATCTCGTCGAAAATGCCATACTTTGCACACTGGTAGATAACTATTTCAATTCGTGAAAAATTAAGAACACAAAATGGTTGGAGATGAGACTACACAATGTGACTGCTGTGAGTATGACTTACCTGATAAATGTTGATGCTAGCATCGGTCTTTGTATGTCTCTATTCCAGAGAAGTTGAAGTAAAAATACCACATCAACATCATTTTTCTCTCATAAAAATATCAGGGACAAGACTAATAGAAAAACCTGCAAATCCCATCAGACGTCACTCTATCTCAGCAAAATCACCTATTCATAAGCATCTGGACTCCGACCGAAGTTTAAAATGCAAAATAATTGAATGAAAATTCTAAATACCACTATAACCTATACAAATATACACGCCGCCAACACCACCACCACCACCACACAGCAGTAAATAATGAGCGCGGCGAAATTTGACGCAGCACGTGCAGCGTCCTTTTTCACTCAACTCTCGCGAGGGTCACTTTGATCGCGGTTCTAGAGTCAGCTGACTCCGCGATCGAGCCAGGCGCAGGCTGTCCTTGGCCGACTCATCAACTGACTCTGCGCTCACATTCGTTCATGCTGGGAGGTTCATTGAACTCTTGCTGAACGACTCAACCTAATTTTGAGAGTCAGCTAATACGAGAGTTCAGAGTCACCACAATGCAGGAAATTTAGGAGAGTCAAAATTTTTCTCAGTGCTCCCAACTTCCTCCAGCTCCAAATCTACCTCACCAATCTTGATCTAGGGCACAAATAAGGTAAGGCACAAGCAAGCTAAGGAATGAAAAACCAAGTTTGATATGTGAAAGTGCATCAGAATCAAAGTAGCCTACATTCATCTTAGATTAGCCATGGGCAGCACTATTTATTCCAGCTAGTTTTAGCCTGCACTTATCTCAGATATACCTAATAAATATGCCCTCAACAGAAGTAGCTTCCCACTTGTTCAATTTTTTTTTGGCAGGCTCTACATCACACAAACATTGCGAACTTGTCTTGTCGCTGTTGCGTAGTTTAGGTAGAATTGCTCCCCAGCTATGTTTATTTCTTTCACTCATTTAGTACTTTTCCTAGTAGCTTTTAGGCGTACTTGATACTAAATTCAAAGAAATAGGGACCGCTAAATCGAAGATACTCAAACTTTAAATATTATTTAACCTGACAAAATGGACAGAAAAGTACTTGATACCGTATCTGCGTTATCTTTAATGCCTTAAATATGCCCACAATCATGTATTTCTCGAAAAAATGACTGTCACATTTCGGGCATCTAGGCGGCAACTTTCTGGCAACTACTAACAATCGGCACCATTGGGCTGCATGTTAAAATCTGGCAACTGTGACAGCGGTTTCCGGGTTTTCTGCAGCGGGGGTCTCTCGTTTTAGTAGAAACTGAACACAGTACCAATATTGTATCGCTGATGGTACGCTGTGCAATTGAAGGACAGAGTTGCTAAATTAAAATATTCGCTACACGCTTCATTCTGTATTTCAAAAATGCGTGGTTTGATTTTGAACCATACTGTCACGATCGCTATTTTGTCACACTTATGCACCTCGACTATCATAAATGTGTCACAAACTCCAGTAGCCGAGTTGGCAAGTTTCTGCACCTCTGTCGTTGTCTTTCTCCTGATCTCGTATAGTTTCTGTGGCGACAGTGTCAGTTCATCTCCACTTCTGGCGAGTTTCTCTCCTCTGTCAGTCCCCGTCCGCTCGCGTGGTCAGTTCAGATCTGCTGGAGCCACTTCACCCCTGGCACGGTGCTGATTCACAGCCGGCCCTGTGCTTATGAGATTATAGTTGGCGCAGTGGACCTGTTCAATACACAGTAGGCGTAATTCGTATTGTTCGGGGAACAGGTTTTATTATTCTAGGTCCAACGGCCACGTTAAAGCTTTGCGTGCGTTGTAATCTATCAGTCTATGTAATTCACGATCTAGCATAGCTGGAACGGATCCCGAATTGGTGGGAGGTAAATGTAAGCTGTGCTCGAAAAAGATGTTCTTTTCAGCACCTCCATCACCTTTCTCCCAGAGCTCCCCGGGGCAATCTGTTAAGGAAGGGCTAGGTTCGCCGCGCCACGTGTGCATCAACACGCCATATTTATGCAAACAAGCAGCTTGTCACGAACCGCGGAAAAAGTAGATCTTTAAACCTCACCGGCGGTAAACATTCCACGTTGGGCGCTGGCTCACGCGGCCGTCGTCAGCCGGTGCAGCTGAAGCGGCGGCCGCCTCAGGCTCCACCGGTCGGCGCTGTTGGCGCGCTCTGCTCAGCTGGGACGTTTTTGTGGTGATGTGACTCTCATCTGGGGCTGGCCGGGCGGTTGTATTACCTGTGCGTGACTCGGTCGGGCCGCAGCATGCTTCCGTGAGCGAGATCAGTATAGCGGTGAGGTCACGTGCTGGGCTGGTAGGTACGCCCCTGCTACCGGCCCGAAAATAACCCGCGCCACCCCCTGGCCTCGAGTGCAGGGAGGCGGGGATCGCCTGTAAATCGGACGTAATTGAATTCGACTGGAGCCTGTTATTAGCTGGGATGAGATCACCTATCGTTGCTGCCACGATCGTACGTGATCACTGACGGGGGCGGGCACGAGCTGGTCGTGACAGCACCCTATGGTTCTGACCTGTGGCGGGTAGAAGCATAGCTACGGGTGCGTCACAACCACGGCTGCGGTCCCGGTGCGTTATGGTCGTCTACTGGCGGCTGGCGGCGGTGTACCCCCGGCGGCCGACCCCTGACCCCGGCGGCGGTTCGCGCCGCGACCCCGCTGACCTCTACGGCAGGGACGGCGACCCGACGCGTGCGCGACGCCCGGTCGGACGGATTAGCGCCGGACCATTGGCAGCTGCGGCCAGCCACCGACTCCCTCTGTGGTCTGGCGTGGCGACGCGGCGGCGCGGCGGCGGCCATCCATCTGGCGTTGTTATCGCGCGGCGTCAGTGCACGCGGGGGCGACGACGGCTGCTGAGACGTGGTGAGGTGCGGCGTCGGCTCTGGAGGCTATCACCGCGCCCCTAACTGCCTCCCGACGCTGCCCAAGCCCCTGCCGCCCCGCAGATGACGTGTCAACCGAGACAGAGCGCGTGCAAACGTGATTTAAGGCGTTCTGCTGTCGTTTTACGAGGCGCCCCCTCCTGAAGCTTTGGCATGTTGTTGCCCAACGATGGTCTTGGGCCGTATTTTAGTGCTAAGAAGGCGTTGGACAGTAAAACGTAGCCGACCTTATTGATGTGCGGGTCTTAGATGAGACGCCAGATAAACACAGCGGGGAGCTGACACTGGAATTTCCTGTTCGTCTGGTTACAATTCTCTCGGGAGCTCGGGGCGGGCCCACGTGAATAGCGCGCCTTCAGTCCATGTCAGACTGCAGCCGGCACAGCAGGCCTGCGCTGCAGCAGCATTGTCTGTCTGACCCGGCTGCTCGTCTTACACCGGTGCCGGCGGAGCAGTGCATGCCTGAAGATGAGCCTCCGTTTCAGCTGTGATCTTATTGTTACACAGCCGAGGCAAGCGTGATGTGAGGTAGGGATGGGAGGGGCTTTCGGTGATGGCGCTCTTGCCCGCAAAGCGCCTGTTAAATCCACCCACAACAAAATATCTG
The DNA here is from genome assembly GCA_034440635.1 of Lepas anatifera. Classification (NCBI taxonomy): domain Eukaryota; kingdom Metazoa; phylum Arthropoda; class Thecostraca; family Lepadidae; genus Lepas; species Lepas anatifera. The sequence continues at coordinate 284,995 of JAOTON010002140.1, read as the reverse complement.
CACTATATCCCTGCTTCTTAATAGACCACGTGACTAAGATAACCGCTCGTTCCCGATTTTTTTGCTGATTTTTCTTTACACCATGCTCCAATTTATAATTTACTTTGCAAAGGCCATGAATATTTGTGGATTAGCCTGTAGTACCACGCAATCCATATCAGTGGCGGATCCAGGGGGAGGCAAAAGGGCATTTCCCCCCTCTCCCAAAACGGAAAAGATCGGGGCGAAACTATGTTTTAGCTCTCCTCTCCAAAGCTGTCGACGTCCTTTTTATCCCGACTCATCTTTAGTTTATAAGCAGGGGTGTGGTACTTAGCACTCAGGTTGGGGAAGGTTTCTAAATGGCAAGCAAATGATCAAAGTTTGTGTTTTAATTTTATCAGCAACATCATCCAGCGACCGGTTTTCCGTGAGGAGGCGCAATACACCCAATTTCCCCTACATTGAGGAGTCACGCATACTATGTCCACTATACTGTTTTTTTAATGAATTTTATCCAGGTTGTTGGAAGTTCAGTTTTTGGAGTCGGAGCCTCATTAAAGCCATCAAGGGACTTGTCACGGGGACCCCAGCCTCGCCATCCAAACGAGCAGCTTACGCGATGAAGTGTTAATTTAGAAGCCAAAGTTTAACGTCCCACAAAGCACAGGGACGGCCGCCCCGTTCAGGTCACCCTCTCACCAGTCAATTGGCAGCCGACCTACGTCGAGTAAATTATTGAGCGCCAAAGCATCTTAGTGAAATCGATCCCAAGCCTGCACATGCAACGGGCCGGAGCCCAACGCTCTACCAACTGAGCTACCGGGGGCGGCAACCCGGTAATTTGCTTTTAAATTCTCATTTACTTGACGGGGGTGTGTAATCATCGTGGGTTGAATTTTGAAGTACCTCTGGCAAAAGCCTCACGCGATATAATCAGATGCAAGAGACAGAGAGAGGCTTATTATTTGATAGATATCAAGCATCGGTGTCATGATTTTGTAGAACATTTTCCCGGGAATATATAGGTACATACATACATCTTGGCAAGGTTTGAGGGTTATTCGGGTTAATCGGTAGTAAATTTGTGTGACGCCGTCGTATACACTAGGCAGTCATTGGCAGGCCTCTAATTGTTAACAAGTGTCTATGAGAGCATCGGCTCAATATTCCGAAATCATCAGACTTACTAGTTCAATTTCTTTGACGCCAAATTTGACGTACACACATACTAGGCCAGTGCAATGTGTATATCGAATAGAGCCTACACTGCACCGCTGTGTCGGCCGTTGAGCCCCGTGTCAGCCCCCCCCCCCGGCTCCGCCTCTCCAGAGCGGGTCGGCGGCGCTTTCCCGGCCGTTTGAGGCGGCGCCGGCCTCCCACTGTTTGGGGACCGGTGCCGCCGCATGCCAATGAGCCACCTTTCCAACGGCGCAGCTGTGACCTCACACCGGGCCGATACAGACCCGCAGCACATCTGCACACACCCGAGGCCGGTACAGCCTCTGAAGCGCTGTCTGATGTAGCGCTGGAACGGTTCGACAGGTGTTGTGAAACACCAGTTGAGTGAGTTGGCTGTTGTAGCGGCCTGTCGTTCTCGCTCGTGCGCTGGTTTCCAGTGAGTCAGCACTGTTCGCTCGTCTCGAAGGAATGCGAGCTGGGACGGGTGCGAGATGCTTCTGACGGATGGCTCTCGTGGCCCGTGTTTTGGACGGATCACGCCACGATCTGTGGCCACATCAAAGGGGCGTTGCGATATTATCTTATTTCCCCTCCAGGCTCGAATGGATGCTCCAGTCCTTCAGATGGCTCCAGTCTTTCAGAGCTTCAGATTGCTCCAGTCTTTCAGATTGCTCCAACCTTTCAGACTGCTCCAGCCTTTCAGATTGCTCCAGTCTTTCAGATTACTCCATCCTTTCAGATTGCTCCAGCCTTTCAGATTGCTCCAGCCTTTCAGATTGTTTCAGCCTTTCAGATTGCTCCAGCCTTTCAGGCTGCTCCAGCCATTTCAGATGCTATCTGTATTAGCATTCACTGTATGCAGATTGCGTAACTGTCCTAAAAGCGGAGTATCTAGTTTATTCTGTCATGCTGTTTCCAATCCTGAAAAAAATACTTGACCCAATTTAAAAATGTGGCAAACGATGTCTTCCAAAACCCGTAAATACATTTCGTTAAAAGGCTTCCTTTGTAAAGACAATGCACCAAAACACAGAGAGGGCAAATAAAGGCGTGCCCAAAGTTCTAATAGTAGAAGATGATACCAGAGCCTTTGAGCAGAACAAATTAACATAGAGTGCTTATCAGCTTGTATAATAATGACTGGCTTGAACACTGACGAATCTAGTGAGGGGAGTGGGTAAATAGTCCTTTGCACAAAAACTTCCTGATTTGATCCGATTGTGCGTAGAAAAAAGTTTGTTTATTATTTTGCGCCTCTACCTCTCATTTAGAAGAGATCTCCCATCCTGTCTCTATTAGCTCACTCTGAATGTCACACATATTCCCTTCCCCCAGTCCAACAGCACGCGTTTATACACCGTTACCAACATCCGTGCTACTAAACACGTAGGTATAATGATCTGCCCCGCCACTCTTCACCACCAGCGCTTGAAATCCTCGCCGGCGCCGTGTGACCGTGACCCCTATCACCTTTGTGCCTCGCGGGCGTGAAGCCGTTGGTGGAATGCGACCGCTGATTGGCGGAGGCGCGTTCACGGGCCTTGTGGCAAATTCAGCGTAAAGTTTTCGATGAAAATGTTTTTGTTGTATGGTATGTGCCTGGTTATGTAGATATGTAGAATGTCATTGTCTGAAACTATTAGTCACAATTTGTATATGTGGTTGAAAGGGAAACAGGCACGGAACTTGGAAGCGATGCATGTTTAGTAGAGACACTATAGCACGTAAATAAGACGTTGAGTACGCAACAGTTTTGATGGGATGCATTGGCGGACGCAGAGGGGGGAGCATTCCGGCCATGGCCCCCCCAAAGCGCTGGAGGGGGGCCAAACTATATTTTTCCCCCAAAGGCCGGATACATTTTTGAAAAAAGGTGTTTACACTAGGTCTGTCGAGCAAAAAAAATATTCGCTCCCCCAAGACAGCGATCCTGTACTTGGAGAGGTAGCTTATACTAGGTCTGTCAAGCACCCAAATTGCACGTCCCAACCCCCCCCAGAGGAGAGGCAGACATGGGTTTGATCCCCCAAAACTCGTGTCTACGTGCGCCCCTTATGGGATGCATTTGGGGGCAGCAGCGGGAGGGCAAAGAAAAGGAATTGTGAGGTGCAATCGGCACCGAAGAGGTCAGGGGTTGGTATGATACGGTGGGGGGGGCTCTCATATACGAGCTCTCCCCAATAATCGCATGATTATATTATTGCCCACCGGAGGGGTAGTAGCTTAGCTTCAAATTGTGTGTAACTAATTTGCATGATCAAGCGCTGAATATCTTTGTGTGACTTGGACCTCAAGAAATGGTCGGTGTTTTAGAGGGCTTCACCTCACTGAGGCTATATCGTAAAAACTAAACATATTTTGCAAGGTCCGGAAATTTTTGAGAGTATTTGTTAACCCTCGCCCCGGTGGGTAGTGCTTGAACACCCCCTTGGGTTTTTCCGGCGACACGAAAAAGCGGTGGCGCGAAGCGCTGCCGTATATAGCACACCTTATCCTTGATCAATTCCACAACTTTTCTCCAAATTTTAAGGTTGGGTCATCTCAGGTCAGGTCACAAGTGCAGGTCAAGTGGCTTCACCTCCAAGAATGTTTAAGGTGGCATAAGTAAGAAGTGGGTGAATCCATCGGATTGAAACGTATACCACATAATGGGCCCACTGAGTGCTACAAAACATATTCCGAGATATTTCGATTTTTCATATCGATGACCTATATTACACACAGAAAAATATTGACACCACCCTAGGGTCAGGTACGGATTGGAAATGCATCGGGAAAACAGGAATTGGTCTGTATTTGTGTAGATACATCTGAGAATACTTTCTCATTCTCCCAATCGTAGTATCCTGAGCCTCTTTCCAGGTCCATGTTGCAATCTTTGACCTGGGACCTCTGAGAGGTCATCTGGGGCTACTTAAGTAGTTTTTAGACTTGGGGTCAAGAACTTTTCAGGAAATAATGATACAACTTTTATTTTGATACAATTACTTTTGAGTTGCTATTTCGAGTCGATTTATATGCATATTGACTATGTCAAATTGGATAAGGCCTTGACCTGACCTGAGGTCAGGTCATTTTTGTGTTTTTACCTAGTATAGTCTTATCATACATCATTCGATTTGCCGTGACGAGAGTAAGCGAATGGTGTCTAAAATTATTCTAACTCAACTCTTTCAGACGCTAGAGCCCAAAAACTCTAACACGCAATATTCTTTGACCTGTAATGACCTCAATATTTACCTGAGCCAAAAAGTGACCGATGCAGTTTCTTCATGGATTTGTATGAGCTATCCAACAGCTTTCCTATTTTTGCTATCCCGCATAGTAGCCGAGTTCGAGGGGGGGTGTTTGAACACCCTTCACCAGGGCCAAGGTGGCTCGGAGGCCCACCGTGGCGGGTCTTAAGGTAGATACCCTGAGTTGAGCGTCGCCCTTGTTCAGCCGCTGAGGGACGCATGCCTTGCCATGTTATTCGTTTGAAATGCGTATGATTCTCGTATAATACACTTTTTCAAGGTATGTTTATGAAGAGATCGTGTGAGAGAGGGGGCCTACAAAAAGTTACGACAAATTTATCGTAGTTGATTTTTCTAAAAACGGTGACTTCGATAACGTGATTTCGATGGTAACCGATTTACGAAGTCTGGAAAACTTTGTCGTCTATAAAAACTTCGGTAACCTCAACGGATGAAATTTATCGAAGTGCTCATCACTGTTAATGAGTGATACTAAGACCCGCTCTGGAAAGAGAAAACACAGTACAGCTGTGTCCATTACCACATTTTCTTAGGATTCTCCCCCTGCTTCACAAGTGGCGCTCCATTTTCCCGCTTTTCAACCACTGCTTCCTTGGCTGCTCGAATTTAGTGAGCACGTTACGTGTAAGGTAATTTTTCCGTAATGGATTGACAGTTTGGAATGGGAAGATGCAGAAAAACACATGCTGGAAGTTCTATTGCGCTCTTAGTTAACTGATTTAGCCATCCCATGCGAAAGGAACATCTTGCTTTCAAAGTGAAGATAATGTTAACTGGAACATAGAATATAGAGCCTCAATGAAAGTCTGGATGACATTTTCGGATTCCTGGGTTGAAATTTCAGTGAGCGAGTTGAGCTGAAGCTGAAAAAATCTGCCGACTAGCCAACAATAATGGTAACAAAAATTGATCAAGTCGGTGAAAAAGTAGACAAAGTTGTGCTCACCAGTTTGAGAAGTTGACGCTCAGTCTGTCAATGCGTTCTTAAACACTCAGAGAGTCTGAAAGATAACGCTCTTTTGGTGCCGAACCTCATAATTTGGTCACAATATCTGGTTTGAAACTTCCTAGGTGACGCGTAGACAATTTCCTGATGTCTGGAGTTGAGGACTAAAGTGAAGGTCACGGATGCACTGCAGGGACAGGTGGTGTTCGAATGATCGTTATTCTGACAAGAGTGCTCATTTGTGTTGGACTTGATACTTTTTCTCAACCTTTATTAGTGGGTTCCTCGGTTTTAGGGGTGCCCGTGCACCCCCGAAGCTGGAAGGCATCCACACCTTTGATTTTTAGGGGAATTAATGTTATACCTATTGACCCTCGTTAATAGCTTTGTTGAGCTATGCTGCCCCTGCGTTCGTTCACAGAGACTATTGGTAGATATGCTTTATAACCCGATTTGGGCTGTAGCGCTGGCACTGCATTTTGTGTGAAGACGGCACCTCATTCGAGCACCGTTGTGTGAGGGCCGTGCTCGTGAGTGCTGCCACCTGGGCAGCGGCAGAGTAACTGAATGTTCCCACTCTGAGCGCACGCTGAAAGCTGGCGTTGGGGTCATGTGGATCGGTGTTTTAGGGCGCTTCGGCGACTGAGGCTATATTGCAGCCGCTTCCGTTGGGGTTGGTCGCTACGGGTTTAAAGTTGGAAGTGGAGGAAAGCTGTAGGAGGCTTCCGCTCAAAAAGATATCCTTCCTTGGGGAAGAGTGATATAGCAGATCCCGGGCACTTCACTGACAGATCCCTGACCTGAGTTTTTGAGGGTTCATTTATATCTGAGGGGCCTCCATGACCATTTCCGTGGCCATAGCGCCGGAGGAGGGAGGAGGGCATGATGCATGGCCCTCTCAATCTTAATCCGATTATTGTTTGTGTTGTGGTTGGGGGCGGAAGTTCTTGACAGCAATAGGTTCATGATTGGCAGCTGCTCTCTTTTTCGCCGTTGGAGACGCTTCTGCACCTATTTCGTTCGGGGCCTCCTATAGTAGCTCGATGGCTCTTCACGCTAACCTGGCCGTCTCCTGCACCGTCTTTGGAGGCTCCGCTGCCTCCCATATTGTTCGGAGTGGGATTTCCCCGCCGATCATTCTTGAGTCGTTTTAGGTAGATACTGCGACCTATCTGCTTTTTTATCTAGGAACATCCTTGATTGGCCTCGTAGTTGGCCACTAACTCAGACTTGGCATCCTTGATTGGCCTCATATTTGGCCGCTAACTCAGACTTGGCATCCTTGATTGGCCTCGTAGTTGGCCGCTAACTCAGACTTGGCATCCTTCATTGGCCTCGTAGTTGGCCGCTAACTCAGACTTGACATCCTTCATTGGCCTCGTAGTTGGCCGCTAACTCATACTTGGCATCTCTGATGGGCCTCGTAGTTTGCCGCCAACTCGGACTTGTGGTGTATTTGCTACTGAGACATGGTGACATGCAGGAGCCTGCTGTGTGATTGTGCTGCCAGTGATCAGTATAGGCAGTAAATCGCAGCCCGGAGGACCCGGTCAAAAGGCACAGATTGGGCGGACGGAGTGTGCCCGGTCCGAATGTTCGAAGCAGACACAATACGCATTAGTGACTAGAAACAACTCGTCTCAAAATCATCAAAATTGATATCATGGTGCGACGTCCAGTTGAGAACTAACTGTCCAACTGTTTGGGGTTCGGCGAGAATTTGTTGCTGATGCTTTGGCGTGGAACGAGCTTCTTTTCACATGGTTCCCAGTTCTTCCGACAGGATTATCCGTTTTTATCAATCAGGAGGGGTTGTTACCCGAACTGTTCACAAAAACTATACCGCTTTATATAAAAGCAAGGTGTTGATTGTTTCTGTGAACTGTTTGCGCCTGTTTATACACCTTCGTTGCAGCGTCACAATGGGAAAAACGATAATAGTGCAGACAAGTATTCATTCTTTTTCGTTGTTTGAACTGAAATAACAGTTCTGTACATCGATCGTATCGAGAAAACACTATTGACATTTTTCATTTCACTCGAAATGCTCTTTATCAAATTTTCGTACAATTTAAAGCTCAAAATAAACGGTCTTACGACCCTAATTCAAACCAGGAAGGGATCCCTTTCCACCTGGTTGCAACCATTTGATTGGCTTAAATCCCACTGCCACGCGATAAATGTTAACAATGGCCACGTTCATGGCAAGCCGTGAGCAGAACTATAGCGACTAGCCTCGCCATTAGATGGAGTGCTTTTGGTCCACCCACGGGAGTATGAAAGAAAGTTTTTGCTCTGAGTGGTTGAAGGTTGAAGTATTCAAACAAAATGTTGTTTCCAGATTTTGATATTTATGTTGCCCATAAATAGCCTTTAAGGAATTCCTACAAGGTGGTTCATTTTTAAAAATAAGAAATATACCTGATATAAAATGTACATAGGTAAACCGCAATAAGAGCAGTAGGATATTGGTGTGTCTTTCAAGTTAAACGATTAATTTCACGATAGCCAGAAGCAGATAAAAGAGAATCTCTTGGCCTTGTTCCTTACACCAATTACTCAATACTTGATGGGGAAAAAATTATCGTAGTAAGCACGAAGATACTCAGCGTTGGCCGGGTAAAGACGAGTCTAGTAAAGTAAGTAAGTCTAGAGTTAGGGCTAAGGCTAAGGCGAAAGCTAAGTTAGGTTAGGCTTGTAAACTAAAGGCTAGTACCCTGAGTATCGACATATATAAAAACATACACTTGCCTAAAAGAAGACCACAGTGGCACACCACATAGTACCCACAAATACACATGCCTTACGCGGCAGCACATTAGTGCGTGCGCTTCACCGCCTGCGAGAATGTGGCACCAGGCGGCGGGACCCAAACCTGGCCCAGCCCGGCGGCCATGGGCTCAGGGGCCCGGTGGCCATGGGCTCAGGGGCCCGGCGGCGCGGGGCCAGGTAACTGCCCCTCCGGCACATGAAGTTGGCGAATCTTACAGGGCATCACTGAGGATCAGGGTCTGTTTATGTCTCACAGCAACACATAAGCAAAGATACATTGTCACACGATATGTTTCGCATAGTTTTTTTACAACATTCTCAGTCATATCTGATTGGAAAATAATAAAGATAACCAGGATATTAGCCTTTACTAGACCAGAGTAGTCTTTACCCAGCCAACAGCTGAGTATGTTTGTGCTTACTTAGATTATCATTTCCTTTCATCAAGTATTGAGTAATTGGTGTTAGGAACAAGGTCAAGACATCCTCCTTTACCTGTTACTGGCCATTGTGAAATTAATCGTTTAACATAAAAGATACGCCAATGCTCCCTGTAATTGGGCAAGTGTGCCTGTTGGGGGTGGCCCCAATAAAAAAGTGCAGAAACAGTATTCAAATGTTCTTTCATAGCTCAATTCAAAGGCTATTTCACAAGCTTTACCAGATATATTACAATTGTTCCTGTCTTGTTTAATGAACCTTACGAACCAGAGGAGGACTTCTTTTGTCATTCTGTCGGTCGATGAATAGCTTCTTAAAAGATCCTTTAAATTTTGCGGAAGATTTGGGGATATCCCTTAAATAAGGTATTTTACATTCATTTCTATGATTTTGGACAAGTTATTGAAAAAAAATATTTAACAAACATTCCTTTTAAACATTCCCAACAAAAATTCCCTTTAACAAACCGGAATTGGGGCCTCCTTTCCTAACAATGCGCTCTTAAAATCGTTTTAAGCTATATTAGTTCCTTGACTTTGTTTTTATGGATATCCGTATCGTTAAAATAGCTTAATACATTAAGTCGTCAGTAATGAACGAACAATACCAATTGGCTTCTGGAAACCCCATCGTGGGCTAATTGGTTTCGTATACCTACCCTGCATGCCACGCACAGAAAACAGCCGCATCAAAGCCTTTACATTTTCGGAGTTTTTTTCCGAGAACTGCATGAGACCGAATTAGCATAACAGTGATGACTAAGATTGCCGGGCTTTTGCTACCCCACAGAATGGCACCATGCACCGAAATGGGGTCATAAACCTCCGTTTGGAAGCCACGATTCTATTGCCGTGTTTAGCACGGCTCCAGCGAACAAAGGTTTCATAAATTGCTGGTCATTCCCGCCTCCGGGAAATAAGCTCTGCTGTTTTTTTGTGTTTGTTCTTACATTTATCACCAGTGGAAACATGCCAGAAAGTGGTGTGATTTACGTACCACCACAAGTGTAGAAATTTAGAGGTATCATATATTTTCCGATCTTTGGAGGGCTGAAATAGTTATGCCACGTAACCGGTTTAGACAGCTGGGGAAAGCTCGGTTCTCGTCCATGGAGTAAATGTGCGCTGGAAAGCCCCCAGAGGAGACCGCCGAGGCGGCTGAAGAGCCTAATCAGCGGGAGATTGGTTAGCAGCTCCAGAAGTGTGAAGTTACCTCGTCGTTTGGACAGGAGTGGCGTCGTTACCCCGACACGCTGCGTGAGTTCGGCGAGTGCGCCGGGCTCAAGCGCCGCGACGGCGACCTTGGGACGGCTTTTTGTACCGGTGCGAAGACGGCTGCACCGCTTGTCTGCGTGCCGACCATTCGTCGCTGTCAGCTGCTGACGTCCTGTCCTGCTGTGACATAGCTGCCACGTCGTCAAACCGATGTTGTATGCTTGTGTAGCAGCCGATGCAGCTGTCGCGAGTGGAAGGTACCGCACTGAGTGCGATGCGCCTCAGGTGGTGTTTGGTTTATTCCAGGGGCTTCTGCACTGGAAACCTGTCGTCCTCGTGTAGTGCCTGATCCCTGGAGTGAAAGTTGAAGTGACTGGGACACTTTTGTCATGCACAGCAACACGTGACCACCCGGTCACTCATGCGGCAGTGCAACACACCGCACTAACGCGCTGTGAGGCGCGGGAACTCCCGCCGCCCGACCATCTGGTGTTGCGATATTCCCAGAAACGCCATATCATACCAACACGTGCCAGCAGGCCGCTTAAAACTCAGCTGGTCCCGACGAGCTAATGCTCGTCTCGGACGCTGTTAAAGACCAATAAGCTTTTTGCGATCAAGCCGAGCGTGCCGCATTTCCGGGATAAATGGTTGAGGCCGGAGGGGGCGGGCGGCTGGGGGGCGGGGTGGGGCCTGTACCACCCCGGGCTGGCGCCGCCGCGGTCGGCCGCCGAATCCGTCACTCAGGCGAGTCAGCCGGGCTGCCGCGGCGCGCTCGCAAACAGCCCACTGACAGTGTCGCGCCGCCCGTCCCCCCGCCGTGGACGGTGTCACAGGTGCAGCAGTGACGCAGGAGCGGTGGTCAGGTGCAGTGGTTACCATGGAAACGGGAGGTGTGCGTCTGCTTCTGGTGCGTCCGCTCTCTACCGGTTGTCTCGGGTGAGTTGAGCTGGGTCTCCCGTGCAGTGTTGCACGACTGTTTAAAAGGCAGCGAGGGTAGAGGCGGCGTCCAGCTCCAGTGATGCTTCAAGGATAGAAATGAAATGTCGCGGGCTCCCGTTACTTGTTTTTTAAACTTGCTCCCGGGTATATTTCAAACGCACATTCCGCCAATCCAAAGTCAAAAAATTTTCCGAAATTTCGCATGTCCCTGAAATAGCCAGTCTTCCTCTTTCCTGCATCCCCATCTTCCTCGACCCAGGCTTGGTGCTGGGAGAGAAGAAGAAAGTTTAGGGACTATCTTGAGGGGTTTGTTCTTGAATAATTATGTGTGAGAACCGTATCCTGTCGGTGGCGATCACTGGTGGCGGAACTGGGGGCACCGGGGCGCGATGCCCCCCTTAGATCAGAAATTTTAACCCTAACCCTATGGCATTGACTGGAAAGAAATGAGTTGAAAAGTCCATGGTGCCCCCTAAACTTTGGACGTTCCGCCGTCACTGGTGGCGATACAGGGTGTATGGCAGAGGGCGGCTGCCTCCCCTCCTCCAGAGCGAAAACCTGATGTCCCTGCGCTGTGGGCGTAGATTAAAAATTGGCACCTAAGCCAAAATATTACAGTCTCGCCATTAGGGTGTTGTAATGCTCTATGCATGTAAAAGCACATATTAAACCTGACATGACACGTCGCTAGGAGTGAAGTACGCCCCAAAGCGTAGAAAATATGTTTCAAAGGAAATTGACGTCCTCTATGCAATGACGCCCTCCGTTGATTTCGGCCTCGGAACTGTACAGCTGTAGAACCCAGCCCCCTTACCCTTCGGAAAGTATCGGCCCGCTGCTGGTGCTCGGCATACACCGACTCAGCTGGTTGCGCCGATTATCCGGATTATGGCGTGGGCCATAAATGTGCGCTTGTCTGCGTGCCGGTCAAAGGGGTGATCGCTATATTCGGGCTGGTAGGCATAGGTGAATCCAGGATCTCCCGTTTCGGGGAAGGGGGGGGCGCATGGTTGGAAGGGGGCGCTATCCGGACCAGGGCCCCCACTTGACCCCACCCCTGGATCCGCCTATATTGGTTGTTGTTGTTTATTGACATTTATTGATAACACACATAACAAAACGACACATTTCAAGCCCAGGATTGGCGCAAAAGTTGATTCTCAACTTAAATCGAGGCACATTTCCCTAACATGCAACTCACTATCGCTAACTAAAACACACACACACACGCACACACCGCATTTGCTCGTACTTTCACACAATCACACACATCGAGAAGATGGTATATGGGCCAGTGACCATCGCCCGGGACAAGGAGGGCCCGGCAGAGCGAGAAAGGTCACATTCGCCTCTGTGCTTAATTGGTCAAACTCTTAACCAGGTTTCCAAGTGAGCCTGCCAGTGCTCAAAATAAAGTTTTGGAATGCTTGCGCCACATCTCGCCCGCCGCGGGTACCAAGGCCGACGCCGTAGATAAGAGAGTTTAGTTTTTTTTTCGGACGGTGCTAGCGAGTCAAAGTTGTAGCTAAAAGTATGCGATACGGAAGCAAATAGCCGATATCGATGTGTATAATGGTGAGGACACTCCAGGATTAAGTGTTTTGTAGTCTCAGCCAGGCTACCGCAATTGCAATCTGGGGAGTCCATCAGCTGTATTTGGTACATTTGTGAATTTAGCCTCGAAGTTCCTACCCTCAGCTGAGAATGAATAACATTTCCAACTTTGGAGCCGATGCTGAAGAATTTTGGCGGAGAATTTAGTCCGAAATATTCCGAGATTCTCTTTTACTGGTAGGTATATTACTAGGACAGCTTTTGTTCAGCTTTTTAAATAAGGCCACTTCAACTTTAAGATGGGCCACAGGATTAACTTAATCTCCAGATAAGATTGTTCAAAGGATGTAGACAGCGGCGTTGATTAGATATGAACATTGAACATGTGTTCGGTTTTAGTTGATGCTGGGCTCTTAAACCCTCGCGCTAGTAGGCCTTTTATTCATCTCATTCATCCCGGTGTTGGAAGGTGGGATGATGGAGGTGCTCAAAATAGTAAGCTGAGTGTGCTAAACGAAGGGAGGAGCTGCTTTTATGTATAAACTGATTCATTATTGGCGATATTTGCGTTATAGATCGAGTAGAGTGACGTGATAACCAGCCATGTTCCTGTCACAATAACATTTAGGCCTACGCAGCTTGGTATCCCACGCATTTCCTCCCCTGAAGACCATTAATTTCAGTAGCATGTGAAGCGAAGTTTCAGCATTTCATCCTCTGTACCATAAAATAACGGCAAATCACTGAAGTTGAATACTTTATTTTCGGTGTAATGTTATTTTGCCAGACTATTCTGCTTGGAACGTTCGTAATTATTTTTAAGGATCCAAGGCCGGTGATTTCTTGCTGCTCCACTCTACCTTCTTGCGTAAGATATGATTCCCAACCGACAAACAATACTCTTAAGCTAGGTTTAACCCTATATTTAGCTTGTTGTGCCATAAGCTTACCGCGCCTTGTAAAATAGCTCTGGTTGAAGGCATGGACAAGACCACAAACATTTTTCACGGAGACACAACGACGGAAGTGTTGATTCCTTTTGCTGGCAGTGCTCTTCCTCTTCCTGAAAGTAAGGTGATATCATACGGAACTATATCTTCAGCCCATACGTATCTTTATCATGGTATTTTGGAAGTGTGACGTAAAAATATATGGAAATTCCCGCCAGAATTAATCTGTTGAGGAAAGTTGGAGTATCACCAGGAGTTAGAGAGCAACATAGACCGAATTGAAAAAGTTGAAGACGTTTGAATGGCTCACACCATAATCGTTTCCATCACGCAGTTGGTCAGTAATCAATTCGATATTAACATGTGTATGAAGTATTTAAGGCGACCGAAAACTGGCTCTGCCGAAGAAATCAGTATGTAGTATATATTACTCACATGTCAGCACGCGTGGTACAATATGTGTGTGGAAACAGGGCTCGGAGACGCCGAGACCACCAAACCGACTCCGAATGAAAGAATGTCGAGAAGCACTTATACTTTAAAGCGAAATCTTATTGGACAAGGAACTAATGCGGTCGTGTAGTGGTTAGCACAATCATTTTCCGCCCGACTGACTCGGGTTCAAGGCCCGGCGGATTACCTGAACAAGGAACAATTCAACTCCCTCCAAACCTGTCCAACAGGGAAGGAATGAACACCATATAACCTTGGCAGTTGAGGCGTGAATAAGCGTACTTCAAAAGAAAGAAGAGTTTACATATTACTCAGTGTTCGTTCAGATTCGGCAGCCGACTCCACAGTCCTGTGTAGAAACATCGTGATCTTCATCCTGCAGTAAAATAAGATGCAACAAAATGCGAAATTCCCTGTTCATGCTCGAAGGTGAGCTGAAATTTTCTTCCTTCATGATGTGCCTGATGGAACGCTCACGCTGAGCACCTGCTAGAAAACTGAGGGGCAGGCTTTGTTGCTTCAGGGATAGTTTACACCCCCTGGAACAAAGTCCATTAGGCGGCGGCGGCGGCAGCTCGGGTGTGTATGGTGACCGGTTTTGGGACCCCCGCCGGGCCCGTGACGCCCCGGGTGTGATGTACGGCCTATTTGTGCCGGCCGCCCGGCCGCCGCGGCCCGCTGAACTTGACCCGTTTTCGGCGGCGGCCCACCGCTGCCAGCCGGCGCGATGCGGGTGGTACTCGGCACTGACGCGTGCCCTGCTCGCCTCGCCGGCATCTCGCATGCTTCGTTTGCATAACGATCACTCGGAGATGCACGCAAAGGATTGAATGTGCGTGTGCAAGACGCGGCATTGCCGTGTGAGGAAATCGAAGCAGCTTTGGAAGGCGCTGCAATCTGCTTTGTCAGGTGCTGCTGATATACCAAATAGGAAGTGGTGCGACTGCTGCACCGCTGGTGTAAATTACGCCACTGGAGCCATATTCTAGTGCTTATGAGATTGACTGAGATTTGTCACAATTCTGTGAGGCTTTAAAGGCTTAATGGGTTACTAATGGCCGAGTCAGATCAGGCTTTGCGGCAATACCGCGGAAATGTAGTTATGTCTCTTATTGCCCCACAGAGGCGTTGCGCTGTGTTGCTAAACTGCGTCGGCTGGCTCAATAAGCTTAGTTGGGATAAGCCCCCCGTTGTCCGGTTCCGTGCCCGTGGGCACCGTTTTGTCACCGGTATTTTGACCTTTACCGTATGTCACCGTAGCGCTGTGCTGCTATTGCCCTGAATCACTGGCGGATCCAAGGGGGCGTCAAATGGGCCATGGCCCTTCCAGAGCCTAAAATAGTATCTTTTGCCGCCTTCCTGTGAAAAGGACCAAATTTTAGCAGTTTTTCTTTAAAATTACGATGTTTTTGCGATTTTTTCTCAATTTAACCCCCCCTCTAAAACGTTGGTTTGGCCCCCTCCAAACGTTGCTCCTGGATCCGCCAATGCCCTGAATTCACCGTCAACTACCGTGATAGTCGATCTCAGGTGACTCGTTGAATATTCATTAAAGGGTGTGCACTGTCGAATCCTGAATTTAGTGTAATTAGGCGTACTTTTAGTAAAAATAATGAAACCCCATGATTTCTCTGAAAATGTACAATAAGCTCAATATTTGGTTTTTAAAAATACTCCTTAGAAAAAAAATAAATATCAACTGTGGATGATGTCACGATCTCAACCCTACCATACTTGAAACGTTCAAGGGCTTCGATTGCTGATGCTCATGTACGTCAGCATGTTCGTCAACCAGTAGCTCACAACAACCGCCGGCGACGGGGCTGAGGGCTGGTGTCAGGTAGGTTTAGCTTTTTCTACGAAATATCGAGTTCCAAACAAATGAAACATGAAGTACCGGGTTTTACGACTTGCTTTACAACTTCGCTATCTCAGTTAAAATCACGTTGTGAAGGTGCCACATTCCGTTAAGAAAGGAATTACTCATGGTACAGTAAGACGTGACCGGAAAGGTATATAAAACTGTTAGTGACCAGTATAAGCATATACGATTGGATACATTATGTAGGTAGCTGTTTCGCTGAAGTCCAGCCCCCAGCTGTATCAAGTAACAAAATCACGGTGGTAGGAAATTCGTGTTTCAACCAATCGGGAAATTAATACCACTACAATAATGTTGATGTAAGTTAATTATCATGTATGCAAATCAACCGCTTGGAAGTGTCTGACCTGCTGTATTGTTTTGCTGTGTTACCCTGACACGATGTCAAGGTGAGCCCTTTGTTCGGTGCTGGCGGAGTCAGCCCAGACGGTGCGATGTCCGCGTTTCTGCGCAGGCGTCCGGAGTCGCCACGGGCATCGCCGCCGGGCATGTCCACGCCGACTCCGATCAAGGCTGCCTTTGTTGCGCACCACCGACAGCCGCTGAACTTCGCCTGAAATCTCCGATATTTCAAGGTCAAAGCCGGAAGGAGAGACAACGCTCACTCCTTGTTTGATTTCGGCAACAGTGAACAAACCTAACTTCAGCATACTCTTCGTCCAGTATTGGTTGTACGTGTTTGACCGCCTGCGCCTGTGGCGAGACGTTTATGCGCTCCGTTAACCCTGCTGGAGGGGTAAGCGCCTGTGGGCCCGGAACTGCGAGGTGCACTGGACTCGGAAGTGACCTTTGTACTGGCATTATCTCTCACGGTGTGCCCACTGAAACAGGAATTGCCGTGTGATTGTAATGAGAAGTCGCTGAGATCGAGACGAAGCTACATTTTGGAGGCCAACCCATGCGGATGTCTTAGCGACTACCTACGGTCTGAAAAGTATTTCACGGCGAGTTATCATTGGTGGAGCATTTAATTTGGAGAGAGAACTCAGTGGTGTGCAAAAATGGAATAATAAACCCTCTTTTCTATTGTGGCTTCGAACCCCTACGTGTAGTTTTATTTTGTAGCTAATGCAATGTTGGAGATTTCTCCGCAGTGTTTGGTATATTTGAAGTTGAAACACCCGTCAACGTCAGGTATCTGAAACGACAGACAAAGGGAGAATCAACTTCCTCCTCATTCTTTTTGACAGACTTAAAATCAGCCGTCGGAAAACTGGGGGAGTAAAATGAATCTCGCGGAATATAAATCTGTTCTCAGTTTTGTTAGAATAACGTAGAAAACCTGCTCATATTACGAAGCCTTGCGGCTCGCGAAAGTTGACGATAGAACGTGAACCTGATTTTCAGTGCTTTCTTGGCGCCTTTGGTGGGTCTCCCATGGGCTGCGGCTCCTGAGTGCCTCTGGTAATCTGTTACTTTTATTGGCCCTGGCGAGTTGAAAACCTCACTAGCTGTGGTTGCTGTGTTCAGTGGCATTGGCTGAAAATCTCCGCTGCTTCCGATTCCCTTTCCAGAAAATCTCTGGCACTTCATCAACTCCGGATTGTCGTCAGAGGAAAACTGGCACCATATGCGTATACAAAACTGCTTTTACGAGAGCGAAGGACAAAACTGGAAACGTTCCTGATGGGGTCTCCTACCCGATTGATGGTTGGATAAACACCATTTTCGCTTATTTATTGTACTTTCTAAACCATTAGGTCATCCAGAGGATGGCAAAAAGTTCAACATCGGTGTCTAAACCATCCACCAGGAACACGTTTGCTCTTCCATTCTTATAATGAAGAATGTTGATTTGTATTAATATAATTTTCTACTGAATGAGTATAAACGGCATCCATCACTGGGGGCGGTGCAAGCATACCGATATACAGCCAATGCTCGCTAGATACTAGCGACGATATGAAATTGTCATACTGTGCTGTTTTTCCGTTAGTTTGCTCTGCCGGGAATCGATCTGATTAAAATAAACTCCCAGATCGTAGTGCCAGGTGCGCTGCTTTTCGGTCATTCTGGTCTATATGAGCGTGTTTTCAATCAGAGAAAGAGTGATAAATGGTTGGAAAACGTTGACGGGTAAAACAAATCAGGTCCAGATGGGAAACCAACTCTTGTCCCTCGCCCGCTATTCCTCTATCTGTCTCCTCCACTTTTCCCTCGTCTCTCTCTCTCTCTCTCTCTCTCTCTCTCTCTCTCTTTTTTTTTTTTTTTTTTTTTTTTTTTTTTTTCTCTCTCTCTCTCTCTCTCTTTTTTTCTCTCTTTTTCTCTCTCTCTCTCTCTCTCTCTCTTTTTTTTCTTTTTTTTTTTTTTTTTTTTTTTTTTTTTCTCTTTTTCTCTCTCTCTCTCTCTCTTTTTTTTTTTTTTCTTTTTTTCTCTCTCTCTCTCTCTTTCTCTCTCTCTCTCTCTTTTTTTTTTTTTTTTTTTTTTTTCTCTCTCTCTCTCTCTCTTTCTTTCTCTTTTTTTTTTTTTTTTCTCTCTCTCTCTCTCTCTCTCTCTCTCTCTCTCTCTCTCTCTCTCTCTCTCTCTCTCTCTCTCTCTCTCTCTCTCTCTCTCTCTCTCTCTCTCTCTCTCTCTCTCTCTCTCTCTCTCTCTCTCTCTCTCTCTCTCTCTCTCTCATCTCCGTGTTCGCCGTCCCTCCCCTTCGCACCAACATATTTACATGGGCTCAGCTGTAGCTCGTTAACTGTGTCGTCGACGGCATGACGCTGTTTTTATCTGGCTTGATGGCCTGAACCTGATGTGAGCTGTGGATTTCCCTGAAATTCTTTATTGGCTAGCGGGAGCTTATCTGAGATTATGTTAACACGGGCCGTTCCACCGACGAGCATCAGAAATCGACGCGGTCACACCCCCTGCGAGGCCGCGCTCCGCCGCTCCTTTTTCTCCTGATTTAATTATCTGCCCCGGCACGTGAACACGGAGAAAAGTCAAGAGCGGCAGCTCCGTGGCGGAACACGGAAGCTGGCGCGCAGGTGCCGCGCGCTGGTGACGCCGGTCACGGCTGGTGCGCCCCCAACTGGTGCGGAACCTGCAGCCTGCTCAGTGCCGGCTGTTGTCGCTGCCGGCAGCAGCCGAGACCGACGGGGATGAGTCACCTGACAGGGTCCGCTGCTGTCGGACTGTCGCCGCCTGACGAACAGGCGCGACAGCTTTTTGACACCTGCTTCATCGGAACCCGTCAGCGAATGTTTTGTAAATGCAAAACACTTTGATTTGTTTCCTTTATGTGGCAAAAAGAATATTTGATATGGAAAGTGGGCATGTCAAATTGACGAGTTCCTAGGCGAGAGAACTGAATGCTTTACAACTTCACAGGGGGCTTATGTGTATGTGAAATGCGCGTTTAGTTTCAGTTTATTGTCCTGATACTGTACATATTTCCGACTGTCTTCCTGCAGCAATGTGGGAAAGGAATGTGTATGGGAGGAGGGGGTTGTGAGACAGAGCAACTGCAAACACGGCGGGTAACCAAAATGAGGGTCACCCTAACTGCTGCACGTTTCTTTAAGTACATTCATCAATATGTCAAGAGTATTGCCCTCGATGACTGATTTAACTTGATTCGAAGTCGAAATTCGCGAGTAACTTCTGGCAGTTGTCTCCATCATAGAAGTTAGAAGCAGTCCCGCGATAACTGCAGCACGGAAACATTGATAAGTATCTTCTCCACATTCGAAAATAAAAACTGCAATCGCCTAAGAGCTTGTTAGTGTGATATTGCATGCGGATTCTTCCTACTGGTTAGATGAGCTCCCGATGTTTTCAAAATCTTGAGCGGTGGTCGTAGAGGGAAATCATGAGAAACACTACTGGCATTCCTTTATCGTGAACCGAGAAATTTCCTGCGGCTCATTGGGTTACTGTAGTATTTCTCAAGTCGACCAGCGCGTCATCCCTTGACCTTTGATCGCAGCAGCACCAGTACGCTGCCGAGGTCGCTGCCGACGTGTGATGTGCGTGACCTCACTGGGCGAGTGTCATCAGCTCTCCGGCGCATCTGCCCCAGCAGGGGGCGGCCTCGCGGCGCCGCGCACTCTGCCGCTGTTCCAAACAGCGATGTCTCTCCGACAAGCTATCACTGGGTCGCATCGGTGCACTCCTCCCGCCGCGGGGAGCGCATCCTGCGCCCTCGGGCCTCCCAGATAGGTCGTCTCACATTAGATGGCCGGTCACAGCTTGCAGCCGCTGCGGAGATTCAGTGAAAGACAGAAGCCACGGCCGCCGCGAGCTCTTGCGACATCGTGATGTAATAGTGGCAGCACCCAGTGATGTGGGTGGTCCTAGGGTCACACGTCAGATCTGAACCCACCACGAGTGTTGTGATTGCTTCTCTGTAATGGACCTACTGAAATGTTGATCCAGGCTTCATCATGGCATTCCTACCTGTTGCTCTCCAGTGCATGCCTAGAAAGTGACTTTGACCTCCCGCAGACAGAGTGTTGTGCTCTGTTTTTCTGAGTGTCTTAACGACGCTGCTTTGTGGAATCGGCGGTGTCAACATGGTGAACACGTGTTTAGCTGATGAACGGAGTTTCCGTCTCGCCGCGGCTTAACGGCACGGTTAAGATCTCCGACCTCGGCGGAGGCACCATGTTCTACAGCTGAGACGGGAACTCACGGCGCCCGGGACGTAAAAACATCATATTTCAGAGGGAGTTAACAAGGTGTGATTGTAGTCGGCATTGCCTCAAGGCTGGCGGCTATGTATCTGTGAGGTGCTGGAGCCAGGCCAGGTCGTATATCAGGCCTGGGGGCAGAGTCCTTGTTCCAAACAGTGGAGCGCGTTGTCGTTACGACGGAGTCGGGAGGGAAATCTTGTGCGTGAGTTGGAGGAAGAAAGTGCAATGGAAAGAATGCTGCTGCGGCCGATGGCTAAAAATTTTTGTGATTATGACCCTGTTACTACATTTTTCAGAACATGCGAAGCTCTGACATAAGTATCATGCATTAGGGCCAAGGCTTTCAGATCTGGGTTAGAATTTGGTATGGATTTCAAAGTCAGCAGCAGATGCTACAACGCTGATGTTTCAAGACAACCTAAACTCTCCTGTTAGAGGGAGCCCTGGCCATATGTGGGGACCTTCTGCAGAACTGCAGCGAAGTCGGGGAATTCCGACCCCCTCCTGTATCATCACCAAGTCATCCTCTAGCAAGGAATTTCGCATGCTGCAAAAGTTTCGTTTTCTAGGCCTTGCTTTATACGCGGCATATCCTGTGCCTCTGCATCCTTGTCGCCACCCGTCGGCGACGCATGCCATGTCAACCTCTGTCCTGCCAGGGACTCATCATTCAGCAGCGTCTGAACGCCACCCAATGGCCATCCTCGTTGACGGGGTACATTTCAAAACAAGAGTTCAGCGTCACATGTAGCTGGGTGACCCAGTTGGTGACGGAGTTCGACCCCGCCGTACCCCTGGGGGAGGGGGCGGCAGTGAGGGCGGCGTGGGACGATGCGGGCAGGCGCAGAAAAGCTGATGACCCCGATAACCGGTCATGACCTGATCTGATGAGGCGACGCGCCCCTCCTTTCCACACGCTACCATCTCTGCCCCCGCTCTGCCGGCACCCCACAGATCCACAACAGAAGAGAAGCTAATCAACTGACGGCTGAAGGCTGGAGTTCTGAATCTATCGTTGCTACCTGATCGGTTCTTAAATGTCTTTATTAGTTGTTTTATGTGTTTTTGCTTGAATATTTCTATGGGCAAATATCTTAAACGAAAAAGCTCAGTATTGTCCCGTTGTTTGTGGGCCAAATAATAGCCGAGTGTTTTACAGCTGACTTTTGATTTCCTAAAATATGTTGTCACGATACCGGGCAAGAAAGCTCAGCAGTCCGTGACAGATTTTGACTTTGATATGTCAGAATGAGTACTCCCGACATAGTTAGGTATATGCAGTCATCACCCACGGACACTGCCCTCTAATGGATTTGATTTATCTAGTTATACGTGATAAGTTTTGAAGTGTGGGCGAGGAGCATGATGATGAGTTGTTAAGATTCCTCTCTCGAATGAAATTAAAACGAAGATTATATAGCACAGCCTTATCAGAATGGAGTAAATACAGATTTCAGTCTAGTATAGCCAGACCGAATCGAGGTCGGCTATACTAGACGAGTTATGATATTTACTCCAATGGAAGGGCGGCAATATAATCTTCAGTGTTTTATTTCGGATGGCGGGAACATCTACAACTTATCTAGTTATAGTTGAAACATTTTTAATGGTTTGAATCACTGGTGGATCCAAGGGGGAAGAAACAGGCCGTGGCCCCCTCCAAAGCCTAGAATAGTATCTTTTGCCCCTCTTCCCCCATAAGCGCCACACTTTGGTCATGTTTCCTTAAAAAATACTACGTTCTCGCGATTTTTTCTCGATTTAGCCCTCCCCAAAACGTTGGTTTGGTCCCTCCAAAAGTTGATCCAGGATCCGCCAATGGTTTGGATAATCCAAAAATCACCACGGCATACATATTTTCGACCGCATTGAAATGCAGCATGGAAAATCCGACCTGTCGATGGGTATTGCCGTCTGCTCCGGTCCGAAAGCGCGGCCAGCTGTGGGACCGGATCAGGCTTATATACGTTTTTTTCGTGACCTCCCGTTTGAAAAACAGGTTCTATATGATTAGTTATTCCAGCCTTGCCTTTTTCAATCCATGTATAGACCTGGTGTTTTGTCGTCTCCTTCGCCTCCTTTAAGTGACTAGGATGACCCGAACCCCAGGTAAGGACCAGAAATGACCAGACCCCGTGTTGCTAAGCTCATAATAGTTGGGTACACTTTTTGTGTTCGTGCGAGCAGAGAAAGCTTTTCGTGTGCTGCTATCGAGCAGTGCTTTCGGTTGCAAGCTGAGGAGTCTTGGTGAGACTAGGTATTTGATAGTGATGTTTCACGAGTCAAGGAATCCGAAAGCAGAAAGAGCTTTAGTTCTGCTTCCGACAGAAGAGGCCGCCAGTTCTTTGTTCTTTAGTTCGGAAAATGGAGAGCCTCGATCTCCGCGGCGTTACGCGCCGTCAAGGCACGATTGTTTGGTGTTGGTTATGGTGTGGTGGAAATGAAAAGGGCACCAGTCTGATAAATCCAATTGGAAGCTTAGACGTGCAGGGAAGTGACATGACAACGACGATGGTACTCACGCATCGGCTCTTTCCCTTGTTGTGGGAGGCAACACCGTGTATTGTGCCAAGTAAGGAATCGAGGCAAGAATGTTTTCTACTGGATCATTGCGCAAATTACGCAGAGACTGCTTTTGGTTTCAGTGAGGACTCATGGAGACAACGGTGCTGATTGTTTTTGAAAGTGAAAATACATATTTAATGAATGTTCTGTATTTTATCGAAAAATTATTTTTTGGAAAATTTATGTTCAGGGATATTCTCCAGGGATCTTTTATTTTCGGAAAGAGGTTTCGAAATATTTTTCCTTTATGATTGGCACGATGCCTCAAAATGTTACGCAGTATCTCTCACTTTTGGGCTTTGTTTCGAATCTGGAAGAGCTGAATCTTCTTGGGGAGGGGGTAAATTACAGTTGCTTCATTTGTTGTTTTATTTTCTGTTACCAGAACCATGTACTATACCTATCCTGTCATAGAAATTATCATACCGATGTGCTTACCTTGTCTGGAGTCCTCCAAAAACCTGTTTTCATCACTCGTAACTCGTAAGAGTATCGCTAAATCTGGCAAGGGCAGCATTTAAGTAGGACATCCTGGACTACGGGGTCTGTTTTCACCTAGTTCGGTCCTTTGGTTCTGTCGGAAGGTCACCGATAGGACCAACCAGTCTTCGCCGGCCAGATAACTCTTACTTTGTGCCATTGTGGATTTGGTCGCTGGAAGTTCTGTCCACGTAGAACCGCATGTCTGTCCGTGAGTCGGTAGCTGCCAGCGGTCTACAACAGCAGCAGGTGACCCGTGCCGTGACTGGACCATCCCCTCTCTCCACTGTGCCGCCTTCGCCGAGTACAGTCAGCAGTCTCCAGCTACCCTGAGCAGGTGACCCGCGTCGTGACTGGACCATCCTCTCTCTCCACTGCGGCGGCGCCTTCGTCTGACCTCGCGCGGTCCTGCGTGTTGACTCGGGCCGCTCCTGACACGGCCCCGGCGCTGGAGGTGGACCCTAGAGGCCATCGTGACCCAGCTCTCTGTCGAGTACCCCTGGCTCTATCGCACTCGTTTGTTGTTCCGTTATGATCGAATGCCGTCGTGAGGCCGTGACGTGACGGTGACTGAGTGAGTCGTGACACCACACCACCTCCCGCGTGGGTGTGACGTTACATTTAACATCCCAACTTCAACCGCAAAATTTAGAGTTTTTCACGTGTTTTGCCGTTGTATGCGAATGAAAATTAATAATTATAATTAATAGTTCTCCGTTATATGCGCTGTATGCATTGTCATGGGCAGGAAGTCCCCAAACTTTTATTTTTGTAACAATTGAGCTCACTTCCTCAACATTGGTTGTTACCAATGACCTCCGAGTTTCAAACCCCGCCCAGAGCTCGGGATTCAGCAGCGTCTCTCTCCTTGTATCCCTATAACACTTGTAGCACGGGCTTTGTGAATGTTTCTCTGGGTGGCTGTCTGTTCTCCGCGCGACTGGCAGACAGCCGTCTCAGTCGCAGCCGCCACACTTCCTGTGTTCTGTTCATGGCTACTGAGGTGGTGCGCCCCCCCCCACCCCCCGCTGTCCGCAGACGCGCACGTGCCCACTTCCTGTCGGTCACCTCGCGTGCAATACTCGCACGCTGCAACAGCGTCGCCGAGACGGGAGAGCTGCGCGCCTGAGCTGTGTGGCGGCCGTGCTCCCCGGGCGCGGTGGCGAACTTTGGTCGTATCTGGAAACCAAATGATGTCTTTGTTAGGATGGTTGAGAAATAATGAATGCCGTCAGACAAGGGCCATGCTTGCTGCCCGACGTCTGTGTTTCGCATGTGAGCGTTTATTTCCGGGCTTGTTTGTCTACATGCATAGGCGGATCCAGTGTGGGGAAGGGGGTGTGTGCCCTCCCGACCCAGCCGGTGCCCCCACACCTGGCCCTGGTGCCTCCCCCTGAAACCGCCCCCCTCACATACAAGCATTGACGCACAATAATTTGGCGCCCCTCCGGTGGGTGGGTCACACCTTAAGATTTGGCACCACTGGTTAACATTGTGCTACTCCAGACCCAAATAGCGTCCCTCCGAACCCAAAATGCGTCCCTCCGGACCCAAATGGCGTCCCTCCGGACCCAAACTGCCTCCCTCTGGACCCAAATGGCGTTCCTCCGGACCCAAATTGGGTGCCTCTGAACTGCAATGGTGTCCCTTTGGATGCCAATGGCGTCCTTGGTCCCTCGGACCCAAACGGTGTCCCCTAACCAAGGTATCCCTGCCATCGGAAACCCTGGATCCGCCTACGTCTGCATATTCCCTTTGTTCATGAGTGCACCTGGAACCAAGTTCCCTATTGCTTCTAAAATGTACGATCATCAGCTTTGGAGTTTTAAGGCCCGTTGAATTCGTGGAGTTTTCAACATAACACGAGCTTACGAAGGTTCATGCATCGGTGAAATGTCGTGTAAAACTTCCCAAAGCGGACATATACATCCCCATGCGCCACGTCAAGAATTGAAGGAGAGACAGAAACCATGTAGGCAAGTGAAGACATTAAATGCGATGGTTCTTAAAGAGGCAGATATTGGTTAGCCATCCACTGATGGGGACTCACCATGAGCGACTTAGCTGAGAGTGCTATGGGTAAATGAGCCCTCTTCTCAGCTTCGTAACCCTGGCCACCAGAGAGAGCATGTTTGATAGTAAGATGGTTTCAGTATTGCGGGCACTCCGGTGGGTTTCCTCTTCTCAGTAAGAACACACGAGTGGAGCTTGTTTCCTATACGCAACCTGGATTCGCAAAAGCAATTCTTCCGTTCATAAGAAGGCATAGTCTCGAGCCCTTTATCTTGACCTGGGGAAGGTCAGGTAATGACCTTTCCAGATCATGTTGCATATCATTTGAGTCCTTGGATCATGCTTGTCACTATGACTACAAATTGATGAGTTACTAGTTGATACGATGAGTTACATGAGTTACTAGTTGATGAGTTACAAATTGATGATTTGATGAGTTACACTAAAATTACAAAATGTTGCATTTTGTTCCGTTAAAACATTATAGGCACATACAAATTCGAAAAGCGTGATCTTCGGTGTCCTCTGGTGACCTCGTTATTGACATGATCCCAAAATAGATTTCAGCACGCATATATATATATATATATATATATATATATATATATATATATATATATATATATATATATATATATATATATATATATATATATATATATATATATATATATATATATTTCTAAGGGCTTTCCAGGGATGTTCAAAACTTGCCCTAGTTCCTCTAGAAGCCGAGTCATACCTTAGTTTTTTACCTCATTCTTAAGAACAAAATCGTATTGCATGAGTTTAGAAATTATATCATAACTCCTCAACCTGGCCGTAAATTGTACAAATTTTCGGCTCTAAGTTTTCAAATTTATCACCTGAGAGGTGTGCAAAGCGACGTGTCTCATTCAAATCAGCTTGGAAGCATTCGCGAAAAACCGAGGGGAGTCTGATCGAATCCCAGGTGGTGAGGGATTAAAGATAGAGAAGGTAAAGAACATGCATTCTGAATGAAGATACCTACTTCGTTCTGGAATAGATACTGCGACAAATATATTGCTTTGGATCATAATTTTCAAATGCATTGTTGCCTCATTATAGAAGCGTAGTTCAAAAGTGCTGAAAGCTTTGCTTCGTATCTGGATATATAATGAAAAAGAGCATGATAGTCACAAGATGTTAGTCAATTGATTCGCACAGATCCGATCTTCCGTGTGGGCTGCGACCTGTCTTATGTTTTAAATGGGGGAGCATGTGGCGTTGCAGGGGTTATCATGTCCATTTTCCACGTGGCTGACCCGGGCTCAAAGCCCGGTGGATTTCCTAAGAAGGGAGTAATTTGACTCTTGGGAAACTTCCAGCGAGGAAATAGTTGGTGACGTCATGACCTTGGAATTTGGTGCATCCATAAGCCTGAAAATCTATGCGAAATTGTCATGTCTTATAAAGGAGCCGTTCACGGGGTTCGTGTAGTCCACGCCCTCTGCGACGTCCGCTGCTGTTGCCCGCGCCTCACAACAAACTCTCTTCTTACCGTCTTTCAAAAGATGTGCAAGGAATCTTCTCTTTCGTGTTCTGGATGTTTCATGTGTGTTCCGTCAGTTAGTACTTATGTGTATGCGTTAACTCTTTCATTGGGGCAAATTGTTGTAACGAATGCAAGATTAAAACGCACTAACTGCACAGAGAAATGCCAAGCATAGGCACCAAGGTCATGACTTGGTAAGCTTATCTGGCGTTGATCACTGAGGTAGATCAGAATCGGAGATCCCTTTTGTGTCAAGAGTGGGCAAAAAAAACTAACTATCTAACTAAAAGCTATGCTCTTTCCAAAGAAGGAAGGGAATGTAGCGAGTAAACTATTCAAATTCGTGGAGATTCTGATGTTTCAAGCAAGGCAGTTCCTCCATCATATACCTAAGCCTGAAATGGCAAATACAAATTTCGAGGCATAACACTCGTTTTATTCATTTGAATTTAGTGACAGCATTGACAATTGTTCACACAAATTGTCTCGGACTTCATATATCTCAAGGCGAACATAAGTGCATGTCTATGCTCTTCCTTATGTAAATCTCAAACATTGCCTGGTTCGCAATGAGTGCGCTTTGGTGATTTTAGCCAATAAATCCTGACCAGCTTTCTCTGTACTCTGCAGCGTACAACCGCAGTGGCCGTTAAATTCAAAGCGCTTTACATGCTCATTCATTGGGCTTATTTTACTGGCTCCTGCCGTTTTGATCACCGTACCTGGCGGGTCTGTCGTATTCCAATTTTTGTTTTCAAAAGTCACAAGTTGTCCGATCAGCTGTGATTCTGGTGCCGAGTTCGCCGATCAGCTGTGGTTGTGGTGACAAGTTCTCCGATCAGCTATAACTCTGGTGACGAGTTCTCTGATCAGCTATAACTCTGGTGGCAAGTTCTCGATCAGCTATAACTCTGGTGACGAGTTCTCCTATCTGCTGTAACTCTGGTGATGAGTTTTACGATCAGCTGTAATTCTGGTGCCGAGTTTGCCGATCAGCTGTGGTTGTGGTGACAAGTTCTCCGATCAGCTATACCTCTGGTGGCGAGTTCCCCCATCAGCTGTAATTCTGGTGCCGAGTTCGCCGATCAGCCGTGGTTGTGGTGACAAGTTCTCCGATCAGCTATAACTCTGGTGGCGAGTTCTCTGATCAGCTATAACTCTGGTGGCGAGTTCCCCCATCAGCTGTAATTCTGGGACGAGTTCTCCGAACACCTATAACTCTGGTGACGAGTTCTCCGATCAGCTATAACTCTGGTGACGAGTTCTCCCATCAGCTGTACCTCAGAGCGCAGTCACCAGCGGGGACCGGAGCGGTGGCACCCTGTGGCGTGTCCCGCGAAGGCGGCGTCCCTGACCTTGGTAGCGGCGCGGCGGCGGCGGTCGCGGCGTCGCTGCCGGGCGGTCCCCGCGCGGCGGCGACGGCACCGATGGCGGGCAGTCGGCGAACCACCGCCGAGCCGCGGGGACGTGCGCGGCGCGGGCGGTGAGAGGGTGGCCGGTTTCGAGCACGGTGAAAGGGTGAAGAGAGTGCGGAACGATGATTTGACAGTGGAATTGACAAGTAACGCGGTGAAAAGTGTGAAACTTGACTGGACGACGTCGCGGGAGGTGTGTTTGTTGACAAACGTGGGAAGCAGTCGGTTTGGCTAAGGCACGTGACAAGTGTGAAGTTGGATCGATAAACGCTTTAGAAAGCATTAGTGCCGTTCCGCTTCGGGCCCTGTGGGTGGAACTGCGTAAGCATTAGATCAGTAGCTGCGGGAGCGCCCACACATGAACCATACTTGGTGTGGACGCCGCGGAGTGAGACTAAGAACCTGCTGACGGCAGTCAGTTCGCAGTAGCGTTTATGGGCGTCGGGGCTGCCGTGTCGCAGGGCGAATAAGACTGTGTCCTTGCGTTAGACCAGCTGCGTTGTCGCCGCTGCGGCCATGTTCGGGGAGCAGGACGTGTTAGTGTACCAGGAGCCGCCTGCTGCCATGTTCGGGGAGCAGGACGTGCTGGTGTACCAGGAGGCGGTACTGGGGCGGCGGGGTCAGCGGCTGGCCGCCTGCTGTCCGGCACCCCGCGCCTTCCTGCAGCCCTCGCTGGCCACGCACAGCGGACACTACCTCCGCCTGCTGCACGGACAGAACCACAGGTGAACACCGGACTCCAGGCGCTGCGAGTGGCAGGAACACCTCATCTGATGGCTCGGTTATGGTTCATAGTCAGTGGTAGATACAAGCGGCTCAAGCTCCCCCCCCCCTCACAAATGTCCGAGTGCCTATAGTAAATGCACAAGCCAGAGACTGATCCGAGGCAATGGCGGGGCAGACTCGAGCCTTTTAGACCCCCGCCCCAATGAAGTCCTGGATCGGCCACTGTTCATAGTGTTTATGTATATTCGGCTGAATTCAGTCTTTGATTATTATGCTGAGGCTCACCGTCCAAAAGCTGTAGCTATTTACTGTAATAGATGCCACATTTCATCTATTCCTGTACACGTTTATAATGTCAGGGACCTATACCTGGTGATTCTAACACAAAAACACTTGATCCACGGTCTGGAGGACCAATGTCGGGGTTCGAAGCATGATGTATGCTAAAAGTAATCAGGCAAGGCTTCATTGTTAGGCTCAGTCAAACACCTTTCCTTCTTACCACTGGCGGATCCAAGGTGGAGGCTAAAGGGCCGTGGCCCCCAAAGCCTAAAATAGTATCTTTGGCCTCTCAAATAAACCAAATTTGAGCCGCTTTTCGGAAAATATTGTTTTGAATTGTTTTTAATTTACACCCCAAACGTTCGTTTCGCTTCCTCCAAAAATTGCTCCTGGATCCGCCAATGCTTCTCAGAGACTCTTTTCAGTAGTTATTGCTTAATTATACAAGCTTACTTTATTCATACAACACTGGGAAAAAATACTGGATTTCATAAAACAGGAGAACCATCGGAGTGGACTTTAAGGCTCCAGAATAGGAGAAGTCAGGTCATTATAACGTTCGGTATGATGCATGTTACTATTTAATGCACCAGACTGTTAAATGCGCGTCGATTGTCAAAGTACTTCTACGGGCACTTCGAGGGTTGTTCCGCTGTATAACAACACTTAGGCGATTCGATCGGTTCCGACTACTAGAGAGCAAGAAAGTTCTTTCAAAGGAAGCTTTCCTTATTTATCGTTATTTTTGGGGGGGGGTCCCTGCACCCTTTGTGCCTATAGTTACCTCCATTTGTTTACGTATTTCAGTAATTAAGGGACCTATTTAAGAAATAAAACATTCGACGAACGTCTTTGAACCCATTGTAACCATTGTATACCCTTCAAGTGTTATTTTCGGCGGGACACGGAAGCCAGAGCTCTCGTGGTCTAATTTAGTTTAAGACGTGCAAAAATGCAAACATCCCATTCAATTTTGGTTGCTCTGCATGTGTTTGCCGCAGAATGTGAGGGTCACTGTCCCTAAATAATTCCTCCTTCTGTGGGTAAAACGCAACGCGCTGCGGGACAGGAATGGCTCCACATCCTCCGGGCTGTCTAGCCGGTGTCAGCTCATTCGACTAAGAATTGATCGTGGTAGTGTTTTAAACGGAAGAAAGTCTTCCAGCATGTAAAATGGCCAATGCGTTTTGGTTCCGTGAGGTTAAGTTGATGAGATGCTCAATTTGCTCATCTCATTGGCGGCATTTGAGGCCTCGTTAGGTCAACAGATTAGGGTCAGTGAGGAGATTGGATTGGTAGGTTTGTGTTCCTGGTCTCGTGCTCGTGTTTCTGATGGGGCTGGGATGGTCTACCTGCACTGAAGGAGCCAGGGAGCGGGTGGGGTGGAAAGATCTGCCCTCCCAAACGATTCCAGTATCCTCAATTTTCATCGAAAGCGCAATGTGTTTTTTACGATGTTTGGCTCATTTGCCCCTCCCCCAGCAAGCCACTTCTATATCTGTCACTGGCAGCCTGTAAAGCTACGGTTTTCCAATATCACGATGGAGTGTGTGCGGGCTATCTGGAAATTCTGCTTACGTTCAGTCTGCTGGGCACCGCTGGTGATCCATGGTCAAATATATGTTTTAAGCTAGAGTCGGTGGTCTGTGTACTTCTTTTCTAATCGGCTCCGTTGGGCTCTCTTTTTCTCACTTGAGACAATAAGCTTGATTACGGTATGTATGAGGATACATGTGTTATGTATGACCGAGTTTGTTTTCCTTAAGCGGGGTTGGCTGGACCGTCCACGACACGCAGAGGAACTGGAGCTGTATTTCAGGTGTCCGCGAGCCTATAGACGCAGTAGATGCCAATTGAATTAAACTGACATACGGCATACAAGAGGCAGTGGGCTGCTGCGCAAGCGATTTTATCGCGACAATCTTAAAGTTTTGTGCGCAGCACTGCACTTTTTCTCAAACTCCAGCAGACGTGAGCATCTGACGTATCTGACCGTGGATGAGATCCCGGGGGCTTCAGGGGTCAGGAGCCCTCTCTGGATTTTGAATCTCCCGTCGGGGCTGTATACTATACTATACAGTGTATAGGCCTTGTATTATCCTGTCAGTATTAGCCATGCAGAATACCCTCTCCTTGGATCGAGAAGAGATTTCCAGCTCTCTATATTACGTCAGAACAAGTCAGTGCATGTGCTGGCACTGCGTGTGGATCGGTGCACCACTCCCGCCGCCTGGTGCAGCGTGCTGTAGCCAGCCAACAACACTTCGTGATCGAAAGAGTGCGGCGGGGTCTGGGGCTGGCGTGTAATTGCGTTGTTACAGCTAAAGCGAATCGCGCTTTAAACATGTTTGCAGGATTAGGAAAGAAAACTCGAGCGATTAGAAAACTTGTGGCTGAGGGCTTCAATGCAGCCACCTCCTCTGAATACGCAGCTGCGCGGGACCGGGAAATCGGCGCGGAGGCCTGCCAGCGGTTGTCTCGGGAGCGATCTCGGCTCGTCAGCCTCGGTCGGTCGTTAGGACCGTTTTCACCGGCCCATATCGGCGCCTCGTGGAACGTTTCCGCGCCGCGTGCCGTCGATAACGACGCTGCTTTTCACCTGCGCGCCGCGGTGCCGCGCAATACGCGCGTGCTGTACTGCACAATGCCGCGTATTGCTGCTCGGTGAAACGCCGCGGAGTTTGTGTAGTGTGGGAACCTGATACAGCACCAGGGGAGCTGGCGCCGCCTCGCCTTTGTTCTTGGTAGAGTGTGGCATAGAGTGGATAGATGAATGGACTTAATATCAAAGCTAATCTGGTGGCGGATTGGATTGGTGAGATGTTTCGGATAGCTTCAGACCTGGATATGTGTGTTTGGATTGCTATTTTTATTGATGCAGTATTTTTAGATATGACTTGTACTTGGACGCATTAATAGTTTGCAGACGGATTAGCCCGGGGGTATCGGATAATTTTGGTTCGATTTGGCCGGAATTAAAACTGCATGTTTATGGCCGCGGCACATTCTGGTCTTTGTCAAGTGCTTCTGTGTGAGCTGAGGTTTTTACCGCAAGCAGGAGGACTGCGGTCTGGAACGCACGCGTATCGTTGGAAAGGCTTTCCAGCGTTGCACGATCAGGGATTCTGTCTCTCAGTGGGGCTACTAACACGGTTGAGTGCGGGCAGATACAGCCGCTGTCCTTCAGGGGTCGTGCCAGTGTGCGCTATTGGCTCCAGTTAGCGCATCTGTCACCCCCGATTTGTGCGGGATGTGAGCAGCATTTCGCAAGTCACTCCTCGATAATGTGTTTTCCTCCGACCTTTCCTTCTAGTTAGAGGTCAACGGAGGTGGAAGCTAGAACAACAACGATGTGTTGTGAGCATCTTTCCTGAAGATTCGTTCGCGCATGTATTCAGCGAACTCACAGAGACGTCCTGGGTGTATGCTGCTAGTTATTTCTTGCCTAATTACTCAAGACGTCTCAGCCAAACAAGACAACGGCCCAGCTCGCTGCTTTCCTGAACTGGTTCAGACATCTTCTGGTTTGAAGTCTCTGAACCACATCACCGATATCGACTTCTCACTATTTTATCGATGTGTGAATTTCTCACGCCACTGCCAGCTCATTTGCGCTCTACCCGCCGTCGTCGCTTGCACAACACGGGCAGCGTGAGCCGTATATGGGTGCAAAGGCTGGGCGGGATCCGCGTTTCACCGTGTGATCGCAGGAGACTAGACTAATGGAAAGTGGTCTGGTCAGATGCCTGTGCGATCAGGTCCGGTTCAACCGCGGCACACAGCCTGGCAGCCACTGCTGTTGTGCTTGTGGTAGTGCTAGAAAGATGTCATGTCATTGCTCGAGGACCCCAGAAGAAAACAATATTGCAAAGTGCAAAGAAAATAAGGTTCTCTGCCCAGAACCTGACTTGAACATGCACCATTCCTTATCCCGCCGGATATGTAAGCTTGACTTATAAAAAGCCAGATGAAACATCGGAAGCATCTGATGGCAACAATTTACAGTCTGTTCCTAGGAATAACGGTTTGTCAGTGATGCCAGGTCAAGGTCAAGGTACGGTAAACATTCCTTCAATATTTTTCAGGTTAATTAAGCGTCAAAGGCAATTATCACCCAAATTCAGAAATTTCCCCAAGGCTATCTCTCAGTGTATGTATATAAAACCTCGGGCAGCCTCGGCTAACGCCGTTTTGGCGCAGGAGAACCACATGACAATGTGCTGAAATCAAACCATATTTCGTTCCCAATGTATCTTCATAAGCGTGTAAGTCAATTTTATCATTATTTTCTTTGAAAAAAACTAATAAAGAGCACATCGTCACCCCCGGATTCGAACCGGCCACCCCTGATCAAGAGACAGTGCCTCTAACCACTTGACCACCGTGCCATAGCTTTCACCCTCCCACTAGCCGAACACCTGTGACCCGTCAGGAGGTCACTGGCCGGTACCACTCAGCCCAATATGACGGGACGCTGGCGCCGGGTGCTGTGTTTGTCCGGAAAAGGTACGATATAAAGGTGCTTCTAGAAGACGAACCAAACATTATTTTTGGCTGAAATTACTTGTATCGTCGAGCTAGGATCCTAAGCTAGCTTCATACCAAATTTCATCCACTTCCATTCATTTTAAGGACTTGAAACCATGGTGAGAAGCAAAGATAATCCGAGAAAATTACCACCTTGTAAAACATTCTCCGATTAATTACTCGAAAGTCGTTAGAGATAGGTGGGTAGTATAAGTGAGTGACATGACCGCAAGGAACTTTCCTATCCAGCCATGTCACTTCTGAGTTTGTGAGTGACATGAGCTCGGAACCAGGAAGTTGCAAATATAAAGTTTTTTACTCAAATTTTAGTTATGGCTATAAAACAAAGAATTTCAATATCGCAATTTCCAACCCAAATATTATGAGGCAGAAGCAATGCTCTTCGTTATTTGAAATGGAAACTCACATCCGTCAATTAGATTGCGAGATATTAACGTAGGAATGAAATGAGCAAAATGCAGTCTTCCGGGAAAACGGAAAAAACTAGGCCAAAATTTTAGGTTTTGCACTCAAAACTATGTCTAAGCACAAGAAAATTGACCTAGCTACCCCTAGGTAACTGCCTTTCAGCTAACTGAAGCGTGCCTTCTGATATTTCGAGCGTCCAAGTCGGCCATCCACTTTAAGTAGGTTTTTGCTCGCGTGAGAAATACCGCGTTTTCGCGCAATAAATATTGTCGGACCAGCTCAACTTTTATTCCGTAGCTGGCCCTTGTTACCTATTGAAAAGGACATAAATTTCAAGCTCGTAGCTTAAGGAATAAAAATTAGAAAAATATAAAACAGAAAAAGTTTGTGCCAAAATTTTTCAAAAACTATTTTAGATTTCGACTCGGGGCTTTAGTTTGGGAGTCTGGCGTAGGAGGGTTATCACCCTACAAAATTGCAGAGCTCTGGCATCAATTCTCAGGCGGGACAGACAACAACAGACACCCCACCGGCGCAGGAGAGCCGCATGACAATGTGCCGAAAGCAAACCATATTTCGTTCTTAATGTATCTCTTCATAAGCCTGTAAGTCCGTTTAATCATTCTTTTCTTTGAAATAACCAATAAAGAGTACGTGGCCATCGCCGGATTCGAACCGTACCTGCCTGATCAATAGACGGGGCCTCTAACCACTAGACCACCGTGCCACACTGCTCACCCTCCCACTAGCTGAACAGCTGTGACCCGTCAGGAGGTCACTGGCTGGTACAACTCCGCCGAATATGCCGGCCGCTGGCCCGGGTGCTGTGCTTGTCCCGAAAAGGCACGATATAAAGGTGCTTCTAGAAGACGAACCAAGCAGTCTTTTGGGCTGAAATTATTTGTATCGTCGAGCTAGGATCCCAAGCTAGCTCCATGCCAAATATCTTCCACTTCCATCCATTTTAAGGACTTGAAACCATGGTGAGAAGCAAAGGTGGTCCGATAAATTTAGCATCTTGTAATACATTTTGGACTAATTACTCGAAAGCCATTAGAGATAGGTGGGTAGTATAAGTGAGCGAAATGATCGCACGTAACTTCCCTATTCAGCCATGTCAGTTCTGAGTTTGTGAGTGACATGAGCTTGGAACCAGGAAGATGCAAATAAAAGTTTTTGACTCCATTTCTATTTATGCCTATAAAACAAAGAATTTCACATTCAAAATTTCCATTCCAAACATTATCAGGCGGAAGCAATGTTCTTTCATTATTTGAAATGAAAACTTAAATCGGTCAATTAGATTGTGAGATATTAAACGTTGAAATGAAATGAACCAAAATTCAGTCTTCCGGAAGAACTGTAAAAGTAGGTCAAAATTTTGCGTTTTGCACTCTAAACTATGCCTAAGCACTACAAAATTTTCCTAGCTAGCCTTAGGTAACTGTCTTTCAGCTAACTGAGGCCTGTCTTCTGACATTTCGAGCGCACAAGTCGGCCATCAACTTTTAGCAGGTTTTTGCTCGCGTGAGAAATGCCGCGTTTTCACGCAATAAATATTGTCGGATCAGCTCAATTTTTCCCCTAGCTGGCCCTTGTTATCCTTTGAAAAGGACATAAATTTCAAGTTCGTAGCTTAAGAAGTAAAAATTACAAAAATATAAAACAAAAAAGTTTGAGCCAAAATTTCTCAAAAACTATTTTGGATTTCGACTCGGGGCTTCAGTTTGGGTGTCTGGAGCAGAAGGGCTATCACCCTACAAAATTCCAGAGCTCTGACATCAATCTCAGGACGGACAGACGCCAACAACAACAGACCACGACGAGACCCGTCTGAGCGGCCAGAATAGAGCCGCTTGAGAAATCTCAATGCGCTTCGCTCCATGGATTTCGTCATGCGGCTCTGACAGACAGACCACGACGAGACCGGTAAAGCGGCCAGATTAGAACCACTCTGAGAAATACTATTACGCTGCGCTCCATGCATTTCGTCATGTGGTTCTGACTCCTAAAGAAGTTTTTGAAGCAAATATGGGATCGTTCCCAGACATGCCAGATTTAACGATTCCAAGATGAGTTTGCCCGCATCAAATCTGGATTAGCAATCGCAAAGTCGTCTTCAGGTAGATATGCTACCGTTACATGTGTTAAAGACACGATTTTCAACTAGCGGGCATACCGATGTCACATCGTTTTTTGCGTGCAGCAATTTTCACAATTAGTTTCGTATCATATCTCGACTTCTTTCTCGCATGGGTAACCATCTTTGATGTGAATTCAAGACTGCGACCTTCCTTTTTTATTTACGCGACGTATCTGTCTTGGAATTTATGGCAGTTTCCAATTTGAATTATTATGTGTAGGAACTGTAAGACAGAAATTAGCTAAGCATCTCCTTTTGCTGGACGTGGTATGTCTGACATTCTGTAACGAGGAAACCTGCGGGCAGAATATTTGTCCTCGC
This sequence comes from Lepas anatifera, assembly GCA_034440635.1. NCBI lineage: Eukaryota > Metazoa > Arthropoda > Thecostraca > Lepadidae > Lepas > Lepas anatifera. The sequence continues at coordinate 248,387 of JAOTON010002140.1, read as the reverse complement.
AGGCGGGCTGACAATCAAGGCAGACAATTACCTGGAGGCAAAGTGTGTCCTTGCATTTACCATTGTGAGCTTATTTGTGGCGCGGAACTGCCGGTAACGAGTAATGCCCCAGTTTAGGTATTTTGCCAGAATAGAGCACGCGAGCTGATGACCTCCAACTAATCGCAAAGAAACGCACTGATGCAAGAGTAAGAAGGTGATAACCAGTTTTATTGTTTGCACTTTTTGGGAAAATGAAATTAACGAGTTGTCGGGCCCTGCGGGGTGGAAAAAACGAAAAGGGATACAGTGTTGAATGGGTATGAGATATATCTATAATTTTACGATCTTGTATTGAATTTTAATAATGATTATTGGGGCTTATCGACGCCCCAACTGCCAGGGTCATATGGCGTCGCCAACTCTTTCCCTGTTTGAAGGGTTTCTCGGGAGCCCGCTTGCTCCTTGTTCAGGGAAGCCGCCGGGCCTTAAACCCGGGTCGGCTGCGTGGAAGCCAACTACGCTGGCAACTCCACTACCGCGCCCCCGTATTGAATTGTGCTACAGTTCGTAGACAATACTGTATTCAACACTCGTAACGATTTTATCCGTAACTTGGTATGCGGATTTTAGAATCAAGTAACCAGTAGTCCCAAAGTAGCATTGCTGAGGCCTCCGGGCATGGGCTGGGGGCAGGCTGGGGTGCAATGACCCATTGATTAATGCAACCCGCTACCGGATATTTATTTTATAATATGAGTGGATGCATCCTCGACAGTAGCAGTGATAATGTTCGGGGCGCACGTCAAAGAAACGTCACAGCCGAGAAATAAGCCAAGTTTTTTTAGGTAATTGCATTGTTTGAGTATGGGCCTTTGCCAAGTATTCTGATGTGGGGTTGCACTTTCACATCGCGCTGCAGTCGTTTTAAGAAAAAAGTGTGCACATTTTATGGGAGGCGCATTGACTTTAACTTATACTTTGTGACCGTTTTTTGGGGGGTTTGGCGATAATATGGCCTTTCACATACTGCTGAAACCGTCTTGTGCTTCCATTTATAGATATTTGATTACATCGTCTTTGCTTTTGTGTCTCAAAACACATTAAAACCACGTCGCAGCGGCCGCCGTGAGTCGCAAGGCAAGAGAACCAGTGGGTCTTTAACTTTCCGCTGCCAGTGAGCTGCGGGAAACTAGTCGCTCTAAAAACAAGTTCTGCATTGATTTTGGCTTATTGCTTCCCTCGTCCCATACTAACGACAAAACTTTAAATGTTACCGATGTGACCGACCTCGGGAAATCGTTGAACGAATGTTCGAAGTAACTCGGCAGACTTCCGCTGCCCCCTCCCTTCTTCCAAACGCTAGCAGTTCCCGTGAATGGGAGTGAAGTCTCTAAAGTGGACCATCTACACGAGATCAATGATCTAAAGCGTGATCACCTATCTGACCATGATACTAGTTTCTTTTGAGCCCGGTGGCTGGCTGCACCCGTCTCGCTCGGTTTAACCCGCTCAGATCGCGCGTTTCTGGGGCAACGCCGAATTTTGGCGGGACGCATCCGCACGTGCGGCCCATCTGGGGTGGCCACGGGCCGGAACTTGGACGGTCGAGTGCGCACTGAGGCTTACTAAATCAGCACCGAGGCTGACCTGTCGCTTTATGAAGCGTGCGTGAGATCAGGGCCATTCCCAGTGAATAGAACACCACCGGTGGTCTCGCTATTACTTGGCGTAGATACTCGCTTGCCGAGAGATCTCTCCGCTTCCCTTGTATGATTATTATGCTCTCCCCGTGAGGTCTCGGTGCAGTTTTATGTATATTCAGCCGAGCGCTAGCCGGAATTTACTTCCATCGTTATTTTCTTTATTGAAACAGCTGGACGCGGTTTGCCGTGGTTCCTAGGGCTCAGTTACCGCGACGTTTCAGTGCGGGGACACTCCCTTTATGACGAGTAAAGACAGGAGGACGCGCGTTAGAGAAGCGATCGTGTGTCGGTGAAACCGCGCTGTTGAGCTGCGGCCGTTTCACAGCACGCTTTGATCCCAGTCGACACCGTCTCAGGTACCCAGCGGGTGTCGCGGCGTTGTTTCCGCGAAAGTCCGGCCCCACCGCAGCCGACCCGGCGCCCGCGGCAGATCGTTGCCAGGTTTTTGTGTAGAGTCGCCGCCGCGTGAGGGCATTACTGGTAGCGCCACGACAGCGTCGACGGGCCAGTGCCCGCAACGCCGGTGATAGAGGCAGGCCTCCAATCGAAGTCTCCGTGTGACCGCGACCACGCTGTCGTACTGAGGCAGGCGGGGGAGGCTGGGCATTGGAACTGGCGGGGAAAGACACTGACCTATTCATCTGCTTCTCTAGAAAACTGGTTTGATCTCTGTGCGAATCTACACGTCTATTAGGAAGCAACCCAAAGTGACGTTTGTCGCTGAACGTCAAGCAAGATATTTCAATTTATACACGTCCTCGCGTTTCTGAAAGAGTCCGACTGCGGCCGAGCGGTGCAGAGTGGGGACAAGAATGTACCGTTAGCCGTTGAAGTGGATGGCTCTCAGGGGTACCTGGATATACCGGAATGACTGATGTGCTCTGGAACTGCTCCGTATACCGCTGGATTAACATATCAAGGTTGAGTCCGTATACCGGAGCGGGCCGAGGACCCGTTGTGTGTGTTTTCCTGTTTGACCGGTTACGTATGGTGACCCCAGTGCGATGACCGGAGACTCACCGCTGTTAAACGCCGTCTGGGTCATCTCCGGTCCGGCTGTGCTGTCCGAAACATGACCTGAGATATAATCCACCAGCGCTGCGGTCAAATAGACGCGGCACCGCAAGGGTGCGCTACTCTGCCACAGCTTTTTAGGGAAGGTGGGGGGGGGCTGTTTCAAGCTAAGCCATTCGATTGAGGAAACTGAATTGTGGATTGAAGAATATCGTGTCGATTTTCTTCTGTTTTGCCGTTATTCCCCATAGGTTGTATTACCTCACTTCAACTCATGGGCCCCCACCTCACTCCAATCGCACGTATCAACATGTATTTACCTATTTATTACTCTTCAACAGATTTCTACTGAGTAAATCACGAGTTATGTCATGCTTTAAAGCTCTTTTTAATAATAGGAGCATCGCAACCAGTGAGCCTGTATGAACACTGCTTCGCCTCCACTCCGTGACAGTATCAGGGTTACACTCGTGCCTCTGGGTCCAGCTGCAGGCGCCCTCTGATAGCCGGAAAGAAAACTGGTCCGAGGCCGTGGCCCGGGCTCGCACTAAAGGCCGGCGTAAAACTCGGCCGTCAGCAGCTAATAACGCAACCGCACATTACCCTATCTTGTATTTAGACTAATTGTGACACCTAGAATTAGCCAAGACCCGCTTTCATGGGCATGTGTGACAGCGCTCTCGTTTATTCATATGCGTGTGCCCAGCGAGTGGGCGTCCTGTCGTCCGGCGCGGTAAGACAGCTGCGGCAGCCGCCGCGGGCCCACCGGCGCTGCAGCCCGCCGACATTGAAGCCGGTGCTCGTTATTCCGGGTGTGAGGCTCGGCGAGGCTGTGATAACGGGTCCGCCCCGTCCAGCTGATCAGCGCCAGGGGCGGCACTGCCGCCCCGGCGCCCGCTGACTCAGCGGCAGAAGGCCGCCCGGTCTCTGAGCCCCCCGCCCGGTCCCAGCCTGTGGTCAGTCACGGCAAACCAGACCGCATCCGAGCCCGGTCCCGTCCCGGAACTCGGCGGGATGCTGCCCTCGCCGCTGCGCACCCGGTCGCTGGTTGGATGATTATCCCGAGTTTTATGGCTCTGTTTGGATTGTGAACTCATCAGGATTAGTTCTCGCACTTATGTCCCGCCTCGTTGCCACCGTGAGTGTCGCATTGTTTTTATGCGTCGTGGAAAAAGAAGAAAAAGGATGGTGTTTTGCCAGCTGCACTGCAGATGAACTAGATCAAGGTCGTGTGTAGCTGGGTGTTATTGAGCCGCACTGCTGCAGTCAGCTGGAGGTGCACCAGCGTTATTGTAACTCGTCAGCAGACGATGCGGATCCGGGACGTTAAACGGGTCCCCAGAAAAACCAAGGCGCGCTGGAAAAATTATCCGCCTAAGCGGTGAAGGGCTGTCACAAATGCATATTACCATTACGGAAAACGCGTCGAAAGGTGTTCTTGCCCATTCGAAATGCCATGCTGGAACACTCGCCGCCCACGCCAGAGGTATAGAAGAGCTGAGAATTTCGTGTTTCAGTTGTACCGCTAGGCATCGGACACTGTATGGATATAGTGCCACTACAAGAAATGAATGCAAATGAAGAACGAGGTAAATGCGAGATCTCGCCGTCGCCAGGCGCGAATTGGTTTTTCGGCAGTGACCGAAAATTGCTAATGTTAAAATGCCACCAGTCCCACGCAAATTTTACGTCCTCAAAAATGCGCCTGCGTTTCTTTTACTCCCGGGAAAATGAGACGATGGGAAATTCCTCCTGATTAGCCCCTCAGAGCTACCTCAGAATGTTTTTTTGCCACGTGCCAGCGTTGATACAATTTCTGGATGTTCCTTTCTAACAGTGGTTCATACCTTTTGCGTAGAATATCATAACTGTTTGTCCCTATCAACACCAAACTCTGAGGTGGTTTTCGGAATACTTGGAGGCACTTCGGGGACGCCCCGGAGTTTTCACACCCTGATCAGTTGGAAATCCTCGCCTGTAAGCGGTGACCTTCACTGCGCGGGGATTCACCTGAGGATGCAGCCAGCCTTTGGGTGATCCGAGAGTGCATTAAGCGATCTAGGCATTGTCGCGACGTACGTCCCATTTCATAAAAGGTGTAACTTACGCTAGTACTGTTGAAGTAGCATAATGCAGCGTAGAAAGTGAAAAATAAGTCAGCGTAAAGTACCACTACCTGTAAGTTATGCTGGAGTAAATTACGCTGCAATGGAGTTCAGTGTAGGATATTTACTTTTCTGTTTCATGGAGAAAGCAAAATATATGTCAAATATTTAAAACACACCTGAAAAGCTACCTTCCATATGTGGTATATGCTATGTATATCAGACTAAGTTTTATCAGTCAATGATACAAAATATGGGACATGATATGTTTCCTCTATAGTTTGAAGTCTAAGGTGAAACAAATATTATTTTGTGGGAGGAAAGAGTCTTTTTAAAAAGGTAGACTTAACTGAAACGTCTTTGAGCTTTGCCCAGCATCAAATTGAAGTAAGACTTACTCATGCCAAGTTGTGCAGTATTGTGTATTCCATGATCATCTTACAAGTATTTTTACCGTTTTTAATGATGATCACGAATAAAAAATAATGATGATGATGAATAGAAAATGGAATACTGAGATCTTGATTTTATGGCCTGTTATGATTTTAGATGTTTCTTCAATCTTGATCAATGGAATAATGGTGTCTATGTAAGGCTGTTACTGACACGGTTATACAAAGCTTGCGGAGAGTAAGAACTCGATGTCAAGCTTTCATATGCATACAGTGAGTATCTCATAATCCCTGTGAACTGTTTTGAAGCCCCATGGATTAGAGGTCTACGGAGGACCTGTACAATCATCATTCTAACGAGAAGCATTTCTTTATTTGACTTTCTGCTCCGTTTCTCTTTCGGTTATCTTTCCTCAGATAACGCGTGGGTTACGAATTAGTGGTCTGATTTAAATAGGATGTTGGAACCATTATGTTTTCTGCCATCGACCCTGTCAGAATATCGCTGGACCCATCCTGGCGTCACGCCACATGTCACTCATCGCTTCCTCCTTCGCCGTACACGGTCCGACGCTGACGCTGTTCTGGCATCGGCCCCGGTATCCGCCAGACCTGCGACAGTATCTGAGCTGGTATCGGTGTTTGTCTGTCCGACCAAGGACCAGGGGAAACTCGGCGTGGGCCTAGCTCGACACTCAGTCCTTCCCTTTCTCGACATGCAGCCTCTCTGGTCCGAACACGACGGCAGACTAGAGCACGAGTCTCTTGTACCGACACTCCGGGTCTCTTCGGCGTCGAAGCGGCGCTCAGAAGTATGACGCGGCCGACTGACGAGGAAGTGACAGCGGGCGGGTGGACTGGTGCCCGCAGCTGGATCCGATCGGACAGTTTTTACCGGCGGGGTCAGCGGCGGCGCGCGCGTCCAATTACTAACGGCACCCTGTTTTGACTGGCGCGGCCCCGTAACGAGCAGTGGGGTGACACTGTGAGAGCGGGCCGTGCGCCGGCCACCGGCGGTAGTTAGCGCCGCTTACCTTCTGACCCGGACCGCCACTTTCCCAGCGTCACCGGCTACCAAACGAGCTGTTTGGACCGGCGTCGCGGCGACCCCGCCCCCGCCGCGGCGGCGCGCCGGCCCGCGGGCGGCTGACCCCCGCTGACCTCTGGTGTTGACCCGACGCCTGAGGGAGAAGGGTGCAGCACCGGGATGATTTTGACGCGTCTTCGATGAGTGTGGTGATGTGAATGTGGAGTTGGAAAATTCGAGTGTTTGAGTGCGTGTTTATTTTTTTAACGGAAACCGCAAGGAACGGATGAAACGAGGTGGTGTAGAGGAATTGTCATATCATGAACGGACTTTGTTTTATTTCCTGCTAGACTGCGTTAAATTTAGATGCATATCGACATTCCTGTTGAGCTTGCTCTTCTTTGAATTTGTTTTTAACCCATACATACTCGTTTTAAGCGTCTGTGCCGCTCCCACGTTAGGCTTGATTCAGAAGTCCTGCATCGCAGCAGTTGTCTCGCTTCAGTATGTAAATTTTCAGAAATGTGTTTTAACCGCCGCTGTGTTGTGTTTCAGTCCGCCGATGCCCGCATTCTGCGGAGACGGCGGCGGCGGCGGCGGCGGCGGCGGTACGGGAATCTCGTCGGTGACGTCGCGGCGCATGCCAGAGCAGAGCGTGCAGCGGTGTCGCATCAGCCCAGGGTGAGAGATCGTCGCTGTGGGGTCCTCCCTTCTTCACCTGCACTTGTCCATGTGTTCAACGAGTCCATGCCGCGAGAGCTGTGGAGGTGGTATAAGTCTGTTAGAACATGGGGTAGCAGGTTGTAGTGCAGAGTTGAACCATCTATGATTCGACATCGTTTGGGTGAGTGAATCGCTCCGGGGTAGGTATATTTGTTCCCTCGGACGTAGCGTAATGTTTTCTCACATGATGCAGGTACACAGTTTCTTTTGTGATGACAACTCCTTGCAGAAACCATCTATCACAACCATGTTTCCATACGTCGCTGCATCAATGCCTTCGACGATTGTTGACACTGGAAAAACCCCTGTGTTAGCCCTCTGACTGGGACTTCTTGGGACCTCTAGAATTCCGGCTTTCAAACCTCACTTCCAGCTTCCTGCACTGTCTTTCACGCCTCAGTTATGCACCCCCGTGTGAGATAACTGTCGTGCTTGCTTTGTTCATTGCTGGAGTTATTTATGCTGGTTTCCATTGTCGCGGCCTCATTTCCCAAATGGCAGTGGCGTGTTTGGCCATTGGGTCACACCGCCGGCCCATAAATGGTATGTCAGCCTAGTCCAAACTGGAGTTCATTATCTTGTGGTGTTATTTGGTGAACAGCGGAATTTCTTATGAATTTACCAGAAGTTTTTAGCTATTTTCATGGCCCTGAACTATTTATGTATTAGGTTTATTTCAGCGTGCAACAAACTGCACCTTTATATCAAGGTGAGGGCAGATCACTTACTTTGTGCAAACTTACCCGAGTTAATCCTCTGTAATTTACGTTGTTGCAGTACACATGACACACTCCGGGCTATTTTACGGTCACGGTCTGCATAATTACAGCGTGCAAAGCGGGAGCAGAGGCTTTCCGCGGGAAAAGTGGGGATGCGATGTCGGCACCTAGCGACTGCATGCGATCGTCTCCCCAGTGACGATATAAACACAGTGGCGAGATCGCTGCTGGGTACTGACTACTCGCTCCTGCCCGGCGCTGTTGGATGTGAAGGTGTCAGTATCAGGGAGGCAGCTGTACCTGTCACAGCCGTACCTGTCCCACCCGCCAAGGTCAGGTCCAGTTCCCGCGCGGAATCACCCATGGTCAGATGGGCTGCTCAGTGTGCGAGCTCACGGACCACAGCACGTGCCCCCTCCGCCTCATCCCTCATCTGTTATCAGACGGGCTGTAGGGGAGGAGTGTACAGCCTAGCACGCTTGCAAACATGTGCCCTAGCTTGGCGACTGCAGAGATGGGTGCAGCCGAGGTGACCGTCCGCGAGTCCCCGGCGCCGCGGGCGATGGGCCAGGGAGCGATGGAACGAGCGGGCGCCCCTGATGCCACTCTGGTGCCACTCTGGGACCCGTCCAGGCAAGGTCATCGGTGGAGGAATGTGGACATGGAGATACACCCAGCTATGTACTGGGTGCGTGCCGAATCTTACGTATCGGAGCTGGATGGGTCCTGCTTACTTATTCAAGGCAGGAGGGTTCGGTAGGAATAAGAGGGACGGATATTATGTCTTTGGTATAGAAACTACTTCCATTGTTTACAATTGGATTCAACTTTCTTGGCTCGTACAAATTATTAATATTTTTGGAAAATCTTAAAAATAATAATTGTCTTTGTTGTTCCTGGCAAAAATAAAACATTTGCATGTCAATCCCTACGCTGCGTTTAAATGCAAAATGTGTTATCCAATAAATAAATAAAAGAACAGTGGGGGATGAGGTGGCCTAGTGGATAGCACTCTTGTCTTCTAAGCCACCGGTCCCGGGTTCAAGTCCCGGCGGAGCCTCTGAATAAGTCGATCTGATCCCCAAAATCCCTTCCAACAGGGTGAGAATTGGCGACGCTGTATGACCTTGGCAGTTGGTGCGTCGTTAAACCCCAACAATTATTATAAAGAACAGTGGTAGTGAATTTTTTTACTGGACCATACATGATTGAGTATTGTATATGCCCTTTCTTAACCTTGAAGTGACGCTATATGACCTCTCGGTTGGTGCTTCCTTAAGCCTAGACTAGTTCCTAAACCTCAAAGGTGGTACCTATTGAGTATTGGTGTGTCCTGATATCGTGTGCAACAGAAGAACCCGCAATGCAGGCTTAAGTTTCGGAATAATATGCATATTCGATAAAGTGTAGAATATTAACCGTTTTCCAGTAGGTGAGGGTTCTGTTTGAGAAAGAATGTGTGACAGATATGTTTGTTACTTGTGCGCATAAGCTTTCAAGGCTTTTATATTCACAGTTCGGAAAAAACTAGACTAGATGTTGCACTAAAGTCTGGCAGTTACATGTTTGCTGATGTTGTGTAAGCTAACAGTGCATTAGCCTTATCGGCCAGCTGCAACGGGGAACCCGTAAATAGCCCTGCTATCTGACCAATGACCAAGTAAGGGCATCCGCGCTTGTGAAACTGGTAAAAGTGATTGTTTTAGCGCCTCTTGTGGAGGAGTGTCATTGTGGGAACTAGTAAAGCCTGTAAAAATGTGTTTGTCGGGCTTCTTTAAGGCTTCAATGCCTGAGCTGCACAAACATTGTCACCGGCAAATATGTGAGGGGCCAGTCAATCATCAACCTCTTGCTGACACGAACCGTTTCCTTCTATAGCAAAAGCATTGTGGGATTTCAACTGTTGGTTACCGCGCGCACTTACTGGTCGCAAAATAGTCCGATTTTTCAATGTTGTAGAAATTTCGATATTTTATGAAAAGTGAAGGCGTCAGCTCAAGACCCTCTCCTTCGCTCTCCCCTCCTAATCGACATGTATGGTGAGTTTCATCGAAAAAAAACTTTGAGCTTTTACTGGACTAAACTCACAAGTAATGTTTCCTATGCACCTGGCCCCACGCCCCGGCACCGGCCTGTTATAACACGGGATTAGCCGGATGGTTTGGGGGAGTAGGGACAGAAGTGGAGTGATAAGTATGTTGGGGAGCTGAAATGGCTACGTGTGATATTCGTCTGGAAAACGCTATTTTCCACTCGCATTTTCCTGCCTCTGCTTTGTTTTATTGGACCGTATAAGGTAGTGTCAAAGAAGTCGACCACTAGGGGACGTTTGGGAGGCAGATGGGCTTGGTGTATAGATGGACTTGACTTGAGGTATTGCCGCGCCAGCAGTCTGCTCCTGCTCCTCTGAAATCATCGCACAGCTTGCTTTCCTCGTGATAAAGTCGTATCATGGGCGGATCCAGGGGAAGGCGGGCAAGAACCGCATCCTCAACCGAGCATCGGTGACTCCACATTGAGACGTTGGCGCCCCCGGAGACGTTCCCGGTGCCTCTTGAAGCTTGGCTTCCCACATTCGTTCCCCAAGATGCACGAATCGACGCCCCTGCGATGCTATCGAGCATTCTGACCGTCCAAAGCGTGGCGCCCTCTTATCCACATGGTGCCTCCCCTTAAGTTCCCCGGTGGGAAATCGTGCATCCGCCTGTGTTTGGTGTGAGTCCCAGCATTTCTCGCGACAGCTGCTGACAGTCGACCCCTGGGGGCTGGGGTGTACCTGGTCTCCGCTCACGACCGCTCCCGCGGCTTTCGTCAGAGTCGCGGAGCGTTATTGTTACCCCGTTGGCAGTCCCACGGCGCGACTGGGGTTGATCGCATCTCTGGTCCCATCAGCCGGTCGGGAACCGTGTCAGGGTGACGCTACTGCAACGCTTCTGCAGCGACACGCTGACACCGTGTATGTGCGCACGCGCGTGTGTGTTTGGGTTTTAGGTTACGCTTGAGATGAAATGGTTATAAAGTGTCTGTCACTGCTGCGTATTTACAATTGTCAAGGATGCATAAAGGGTGACAAGTGGACAGCTGTCTAAAAGCGCTGTTTTTTTCGTTGTTACTTAGCCAACAGGCGGTTTAAAACAGGCAGTGTCACATTGACCTCGTCTGTGTCGTGTCACGGTGATGGTGGTGTCACACGGACATCACCTGTGTCGTGTCACGGTGACGGCGGTGTCGGACTACCCTGGTCTGTATCGTGTCACGGTGATGGCAGGGCAGTGGCGGATCCAAGGGGGAAAGAGGCATTTGCCCCCAAACGGAAAAGCTCGGGGCAAAACTATGTTTCCCCCAAGTGATCGACCTCCTTTTTTCCCCGACTCCTTTTTTAGTTTATAAGCAAGATTTTGGTGCTTCAACTCTCAACTTTAAACAGAACCAGTTAAGTTCAGTGTAAATATTGGGCCTTCGACTGAAAAAAGTATCTCGAGCCCATATTTTCTTCCCGTGACGTGTTTTTTTTGCCTCAAATACCCAAAATTCTACCGGCAAGTGATATTGCAGCGCAGCTTTCACGGCGTGCGACTATTTTTGCTTTTCGACTTTTGACTTTGGTTTGCCCCTCCCAAACCCACCAGCTAGACCCGCCACTGCGGCAGGGGTCATACTAACCTGCTCTGTGTTGTGTCACGGTGACGGCAGTGTCACAGTGATGGCTGTGTCACACTGACCTGGTCTGTGTCGTGTCACGGTGGTGGCAGTGTCACGGTGATGGCGGTGTCAAGGTGACGGCGGTGTCACACTGACCTCATTTGTGTCGTGTCACGGCATCGTGCAGTTTTCGCTGGTATCAGGACAAACCTGATGGTACCAAGATCACACTCCGTTATGTCGAGGAAGTCAAGCGCTACATAGCCCTGGAAGTCGCCGGATCTTAAAATCCTTACATGAATGATTTGACGAAGGGTGCCTATTGTGGCGTAGGACAGTGAAAGCGATGAGAGCTGCTGTAATTTGAATTGTTTTGGAAACAAATTGATATTCGGTTCCGCTATCCTAGTCGTGTAAGCACGTCGAATTACGTGTTTAGTTATTACCTGTGGTTGGGGCCAAGGTGTTCAACCCCGCATCGACGCACAATTCGTCGTAACCATTCCTGGAAATGGGATGTATTGTTCGACCGGTTGCACCGGTTTTACGCGCATGTATTAGTATTTTGCGTGCCTTCGGTAACGAATGACAGCAGTCAGTGTCGTCAGTAGCACACCATATACAAAAAGTCGCGTTCGGAGGGCCGTATCTTACGTAACGCTCTAGAGCTGGCGTGCATTTTTGCAGTCGGCTCCATCACGGTCGATTTGTATGACGGCACCACGTCATTGGATCGCTAAAATGGTGCCGTCAAAATCAAATAGTAAATCAATGATAAATCGTACATCAATGGTAAAATGGCCCGCTTCAAACCAAAGCAATTCCGATCCTTTGGGGCCGGTGGTGGTCCAGTAGTTGGGTATGTCGGCATTGGGACCGGAGTCGGATCCGGAGGTAGGTACAGCGTCTGTCCTTCAAAGCCCCCGCTTTTCGCCGATTTTCTTAAAAGAAACTGTGTTTCACAATGTTGTGCTGTTGTCCCCACCCCTCCTAAATCAGTGATCTGAATCCGGCACTGATGGGGTTGAAGTGCAGACTGGTAAATTCATTGATCAGTATATACCTAAGTTTGTACGCTGAGCATCTTAGTAGGAAGATTACAACGACTTCAGCAGGAATAACTGATACCTACCAACTTTTTTGGTTGTTGGGGAGACCCTTTCCCTCCAGTCCCTCGGCAGTTGCACCTCTAATCAGTCATGTCTTTTTCATAAAAACTCATTTCATGAAAATTGAAGTACAATCACTGGTGGTGTCGATAATTGTCATAACTCAATTTTCACACTGCTTGCGAAAAGGCAATACAATGTAATGGAAAGTATTTTCATAGTGGTTATTGTTGTAAGATATGTCCTTCGTAGAAGTGTGATGCATCCTTGTTTCTCTTGTTTTGGTCAGCAAGGAAGAAAACATGTGCAGCTGTGAAACCTGACCGAAACACCTCACCGAGTGATTAAGAATGTCTGGGCCACTTTACGTTCCTGAGAATGCACTTCATACCCTCCGCTGCTGCGCGCTCCTTTTGAAGCTGATGGGATGCATAGGCGTGCGGTTGGCACACGTTAGGAAAGTGCCAGTCACTTTCCTTATTGGCAGCCGTGGCCACCGGGGCTTGCCTTGTTGCTGCGTTTTTCCCACGCTTGCCGTATGGCTAGGTGACTATCAAATTGGTCTAGGAAGTCTCAACTCAATGCGCACGAACGGGTAATTTTCAAGACTGAAAGGTATAATGCTCTTCCGCAAGCCTACGGTTGCCGTTGGTTGCTTTCATTACGTGCGAGTGCTGCTTATCCCCATCCTCCAAGCAGTGTGCACATAAAAACTACTCGCCAATGCATCGCCTACCTGCATTTTAGAATGTTGCAAACAGCTCATCTGTTCATACTAGAGAACGGCGTTCCTAAACGTGTCTTCTGCACTCTGTAGAACATGCTCCCCTCCGTAAAAACCGTCTTAGCCCATTTTCGTCAGCGACCCGGCTGTTTGTCATGCATACTGCAGCTATCTGTTTCAAAAGATGCCGGCCGCCGTCGGTCGCAGCTCTGAATGCCGCCATCCGGAGCTCCTTTCATTGCACAACAGCCGCCGGCTGGCATTTCGCTCAGATTGGGCCCTCTGCCGCCGAGATCGTCGCAGGTCGTTTGCGAAACGGTGCGTCGATGTGACGGCGGCCAATGTGACGCAACCTATCCCGCCCCCGCCCCCGCGGCCGCTGCCCAGCCCGTCTGCTTCGCTGACCTCCATGTGCTCCCAGCAACGCTGCGCGCGAGCGGCGGCCGCCGAAACGCGAGAGGGGGCGGCCGCTCCGCAGGAGGCTCCGTAACGCATCGTAACGCGACACAGGCCGCGCGCGTTACGTCACGCGACCGTTCGGAAACGGGATAGGTGCCGCAGACGGGGTGCGTGTCACGCGACCGGGATCAGCGCTGAGGATTGTGGAGTTTTGGGGTGGTGTGGTGGAACTGGGCTTGCTGCTGCTACAGGTTACATGTTTGTTCTTTTCTCGGTCCTTGAAATACGTATGCGCTGGTGAAACACTCCAAGGTAGGCAAAGCATTCTGGCGCAAATTGGCAAATCGACAACACCCTGATGTTGCGGATTCTGGTTAGATTATTGTCATTGTGGCTGTCGGTGGTGCTGATTAAATTTTTGATATTTTATATGCCCACAGATAAATGGTTTGCCTCTAACATTTTGACCATCGTGGCTTAGATATTAATTAGGGAAGCCAGTTTTCATTAAGATGTAATTTTTGGAAAAATTAAGAATGACATTTTGCCCTAAAAAGATTGTGCAAAAACAATCAAAAGATGAAGAGCTTGTGCCTAGAATGCTAAAAAAGAAAGTAATTAAAACCCACCCAATAAACGCACCCTGTAATCGGTTGAGTTGAGAGACTCAGCACGTTCTGTGCTTGGTAAAAAGTCTATCTTAGGAGTCCCTGTCTCGGAGTTATCTGGCTTTTACCGGATGGTCTCCTGCCGAAATGTTGTGTCCTGTCTTGCCCCGTTTCTTTTAGGTGCAGTTTATCGTTCTCCATTTAATAATATATATCTTCCTTTGGGAAGCCTTTTTATTTCGTGTTTAGGACTGTTGTAGCATAAGAGTTCTTAGATTTGTGTTTCCTTTGGGGTGGTTTTTGCTCTCGTATTTAAGCTTTAAGCCAGTTTTATAACGTAGTGTCTGTTTTTAGTGTTTTGTTTTAATACCGGAATGCTTTATTAGGCTTCAATTTTTATAGTTTTCGAAGTCGCTTTAGTCTCTACCAATTGATGGGAGTTTTTATTGGTTGAGTTTAAGTTCTTCTGTTTTTAATTATGGGCACTCTGTCCCTGTGTCTTTTGATTGCCTCACACAATTATTTTACGGCGAAATGTTATTCATTTTATATATTTTAGACTGCGCTATATCTTCAGCAAGCTTTCTGAGAGCTTCAGATTTTCAGGAATATTATATAACGTTGATATGGGATCATTACAGCGGGCTGATACTCCCTCGTTACGTTGCCCCCTTTCAGATAGACGCGCGCAAAAGTAAAAATGGAGGTGCAGATATCGCGTTCTGCTCAGCTCGAAGGAGCCTATGGGTGAACATTGTAAATGGCCCAAGAAAACTTCCCATCGACCACTAAACCTAAAGCAATGAATTATGAGTCGTCGGCTGGAGATGGCTAGGGTTTGAGTCGTGAATTGTCGGCCCAGATGTAAAACTTTGGCCAGATGATGGCGGCTCCAATTCCAGGTGAACTGTATCCTTCCGGTTGCGTCCGGCCCTCGAGTGGCACGGAAGCCTCCCTCGGAGAGAGAGAGGGAGAGAGAGAGAGACGTGCTAATAAGTTTCAAAAATAATGCTACAGCAAGTTCTCTTTCTATAAAGGACCCATGTTCAATGATGATCCTCCAGGGCACTCCCAATAAAAGAGAGAGGTATCCCATTTTATGAACCTAGCGAAAAGAGAGAGGTCCCGGCTTTATGAACCTAAAGCAATAGCATGAGTTTAGAGCAGCATCTGGTGTGCGATTGCATAACAGGCCGGGACGGCTCCCACTGGCCCCGCCACTGTGGCAACTCTGTGCTAATGAGTGCTAATCACGCCGTTCGGTGGCCGTCGGCCGGCTGGTGGCCACCAGAACTACTGTTGTAACTGCTCCCAAAGTGCCGGCTGTCAGTCCGTGCTGCTCACAGAGCCACGTTAAAGACCAGCCTGTCGGGTGTCCGTTTAAGACCCGGTTAATGACACGTGGCACAACCACTAGTGGAGGGGCCACGTCTCGTTACGCCCGTCCGTTTAACCGTTCATTACTCTATTACGTAAAAGCCTGATTCGGTGTGATCGCCTGTCCTCCACACACCACCCTGGTGATGAACTGGCTTCTCTCTGGGCGGCATTCCTGCTGCCATTCCAGCGCGCTTCTCGGCGATTTCGCTGTGGGAAACGGTGGAGATGGTCTCCTGCGGCACTGTGTAGAGTTCGGCTGGGAACGGCGAGTGGGCGGTCGGCCTTGAGAGGGTCCGGACGTGACCAGAGACCGTAGCCGGGCTGTTGGTGGTCGCGCCGATCAGCCGGAGCCGCACCTGCTGGATGGCAGGTGGGCGAACGAGAGGTGCGAGCTCCGCCGATGGCAGGCGGGCCAACCAGAGGTGCGAGTGCCGCTCCCTCCTGTCCGTCGCCGGAGCGGCCGCCGGCTCCGGCGGAGGGGCGGCGCGTGCCGCGTCTCCACAGCTGAGGCGGAATCCCGGCGCAGGTCAGCTCTGCGGCCGCTGACAGGTGGGATTGGCCCGGCTGTTTGGTTATCGCCGAGTTCACTGCACCGGCACGGGTCTGATAAGTGACCTCCGACTCAGGATGTTGTTCCTGCCACGGTATATGCTGAATGCTGCGATAGGAAACAAGGGTAAATGGTGGAGTCACAGGCCTCATTCTCGGCCCGGGATGTAAACACCTCATTCATGTACTGCTCTCAATCTTGGAAACGTGTTTTCGCCACGAAACTTGCTGGCAGGTGTGTAATGAAGATATGAGAATCCCGAAGGTAAATAGAACTAGTCTCATAGTATTGTAATGTATGTACAATGTTTTCCGTCTCGATAACGGTGTTTGCGCTTGTCTGGCTTTTGTTTGGAGCTAGTGAGAGTTAAACCATCGCCGGTGATTTCTGCGGTTGAAAATGACTGACTGAAACATCTGTAAATAAATTGCAGTGACTGAAAGAAGCAAAAGTATAGCAGACCGTTCGCTAGCTTTAAGCGTTACCCATACGTCAACTTTGGACAGTGAGTCTGAGTGCTTTGTTATTTTAGTTTTTGTGTATAGTTTAAATTTTCAGAGTATATATTTTAAGTTCAAGATCAGTGTAGTCTCTTGCTGTATCGTTGGGAAAAGGTTCGAATACATCACCTTTCTCTTAATTTTAGCCTAAGTTTTGCCAAAGTGAAGATGTTATATGGTAATGTCAAGCAGAAATATCGATTTCATTGTTCTCAGCAACGTTGTAAACAACAATGATTGATTTGTCGGTGATGTATTTGCGAGTACGCCTGATGCCACCAGGGCTATAATTCAATCGCTCCAACCGCTTTAATGCCACACTTTTATGTAAAGTAGAGGTGTTCAGGGTTTCTTCTGTGAAGAACTTTGAATGAATTCTAGGTGCCAACATCCTCGCATCGATCCATCTATTCGTGCTTTAAATTTGGGATGATTACTGGATATGCTGGCTCTCTCAGTACATTCCCCTGAAACTGTCGGAACAGATCGATCGCTGGTATCTGATTAGAGGATACCAATAATACTCCTGCCGAAGATTTGTGAGGTTTTCGCGCAGTCACGCGGTGACATTTCACTGTCAACCTAGCCTGTGTTAAACTCACCATGCCTTTCCAATGCTCCAGCTCTACACTATTCCGTAAAATCTGACAGCACGTGTTCAAGTTCCAGCCTCCAGTCAAGTCCTGCTGCCGTTGTGTCTAGACCTTACGTTGATGTTCCGACAGCGCATTGAATCAGTGGCCGCTCCTTGATACGACAGCTTGTATTGACACGCCTGTCCTGCAGTCAACAGACTGTCGTCACACTGTCGCCGTCGTCCCGCCCTGTCGGCACGTCGTGTCGCTGGCGACGCGCCGTCGTCCGCGTCGCACGGGCGCTCCGGCTCTCGGCGCGCCTATTGTGCCCACACAGCGGCCCACAGCCGCGTGGGAGCGCCTCTCCCCGCGGCGTCTCGCACCAGACAGGTTGTCGCGGTCGCAGTCGCGTGGAGAATCCGTCCCACGGCGACATGGCGACGTGACAAAAGGCTTCGCTGGTTGCATGCTGTGTTGGAATAGAGTGGTCTGGAAGTGCCCGAGTTCTTATCCAATGCTGAGGTGGAGTAATTTCGTGTCGCTCCGGGAGAAAGTGATAAAAACAGAGTTCGGGGCATGTTAAACACATTATTTTATTCGTATCTGTATGCTAGCTTAGCTGTGGTGATGGTGCACTGGTGAATCTGAGTGCTAAGCCTGTATATATTTGCGTGCTGGCCATAGCCGCTCGGCTTATGATGAGATATACGTGACCCGATGATACATGCGGAAATACTCCGCCGTCTCGCAATCCGGCACGACTCCGTGTTGCACGCACCAGTTGCTGGAAACGGTAATCGCGTGGAGGTTGGGCAGTTCGTGGTGTTTCAATCTGAGCAGCTCTGGATTTGAGGGATTTTCAGGAAAGTTAGGCCGTTTTCTGGTTGGGTTGGACCAGAAGCCATCTCAGGTTGCCACAGCTGTGGGAGACCTTCCGCTGCCGTGTGACCTCTGTTGCCAGTACCTGGCGCATTTCATTACAGCGTAAAGCAGTGGGTTCATACTTATAGCTATACCCTGCACGCACAGATGTGTGTAATTCGAAGTGAAAGGAAGCTATGCTTTTCTTTTTACACCCACGAACCAGAGAAGCATGACATTTATTTGCCACTTTCCTTTCTCAAAAAAACCCGGGACCCCCCCCCCCCCCCCCGACACACAACGCAGCACAAAAACCGGACCACCGCCACCCCCCCCACCACAAACCCCACAGGGGCCCCCCAACAACACCCAAACACCACAACAAACACAACACCCCAACCACCAACAAACCAACCCCGGGACCCCGCCCGGTGGTAGCCAACCCACACACAGCCACGCCCCAAACACCAACCCCACCCACACCCAGTCGGCAAAGCACAGAGTTCAAAATAAACCCAGGCAGATTTAACATATGTCAAATCCCATTGGCATTCATAAAAACACAGTCCAACACGCCACAAGTGTCACCACACTACAAACCACAAGTCAAAACCGGGAAGCGTTTTGTGTGTACAACAAAATTTTCAAAACGCTTTCGCTGAAGATTCCGTGCCTCATGGATCACGTCGTTTTGGACGACGTTCTCTCGAGAGGATTAGCCTCTGAGGCGCTATCTGCAGTGGCTAACCAACAAAAAAACTCTTTCGATCTGCCAGGTGCATTGGTGCCACCGTCTGGCCATCTCTGCTGAACAATCGCGGTCCCTGCGCCTCCGCCCCCCCTCCATTGAGGGGTAGCAGAGCACTTGCTGGCGACAGCAGGCTTCGGACGTCCCATGCGTTTCGACAGCTTCAGTGGGAGCCGGAACAGCTCTGTTTGACAGCTTCAGCACCTCCAGCCCAGCCTCGCCCCTCCCTCGCGCCATCACCGGCGGCGCACCGGTAACTCTGCCGGTGTGAGACGGTACCGGCGCCTGCCCACGCACCAGTCGCGGTGGGGACCAGGCATGACACCAAGTATAACGTCTTGGCTGGGTGGCCCAGCCCGCAAGCGTAAAAAGCAGAAAAAATCACGGAAGTGATAATAAGATGAAACAGGCGTTATGTTGTATCCCACGTATATGTTTCTAACAGTACTGCGGAATCAGCAGAATTTTACCAGAGTCCACTCCGACTCCGTCCTGTAAATATCGACTCCGTCTCCGACTCCGGCCTGGAAATATCGACTCCGTCTCCGACTCTGGCCTGGCAATATCGACTCCGTCTCCGACTCCGATTCCGACCGTAGACAAAAGACCCTTTAGGTAATAAATCAAATAAATCACTACACAAGTCAAGCCGCAAAAACTCGCGACGGTGTGAGGAAAATGTTGAGGGTCTGGAACCAGGGAAATGGAGGACGTTTGGAACAGCCCCATACTGTCATAGTTCCCGTTGACGTTGGCGAAAGTTGTTGCCGGTGCGGCCTAGGGAGGGAGGAAGGCCTCGTTTGGAGGGGTTGCGAAAAATTAGGGGAGTGCAAGGTTGACACTCTCTCCAGATCCTTGCCATCCCACCACATGAAGGTTCCCTTGGTCACCTCATGTTCGTGTGAATAGAAAATTTCGACTCCGGAGTCGGAATCGGCTGAAGTTTATCCACTCCGACTCCTACCCCAGCCGAAAAATATCGACTCCGAATAATTCTGACACCGCAGCCATGATTTTTAAAACTATTGCCTCATACTTTAACTGAGTTCGAGCTCAGGTGATTCTTTACAGCTAAGGCTACAGACGGACCCGAAGTGAAAGCTGTTCAACCGCAATGATGTGGTTTTGATCGTCAGATTTATGATCGGCTAAGAAAATTTCAGCATTAGTTTGACGGACACAATATATTGTTCGTGTTTTGCAGCAATAATTATTTTAAGCATGGGTTAAGTCCGCGTCTTTTTTCCAGTGACAATTCATGAATGCAGTTTGGAAAATATCAGGAAGATAAAGCTTTGTAATGTGAGACAAATCCACCAATGCGATCTTCTTAGAACAGACAGTAAAGGCGTCAATACTGCCAACGTACGACATTGTGTAGATGTCAGATTGTTTACAATCAGTAAGGTCTTTGGTGCCAAAAGAACACATATTTTGGCAGTGCCGCTTATGAATGTTACGAATGATGCGTTTTTAAACTCCAACAATATTTTCTATCATTACATGCACAATGGCCACTTTCGACCATATACCTGCTTGGTATGAAGATTTAACAATAAAGCAATACGCATTTGTGAAAACGTTCAGGAAAACATCAATCCTTATATACTTCGTCTTTATAACTGAACTTTTTTCTCCTCTTACTGGAAACACATCGTAATTTGAAGAATTTTTCTGAACCTGAAGCTTTGCATAAACTCTTTTCGGCTAAGCGCCGTCATGTTATACATACTTGTACACTGCCTGTTACAGCTGCTTGCTGTTGCCTCGGTGCCACTGATGACGGTTAGATCAGTGGCGTTGTTTAAACTGAGCTGTGGTTCAACGCCAGTCGCTGACGTCATGCCCGATCCGCTGGAGCCGGTAAGATTATGGCAGCTCGAGCCGTGCTACAGGACAACTTCCCGCTGGATGAGTTGTGATTCACCCGTGCTCCGGTGTTACTGGGATGCTGTTGATTTGTCATTGGGCTCTGCTCCGGTATCACTGGGGCTACTGTTGAGTTCTGATTGGGCTCTGCTCCGGTGTCTCTGGGGCTGCTGTTGAGTTCTGAGTGGGCTGTGCTCTGGTGTCAGTGGGGCTGTTGTCCTCCGATTGGGCTCTGCTCCGGTATCACTGGGGATGGATGCTGTTAAACTGTGGTTGGGCTCTGCTCCGGTGTTACCGGGTCGACTGTAGACTTCTGATTGGGCTCTGCTCCGGTGTCTCTGGGGCTGCTGTTGAGTTCTGATTGGGCTCTGCTCCGGTGTCTCTGGGGCTGCTGTTGAGTTCTGATTGGGCTGTGCTCTGGTGTCAGTGGGGCTGTTGTCCTGTGACTGGGCTCTGCGCTGGGTTGTGGTTGGGCTCTGCTCCGGCGTCACTGTTGCTGTTGAGATGTGATCCCGGTGTGCGTGGTTCGGAGCGGGGGTGATGGCCTGTCGGCGGGACCACCCAGGCGGACTGCCACACTGCTATCCGGGTCGGGGTGAAAATGGCATGGTATCGGTGCCTCTCAGTGTGTGCGGTGCTCCGTGAGAGCGGGCTCCGATCCGTTAGAGGTGGCGGCCGGGCGCTGTCAGCGGGAGAAACCGGCGCCGAGCGCGGGCCCCCGGCGCCGGTGATGGACCGGCTATTAGGGACGGTCCACTTCCCGGATAGCGATCTGTCGCGCTGACTCCAACTCCATCTCCTGGCGCTGACTTTTGTTCGAGATCGCTGTCTACAAACTGAGAGCAAACCTGGGAGTGGAGGCCCAAGTGTCTAAAATTGACAGGAGACACTATGGGAAGGATTGTCTGTCGCGCCTCGTGGGCACCGCATCCGGGGGTAGTGCCGCTGAGTGCTGGCAGCATTCACGGAGGAACAGTTCCGTGCTGCATCAACTTTGTTGGAGACAGAGCACAAGATCTTAACTGTTCATCCAAACTATTTTCATACTTGTTTTCGATTTGCATCACTGGTGTTTTTTGTGAATAATCATATGGAACAAGCATACGCTATTATAGGTGTTTTATCGCTTTTCAAAAACTTTGCCGAGGTCAGCATTGGTATTTATCCAAATTCATGAAGGCATTATGAAACAAGTCACGGATGGTGCTGGGTGCCTGCCTGGGCACTGATAGCCTTAGCAGCCGAAGTGCCCTAAAACTTCAATCGCCAGTGTAGGGTGCCTGTTGGTGGATCGGAATTTGTGCGATTCACCATCTTTCATGGTGAACAAGAATGGAGTTTGGCCACTGTACCAAGAACGAGATCCATTGGTGCCCCAAGAAGCTACAAAGACACGCTTTACAGTTATAAACACGACTCCTGGTCTTGGCTGTACGTAATGCGCTTATGTAATCAGCGGAGCTGGGCGGTCTTCTCTTGGTCCCCTACTCCGCTACTCCGCTGTTCGTGGACTCTCCACATGGTAGCAGAATAGCGAGTAACGGACTCAAAATAATTCAAAACCGCTACCGCTGCCGACAGCTTGTCAAGGGGAACCACCGCCGGAAAAATTGGCAGCTAAAAACTGAGCAAAATGTTTTTCTCTATTGGAAAAGTAAAAGTAGATTGAATACATGTTTTGTTGTGCGATTTTATGTTGTATATCTTAAAGCTTTTTATTAGCTAGCTTTATATGTGATATACAGATAAAACAGTAGTTTTCCTGGGAATGTTTTGGAAAGAAAAATGCAAAGCAGTTTTCTGGGTAGCGATTTATTAGAACTTTATAATACAAAGTCGCGCTAGCGGAGTAGCGGGTAGCGGTTTCGCGACTTTGCAAAGTAGCGCTAGTAGCGGCAGTGGTTTCAGCCAGCCAAAGAAGCGGAAGTAGCGACTTTGGTAGCGGCGCCAACCGCCGGAAATCAGCTCTGATTCTGCGCTGGCCGATTTTTCTAATGGTAGTAGTAAATTATCTGATTTCTCCGATCATTGGTCCCTCTGCAGCATGGTGAGGTCGCTGGTAACGATAAGACCTCGCTTCGTAATCTCAGGCCAGTCCGTATCCAGCTGTGTCCGTGGCAATGCGCATTTGGTTCCCAAGATAATCCTTCGATGGCATATCACCGCAGAGGCAAACTTACTCCCAATGAGCAGTTTTACCATTTGCAGTTGCCATTTCCATTGTCAAAATGCGTGAGAAACATGCCAATCCACCCCGTACCTGTCAATGTAGGTAATGGCGAATAAGCGGTGCTGTGTGAGCAGGAGTGTGTCTCACATCGTACAAGCTCGTGGAGTGCCCGCCGCACCAGAGACGTCAGCTGGCCACTGCTACCAGGGACTGGCATGTGTCGCATGCTGAGGCGTGCAAGTACTACCTAAAAAGGGGCGAAAGTGATGGTTTGCTCGCATGCGTTTTGTATGAGGAGTACATGCCGAGCTACTGATAACATTAAAAATTGGGCGACGGTACTTGTGCAGAAACTGGTTCTCGCTGCGATATCGGATTTTGAACCGCGATAGGTATCAGTGAGAAATCACTTCGATTTTCCTTCATCAACAGCATTTTTCATACTGCAGACATGCTATCCTAGTACATATGTATTCAGCCTCTGTTTTTGTCGCTAACTCTGTTACGATGTGTTTTTCCTCCCATGAAGTTCAATTTCCCCTGTTTAAATCGTTTGAAACCCGTGGAAAATGCGAGAGAGCAGTGCTTACCATTATATAATTGCCCGGCATAAAATTTGTCGACCCAATTTTCCGGGCTCGGGCCGATCTGCTCTGCCCTATCGCAACAATGAGCTGATCTGCTCTGTTGTGCCGCAGACGGAAGCTGACCCGCACTTCTCTATCCCAAATGTTCTGACCTGTATGTTTCTGCCCAGACAACTAGCTGTTTGGTACGGATATATAGCGGACACCGACTGATTCGCGCGTCTCTGTCACAAATGTAAGGTTCTGATCGCAAAATCTTCCAATCCTTTGGCAGGCTGTAGCTGACCTTTGCTGAACTGTTGCAGGTACGAGCTGAGCGCCGACCTTGCCGAGCGCCAGGTGGCCTGCCTGGAGCGGCGCTACGGCGGCCGCCGCGCCCGGCTCGCCGCCACCACCATCCAGCGCGCCTACCGACGTCACGCCCTCTCCAAGAAGTTCCAGGCCATCGCGCTGTCGGCGAAGACGGAGCGGCGGCTGTCGCGACGCTTCGACGTCGGCTCCGGCGGCTGGGAGTCGCTGACGACGGACCTGACGTCGCCGGTCAGTCCCAGCACGCCGCTGGAGAACGGCCTCGGCTACGGCAGCTACAGCTGTCTCAGCGACACCACCTTCCTCAGCGAGCTGTGCGGTCCGCGCCGCGGTCGCTGCGCCAGCCCGCAGCTCACCGAGAACGGGCATGGAGCTCAGCTGTTCCAGGTGAGAGTGAGCGGTGGTCGGGCTGGGTTTCAGCGGGCAGCTACACCGCCCACCTGATGAACGGGGGTGGCTGAGTGTACTCCGCAACACAGATGCAGCGCTACGGAAGAGGAAGAGACGATGCTGTATCATACACCACCATGTTGAAGGTTGTCGGAGCTTGGTATCCCTCGGGGATGTAGTCACCGCAGGCTATTTTGATGTTTTCACCTACTCATTATTGGTTTCATCTGGGATTGTCATGGCTTCATTTTCCATCTGGAACCAACAATTAGATGTCACGCTGCTGGCACTGTTTGGCCAATATCAATGCATCCAGTCCAGCCGACCGCAGCGTACGCATCAGCAGCGGGGCGCGGCTGTGGTAGGTTCACGTCCTCCCCAGACGGCGCCGGTAATTTGGTGCGACCCGCGGGCTTCGTCTCATTGTATATACGTCTTCCGTCCAGTTTGTGGGTGTAATGGTACGCGACAGGGCCTCTTAGTGGCGTCCTGTGCGGTGCCCAGGCCCGAAGAGAGAGGGCTACATTTGCATCACAAGCGGCGAGGTCGAATCGCCGTGCCTGCAGCCTGTGGCACTCAATGGTCGCCTGGAATGTGGATCATGAACCATGCGTTGGATTCTCCTTTTTTGTGGTGCAGCGAGTGGCTCCAGCAGGCACTCCACACACGAACAAAAGACTGTTTCGTCAGGGACGAAGTCGAGAGATTGTGCAGAACAGACTGATGCGTGTGATGAAGCCTGGGTTATTTCTGTGCGGAAGTTCGGCGGGAGATTATCTGGAGGTGAACCAAAGGTGACAGAGAGGTCACCCGGAGGTTATTCAGAGGTTTGTCAGGGCTCATTCCGAGAATCGGTAGGATGTTACCAGAGTCCTGGGTGGTCGAGAGTGACGCAGTGAGTTCGAATAGTTCCGAGAACCCCAGCGGTGGTCTTGGATCGACACACCCTTGTAGTGGCTTAGGCCCGAGTCAGGCCGTCTGAATTCACGTTTGTTTTCCGGTTCGTAACCGTTATTCGAAATTCAATTATCCTGAGTAGATACAGCAAGCAAGGCTTTGCCTAAATAGACTAATGTCTGGACTGCAGAGACGACCTGCAGCTCCGACTGGAAATGTGGGCCCTGTTTTTGGCATCACCAGCTGGGGCGCCCCGCCTCCGTGACAGCGGGCGTCGCTCCGAGCGAGGTGATGTGGTCCGTCTTCGGCGTTCGTAAGCGGCATTTCCATCACAGGAGGAATTTCTTGGATAGATGGCACGTGAACTGGGGACTAGCAGCTTTGGTGGCTGATACTCTGCAGCACCACTGCTTCTACAAAAATTCTTGGAATGTGTCAGAACAAATTAAGATTCCTTTAACACAACGTACGGTCGCGAGAAACATGGGCCCGAGCTATTGTATTGTATTGTATTGTATTGTATTTACCTCATGGAACTCATCCATAGCATAGCTATTATTGAGCCCGTGCCAAAAATATCAAGGGAAGTTGACAAGAAAAATTGCAACATACTGGTGTACACATACACATCTCGCCTACAGGGATCTAAATGGCTTGTGTGGTGGAACATCGCAAATGCCATTTAATGTTTAGGTTTCAAAGATACTAAATAATTTACTTGTAAACGCTGGTTTTATTTCTACTAAGCATAGGTAATGCTTTGGTAAACTTTCATTCAACTAGTTTCTATGCCTCCTATATCTAAATTCACATGTTTTCTAATTCATACCTCACATTTGCCACGGGAAGCGAAATGCCTCTTAAACATTGCGCTATAGTTAAATTATCTGAGCTAGCAACTGCAATATTCCTCAATATTAATATGGTTGAACTGTTGTGAAGTGAACTGATTTCTCCTTTGCAAATACCCGAAAAAGCGTCAGCTGTGTGAAGGGTATTCCCTCTTCGGCTTTTCGAGACATTTTTCAAAGGCGAATAAAATGCTAAATTAATCCAAAATCGTTAAAGTAAGAGACGTTTAGTAGACGAAAAGGACTAAAGCTTCCAGGCTGGTGCCCAAAGAATGTCTTTTACGCTTTGTGAACTGGCAAAGCACTTCCAAACTTGGTACAGTTTTCGATGTTGAATATGGTAAAACGATTTTCTGGCGCCCTGATGACGTTGCAACAGGGCGGCGCGTGACCAGGGTTGTGAACCAAGTTCTCTCGTCTCGGCAACAATCTCATGCTTCCTTCCACGTGGTGTCGTGGCGCTTAGATTGGTCTCAAGGAACTCTGATCTCTAGATTTCCAGACTTTTTTACATACTGGACAGGTCCCTGCGACTGGGACATTCACTCCCGAGCAAGGATTTGTTTTTAGTTATGCATAATTTATCTGTAATACTCTGTTTACTATTAACAAACATCTTCTATGAACCTACATTAAGATCAACTTTCAGCTGAGACGGATAGCTCGCACGTCAGCCACCAAAATTATTTTGTAAGAACTGTTTTTACCTGACCTTAAACAAGTGTTGGGTAAAGTTAAAGAGCTCGTATCTCAGCCTGTTTACATTTTTCCTAGTTCACATGTTATTTGCCGAGTGAACAACTGAAGTCTGAATGCCCGTGAACATGTAGATGACCCTTTTACCTGGAAATCGGACCGTCCCATCGGCGCGATCACGGTGACGCGTCCCCATGTTTTTTTGTGATAGATCGGTGCCGCGGTCGCCTCAGTTCCGGCCAGTTCGGCCCGGGGCGACGCGGCGGCGGCGGTGGGTCCCGCTCGTTTCACGGTGGTCGCCCGGCCGCCGGCAGGTCACGAAGCCGCGCCGCTCGCCGGCTACCTCGTGTCACTCGCCACACACGCGCGCCGCACAATTAAGCGACGCTCTGGCGCGTCGCATCCGCCGCTGAGAGGCACCCGCGGCGACGACGGCGGCGCGAGCGTCGCGCATCGTCGCCAGCGATGCGGACCGCTGTCGCCGACGGCGGTGTCTCTCACGACGCTTCCTGTTTATACAGCGCCGCCCTGACGCGGCCTCACGTAATGTCAGCCGGCGGCGGTTTTGCCGGCCCATTCCCTGGGGCTGGCTGTCACAGTGACCGGGTGTGCAGGCGACAGGAGCGGTCAGCCGCTGTCCTGTCGCACGCGCTGTCGTCGGTGCCGGCGCGCGACAGGTGACCGCGGCGTGGACGTCGTCGTCAGCGACGCGGCGTGCGCGATGGTACTTGCTCTGGGTGAACCACGGGCCCGTGTCCTAACGGTGTATCTATGCTGGGTGGGTACTTAGCTTACGTATGTGGATACCGGTAGTAGGCCGCAATCCTGCGACGATGGTAATTAATCGCACATGTGCGCGTAGCGCGGGAATACGACGCACGACTCGGAGGCGAACTGGGCGGAGTCAGCCGGCGTCGCGAGGCGATGGGACGCTGTCACCGCGCGGCTGGCCTGAAGTACCCACGAGGGCTGGTGGCGTGATACGCGGTGGTCGTTGTTTGGGATGTAGCGGGATCGAGGCTGAGCGACTCCAGGGGGCGAGGACTCGCCACTGACCGGACATACCGTCTGAGATGTCACTTTCCGTGATTAGCTGTAGACAAGTAATTAAACACTGGCGCACCGCAACAACAGCGAGTTCTGATCGCTGATGTGACTTCCACGTATACCTTCTCAAATGGCCTGAAGCTACAGTTCACATTACTAGAGCATGCATTGCTTACTGATTCATTGCGATTCAATGCTCTGTTTAGTATATGTATGGTTTGGTTTATGACAGCCCTTCCACGGTTGCATGTGTGTCTCACAGAACATACCAATCACTGAGACGCACACCGTTTTCCAAAGAATTTTGGTATCAAAAGTGCCCTTTTTCTAATAGTTGTATTTAAAGTGGGTAGTTGCATGTAGCCAGCAGGCCGTTGAAGATTCACTTCACCGCCTCCCTCTATTCTCCATTTGTCCGCTGGTGGTGCGCCTGTAGACGTACACTACGGTGCTGTGAGTGAGTCGCGTGAAGAGCATCCTGCTTCCTATCTCTTCATCAGCGGGTTACACTCCGCAGTCAGACATGTCAGACACGATGTCACGCAAAAATCGATGCGGCATCATCACTCGAAGGTCACGGCATTAATCACGACTGGTCGGCGCACCCGAGGTCAAGAACCGGGCGGTGGCCTTCGCGCACGTCCCCTGCTTGCGTGGGGGATGGTCCGCTGCGCGAGCTCGGAGGCGCCAGGCTCTAATAGGAGTGTCGCCCGGGGCCGCAGAATCACGCGCCCGCTCAGAGGAGCTCCACTGCGATTGCCGCCGCTGGTGCTGAAGGCCGAGTGTGCTTCTTGTCTTCTCCGGTCTCAGGTGCTAAATGCTGTGAATAGACGGGCTGAATTTACGGCTTGTGGTTTTTTGTGTGATTTTTTTGTATCCCTCACACAACCCACACGTTCCTTTTGTTGTATTATATAACTGCTAGAGACTATCCTCAGGTTATAATGCTTTAGTTTGTTGCAATCACTTACTTAAGAGCTTTTTATAAGGCGTTCTGTGCAAGGCACCTTTGCCCGCCTCTAGACAATGAATCTGTGATCTGTTTTTATTATTTATCAGCCTCCTTCCTCCCTCACACTCATTTTCAATCAAAGCAGTCAGCAAGGACCAAGGTATCACTTTGGACTGCCTGCTCAACTGGGACATGGGTATGGTTAGGATCTTTGATATATTTTTGTGAACTCGTCCAGAAGTAAGCTGTGTGCCAAGTTACGAGCTGATCAGTCCCGAGTTCCCTACGTTTGCAGCATACCAGTACTGGTAATGAAATCGGTAAGCAAACGCCAATTCAGCATTGCTCGGTTGGAAAAATTCAGGAGAGTGATAAGATTCACTGACCGAATTTCTAGCTTACCGCCTGTTGAATTGTGAACAGTAGACCGTGGAGAAAGCCGGCCTTCATGGAGATACCTCATGATATAGAATCAGCTCGTGAAAGCTGAGATCATGAGTTCATGGATGGACGTACCACATATTCGAATAGAATGTATGATGAGGATGACAAGTACGCTTGTTTCGAAATGAGCTGTGCGCTTTCTTTCATGCTGCACATCAGTGGCAGGACCGGCCTTTCCCATCTGCTAGACCTGTAGGCATGGAAACAGAGGGGGGGGTGTCAAGGGCTCATGCACCGTCCGCAATAAGCCAGATTTTAACATCATCCCTATGGTGTCGCATGGTATGACAATTTTCTAATACTGCTCTATAAAATCTGAATGGTCGGAATGTTCCTGTACGTGGCAGGACAAGTCCTTCTGCACACACTGACTGCTAAATGCAAATACATTACCAGTGTTAATAGAGCGCTCAGGTAAACACATGTGTACTTATGTCTCAACATTCAGGTAAATGGAGCTATTCATAGGTGGATCGAGGATTTCCCATCAGGGGGTCATGTTGAGGGGGCGTCATTCGGACCAGAGGGACGTGAACAAGCTTATCAGGTGGGCGCCAAATCTTATCTCAGGGCGCCGATATTCGCATCCAGAGGGGTCACCTTGACCATTCAAGATGAGGTCGCCGAGATTCGATCGAGGGCGAGTCCTCCTTGTCCTCCTGGATCCGCTAATGGATTTATGCCCCCCCGCCCAGATTGACTTCGAACGATTGTATAATTTTTTAAATAAATTTTGTCCACGTTGTTCCCAGTTCGGTTTTGGAGTCGGAGTCTCACTAAAGTCATCAAGGGACTTGTCACGGGGACCCCGACCCCAACACCCGAACGAGCAACTCCCACAATGAAGGATTGATTTAGAAGCCAAAGTTTAACGTCCCACAAATCACAAGACCGGCCGCCTCGCTCAGGTCACCCTCTCACCAGGCAGTTCCCAGCCGACCTACGTTGGAAAACTATTGAGTGCCGGGGCGTCTCAGGGGAACCGATCCCAAGCCTGGACATGCGCTGCCCTGCATGTTACTGAGCAGCGGGCCCGAGCCCAACGCTCTACCAACTGAGCTACCGGGGCGGCATAATGGGTCCCAAGACGGCAGAAATGACAGAAGATGAGTGACAAATGCATGCAAACATATTGCACGCAAGGTAATTAACCGTATTTAACATCGACCCATCGCTTAGAAACCTACACCGCCTGCCGTCTGACCTCTCCGCCTCCCTCGGCAGTCGGGAGACGCCCGGTCTGTGCGGGGCGTCGGCGGGGGCGGCGGAGCGCCGACAGGGTCGTCGCCGTGTCGCAGCAGCCCCGCAACGTCAGCGACGCGACGGCTGGAGACGGCGAGCTCCGGCAGCGAGAGCAGCCTGTCCTCCGCCGGGCCGGTCAGCACCTCCTCACCGCTGCTGCTGCGGCGCCGCTCACAGGTGGGAGAGAGAGAGAGAGAGAGAGAGAGAGAGAGAGAGAGAGAGAGAGAGAGAGAGAGAGAGAGAGAGAGAGAGAGAGAGAGAGAGAGAGAGAGAGAGAGAGAGAGAGAGAGAGAGAGAGAGAGAGAGAGAGAGAGAGAGAGAGAGAGAGAGAGAGAGAGAGAGAGAGAGAGAGAGAGAGAGAGAGAGAGAGAGAGAGAGAGAGAGAGAGAGAGAGAGAGAGAGAGAGAGAGAGAGAGAGAGAGAGAGAGAGAGAGAGAGAGAGAGAGAGAGAGAGAGAGAGAGAGAGAGAGAGAGAGAGAGAGAGAGAGAGAGAGAGAGAGAGAGAGAGAGAGAGAGAGAGAGAGAGAGAGAGAGAGAGAGAGAGAGAGAGAGAGAGAGAGAGAGAGAGAGAGAGAGAGAGAGAGAGAGAGAGAGAGAGAGAGGGAGAGAGGGAGGGAGAGAGGGAGGGAGGGAGCTCAAAGTCAGTTTGAGGACTCGTTTCAGATATGAGAATCTTAATTTTAAAAGTCCAGCGCCAGGACCTGAGATGCACCATGGACCAGGAACTTGTGCGCTTGAGCTCCAACTAGAGGAGGCTTGGGCAGGACGTGGGCCTGTCCATAGACCGATACTGACCAATATTTAATGCATCTCACCGGGTAAAGCGTGGGGATGCAAGGCTGTTGTTCGACGAATCGCCGGACTGTCCTGCACTTTGATTCGGGCACACCTTCCTACCGTCTGCGGCTGTACCTACAGCTGCAGCCGCAGCCGTGATTATCTGTTCTTACCTCAGAACTGTGCTTAGTTAGCTTGTGGTCGTCCGGCTGAGAAGATTCTCAGGTTTACAGTATTTGCCGGGGCCGTGGGACTGCGGGAGTGGAGGGGATGGGGTAATTGCCGCCGAGGCCAGGTCGCCCATCCTCAGGGCTCCTGGCTGTACTCCGCGGCCGCGAAGGGGCTGAGCTGTGCGTGGGAGGCCGGACAGCGTGACGATGAACGCTAGTGGTTCTGCCGCTTGAGGCTTCAGCGTAGCACGCGTACAATAACAAACTGTGTGCAGCAGACATGCACCACTGGCCGTTTTTCCCGGTGTCCTTTTTTCGGTGTGTGTTTTGCGTTCAGGGATGGAAACTGGGTGAAATCCCAGGGTTCTGCGCTCGGGCTGGCCGAGGTAGTTGTGGTGGACATTTTGTCCGCTTGATTTTCCAGCCTTTGTGTGGTTTTGGATTTTCCACTTCAAAATAGCAGCCCGACCACAACAAGCTGAGGATCTCAGTTGAAGTAGACCGGTTTTGAACAGGAGTTCTGGGGGGATCTCAGGTAGTGGTTTCGTGTCGCCTTATAGGCCAGTATGCCTTATTTTATTTGGTTTGTGTTTTTGACCCAAGGGAATGTTTGTAATTTGCTCTTCTGTTTCCTGGAATCACCATTTTTACTCTTGTGGAGATGGTTTTGCGTGAGAAGTTGGAAGGCAAAAACTGTGCCGACTGTAGCAGTGAGGCTGATAAAGCGCGCAGCAGTATTATATAAGACAAAGTCGGATCTAGGATGACCAATCAGAGGGGGGTGGCATGACATGGCTGGGAAGGGGTGCCATCGACCTTTCACGGGGGTGCCGTGACCATTTATGGGGCGCTGAAACATGGTGGGGGCAAATGCCCCTTGATCCACCTATGGTGTGAGACTTACCTTCTGTCCAGATTTTAGAGGGGGCTTGGTAACAGTTGCCTGCGGATGAGGATTTTTTGGTACATAGGTAATTTAAAATAAGACGGCTTTGCTAGAGACTATCGCAAGTAACTGGAAGCGCCTCGGTATCCTTTTGGGATGCCTGATAAATACGACGTTCAGCACTTGACGTTTGAAAAACCGCCAGGGATCATGTTTTCAGGTTTGGAGTGAATTGTATAAGTTCTCTCCAGTCTGGCAGTTCAACTTTCGCCTTGAAGTGTCATGGATAGGCTAACCAGACACGCATCGTTGCGCATTAACTTTCATTTTCTTAAACCCCTCTCCATAAGCGAAGACATTCCCCTTGCAAAGCAAACCCCTTACTGATGACCTCGGTGGAGGCGTTCGTGCGGCACAATCTAAGCCTCTGTTGTGTAAACCATATCAACCCAACCACGCGTGTTCGTCATCATTTTGCAAGCTGTCTTCCTTTTCTCGGGTGGACTGCTACGTAAGCATCGTGTTATCACCTAAAACAATGTAAATGAATTAGCTGTTTTACCTGGTGCCAGTCACTGTTTGGCCAGGTCAAAACATGAGCATTATCCGCCAAAATCCGTAATATGTCTGAGAGTGGCATCCTGGCTGTTGGGCGATGTTGTACAAATCTGAAATGGCATTCAGTTGTCACGGGCATCACTGCAAAGACCTGATTAAGATATACGGTCTAATGCAATAAATTGCAGTGAAGCATGCCGTGGTTCAGTAGATATCGGTCAACACAGCAGACACGAATGCCCATCAATCAGCCTTAATCTGACTGTGAATACATATGGGGCTCCGATGCCGGAGTGGCCGGAGTCCAAGCTGACCGATATGGACTCACTACACTGGCCTTCTGCACGACAGCTCAGTGTTGTTCAATGACGCAGGTGGCTGCTTCGCTCCCGCAGAGTCGGAGATAGCGTTTATGCTTCAGCGATGAAGGCTTGGCTGTTGTTGTCATAGAGGAATTCAGGAGGCAAGGGGCCATCCCCCGATCGACCCTAGGCGTCCCCTGAAATGGTAACGGCGCCTCTGAGAAAGGTCGATGGTGCTCCCTCCCTGAAATGTCGCTCCTCCCGTCCCTCAGGATGTGAGTATCGGCGTCCCCACGATAGGTTTTGGCTCCCAGCTGATAGGGTTTCCGTCCAAAAGTGCCCCTGACCATAGGTTAGGTTGAGCGAGGTATGCCTCCCACCCATCATCAGCCTGAATCCGCCCATGGTAGTTGTGGAGCTTTGTTCAAGTCCTGGGACCAGTGACTGCAGTTCGGTGCTCAAAGCATGTCTGTGTGGTAACAAAAACGGCTGCGTGACGAGATGGCAAGCTGTTTACTTGATAGAGCGTAAATCATCCGACCCTTCTTCTGGTTAACTCCGCCGTGGTCTTCGATTTACGCCGTACCTCGAACATACCCCAAGCGTGGCTGTTACACGTGGCGAAAAGGCTGACGGAGACATTAGCAGTCGGCGTTATGTTCTACCTCAGGGTCGTTGCCATCGTCAGGAAACTGAAACGGCCACCTAGTCACGCGGACTGCAGGATTCCGAGCGGGATCGGCCTCCAAAAGCGAGTGTACACCACCTGTGGGTCGTGGGAACAATTTCCGTGGAATTGAGCCTTATATCCGCGGGGCGTGTTTGTTATGGTCGCTGTAATTTTAGACTCACACGGTGGTGTTGTTTGTGGCTTAGTAGACGCAGATCATGCGATAACACAAAATAACTATTGTTCCAGCCCCGTTATCAGTGTAGTCCTTGAAGACAACTCCTTCTGTCACGCCCGTCGCGCGTCCGCTGTGTTATTGTTACAGTGACATCTGCCGCCGCCTCGGGTCGGCGTTGGGACTAATCACCCAAGTCACGCGATGCCATGATATGGCAGTTAGCCATCTTCTAGAAATGGGGAGGGGTGTATGAAAGTTTAGATGGCCTTGGAATGATCGCGTGATAGGCATGCAGAGGTAGAAGTGAACGTTTGGATTGAACTTTGATCCTTGAGGTTCGGATGAAAGGGAAAATTCCTCATGCAACAGCCAACTGAGGATTTAGTGATTTTTGCTCCCTGTCTGAACTCTACCATGGGATCTGCCATGGCAGAGGTCTGCATGCGACCTGGAACGGGACCTGAATGACGGGACGGGCTGGAATGGGCTACGTGGGATGGCAATTTCCCGGTTTCTCTTGGGAGGGGAGATGTTTCTGGAAGATGCTACAGGAAAAATTGACTGCGACGGCAAGGGACCATTTGTTGAATACATTGCCCGGGACAGGATGGGCCATGGTGGACTGAAATGGGACAGAATAGTATGAATTCTGAAATTTTGTCCCATGCTGACCTTTATCCCATGCCTTCTCTGTTGCGCCAAATGGATTGGGGGCATCTATGTTATTCGCATCATTTCGGAGATAATTGCGGGATATGTTGATCGTGGGACTTGTTCGTTAAAAATTAGGCATGGTCTGCAGTCAGTTCAGCGTGAATAGGCCCAAACAATTTTGTTTAGGAACGCTGCTTCATGTTTTTCGTGATCCCATGTTCCCAAGTTTAAGATGGTAAAAGCTGCTACGATGTAGGTACATATATGAATTCTGAAAAGTATCTGGCCTACCTGCTCCAAAGCTGTTCAGAAAGTTTAAGATTCAGAATGCTCTCTCGTGAAACTGTTAGAGACAGTATGGTTGCGCAAAGGCGAGTATCTCAGTCAGTGAGGTCACTCGGTCCGAGATGCCTTCACATGGAACCTTAGCAGGTTGTTTTTTGACATCCCACATTTTTTGTCTTCTCATAACAGACGCGTCCTGTAAGCCGTTTCCACTGCCCTAACCCCTACCGTGATCCAGGAGTGTCCGCCGGGATTTCCCGGAGAAGGTCTGTCACCGGTATAGCTGTTGGAATGAAGCGTCACGCTGCTGCGCACAAACTCACTCTGTGTGGTGAAACAAGCAGTGTAATGGGCCCGTCGTCGTGCTTGTTGCGTCGATGTGGCGCTGCTCTTCAGAGGTCGCGCCGCCGCCGGAAGCGGGTCAGGTCGGGTCTCGATGGGTGACACCGGCTCCTCACGCGCTGTCGTGACGCTGTCGCCTGGCGTGACGCCTCCGCCGGCGGTGACGAACGCGATGTTGCACGCGCAGTGATGCAACACTTCGACGAGAGCCCAGGTGGCGGCGAAGAGAAGGGATCTAATGTCAGCGGCATGATCAGATGAGAGCTGGTCACGGAGGAGTGAAGATGTTTCAACGGCTTCTGTCAGGGGTCATCAGTTGTGGCAGATGGCACGAGGATACGCGCGCCGCTCTGTTGGCCAACGGGGAGAAGTGAAGGGTCCCTGCCCTGCGGCCACCCGCTGCTGGTGCCGGCGCACTTCCTTTCAAATCGCTGCGAGGTGGATGTGGACTGGACGGCGCAGCTGCAGGCTACCTACCTCTCCAGTGGTTACCGGCGAGTGGTCGGCGCTCGCTGATTACGCCTGCGCTTCTTGCGGTGTTAGCGAGTGGTAGAAATCCGTTTGCACCTTGTTCTGGCACGTTTTCCTAGTATTAGGATACTGATGGAGGCCCAAATTGCGGCTAAACATGAACTGGTTTGATGCTGGCGTGGGTTCTCTATCTGTTGACCGGCCATTAATCGTGCCGTTAAGGTGTTCTCGCCGCGTTTATTGATGTCGAAGTCTTAGATCGTTCCCGTTAATCCTCTGCGGATTATCCGTGTGTCAAGGCATCGAACCGTTGAGGTTATTGTGTCCTGGACGGACGAGTTCCAGAAGCCAGCCCGCAATGACCTGCCTGGATCAACTACAGTTTCAGACGGGGGCGTAGCCAAGATTTCGCTCAGGAGGGCGGCGCCCCAAAAGGGCCCCTGCGACAGCACCAAAAGGGCCCTGATGGGTAAAAGGTCCTGCTTGTTACAGAATAGAGTGCTGAAGAGGGCTTAAGAGGGCCCTGTCTGGTATAAAATGTCAAATTTGGCCACAGAGAATAGTGCGGGCGAGCCGCGCTCCGCGGCTCGTGTCTTGACGGGAGCCCTTCGGGCCCTCAGGGAGGGGCGGCTGTCCCTGCCGCCCACCCTTGGATACGCCCCTGGTTGCAGATCTAAGTACCTGGAAGATCTGGTACCTCTGCACAGGGATTTCCAACAAGGTTTATGCTATGCTGACTTATACCTGGAATTGTTGAATGCGATATCTGCCAAGTTGTCAAATCTGAGAATATCTGCACGGGTTTTGAAGCCCCCCTCTCCGTCTGATGATGGCCTCTGCCGTATTTCAAGCAACGAAGACTGTTCCCTCCTTGGTCACGGAAAGAAATGGGGTGGGAGGGGGAGTAGACACTGGGGGACACATTTCCACAACTGCCAACCAGTGCTGTGGCCTTTCTGCAAACAAAGTTTAGCTCTTCATTATTTTGATTGCATATGACAGCATTATTCATAGGAAGCTGAAGTAAAGATTGATCCTCAGCATGCCAGTTTATTTTTATTTTTATGTGGCATACAAAAAGCCAAAAGTGAGACAATACGTCGCTGAGAACATCAACAGGTCTGGTAGGACATCTTTCAAAAAATGTCCTAGGTGAAACAATATTTCGCTGACAACAACGTCTTCTGTCTGACAACAGTCTGATATGACATTTTAAAGATGTTTTAGTAAACCTGTTAATGCTGTTGACAGCGAAATTTTGTCTCAGTTTTTGGCCTTCTTATATCACATATAAAGAAAAAGAGGGTGGCATGCTAAGGATAAATCTTTACTACATCATCCTATCAAAGTTTAGGTCAGCCGATGGTCTGTCCCGCATATCAACGCCGAGCTACGCAAATGGTACAATGCTTTATTCAGGTGATCTCCCCCGATAGAATGTAAATCACCCGCCGGGAACTATTCACCCCTTCCCAAAAAACCTAGGCAAACTGGCGATGTCCCTGCTCCAACTGCGAGGAAGGGTGAGCCGACTACATAGGTGTGGAATGTTGTACGTACACGGAATAAACTTGGTTCTAAAGGGTAGTCATGTGGATGACTGCACGCCAGAAAGTTGAAAGGAATCAGGATGATGTATTTATACAAATTACGGAGCTTTTGCCTCGGTCGATTCGTTGCAACGCTTAAATGGTACATTTCGGAGATGCAATTACTTTAGGAACCTGCCACTGATTTGTCACAGTTCCGAATTGTCTTAGGCAGTGCGCAAGTTTGATTTGAGTCCTATCCCAAAAGGTACTTATCACCAAAAGAGGCCACGTGTTAAGTTGATTGTCTACCAGTTTGGCTCCTAGTTGGCGGCCAGAGATCTGAAGTGGGGTTGGAGCGATGACAAACATTCGTTCTTACAAGACCGACGGGCAGATGTTTTAATTGTCACCACTCTGGTGCACTGTAATCCCCAGACCGGTCAGCCCGACTCTGGATCGCCTCCGGCGGTCTGGAAAGGTGCGGCCATGATCCGGCTTTGCGGTGAGCGCCACGCGGGCGGTGCTCGTTTGTGGCGTTGGTGCCGCCGCGGGCGGGCAGCCGGCGCACGCGCCCCGCCGCGCCGGCTCCGGCGGCGGCCGCTTCCTGTACCGCGCTGCAGACTGCGCCAAGTATGCCGCGTGAGCTGCTGCCATGCAGGAAATGCGCCAGTTAGGACGCGGCAGCAACCGTTCTGTAATGTAGACTAACCTGCGCCCCTCGGCCATGTGGCGGGGGGGGTCGATATCGACCGACTGGACAAAAATGTTGTTTCGAGGTTTGCATGGATGTTAAAGTCCCTCGATAAAGTCCCTCAATGATGGAGTTGGGGAGTCTTTTTTCCCGTCAGCAAAAAGTCACCAACATTTCTCTTCATCACGTCCATGGTTCCGAGGAGAGTTGGGATGAAAGCAACGCGAGTTTTGGTACAAAGCAAAGCAGAAAATACACCGTTCTCAGTCCTGTCGTTTACCATAGCGGATGTCCAAACCCCGGAAACAAAGATAATCGATACCTTACGGATTGGATCAGGCTTTTCACCTTGACGGAAACTGCCTTCCTGCGTTGGTGTTTGCTCACATCAGATATGCTGGGCTGGCTGTGACGTTCCAGGGACGGTAAATCTCCGCCAACTGGTCATTAGTGTTGGTAGCAGGTCCCGTACATCTAAACAATTCAGTTCAATAGAAAATG
The DNA here is from genome assembly GCA_034440635.1 of Lepas anatifera. Taxonomy (NCBI): domain Eukaryota; kingdom Metazoa; phylum Arthropoda; class Thecostraca; family Lepadidae; genus Lepas; species Lepas anatifera. Next base: position 210,155 of record JAOTON010002140.1, on the reverse strand, counting down.
ATACAATACGGGAAAAGTTTTTTTGCCGAGAGCATTCTGAGCACCATTCGTTATTAGGTGTTGCGTTCCAGCGTGAATTGTAGAATAAAAATGGTTCATTTGCGCTCAAAATATCCAGTCTTGATTATTTGATATCACCGGTGGTTGAGCAATTGTCCTGTAGATCTGAAGTATAGCAGCTTTAGCGGTTTAGTTTTTAGTTGAGCGACAGGTTTAGGCGTTCTTCTTGCAGCACCCATCGCACATAGCTAACGAAAAAGGAGATAGGTAGATACATGGCTGTCTGGATATAAAAGGTATGGTGGTGATGTAAACCACCGTGTGGATGTAAGCGAGCGTAGCTCTCCGGATTCCGCTCCGATCACGATCCTGTGGGGGCCTCATCAGCATCAGCATCCGAGACATGTCGTGACGCACATCGCAAGCGAAGCACATAACCCAGTAACCCAGCCGAAGTTGCCAACTTTCGACCCTCACCGCAATCGGGAAGTAACCCGCTGGTACCGCAGTGTTCCGCCGTTCCAACGCTTTGCGAGCTGCCTAACGACGATGAGAGAGACACCTCGGGTGTGTACTACGCGTGCTTCTCACGGCCGCCGCTGTTTGGCTAGAAGAAAGTGACGTCAATGACAGGTGCGTTGTGAAACTTGCAGCGCGCCGCGGCGTTTATGGTTGCGCCCGTGAGCCAATTGCGCCGCAGGCAAGTTCATTTGTCTCACGGGGCGCGCGGCTGGCTGTGCCGGTAAAGTGCAATGTCACGGAACTGCCCGTGATTGTCAGGACGTGGGGATTTACCCGTGAACTGTTTGGATGAGACCACTTTGATGGTGATACGGGGGGGATTGAGGTGCTCAGGGATGGTGGAGCAGCCGTCAGGTAGGGCGGTGCGATACGACGGGGAGCCCGAAGTCTTCTGGTCAATTAATTACCACCTGCCACCCGGGAGGCCTTGAGCGCGGAGGATTCAGCGAATTCCTCCAGTCATAAACCAGCCATAAAGTGGAGCCCTGGGGTAAACTTGTGAATCAGATATAATCTTATGGCCAGTGGTGACGTCTTCACTCCGGCTCAGGATCCTGGGGCTCTCGCAGCTCTGATACCGCTTCTTTTGTTGTTTGTCTGGAATGGCATCTTCCAGTGGTTGGACCCTATGGAATCGGGTTTCTGCTGTTTATGTAGCCTGCAGTAAAGCTTTGTCTTCTTATATTTTTGTTCAGCGTCCCTATTCAATTAGTTGCTTCGATTATGTATTTTTTAGCGGTATAACCCCTATCTTGTGCACGATATGCGTGCATGTTACACATATTGGACTTCTTGCATGCACTGGTTTAGTTAAACTTGTTCTTCACTTTGTGCCAAAACGAAACGATCTATGCCAAAGCGTGCAAATTGCATGCTCTATCGTAGTTGCTGACTCCTCTCGGGAAAAGAGCGCAGCACCTTCCCTATCATAAGAAGTGCAAGATGCTGGCAAACGCTCGGGTGTCTGAGCTGGAACACGATAGACTAAATTTGTAGTTCATTATACATATGCGCTTTGTTTCTGCCGTGAAATATGGCTGTGCTAGTGATGTAGTCCACACGCCGGTCCGTAATTCTCAATGGCGGGAATCTGGCGGTTTTGGCGCCAGTGTGGTGGTTTTGGCAACACGTTACGAGCGAACGGCACCACGATTGAGTTTGTGAACTTGCCAGGGACCGGCGAAGTTTCTCCACCGCTTCTCCGTTGGCTGTCATAAATAAAGTTTATTGTTTGTGGTGTGACTTTCGTTGTGCACTGCACTACATTACTTTCATTGTTCTACATTATTCATTATTCAAAAATTTTCATTATTCTACATTATTCATGATACACATTTTCAGGTAACTTAAGCCATTATCTTGCTGTTGCTGTTGAAGAGTATCCTTCCCTTGAAGAGTACCTATCTGTTGAAGAGTATTCCTCCGGGTGTATCAGTCTCTTCAGTCACCTCACTGAGCCCTGTGTTCCGTTGCAGCGTTCTTCTAGTCGCTCCAGTGGTGGTCAGCGGTCACTCAGCGGCGGTCAGCGGTCACCAGCGGCGGTCAGAGGTCGCTCAGCGGAGGTCAAAGGTCACTACCGCGCTCGCAGAGTGAGACGGCGACCGTCAGTGTCGAGCGGGGGCACCGGGGGGAGCTCAGGGTCGGACCTCAGGGCTCGGATACCTGCCGGCCGGCACAGAATGGGCACGGCCAGATGTCAACGCAAAAGGTAAGCTACACTGTCCTCTGTGGAATATGGAGGGCGTCGTGTGAGTATGTGACTGGTTTTCCTTCTGTTTTTGCTTGTTTCCTATTTTGCGTTTTGCCCTCTTTGTTCTGCTGGGAAAAGGGAAGCATCCTTTGTTTGTATCCGAATATGTCCATCGCGTTCATGCATAAAAACTGGCAGGACGTGGTTCGTCATGTCCATCGTGACGCCACACCTGCAGACCCATCATCTTTTTTCAGTCTTCGTTTCTCTCCTTCCGTCTCATTATGATCCATCACGCGGCATCCACGTACGCTCGGGAAAGATATACAGAAGATATATACCCCCGGCGCAGAGTGATGGATGCGTTCAATTTAGAAATCAGCTAGTGGTCATTACGGTGAAAACATCTGCCGACTTTGCCAGTTCCTGAGACAAAAGGTCGCTTCTCATTTGTCATTGTCTCTAGAAGTGTTGTCTTGTCTACTATGGCAACGAAATCAAATGCGTGGAAGTAAAATACTGGAAACTGACAAGTGTCTGTGTATGTTCGGCTGAGTAGATTGGATGCTGATCCTATCCCCGATAGATGTGTAGGTGATGGATTGCGTCAACGGTAGAAATTCTGTTCCCCGCTGGTTCTCAGCCATCAATTTATCAAACCAGTCAGGTCTCTTCCTGTTCATCTGAGAACCCCAGGCGCCATATGCCAAATGATGGCTAATTTAGACGTCTGCCGTTGAATATTTACCTAATGCGTATGGCTACTGTTGTCTTTCTGTGGATGTGGTATGGAATTTCATTGAATGGCACCTAATCACTCCCCTGATGCGCTGGATTTTTTCAGGGTTTTATGCTCACTTGATCTCCCCGTCCTTTTCAAACTGCACATAAATTTTCAAGCATTAAATGTGATTATTGTTGGTGCTTTCCATGTTTTCTGTACGATCCACCTTCCCGCTTTTCCACTCACTGAGTTATAATCAGTGGTGATGTAGCCCCTACAATATTTTTGTTTCTGCTTCCAGATGCCCCATTATGCCGATTGAAAATCATGCCGGTTATACCCTTGTTTCTTTATTTTATCTGCACACGTCATAGAATTTACCCTGAATGAAGAGCATCTGCGGACTGGTCAAACGTACCCTGCGAAAACTTCTCACCTCATAATAATTTCAAAGTGCAATCGTCCATAGCCCTCGAATGAAGTACGAACGTTTTTGAAAGTTGAGTATCGCGGATCCGGCCAAATCCACGGGACAGTGGGCTTGGTACATCTCTTGCGCCGAGACCAGAAACACATTTTCCTGGTGAAATCAACAAGTCTAGGAGAACTTATGGAGTTAGTGAGGTTATTTGACCGAGAAAGGCCAATGAATTATGATGCGGGAGACTAATTGAAATTAAACGTTGGTGAGGGGCTTAGACCTGATTTAAATACAACTTTTACCCCAGCGTTTGATTTCCATTTAGAAGTAGTTAAAGGAAGTTTCGCAGTCCTGGAATGTGAGTGAGAGCACAGAAGATTCGAAAGCAGGGTATGTCGATGAGATGGCCCAGTGCGACCACTTTGTGTGGATATCACCCGGATCATCAGACCGGAGGCGTTTTAGTCTTCTTTACTCAGACACGCCTGTAGGAGGGGCCGCGCGAAGGACGCAGCAGATGTGTGAACTATGCCGTAAAACGCCGGTCCTGCGGCGGTATGTAGGTCGCGGTTTGGGCTGAATGCAGAGCTGCCGGTGCGGGTAATGAGGCGCCGTCCGGACCGGCGCGGCGGTGATGCGCGCGCGGCAGGGAGCGGCCGCAGCCCAGCTCCTCGGGATGGAGGATCGCCGCGGTTATGAAACCGGCCGGCGGCCGGCTCCGTTACCGTTCAACCAGCGCCGCGGGCCCACCATGTCTGGTCGCAAACTGCGGCTAGGCAGTGCTGTTTGTGGTGGGCCTCACCTCGGGCATTGTTAAAAACTGGTCTAATCGGTGTAATTTTAATTCTGAATGGAGCATTGCGTAATAGGCTCCACCTAACAACGCAGAAGCGTGCGTGAATTCCTGCTACAAAATAGAATTGCTTCATTCCATTGCATCATTCCAAGAAAAGTATCCTGTAACTAAATCCTGTCTGGAAACGTGAAACAAACACTGTCAAAGAGACTAATTCGTGATCACCCGGTTTCTGGTCTGGATGGGTCTCCGCCGGTTGTGTGCGAGAAGTCAGCCACCCCCTCACGGCTGGGCGCTGCGGGGACGAGCCACGCGCCACGTGCGCAGTTGTGAATGTAGGTGCACTGTGGAGTGACGGCTACCGGCACGCGCTGTTCTAAATTTGCCGCGGGAACGGGGGAGCGCGCGCCGAGCAACGGCGCGGTGCGCAAGGAGTAAGGTTTCCTTTCTGCTGGATGCTGGAGAGCGACGCGCGAGGTGCCTGCCGTCGGTAGCTGGTTTGAGGCGGATGCACATTCTGGTGCGACTCTCAGTCATGCTCGGAGGCAGTGACGTAACTAATAATAGTATACAGGCTCGGCACGGTAGTGGATTCTAACGGGAATATTAGGTCGGTACACCTGAGTTGGATATACGACCGTCAGCCGTTCCTGAATGGCTGCTGCAGCTTTTTATGGTCAGGGAAATGATGTTCAGCAATCCTTGTTTCATTGCCGGTGCTGTAACGTCCGCCTCAGTCATCCACCTCATTGGTGCTGGGTTTGAATCGTTCGCAGATCGTTGGGTACCGGACAGACTAGAACCCGTCCCTGTATGGAAATCTGCAGGCCTTTGTTTTCTCGCCGATTAGATTCGACGTATCAAAAGAGTCAAAGCTTATGGGTGACTTTGTAGCCTGTTCCCGTTTTCACGTCCACCACTTAGACGTTACGTTCCATGAATCCTTCCTTTTGCTGTCTGCTGTGTCATAAGTGACTTCTCCAACACTTCTTGGAGAAGTATGGGCGTCGTGCCCGGGTCTCTCAAACATTATTTTGGTGGTGACGAGGGGGGCACATCAACCGTTGTAGTCGTTAGTGTGAGAGGAGCATCAAGTCTCATATTTAGATAGATTGTCGTACAGAAGTTTGAAAGTTTGATAGAACTTGAACTTGAGTATAATCGTTAACCTGTAGACTTCGCACATTTATGGTACCAGATTTTTAATTCTTTTTCAGAAACGTTTTAGCTTTCAGGAGCAAAGAACGCATGTTAATTGGCCTTAACAATGCTATCCACCCGTGGACCTTTGCGAATATGTATCTTTGCGAAAAGCATGGACTTTCCGGGCATGTGGTGGTGAGGCCTGCTCCCGACTACTATCCCCAACTCAAGAGAAAATGAGCTATCAAAGTCGCTATACGACGAGGTGGTGTATCGACGCATCCAGGTGCCCCGCTGCGCCTGTGTTGACGTGCCGTGCGTTCCTCAGGTTCCGGAGATCGTGCGGAAGCGCCAGTACCGAGTGGGGCTGAACCTGTTCAACACCAGGCCGGAGCGCGGGCTGGACTACCTGATGGCGCGCGGCTTCGTGGACTCGGAGCCTCAGAGTGTGGCGCGCTTCCTCATCACCAGGAAGGGCCTGAGCAAGCAGATGATCGGCGAGTACCTGGGCGACCTTCAGTCGCCGTTCGCCGCCGCCGTGCTCGAGTGAGTACCTACTGAGATAGACTATGGACAGGGCAATGAATCATTTTTCGGGGACATTTTATATCTGAGTGTGCAGAAAATGTTTGGTAGTCTGTTGGGTTGGAGTCTGTTGGGAACTAGTTATGGGGATCTCCTGTCATTATGTTCAGAATGTCTGGGCTCTGTTGGTGTGATTGTAGACCCAACGAATATTAAAGTATGTTTGGGTAGAAGTGACTAAGCGGTAGCTATTATGGAAGTTTTAAAAGTACACGCACCCGATTTGGCATGTCACCAGCGCGCGCTGACATGATCATGATCTGCAGTTTCCACTGTCGTTCAACCAGGTGGAAGTCTACGTTAGAACTCTGAAATGAACGATATATGGGTCTCCTCCACGGTTTTGGTTCATCACATCAATCATATTCCGGAAAACGCACTGATAAGGATGGTGCCAAAAGCCCACTATGCCGTGTTTCACCTTTGCTGCTGGGCTACCATTCAGGAGCCGAAGATCTGTGACCATCACAATAAATCAGGCCCGCTATCCGGTTCAGAGTCGGCCCCCCTCAGTGACGTGCGGTATCTGAACCGGTTATGTATGTGCCGCGCCGTCCGTTCAAGCTATCACATGCCTGTCTTCTGAAAGCGAGGAGCTGGATAACCCACTTCTTCTCAGGGTGCGCTGCCAACTCAACACGACACCCCTCATACGTCTTCGTTCCTCTCCACGCCCGCATATTCCCTTTGCGATTAGGAGCTGGCATGTGTCGCCGCGGAGCTTTCCTTCTCTGACACTATGGTGCCTGAGGGGTCCGAACATCAGCTGCAGCTGCTGCAGCTCAGCAATAACCAGCACCAGGGGAGTCTAAGCTGCAGCTGCCGCAGCCCAGCAGTTACCAGCACCAGGGGAGCAGAGCCTAACCTGCAGCTACTGCAGCAACTAGTGACAATGCGGAAAAGCAGACGCGTCGCAATAGAGGGTAGGGTACCCCTTCATCAATATATTTCCAGATTTCAGTTAAGTTGTGAAGAAATCGGAACATAGTATTACCAGCAGCCAGTGCGGAAGACAACAATGAGTTCAAAGTCGATGAATTTTGTGGTCTAGAGAGGAAAGTCTTTAACCAGCAGCAGGTTGAGGATGGACTGGTCCCCCACACCTTTAGTCGGTGGTGACGTTTGCGGGGAAAGCCTGTTGGTGTGGTTGTCGGGGCGACAGCTGGATGTCCAGGGCCAGTATGTCAGCTGAACCGTTGCAGCGTGAGGTGCGGGTACCCCGGCAGGTGACCGCCTGCTGGTGATACGCTACGGTACCGGCTCGTACCCGGCGCGTCGCCACTGGAGGTACTGCGCTGCCAAAACACTGCGCCGCCCCAGCCACAGCTGCTGCCGGTGATGTAAAATATGCCACCCTTACGGGTGCTGGTACAGAGCCTGTCGTAGTTATGGATGTATACACTGAACGGCTGAAATCACGGCCTGGAATTCTTCCCCGCGGCCTCCTTTGTGCGGTACGACTCTGTCGTGGGGTGACCATCCTCGGCGGGTGCATCCAGCGTCTGTACAGCTGGCCGGTCTCGTTTTGGCAGGGTGACGTCTGCGCTACCGTTACGCGGCAGCAACGGCACTGGTGGGTCTCCGACCAGGCTGTCGCAAGTTTGATGTTTGTACGCTGCATGATGTAAATCATGATGTCAGCGGGCGCGCCCGCCCTGTTATCGTCGGACTCCGCTCCAACTCCCAATGTCTGCATACAGAATGCTGGGATACCGTTAGCTCTGTCTTCGGTTATGATACTGGTTCTAAATTAGCCGCTCATTGTGAGTTCCTGCTGCAAAATCTGTCCAGATAATGGTAGGCAAACAGCATGTCGGAGCAAGTTTTGTTATAAGATTAGCAGATCAATTGCCACCCTTGTACCTGTTTGTTTTTCAGATGTTTCTTGGCTGCCTGTAACAAATTCTGTCAGTCGCCTGGAACGAATACCTCCAATGGTGGGGTCCCCTACCACTTTGCTCCGAGGACATGGGTGAACGACTATCTTTGCGGCTGAATTTTTTTTTTTTTGAAGAGAATAATGAGGGGAGTAAAAAATAATCGCTAGTCCTCACAGTGCTCAAGAGCCTTTCTGATGCAATTCGTAAACACAGGCTCGATCAAGGCCAGCTTTAGAGAACTGGCCTGGGCTAAAATGTCCATAGAATGTTAATGGTATTTCGCTAATGTTCAACGAAAATGTTGCCGTGCATTTGAGAATGATGCTGTGATACTGACCGGTCCTTTCTTCTCTTCTTTCCAAAAGAAGCGGAAGAGTTAGATTAGAAGATATCAGGTAGTTATGTGAGAGCGCCTGGAAAACTGGAGTTGCGTATATCTGGTTCCCAGCCTCAGTTTGGAGGATGGTGTCCGGTTGATGCAGTCTTCAGCCGCGATCGTGACGACGCGGGCTGTGTATGAGGAAGTTATGCTGCGAAGCTGGAAAAACGCTCTGAAATCAAGTCACGAGATCACGTCCGTTATCCCACAGCGGCGACCTCCCTGTCGAGCCGTGAAAAACCGGTCATGTCGGCGATTTTATGTCAGGATTAGGTCTCGAAATAGTCTGATCGGGAAGGTCGTTCGTGACCCAGAGAAGGTTGTCTTTACAGCTCGGCTCCGTTGGCGGGGCGATAGGGTTTACCGTGCACTATCCGTACGTTCACAATGTCCCTGGGTTGTCACGTTTCGTTCTGTCTAAGGCCGCACTTGGGTCCAGTTTCCGGGATTGGGTGACGAGATTCGGGATTTCCAGTCACATGTTGCACTAAGGAGGCTTCAAAACAGGGAGAAAGGTGTTGAGAATCGGCTGTGTGTTAACCTCTTTCCTTGGGTGCCAGGCTGCGTTTACACCAGTGTTATTACCTTTTAAAATTGCATATATCAAGGAGGAAAAATTAGGAATCTTTGGTAATTATTCAAGTTTTTTCACCTCTGTTATCTTGCTGCACATGGGTTTTTTTCTGATGCAAGTAGCAGTAATGGGTGCAAGTAGGTAGTTGCAACTGCGGGCTTCATTCAGAAATTCGAGACAATTATTAGTTCACATGGTCAGTGGTGGGAGCATATTTGTTCCATTTTATTCATTACAGTGCGTAGCTGTGAATACAAAACAAATCCTTGTTTTTAATTCAGCTTGAATTGTCTCTTTCAGGAGGGACATACATACCCTCTGTGGGGGGTGGGCGTTGCAGTGGTTATCGTGCTCGCATTCCACGCTGCCGAATTCAAGGCACGCTTCGGACTCAAGGCCCGGCGGTTCCCTGTGCAAGGAGCAATCTGGCTCCCGAGAAACCCTTTCAGCATTAAAAGAGTCACCAACGCGATATATCTCTGGCAGTTGGTGCGTCCATAAGCTCCGGCAGTTGGTGCGTCGATAAACTCCTCCACAAATTGTATTGTAATAACCCTCTGCGCCCCTTTGCTACGCACCCTAAACACCGCAAGAGTAATTTTGGACGCTTGAATCTCATCTGGGGGAATATATTTGGTCCCAAAGAACCTCATTCTGAGACCAAATCTACCGATCGGTCAAACTTCATAATCCGATTGTTTTCACAGTAGCCCGCTATTCTATTGCGTAGCTGGGAAGCCGGCGTTGCCGTCAGTTGTGCGATACAGTGCCAGGTGTCGCCGTTAGTCCTGTACGCGGAGCCTGTGGTAACCGGCTCCGAAATTAGCGGTATCGGCCGGACGCCCAGCTGGAAGACTGAGCTCACCTGTGGCCTTAATTTAAATGCAAATCAGACCTCCCGTTGTTTCCTCGGCAATCTGTCGGAATTTAAAAGGATCTTCCTGGAGAGTGGAATTTGTTCACTCAGAGTTCCGAATCAGAAGAGCATTAAGTTCGGCAGCGGCTTCTTTCAGTGGCAGTAACTGTTACTTGGAAATATAGTCAGGCTTCATCGCCAGTGAGTTCCCGTGGTGCCGAGTCGGTACCCGTGTCCCCCAGACAGAGCTATAAACCAGGTCATGGTCTTCTCTTAGCTGGGAGTGTTGCAGGTGGCTCAGAAGGAATCGGTGAATTCCTGTCCTCGTGTCACGTGGGCCGTCTTTAGTGTTATGTGCTCGCACTGGGATTCTCGTATCCAAAGAGCGTGTACCGGAGGAAATGCAGCTGCGAGAAATGAAAATATTGAGGATATTTTTAGACGTTTTTTTAGGCATTTTGTGTTACATTTCTCCCGCTTGTCTTTTTCTGGTTTACATTTTACATCTTTATTACGTTAATGCTCTCCCAGTGAAGCACTAAGCAAATTAGCCTACTAATAAAAGTCGCGAGTGTCGATATGCTGCTGCGAGCAACCACACAGCACCCCACCATTGCCTCACACTTTAAGCAGGTAGACTTGGGTAAGATTTCAATCAGCCGGGTACATCCCACGCTCGTTCCACGCCAGCCAGTGATCGGGTCTCTGAGGCGCGGCGCGGATGTGTTTCTGGCGTGTGAGGCGTGCACACGCCTCTGTACCGCGTCCGGGTGTCGAGGTCTTCCCCGTGTGCTGGCGACCTCCGATCTGGGCAGCCCCCAGACGACTGCAGTCTGGTGGACGGCTACTGTTCACAGGACAGAGAATGCAGATCACTCGGTCAGAAGATGTCTCAGAGGATGAGATAGACTACTGACTGGAAAAGAACGCGGCGTGGCGGGCTGAAGCAAGGCTTTATGGAGCGGCCAGTGGAGCCAGATGTGTGAAGCCTTCGCTGGGTGTTCCGATCCGTTATATGATAGCTGGATCGAAGTGACCGCCAAGGTGGCACATTCTTGAGTGGCGCCAGTTGTACGGATAAAGGCCCTGTCACGAGGCCTGGGCTTTCTTGACAGACGTGGCCTAATGGATATTTTTGGAAACTTGTTTTAATGAAACAAGAGAGACTGAAATAAGGAAATACTAAATAGTCTGCGGCAACTTGCTGTTAATGTTGATGCTTGTAGACCAGCGTCTAATGGATATATGTACAGTTTTTTTCAAATGTTTCCGTCGATTTCACAGTACGGGGTTTGATCCACCTGTTCGTGCACAAGGCTTTAAAAGTTTAAAAGGCACTGAAAATTGCGAAATAACAGGTCCCACAAAGTTTACTTGTGCAAAAAAATTGGGATGGTTCCAGATGTTTTGATTTTAAAATGTTCCTCAAACCAAGTAAGGAGTTATCTTTGGTCCAAAAACTTAAGGGATATACAATTATTTCTTCGCGTAGTTTCTGTGGCTATTTACGTTGAGCGTGGTTCTGTACATTATGCTGATGTTTCCGATCCGGGATGACATGGGGTCAGGATGTTCCGATCGGCCAGGAGCAACTGTGGACATTTGTTTTTATCATTATTATGGTGTTGGAACCCGGACCAGGATGTGTCGCGTGCTGTGAATGGTGCGGGTTCCCCCGCTGCTGACGCTGTGTCGCGTGCTGTGGATGGTGCGGGTTCCCCGCTGCTGACGCTGTGTCGCGTGCTGTAAATGGTGCGGGTTCCCCGCTGCTGACACTGTGTCGCGTGCTGTGAATGGTGCGGGATCCCCGCTGCTGACGCTGTGTCGCGTGCTGTGAATGGTGCGGGTTCCCCGCTGCTGACGCTGACGCTGTGTCGCGTGCTGTGAATGGTGCGGGTTCCCCGCTGCTGACGCTGACGCTGTGTCGCGTGCTGTGCATGGTGCGGGTTCCCCCGCTGCTGACGCTGTGCATGGTGCGGGTTCCCCGCTGCTGACACTGTGTCGCGTGCTGTGAATGGTGCGGGTTCCCCCGCTGCTGACACTGTGTCGCGTGCTGTGAATGGTGCGGGTTCCCCCGCTGCTGACGCTGACGCTGTGTCGCGTGCTGTGAATGGTGCGGGTTCCCCGCTGCTGACGCTGACGCTGTGTCGCGTGCTGTGAATGGTGCGGGTTCCCCCGCTGCTGACGCTGACGCTGTGTCGCGTGCTGTGAATGGTGCGGGTTCCCCGCTGCTGACACTGTGTCGCGTGCTGTGAATGGTGCGGGTTCCCCGCTGCTGACGCTGACGCTGTGTCGCGTGCTGTGAATGGTGCGGGTTCCCCCGCTGCTGACGCTGACGCTGTGTCGCGTGCTGTGCATGGTGCGGGTGCCTCCGCTGCTGACGCTGTGCATGGTGCGGGTTCCCCGCTGCTGACACTGTGTCGCGTGCTGTGAATGGTGCGGGTTCCCCCGCTGCTGACGCTGTGTCGCGTGCTGTGAATGGTGCGGGTTCCCCCGCTGCTGACGCTGTGCATGGTGCGGGTTCCCCCGCTGCTGACACTGTGTCGCGTGCTGTGAATGGTGCGGGTTCCCCCGCTGCTGACACTGTGTCGCGTGCTGTGAATGGTGCGGGTTCCCCCGCTGCTGACGCTGTGTCGCGTGCTGTGAATGGTGCGGGTTCCCCCGCTGCTGACGCTGTGTCGCGTGCTGTGAATGGTGCGGGTTCCCCGCTGCTGACGCTGACGCTGTGTCGCGTGCTGTGAATGGTGCGGGTTCCCCGCTGCTGACGCTGACGCTGTGTCGCGTGCTGTGAATGGTGCGGGTTCCCCCGCTGCTGACACTGTGTCGCGTGCTGTGAATGGTGCGGGTTCCCCCGCTGCTGACGCTGTGTCGCGTGCTGTGAATGGTGCGGGTTCCCCGCTGCTGACGCTGACGCTGTGTCGCGTGCTGTGAATGGTGCGGGTTCCCCGCTGCTGACGCTGACGCTGTGTCGCGTGCTGTGCATGGTGCGGGTGCCTCCGCTGCTGACGCTGTGCATGGTGCGGGTTCCTCCGCTGCTGACACTGTGTCGCGTGCTGTGAATGGTGCAGGTTCCCCCGCTGCTGACGCTGTGCATGGTGCGGGTTCCCCCGCTGCTGACACTGTGTCGCGTGCTGTGAATGGTGCGGGTTCCCCCGCTGCTGACACTGTGTCGCGTGCTGTGAATGGTGCGGGTTCCCCCGCTGCTGACGCTGTGTCGCGTGCTGTGAATGGTGCGGGTTCCCCTGCCGCTGACGCTGTGCATGGTGCGGGTTCCCCGCCGCTGACGCTGACGCTGTGTCGCGCCGGCCGCCGCCGTGTCCGAGGCTCCAATACCTGCCGCCAGCGGCGCTGATCAGTACTGACGAGTTGGGATGAGTTGTCGCTTCTGCCCCGGTGGCTCTCCCGGGAAGGCTCGGTTGGAGAATAGGTGTCCCTCCGCTTCGGTTCTTTCCCGTCTGGTTCTGAGCTCTATTGTGTGTTCGAGATCATTTCACGCGGCTGAGTTGTGCCGTGGTGTTCAAGGTCAGCTTTACTGGTACTGACTTTGAACTTTCTGATGCTCTGATGTATCCCGATAGCGATAGGAAATTATTAACATCATATCTTGTCGAAATTAACAATGAAATTTGTGCATGAGCTTCCAGTCAGATTTGGCCCGCGTGGAGCCGTGCTTCGGAGCACCCGCACGACATTTGGGATGCGTGTACCGTAACCTCATGTGTGTGACCTTAACCGGAGGGGTCCAGCTGAGGTCACGTGACGAAACCACCGCAGCGACCCCTACACGCGCGTTTCGTTAGCTGACTCTGTCCAGCCATGAGAAATTGAGCCGTCGCCCGACTGAGCCGCGCTGATCCATTGACTCGCGTGGTGTAACGCTGGCCTCGTTATGTTTGCATAACATTCATCATGGTATTCATGTGCGTCGGTGCGGGCTAAACGCCGTGACCGCGGTGACCTGTAGCCTCCCAGGTCACTGCGATTCCACGCCGTGTTGTCGCCGACGCCGGTACACTGGTTGCCGATACAGTGCGTAATCTGACCCGCGCACGGACGCACTCAGCAGCGGGGCCCATTGGGGTCGTGTGTCACAGCTTTTGCACTATTTCCCGAGAGATGACTCGTTTTGCGGTTTGTTAGTGTCAGTGATTCGTTTTTTTATCAAAGATAGTGCTCGGAAACGGTCCGAGGATCGTCCCTAATCGTCGCAAACGACGCCGCCGCAGCCGCTGCTGTTGAAGGCAGATCCGGCTCGGTGGCGCCGCCAGAGTCCCGACACGATCAATCCTCCCTGATCGGTGATATAGTCCGGGTCAACCACGTGCCGTCTGACGGGCCGGCGCCGCCGGTGGGCGCCGCCCCAGAGGTGGGGACCAGGCCAAGTCCCGGCCCAGTCCAGTTCGGCTCCGAGAGCGATGAACGCCTAATTAAATTCCAGTGTTCATGCGCCGTCTGCTGGAATATCAGGCTACGTAACCGGCACTGCCGCCGTTTGATTGGTTGCCCCGATTAATTTTGTTCACTTGAAGGGGTTAAACTGGTCGATATGCTCTCGGACGTGGTTCGTAATCAATACTTATTGATGGGACGGTTATTGTGCCCGCAGTAAGTAACAGGTGGCCGCTGATGCTCGGTCACTTCTAGGATGTTGTTTGTTGCCTTGAAATATCGAGCATGTAATTCGCTCTCAAAGTGAAGCTTGGCGGACTATTCTATGACCTCAACTATCTACAATGATTTATGCTGTAATCCCCTACGTAGGTTAAGCTCCGTTTCGGCTTTGTTTGGAGCAAATCGTTTCACCAAATGATCGGATCAAGAAAGGCGAAAAATGGTGGAATCCGACGTTTAAACATTTTAGACTCGTCTGTTAAACTTTATCCAGCGTTAATCGATTGGGCCACACCCTCCCCTAATCTCTGGAGCTGGACCCGCCCCTGCTCGGCTGATCAGTTTTGAACAGGCTGCGTTGGTGGCCCCCGGTCCTTCGGGGCCGTGCGGGCGGTGTTGTTCTTGGCAGCGGCCACTGGGTCGGGTGGGAGACGGGTTCAGGAAGTGATACCACCAGCGCCGCTGCGTCTTCGCACCGTTAACCCCCGCCTGCCTGCGCGGCGGCACTGGGACGGGGTGCAGCTCACTCCCCGGGGCGGAATGTTCCCAACATTTTAATTGGCATGGCTCAAAGACGGACATTTTACAGCGAAAGCTGGGAGAGCACGCCCATGCACTCGTGGGTTTTACAGCACGGAGCAAGCCGCATTGTGCTGCATGGCTTTGGCTCTCGCGCATCTGCTTTTGGTTGCGTGTTTATGACATCAAATACGGATCTTTCTATCGCAAAATAAGTTTCACATGTTTTTGCCCACTGCGCCTGTCCCTCCTGCAGCAGTCGCGCATAGTTTTGTTTGATTTTTGGTATGTGACGATTTGACGAGCTTTTATTCCTTCGTCAAACTTTGTGAATGGAGCTCATTTGTAAACGCTTCTGCTGCAGAACAGCAACATTGTGGTTGATAGATGCTCTATACGGAGAACGTATAATGTTCTCGGAACATGTTACTGTCCATTTGAATCGTGCTACGGTCTGACCCTATGTTGGCAGGTACAGGGACGTAGCCAGGATTTCGCTCAGGGGGGGGGCGGCGCCCCGAAAAAGGCCACTGCAACAGCGCCAAAAGGGCCCTGATGGGTAAAAATGGCCCTGATTGTTACAGAATCGTGTCCTCAGGGGGCTGTCCCTGCCGCCCCCTTGGCTACGCCCTGGGCAGATATGGGCCACGCCCCTGGGCTACGCCCCTGGCAAAGCAGTACTGACCATCGACACTGTCCAGTGTATATAAAGCAGATTCAGTGTGAGAACTGTTATCCCACAGTCGGTTTCATTACATAAATGTACAGGCTTTCCACAGATCGTGACTTCTGCTCTACTCTGAGATAGACATTTTAGGAGAAAAGACAACTAATCACCCTCAGCTAACAGTTTAAACCCGTATAATGTCATGAAACTACCTGGCTGTAACTAGTAAGTGACCTCAGTACGAAATTTCAACCAAGTGTTAAAGGAAGCAGTCGTATTTCCAATGGTACCCGCATCGCATCTGGTCGCCCTGACGTCGTTGTGTGTGTGTCTCGCAGGGCCTTCGCTCAGGAGCTCGACTTCTACAACATGCAGCCGGACGTGGCACTGCGCAAGTTCCAGACCTACTTCCGCCTACCGGGGGAGGCGCAGAAAATCGAGCGGCTAATGGAGGTAACTGCACCCACAATGTAGATGTGGCTCTGCCAAATTGTTTTAGTAGTGCTCAACCGGCTTGTGGCACGCAAATTTAGAATTAATAACTTGTGTCCCAAATTACAAATGCCGCAAACGACCTAAATCCAAGGACACGGTCGTGCGACTGATGTTGTGGTGACGGGACGTTACGGTAACTTGACGTTCCAGGTCTAGTCTGGTCAGGCAATAGCCATCTGTTTTGAGTGATATGCCAGCAAGCAGACATGCGATCAAGGTCTCACCCGTCCTGTGCTCCAGGAAAAACAACGTGATTGAGCTGCTGTTGTGGGCGTGACACGCAACTTTTCCCTACGTGCTGTATCGGGAATTCGGTCTGTGTGGTCTGTGCGGGCCTGTGCCTCATTGAAGGCCGCCAGTGACTGCTCAGTGAGCAGTGGGAGCGGTGCTCACAACCTCAAGGAACGGAAACGACGCTAACTAGCGGCGAGGTCGCTCACGCACGTTCGCAGACATGGTGGAAGCCGGCACCCCGGCAGTTCAGGGCAGCCTTGGCTAGCTGAGATGGAAACTCAGGCGGTCCAGATCAAGGGTGGGCCGGGAATTCTCGGAATGTTTGGGCTGGTCTTGGTCTAAATCTAAACCTTTCAGTGTTACGCGAAAGTGCCGAAATGTACATACATGGAAAAGCTACCTAGAATAGTTGAATTATTTGGTAGATCAGTCTCTTTTTCGAATCGGCCGCCATTCCAATGTCAAGGTTGCCCGAATGTATCTTTCTTCAAGGGGGGGCGGCAGTGGAGTGGTCAGCGCAGTTGACTTCCACGCAGCCGACCCGAGTTCAAGGTTCGGCGGCTTCCCTGAACAAGGAGCAAGCTAGCTCCCAAAAACTCTTCCAACCGGAATACAAAGTTGGTGGCACGGCATCACCCAAAAATTGTAATATATCGTTATTGAAACTATCCAGCGTCATTGATTTGTGGAGGTAAAGAATTGCATATCTCAAAAAGGATTCTGTGTTCAATTTATGTTACCTGGTAATTTTTTGGGCGATAAAATATTTTCGAGAAATTCTCTAAATGTTTTTGCTGTCCAGATGAGCTCAGACACCCTTGTATGGTTATTGTGGTGTGCGATAAGTGCACATGTTTATTAAATGCGAAGGGTGGTACTTGCCCAATAATCATGTTGAGTTTTAGCCACCTTGGAGAATGTTCTCATGTCGTTCTGGTCTTTGAAAAACTATCGCTCGTGATGCAAAGACGTTATATAAAGGACTGTGGGATCAATTCTAACGGTTCATTTGTGTGTCCAAAAATCGGTAGGATTCTCACGAATCCCGTGGCGAAGTGAATGGCTAAACCCCTTATGTTAAGCCACCAGCTACGTATTAGAAGAAGAACCATCAATTCCATCGATCTCTACATGTACATGCGAGCATAACTGTCTTCACTCAATGTCTTGCTATTCGTGTCAAATCTCATCATCATTCTGTTCTGCTTCAAGCAAAAAAGGACTGGTCAGCAGATGCAAATGCGTGGTTAGAGTACGGTGCAGTCTTTTGTCTGTGTTTATCTGGATAACAAGTCCAAGACGTTCGCCAGCTGGTTTTAAATCCAGGTCGAATGCATCATGCATTCCGGCAGCAGCCAGGGGCGGTCGCAGGAGCGCCGTTTGGGGGCTAACTCGGGAAAATCGTAAAAAACATCGTGTTTTTAAAGAAAATCGACCAAATTTCGCCAATTTGGGAGATCATGGCCCCTTGTCCCCCCTTCCCCCACCTGCGTCCGCCAGTAACAGCAGCTTTGTGTTCATTAGTGAGTTTATTGAAGTGCAGTGCGTTCGGACCTGTCATTCACCGCTGGGTGGAATCCAGTGATTGCGTTCTACGGCTCTGGAGCTGGCAAAAACAGATGACGTGGAGCGTAGCTAGCCGGTGGAAACGGGCCCAGATATGTACCTGTGCGCCGTACTCGGCTGCTTCGGATTCGTGTATGACCCCGCTGGAATACTGTTTTGAATGTGCGGTGCAGTCTCAAACGGGTTTCATTTGGGATGCTGTGTTGCACCACGTACGCTGCTGTTGCAGATAGCCGGACTTTTTAAACGGGTTGTTTCTTTCTGGCAAAGTCGATTTGCACTATTTTGCACTACAGCACTATTTTGATACCAGTTTTGGTGTTTCAGGATACTATGCTACGCTATGGCTGATGCTATGAAGCCAATCACGAACGCCATTTCTATCTTTAGCAGCGAATATATATATTCGAAACTGATTTTGTGCAGTAATAGAGATGAAATGCCAAATTTCCGCGGTGACACACTGGGTGCACGGGCTATGGTCTGCGAGAACACTGATCTGTGTCCTGTCCCTTCTTTCCTCGCAACGGAAACACTGAACATGAACAGACAGTTATTCAGTTTCCCCACCGCCCGCCGAGTGGCTGTTATCATCAGTGGTGCCTCACGGCTCAGCGAGAGCAAAGCCGACGGCGGGCGTTTTGTCGCCGCCCTGGGACGAAACACGATACATATTAAATACTTCATAAATTCGATCCAGTACCTAGGACCGAGCCCCTCGTATGGTCCCCAGTATCATGTGTCATCGGGCGCGTCTCGTCCTCCACCACATGCTGTCTCTCCTCACTGGCAGGGTTGTCTGACTGCTGTTCTTTATAGTCCACCCCATGTGGCCTTTATGCGCATGTGTCACCGGGGATAAGGACAGCCTTACTGTGACGTTGTCTTCTGCAATTCCCCGTTGTGACCCCTTTGTACCTGTCTCCTTGGGTGTTTGGGCAGTGTTATTGTGACATGCTCTACATGTGCCAGTGTGACCTCCGTGTTCCTGTGTCCTCAGGTGTTCGGACAGCGGTACTGCCAGTGCAACCACGAGCTGGTCTCCACCCTGAGGACGCCGGACACGATCTTCGTGCTGGCCTTCGCTACCATCATGCTCAACACCGACCTCTTTACGCCCAACATCAAACCTGAGCACAAGATGAAGCTGGAGGACTTCATCAAAAACCTCCGAGGTCAGTCAGGGAAGGCTACAGCGCTGGGAGGGCGAATAAAAATAATCCGGGTTGAAATGAAGGGATTTTGGTGTTTTTGCGCATGGAAGTTTTGTGTAGCAAACTATGAAAGCTTTAAAAGGGGTTTTATTAAAATACAGCTGAATTTTACAGATCTATTTTCGGAATAATTAGGTGGCGGGTGCTCAATGAAAGGATGGGCTGTGAAAGTACAATGCATCCAAGGTTTACCATCGTGTTCTGATTTGGCAAGGATATACTAGTGCCATCGTTGTTTTCAAATCAAAAAGCATGTCAACGGCTCCAAACCAGGAGCAGATCCTGGTAATAATTGATGATTTTTGAAACAGAAGTGTCAACACCGTCTTCACTAACAGTGGAGCTCAGTGGTGTAACGACCAAAATGTATTCTACCTTTCTGGAACTGCAGGTATTTTCCGCAGTCGCTCGTAAACCCGCTTTGTTTTTTTTTCGTCTAAAAAATTGGTCAATTATGCCGGGCGCGGCTGGGGCAGAGCGCGGGGATACCAGCGTCCTGCTGGCATAATCGGCGACCCTGCGGCGTGTCTCGAATCGATTCCCGCCCTCTCGCATTGTTCCGTTGGCATTGGTCGACAGCGTGCAGGGTAGAAGGTTAAGCGTCGTGTTTGACGCAGCGGTATCGCGGTTGATGGCAGCCGCAGACACGGTCTGAGGTTGCAGCGAACGGCATCGCTCCACGCACCGCCGTAAAAGCGTGACCCGGCCGTGCACGGCGTGTCTACTGAACCACTTATCTGTTGGCCAGCTTCGTGGAGATGTTTCTGGGCCCTGTGAGAACCAGTGTTTGAGACGCCGATAGACTCTGATGAGGTATCACCACACTGCACCAACATGCTCACTTGCGGCACCGTCCGTGTCTACCCTCCCAAACCCACAGTCCCGCTCGGTATCACTCGGTGGGATGGCAGCGGGCCCGCCCGCGTTGGCTGTAGTTCAGAGCTGGTGTTGAGTTCACACCTTAGGTGGAGCGGGGTCGCTCCCCGTCATCCGTCAACGCAGGCGGCTGTCTGTAATTGGTCGGTGACGCGCCCCGGCGCGGCGTCAGCGGCGCGGGGGCGCCCTCATCAGCCTCCGCTGATGGATCTGCCCCAGTGACGTCACTCGAGCACAGTTGACTGCCGCGGCGCCGCCCACACACTGCCCTGATTGCTTGAAGCTTTTTTGCCAGCTTGTCCCCTTTTCGCCTGTCAGCCTGAAGAGTGGGCATGTTCTATTTTAGAATAGTCGCTTTGATGAGCCTTAACACGGAGGTTGATTGATGCAATAGGGTACTATTGTATGATAATGTGAAATTCGCTCAGGACCTAGATAATAGTTACGAGTATATGTCGTTCTTGATCATACTCGCTGGCCCTCTTGCCTTGTGCGCTCCAGTTCGCGCATTTAATGAAGTTCTGAAGAAAGACCAGTGAACGGTGTAATTTCCGGATACCAACCGTTCTTTTCGGAATACAAAAACAGACCAGTTCTGTTGGTCGCTGTTACCTGCCCCTTCCCTCCAATGCATCCTGACTTGCTCTCTAACTGATCTGCCTTTCACCATTTAGGTGCCGTGCATGTCTCGCCGTGTTCACATCCCCGACCGTACCCATCTGAACCAGTGGGGATTTTCGTACGTTCCTAACGTGACCTGGCCTCTGCCTCAGGCATTGACGACGGAGCTGACGTGGACCCCCGGCTACTGGCGGGCATTTACGAGCGGGTGCGCGCGCAGCAGTTCCGGCCGGGCGCGGACCACGTGACCCCAGTGCTGCGGGTACAGCAGGCCACAACCGGAAAACGTCCGGTCAGTACACAAGTAGGGCGCCAGGATTACTGGTTGACGTGTAAAGTTCAAATGAATGATGTATAAAAATTGTTTCTCAGATATCCTAATGGAAATGTAACGCCTGGGCTGAAATGATGGCCTTTTAGATGACTCCGAAAAAGTCGGTATTTTTTAATTATTTGTCCTATAGTGCACCCTTTGCAGGAATCGGGATTTGCTTACGGGAACGCCGGTTGTGTGCTTATTTACTTCACATTGGTTTTTTTCTGGGCCATAAAGTCAGACGGGCCTGGGGATTTCACTCTAATTGCATCATCCTCTTTGTTAAATCATAAAAATTTGTTAAAGAAATAAAGCATTTCTTAAAAGCAGACTTATATTTTTGTCACGGTTTTGGCAGGCGCCTAAATGTTGAATGTCGGGACAAGGAAAGGGCGTTAGTGTGCCTGCATTTGTTTGTACTGCTGTAATTATGGGAGAATTATGCAGGATTTGCAAGTGCAATGCCGTTGTCAGAAGTGCCGATGCTTTCTCTGTCCTTGAAGCTTTTCTGTTGTAGCCACAATTTGCAGCAACAAAAAAAACAGGGCGGACTCGTTGCACAACAGCCACTTGCACTCTTGCATCGCGGAGGAGAGGGTCGGGGTGCGTCCTGGGGTGTGGATTGGGGGACACTCGACTGAGGCTAGTGTAGGAGATGAGGATATTGGAAAACAACCATTGCGTGGAAAACCATGAGGATATTGAAACACCATACTGTGAGGAAAAAAGGAAAAAGTGTGACAACACATCGGAAGGACGGATAGGATCTATTGTCAGAATGCCGGAACCGTCTGCCTTTTTCGTCGTTTGCCACAGTCCTCATGACTCTTCCTCCGTGAATATGTAGCAATCCGACACCCGACTCACGAATCACCAGCTTCATTTTTTCTCCACAGCCTCTAGCTTTGCCGCACCGTCGCCTTGTGTGCTACTGTCGCCTGTACGAGGTGCCGGACGTGTCCAAGAAGGAGCGGCCCGGCCTTCACCAGCGCGAGGTGTTCCTCTTCAACGACCTGATGCTGGTCACCAAGATCCTCAGCAAGAAGAAGAGCAGTATGACGTACTCGTGTCGGCAGAGTCTGACCCTGGCGGGCCTGTCCATCTCCGCCTTTGACCTGCCCTGTGAGTGGGGAGGATACCGACCGTGATGAGGTGGGGTGGTTAGATGAGCATGTGGCCACTTCTCAGATATCCCGGGATTGAGTCAGTATGGCTGATAGTCGGAATCTGTGGCATTAATGTTCTTTTCTTTTGTAACTGGGTTTAAGCAAAATGGAGGGAGTGGTTGAATTCCCTGGAATCCCTTCCTGCAGGAGATTTGCCAACGCCATGTGGCCGTGCGTCATGAAGCGTGAACAATTACTAATATGCAGGAAAACGGATGCGTGCTTTTGATGCCACAGTAGAGTAGCCGCCACATTGTCGAGTTTCTTATATTGTGCCCTGAAAAATATTGATGCAGTGTATCACTGATTATCCTAGCATGGGGCTGTTCCAGTACTGTGCATAAAAATGGCAGAGGTTAGGATGACAGGCATAATTTGACTAGAAAGAGCAAACAAATGAAATCAGCTCAAATCGGCTTAAGAAGGTTTATTGAATCTTGAATTTGAATGAAATGAAGAAAGTATTTTTAAACCAACAACTGTACTTGTTTTTGCCCAGAAATATGGAAGCCTCACCTTAATCTATTCACGGAGGGCGCTGGAACGGCTCCCCATTGCCCCTCTGATACGTGATAAGTAACCCTATCAACTCCGGCGGCAGACTATCCGTTCGGGATCCGACTCTCTCAGCGCGTGGACGGCAAGGTGCTGCTCACATTCAACGCGCGTAACGAGCACGACCGCACCAAGTTCTGCGAGGACCTGCGGGAGAGCATCCTGGAGATGGACGAGATGGAGGCGCTGCGGATAGACGCGGGCCTGGAGCGACAGCGCAGCGCCGCCGCGCGTGCCAGGTCAGAGCAGAGGCTAACTGCAGATACCGGGCGGGCGGGCTTCTGTACCTCCCAGCAGCCTTGTGCAGCTGAGGAAGCTGGTTATTTAGCGGAAATTGTCTTTCCCAGGCTTATTTTTTATTTCCCGGACTGCTCAGTTCGTACTGGTGTTCTTCTGTAATGAAAGTGTCCGTGGTTTGTATCGGCTCAATTTTCCGTTACCCGAAGAAATGTCATAATCAACGCTCATGTTAGACACTTCATGTTTACACTTGATGGCTGAAACCGTGGTTTGGCGGGATGCTGGAGCTGACTGACGCTCTGCCTGACTGCGCAGCTGCTGGTCCTCCGAGAACCGTGACTCCGGCGTGGCGGACGTGGAGGCGGACGGCTCGGACGGCTCCTCCAAGGCGGGCGGTATGCGGCGGGCCGCGCTCTCCAACTCCTTGTTGGACGTGTCGGCCGCGGGGCGGCAGCAGCGGCGTGGCAGCGTCGGCTCCCTGGACTCTGGCATGTCCGTCAGCTTCCAGTCCGGCAGCACCGCCTCCGCGCAGACCGGCAGTCCGCCCACCCAGCCGGCCGCCAACGGCCGTGGCAAGCGTCACTAGCGACGCCTGTGCCGAGAGACGGAACTAGCGGTGTCTGCAGAGCTCAAGAGCTGATGCTGTCGACGGGAGTAGCGGAATGTAAACTGTTGGTTTTTCATCATGTCTAAGGACTATTAAAATCTCGACTATATGTTGTCATGGTTTATCTTAGTGTGGTGCCTGATAGGCTGATTTTCTTTAAACCGTGTGCGCCATGATCATTTTGCATCGCTACGCTGTACTTGTGTCTCTGAAAACTACGGCAGAAACTTGCTTTGAAGGTTTAAAAGCTGCGGGTGGCAATTAGTTTATTTTGAACGCCCTTTCCCTATACTCGACCGATAGTATGATTGCCTCACCTCTGTTCCTTTTCCAGTCTCTAAAATATGAGATCAGATAATGAGCATTAGTCAAATGTCCTCATCCTTAAAAATTCTGAGGTGGTGCCGCGGGGAAGAAATCCTGAAGAAGAGGTCGCGAACGCATTCCTTGTTACGAGACCATCTCCCTATATCGGTCCTTAGATCTTTAATTTTGCACGGATGCTCCGGTGTTGATAAATAGACCGCGATGTCATTGTATCAGGTCAGTTTCCGAACGGCTCCATTGCAAGTCTGTGAGGAGCTCGAGAAGTTCCGCTCCCCCATCAAATACAGCACCAATTTTTCACACTCTCAATATCATAATTTCTTAACGCCATGCCTAGCTTGAGGATCAACGCAAAACATGGTTTCAGTGACATCCGAAGTTCACTCGTGGTAAAATAAGCGTATTTGCTGCTCAATTTAGCCCTATTCTGGAGCACAAGCAGTCGATAAAGTCCCTAGCCAAGCGAGCAACAGCCATTGATCGATGGGCATCGGGTACGTTGATGTCTGGTTGCCGTTTCGGTAGTACTGGGCAATGACCGTACTGCAGGCGTGTCTACACCCCAGGTGATTGACATGAACTTTCTAGTACTGATTTATGTTGAAAAGAACTTGCCTTGTACCTCACGTCACATACACCTGGATGTTGAGTTCCGTAAGATCCCTGATTTGTGTGCTTCCTTGCGCAACGGTTTGGCTCTTTGTGGTGGTGTTCGTTCTAACCGGTCTCTTGGCTGAAGGGATGAGGCGTTTTGTCAGTTCGAACGAGTCGACGTGTCATCCCATAGATGCAGAAATGTGTTATTTATTTAAATTTTTCAGTTAACCTGGCTCGCAACGTATAAATTAATAATCCTAGACTGGAAAAATCTTAAGATAAAACGAATAGTATATCATGCTTGAAAGAGGCAGGCGGATTTCTGGCTGATTGAGTCAACCAGCTTCACCATTGACTAATGATTGTGATTGCACTTTTATAGTCGGTGGTTGAAAGTTGAACAGGCAGCGCTACTGCTACTTGGGAAATTTCAAGTCGTATGTAAAAACCTTTAAAAGCGTTGAAGACTTAATAGTGCAGAACCATATCTCCTGGTTATTCGGCCTTCGATGTGTGTTTGCGATGTAGTGTTTTGTAGAAGTGAGGTATGCTCACGTCCCGTTTTGAAAATATATTTTAGAGAAATTTGAATCCGAGTAGGCCCATGCCGATATATATTTACCGTGGTGGGTGCTGCATTTTGGCCGCCCCGCCCGGCACGGATCACCGTTCTGAAGCGTGTTTTATGTGTACGGAGTGCCAAGCACTGTTGGTGGCACCGGGAATAATACCGCAGGCAGATAGTCTCACTCCTGCGTGCCTGTGTAGGGGCACGGATGACGACCTTCTGCGACCGCGGTCGTTTTTAGTGGACCGGTGTGTGCGACAGACTGTGCCCAGTGCCGCTCACGTGTAGGCAGTCGCCTCTGAGTTTTCTGCAATGTGTCTTGTGGGTGTATTGTCACCTGCACGAGTGTGCGGCCTGTTTATGTACCGTGAATATGACGGAAGTTCGACAGGCGTCGTGATTGAAGAAGTTGGAAGACGCGACGCTTTGCCAACCTATTTGCAATCGTATGTAGAGTCAATGACTAACCTCTATCTAGTCGAAACATTTGGCGTGGATATGTAATGCGCATGCGCAGTCCACTAGTCTGCAATATGTATTGTGAATTATTCATATATCTGCCTGAAGCCACGCGCGGGAGGAGCGAACGTCACCTCCGGTCGGAAGGACCACTACCTGACTGTAGCCGCAATTTTACCGGATAGTTGTAAACGGGAGCGTGGCCGAATGGTGTGTGCCGGGGGTTGGTTGCTGGGTCAGTGGAGTGAGAGCAGGTGAGTGTGAGGTGTGGTGCGCTGAAGCGTCCACACACCGCTTGAATATGCATCGTCGTATTATTGTATCCAGTGTAGCCGTCTGGCTGCGTGCCTCAATATACAAACATTTATGCAGTAGCTTTCTTTTCTTTTTTCAGACAGAGCAGGGGTAACGACGGCACAATTGATGACGATACAACGCACAAAAACGGCACAGGGATTTAGTGGTTTGCGTCTGGGCGAAGCCAGTTGAGGTCATCAGCTGAGGGAAGGTTTCGCGGCAAAACTCCCATTACCTCCTTTTCCAGCAGCGTACACGCCTATCCAAAGCAGCGCGTGTTCGGAGAAAATCCTACTGATGGCTCTCAGAGGCGTGTGAAGCAGCAATGGGCAGAAATTTTACCAAAACAATTGGTGCACTTGGAGTCAAGTGCACGCTGTTGGTATAGGCTGCAGGGCCAGATAGCATCTCACTCAAAGGACACACTGGGACTTGAAGCTGCCTCCGCAAGTGGGCGTCCAAACCCACCAGGTCACCCGCCCCCATTCAGAACAATTAATGGAACAACTTGGCGGTGAAAGGTAACATCAAGCGCCACACTAGCGTGCAATCGCCCAGAGACCTGATTTGGGCCATGTATAGGGTTAGGTTCTCTGCCACACCTTCGGAAGTATATTGCGACAGTCAAAATCCTCTACGTAAGACTTTTGGATGGTCTGACCTAATTCGTGTTTTTCCAAGTTTGCGAGTTCAGTCTAATAGTAATTTGATTCAAAGCTGGGGCCCAAGTTACTTTTTTTACTTTTTAAGAATACAGGGTACATGGCCTACAGAACTGTTCGTAGGACCGGGTTTTTTCAAGCACTTCACAAATATTCAAATGCGCATATTACAGCAATCAGAGCCAAGCGCGTGAACTATTAACGCCATCCTCCTCCAGAAATAACACCGGGTGCGCCCCGCACAGCTGGACAATGCGCCTCTTAAAGGTCATGTAGCATTTGTAAGGAATTCCAATTGGACTGGTATACTATACTGATACACTGTAGCGTGGACCGGAAATTCACCGGTGCCACGAGACAACGTTTCCGGAGAGATGACCCGACTTCGCGGGTCTCCCTTCCCTCATCTGGTACCCGCGTGTCTTGGCGCGCCGGAGCACCCCAGAGTGAGGCCGCAGAACCTGGCTATTCGAACGCTATTTCTCCGAAATCGGCTGGTGGAAGAACGAAAAAATTAAACCAGATCTTTCGAATGCCCTGCAGAGCTGCTGTGTCGGTTCATAAAGTGCTACACTCCGTGCGCAAAGCCAACTTCAATATCACAAGCCTTGTAGGCGATAAAGCGGAATCATGTACTCACGCTCGCGTTCCATTGATATTGCTTTTCACGTTAACAAAACCCGTGAGACTATCACATAGCCTTGCAACGCACGGTAAACGAACGTGGAACCCGGTAGGACACATCATACATGCAGACACACACACACACACACAGCACCAGGAGACCTTGAAAGTTGCCTGCAACGTTTCATAGGAAATGGAACACCTTCGCGATGGGAATTGAAGTAAGAAAGTCAGGGAGCTTGCGAAAAACCGGGTTAAGCACTCCATTCACCACAGAACTCACCATACGCCGGGAAATAGGAAGTGCTAAGGGCGGACTCCATTCCCACCAGCCATGCACCGGGTGCAGTTATCACTGACAGTCACGCGTGGCATTTAGGCCAATCGAGAATAGAAGGAGACGAGATAATTGTAATGAGAAAGAAGTGCGCTCATGAAGTGTAGCTGCTCCGTAAAAGGTCAATTTCGAGACAGACGAAATATGACACCTGGGGTTTTTCGGTATGCTCACGTGCCTGGCTAGTACGGAGGAAAAAAACCACGAAGATTTCATTTTCCCCTAAAGCAGGAGTTTCCGACCTGTCAGAGGCGACTATGTATTTTGTCTGGAGTATTGCGTCGTAGTCGCAGCTACACGTATTTATCACTATCATAAAGAACTCTACTGGCCTAATATTTCGTGGATATCCTGGATATTTCAGGCTTGGTTTCTGTCAAGGGTTTGATTTAAGACTCAGTTTTTACATTCTTTTCATCTGGGTCGGTGAAACATTTAGACCAGCGGAACAGCAGATCATACTGTTTCTGACTGAATATATGTGTGCAGACCAAAAAACAAATATTTACTCTAAAATATCCAAGCTGCAGAGAAGTAAGAAACCAGCCGCAACAACGGGCCGATTCAGTGCAAAGAAGCAATAGCACCTACTCTCAAGCGCCCAGACTCATGGGCGCAAGGTATGGCCCAGCCACCGGAAATGCCCACCGCATTGGCCCCAGTCGGCTGCGCCCGGGTGGCGCCCCGGAGCGCCCCGGAGACCCGATCGGCAACGGTCCCTGCCAGACCAGCAGGAATTATTACATTTTTGTCTCGCAGAGTACCTAGGGCGGACAGACATTGTCTGCCTTTGATCTCGATTACTTACGGGAACACCAAGAGAACAGTAATCAACCTTTCCAGATACCGTGTTCTTGCTTTTGTCTATTTGTTAGGATATCACCGTCCGTTCAAGAGTAATGACAGCGCCCGATTGGCAGCAGTAGAGGATATAGTATTTGAGTTTTTCAAGAACCTTGTCGACATAAGGTGGCATTGGCGTGATGCAAAGTCAAAAAGAATAAGGAATACATAAATCACGGATTCCTTGTTATTAAAGCATGAGGACTAAAAACCACCCAGAAAAGCCGAGAAATTTACATAACAAAATCAAAAACCCAAACACCACTAACACGGCCCGTGCCCCAAACCCCCAACAGTCCCATGGAATAACATGTTAAATTTCCAAAAACTATCAGACCCAAGAACCCAAAACCCCCAGAATTCGAGAAGTATCTCATGTCCACCCGATCACCGTCTAGCCTTTGTTCACCTAACACTGTAAAACAGAAAATACAAAAGTTGTGTTTGAAAAAAATATCCAAATACAATAAAATAAAATTTGGCAATTTCTAGATGGTGCAAACTCGGCGTTGCTGGTAAGTAGGACTTCCTAGCATAATTTCATCATTCTTGGCCTTGCAGTTTCGCAGAGATCTAACTAAGTTCAGCCACACTCCTGGCTCAATAAAACTTTGACTTGAAATCAGTTCATCCAGCTCTTCGTTAGCGAAGAACTCTGCACCATAGGTGCCAGAAATGTTGTTCTTCAGAATAAACATTTCATTTCACATCCCTGTTCAATATAATCAATCAATATATGCTTTTCAAACCCAACATTTCCCACCAAGAGTGGGTACCCAGTCGCGGGCGGTTGCCAGGGCGGTGTTTCTTCTCACTCCCACAGGTGGCACTGCTGTTGTGGTCTCACAGCTCCTTGTACCAGAACAGCACGTGGCCGCCGTCCGCCGGGAACAGACTGTCAACACCTGGAACACGAGCGCAGTCAGTCAAGACCCGGCAGCGACCTCAGCAAGGCGTCACTGTCGCAGGCACCGGCTGAGCCGTGGTCGATACCAATCAGATTTAGAGAAACAATGACAACTATTTCTCTGAGTCAAGTTTTGTCCTGAGTGAAACCGGCTGGAGGATAGAATGGCTCAGCTGTTGACAATGAGAAGCAAGAAACCATTCCAGCGTCTGGCACTGTACGGTAAGAGGTGCAAAGGCGTTTGTATTAACTGTATTCTTGGAACTGAAGACTGCAGGGGGCTGCCATTAGGCATCATTTTCCCTTAAAGCAGGAGTTTCCGAACTGTGAGAGGTGACTATTAGCCGCCTCATTAGTGCAGACGTGTGTGTAGGTAATACATGATGATTTCAACTTCTGCCTCATAAATCTGTGCATATTGGGCAACTTGGAGTTTCAACTGGCCATAAACCATGCAGGTATACAAGAAATCCATGTGATGTGCCTACTATATTTTCTATTTTCTCTCAGTCTTCTGAGCTACGGCTAATGCGTGCGCCTCTCTGACTAGTGAAAGGTTTTTATTTTCCATGACATGGCCATCGAATGAGGCATTGCTGATGAAAGGCACAGTAAGATTTTTTAGAAGAACTGCCAAGTTAATTGTCAACACAGAAACTGTACTGTAGACATGCTTGACTGCAAAAGCTTAGCCAGCCTTTCAGAACTTCTATAAACAGCTGACCGTGCATGATTTCTGACCGATGTATTTTCAGCTGCAAACTATGCAATTAGCCTTATTGACATTGTATGCTAACTTTGCTCCCAAGGAAATGGATCACTGAACATGCAAAAGCATCAATGCCTTCAAGTCTGAATTTAAGACCTTAAATTGATGTTGTAAGTCATAGGAGTAACGATTAGTCCACTCCGCGAAATTGCATGACGCAAACAGTATTAGGGAGGGCGTGTAAGGAGATCCAGACGTACCAGTCTTGTGCACGTGGGCTGCGTCGGGCTTGCGGCTGGCATCAGGCGGCCCGGAGAGGTTGTACAACATCCAGAAGTGATAGCCGTTCTTCTGCTCGCTGTGGCCGTCAATCGTGTGGATGTAGTGTCCGTTAGGCCATACCTCGGCCGAAAAACTGGAAGGATGGTTGGAGGTCAGTGAGAAAATTAAGAGGGGAAAGTGACGACAATTCAGTTAGCCACGGTCGTGCATATTGACAAACGTCATCTTGAGAGAAGTCGCAAAGTACATACGTATCGATGGTCAGATGTTTATATCTTTCCTACATTTTGCTTGAATGGCCACTGTTTCAACCGCCAGCTTAGTGTCATCACATTAGTTATGAAGCTTGGAAATAATTGGCCATGGAAATAACACCGGAAATAAAAACATGCACAATTATGACAGTGTCGTTTCCCCTAGACTTCCCATGAATAGATCTTTGGCCAAACTGCCACGTTTTTACCTGGTCAATAGAAATACCACACATGATACAATTTATACCACTAAGGGAGGAGTATTGAGGAACCATCTTACCGGAAGTGGGGGTCGCGCTCTGCCGCCAGCTGCATGCACTCGAACAGACTGGTGTTGGCAGGCACTTCCAGCCGGATGCTGTGCTTCTCGCCGACATCAGCGCCAACCCACAGCCACAGCGTCACGATGTTCAACGACAAGTTGGGATGGTGCTCACTAGATGGCGCGACTGAGATATTGACCGGTGCAAAGGCTTCCGTGGTAACTGTGAGGCGAGGGAAAGCGTTATTAACAAAAGTGCACTGAAGCCTGAAGGATTCTAAGAGGTTTATGGTCTTGACCTGCTGGGACATGGTACAGGGAATGTGACACCTTTATCGGATTTGAACAGACTATCAGTCGCGTTGAACATACCACTAAACCCCTGTTCTTTCGTATTTAGTTTCTATTTTACGGGGTAACAGCGTTTCACGGCTACTTGTTATGCGTCTGCTGACGGCAGCCGCTCGGCGATGTCGGGACCCGCGCATGAGCTGCAGGTACTGCCCGCTCTAAACACACGATATTGTACTTCAAACGGGGATTTCTGGGACAAGTCAAATATCAATCCAGGGGTTTCTTGGTATGCTCTGTTGTTACTTGGCCTTCTCAGTTCAAGTCCTAGTTTAAAGGTGCTACAGTCCCTTTAAAGTCCGCTATTTCTATTATATTTTCATACTTTGGCTATTTTTACTGTCAGCGCTCCAAGAAAAGACTGCGCGTATGAATTTATATTTACCACAGGAATCTAAGATCCGGTACATTCTAGATTTCTCGATTGCCTGGGAAAACTGTCCCAAGAATAGCGTTACGAGTATTACTTATTCAGTCTGACTGCTGGTAGCATGTGTCAAATTAGCGTCAGGTCCGAGAAACCAAGGGCGGTGCCATAGACTTTCAAGCGGGGAGGGGGAGAGAAGAGAGGGGAGGGAGGCAACAAGCGATTGAAGTCTAAACTTAATCTCTCTATGTTCTTTCGGCCAGGTTGAAAAGAACAGCACCTTTATCGCATTAAACACTACCACAGCTTGAATGGCTATTTTCATAGTTTAATTTATCATTTTAAACTAGTGCTCTCCCAAAATTTATGTTGTATTTGTATATTTATCGCCAAAAGTGGGTATCATTCCCCACCCCGCAAGTTTTTTAGACGGAGACTGGGGTCCCCAGACCATGGTGACGATGCTACGGCAAAGAGCAGCGCAGACAGAAAATATTAGAGCAATGGGTAAAGCATGCTCACGATATAAAAATGTAAGAATATGGTAACCATCTGGGCAAACTCATCATTTTCTGATGCAAAACATCATTTTTATGGACTGGTGCCAGAAAGCTTATTATGATGCCAAATTTTTCATCATCATGTATTCTACACTTCACACAAATGAGGTGGCTTTTAAAGTGTGTCGCAATGAGTATAAAGTGATTAAAACTATAGAAGGAGATGGTAAGAGATGTTAGCTCAAAACGAATATTGCCAGTGTTTTGACCATGACTTATATCAGCTCACCAGCGGAATTCTTGGCCAGCTCAGCAACCGCTTCAATCGCAGCTGTATCAGCAGCTTCCTTCTTCTCCTGAGGATCATCCTTGACCTTGCCGCCCTCCTCTACATCGACCTTCTCGGTGACAACGGGAGAGGGTGGTGTGGGGGGTGGTGTCAGTAGAGGCGGCGGCAGGGGCGGCCGAAGTCGGTTTGACGTGGTGGCAGCCCGTCTGGGCCACCTCCATCAGCGACCGGCCAGCGAGCACGGTCAGCGCGCCCGCCGTGTCAAACACGGAGCCCAGCGACCCGTCCTGCTGTCGGCGGCCCAGCAGATAACCAACCGCCGAGGACTCGTTCCAGCCGGAGACCACCTCAGATCTCAGCGCCTGCCGGGGAGAGCCGGAGTCTCAAATTCGTGCGAACGCCAGGTTAGGTGCTTTATGGGAGGCTGGTTGGACGTTTTGGCTTAAACATTCATGAGAGAGCAGCTGGTTTTTGTATGCCCAATATTGATGGGGTTTGATTTATGCAGACTGACCTGCATGGCGAGGAGTGTGGAGAAGAGGTTACCGAAGCCGCCGTCCGGCTGCTGTCTTTGCAGCAGCGCCATCAGAGGCTCCTGCATGTGCTTCTCCACGTGCTGGCTGGAGTGATCGGCCACGCAGCGGAGCGCCAGAACCACCAATGCCAGCGTATCTGCGCGGGGAGCGGTCGTGGTACTGAACTTTGGTGATTAATCTGAGTTCTGGTGATAATTTACACGAAAAACATCTTATTGAGCAGTAGGCTTATTGAGCCGTAGTCTTATTGAGCACCCTAAAAATGGTTCATGGCACAGTCGAACGGAAAAACAAATTGAATGAGAACTTGAATAAAAATTTGAATGAGGTTTGTTCTGTTAAGGACGGAATCTTCCCCACAATAGCTTATCGAAACATAATGAATACTGCATGGCTGCCGCATTTTGTCTGCAGCTTAGCTGCGCCGGAAGGCGCTATCAAACGTCGCTGGTGATTACTGATTCACGAGTCAGTCGCCTGAGTCACCAGTGCCGTGCAGGTCGGCGCTGGAGTCGGCCACCGCCAGCAGCCGCTCGTAGCTGCGGCGTCGGACCGGCGCCCGCGCCGCACAGGTGGCCAGCACCGCGAACGCACTCTCGTACTCCGGGCCGGTCCGGTGATGCTGCAGCACGGCTGCCGGACACCGCAGCGGTCAGGGCGGGACACGAGGTCCCAGAGAGACGTGAGGGCGAGACACGAGGTCCCAGAGAGGTGTCAGCGTGGGATACGAGGTCGCAGAGAGACGTCAGGGTGGGACACGAGGTCACAGGAATACGTCAGGGTGAAACACGAGGTCGCAGAGAGACGTCAGGGTGAGACACGAGGTCACAGATAGACGTCAGGATGGGACATGAGGTCACAAGAATACGTCAGGGTGGGACACGAGGTCACAGGAATACGTCAGGGTGAGACACGAGGTCACAGAGAGACGTCAGGACGGGACACGAGGTCACAGGAATACGTCAGGGTGGGACAAGATGTCACAGGAGACATTACGGTGCCACGGCGTTGCGCATGTGCCAGGGTGGGACGTGGTGTTACTTGTGTGTAAGGGTGAGTTACAGTACCACGTGTTTGTCAGGGCGCGTTGTGGCTTCACAGAGAGGTCAGAGACCGGGTCATCGTGTTTCCTACATCTGTCAGCACAGGGACGGGAACTTCCGAAACTCGTCAGGATGTCTGTATTTGAAGCAATGCAAATATATGTTTTAGTCATCAATCAGACCTATTTAATACGATGAAAGCAATCTAAAGTCTTGAAAAAATTAAAGATTTGTAAACCTTAGTTCACCCATTCATTGGAGGTATCCGGGCAGCCCCACAGGGATATAAATACACACTTATGTGTCAGGGGTGAGGTCTTTGAAGGCAAACGTTAAATATCACACGTCTCTTGAAGATCGTGGTGCCACTTTGCACCAGACCGTTCCATTTGCTTATTCGTCAAAGCCGTTTAATGACAGCCGTTTACTCACCATCATGAGGAAAAATTTATGTTTACCTTGGTAGCACATATGTATCCAAAATTTACCTTCCAAGTTAATTCTATACAATAATGTTATTTTGTGTTTTTTGTAGTCATCTTGCCAAAAATCCATACGAGCTTTCCGATCCGGAATTGTTTTCAAAATTCATCCTGACATAGTTACAGACTTATGAACTTTTACTCGACAGTGAGCTTAAGTGTTATGGTATAGATCTTCGATAGGATTTCGCGGGGATATGTATCTGCGCTCATAATTGCACTTTGCACTTCAGTGCTTTAATCATCAGACATCACTTTCCGTCCAATTTTAACAAAGTGCGGCAAAATCAGCTTAAGAGATCATCACATGAGCAAACAGTACAAAGTGTTTGTACTCCCCGCCGGAACTTTGATCATATAACCCGACTGCCAGATACCCAGCACGTGGTGGTCCGAAGTAGCGGCCACGAGCCTCGCCTCACGCTCCCACAGGTAGACTGGGGGTCAACTTACGACGGTATAGACTGGCGGCCAACTTACGGCGGGCATAAACTAGGCTCCAAACGTCCGGTGGAAGTCAACTCTAAACTATTGCCATTCCAGTACCGCATGAATTCGGGAAGGGTCGGAGCTGAGCACTCTGGTGGCCGAGCTATCGCGGCAGCCAAATAGCCACTAACGCTTCTGACTGGGCCATCCAATTTCTTGGCATGATATTGCTTGTCTGCGGTGGCAGGACTGCAAAGAGTATGGTGTCGCAGAAAATATCTCTCGGGAAAAGATGCCATCAGCTTCCAGTCTCAAGACTTATCCCAAAGTGGTCTAAAGTAGTGCGCGCCATGGCTAAGAAAAGTCCGATGTAATTTAGGTTTTTTCTAAGGTTTTTCAAAGGGAGATTGATAATGCGTCTCAAGAGAAAAATTATTGATCGAAAATCATATTACATTTTGCTGAATTTTGAATCCGGAACGATGCTTAGGGTAAGGGCGGGTAAGAGTACGCAGGAGAAAGAGTACGCAGCAGTTGTTTTGGTTACTTAGCAACCACTGAGATGGTGGATAGCCTGGTATAAAAAAGCAAGGTCAGTGCTTAGGCTGCACACCAAAATTCAACGTGCTCTTGTTCTTTCCGCGGGAGTACAGAGCAAAATAAGTTTATGAGCACCCTTGAAGTAATATTTCTTAACTGGGTAAACTTGTAGACTATGCTTTTATTATCAAAAGTGTTGTGTAACGGTCAGTCATCAGTAAGAAAGCTGAGCTAGGAGTGTGCTCCAGGACCGGCGCTCACGCTAAAATGCCTGCCAACATGTTTATGAAGACTTTCTTCCCAAGGGAGCATGTCTGACAAGAGTACGCAGTAGACCATTGGGCAAGAGTGCGCATGCATAAGAGATAGGAAAATTAAATTTTCGCTCGGGACAGAGTCCGTAATTCATATTTGGAAAACCAAACGTTGCAACATAGTTCTTGTATGTTCAGAACAGTATAAAATCATGCAATCGCCTTGTTTGGCGACAAAGAACTTCGCGACATGTCCTATGCACCTAAAGCACAGCGGGGCATCAGTGCGTACTCCAGCCTCCTCTCTTGCGTACTCTTACCGACCCACTCCGGCAAGAGTACGCACGTGACTTTTTATTTTTGACGGGCTCGTGACGAGTTCCTTTCAAAGATATCGAGTTGAAACATGGACCATACAAAGACAATTCTTCAGGCTAAGCAACCACATACAAATTTTAGCTGTTAGACTTATCGGAGAAAAGTGAAAGCTTTTAGAAAGTTAAGTGCGTACTCTTGTACGGACTTCCCCTATCATTCCCTATTTCCAAAGCTAATCTGATCCATTATCCGTGCAGTTTGGGGATCCATTTACGCATTAGTTCTGTGACAAAAAATGGTCCCAATATGCTTTATTTGTTCGATGTATTTGGACATTTTCTGAGCCTTGTTACCTTCATTTGATGGATATAATTCAACTTCTCGTTAGAATAATTGATAACAAATAAAGGGTTATTTCCTTTTAGCACGGTCAATTAACCAGATGGTTATTAGTGAACTCCGTTTGGTTTGTCCATTTCTCGGGCCTATATCCCCAACAAGTTAGCCAAAGTTTAATTCAATCAAATGCATATAACATATTTTACAGTCAAATCTTGGCCTTAACCAAACTTTGGGGTGGTACATCATCCCTGCTTAAATCGTAAAACGCATTAATTTTTTTAATCAGCAGAAAATCGACTCAAAGAGGGGGTAAAACTGACCACTTTGGGGGCCCTGGCCGGGCTGGAAACCCCGGATCCACCCACGCCACACCTCAGCTATAAACAAGGCACAAGCTAAGCCTTAAAACAAAAACTGGGTTAAAGATAACCCCATGCTTTAAAGTGGGTAGAATAAGCACGATACAGAGATAGCCAGATACCAGACACGAATAGTATCGCATCATCATCATCAGTAGAGTGGCCCGCCGACAGCGACGGTCATTTTGCACCCATACGAATAGAGTCGCGGATGAAAATGATAATAAGCGGGTAAAAACGTATCGCCACTATATGAGATAATGTACTAGATACCAAATAGGTAAGATAGAGAATTAAGGTATTAGATAGATAACCAGACAAGATAAAATCAC
This sequence comes from Lepas anatifera, assembly GCA_034440635.1. NCBI lineage: Eukaryota > Metazoa > Arthropoda > Thecostraca > Lepadidae > Lepas > Lepas anatifera. Next base: position 173,628 of record JAOTON010002140.1, on the reverse strand, counting down.
AACAGCTGTCAACATGTTCTAGGTCATTTTGTGCCCTGGGCTGAAAATGTGCGCCCCAGAATAGGTTTTAACTCGAACTTGCTAAAGTGTGAAGACTCATTGGTCCGTTCGCTTGGATGAGAGGATCCTCTCTTTAAAGAACTATCGTCTTCTCGTTTGAGATGGCTACTCTGAAAATTGTAAGCCTCCGAGCCTTGCCTGTCTTACCAATCAGGTAAGACAGGCACTTCCAGGTGACCCTGGAAGTGTTAGATATCCGTGCTTCTACCCATCTCACCGGTAAGGTCGCGACCTTGGAAGTGTTGGACGTCTGCGCAGAGGCTAACCAGCGCCAGTACGTACTCAGCCAGCCGAGCCGTCGTCACCGGGTAGTCTCGGTGTCTGCCGCACGCGCATGCGCACAACCCGTCAGCGAGCACGCCTTTGGCATAGGTTAGGTGGCAACGAGGGCTAATTTTATCGCATGTTCATATTCAAACTGGACTGCACTGAGTCGTATGCACAGTGCATACCACTATCACACATAGACTGCACCGCACGACACTGACTGCATTCTATACTGCGCCGCATGACGCTCACTGAGTTACAGACTACACCGCACGACCCTTTTGTGTCATACTGCGCCGCACGACACTTCCTGCGATGTGGTCGTCCGCGGTTTACGACATTGTGCAACGTTCAGGCACTGTTTGGAAGGCGTTTGACACACGCTGTCAGGCGCATAACTTTGTTAACTTTTGGGGATGCAGATACATACCTAATACGAGATTTGCATTCCTAATAGTGTTCTGCATCTCCAATTTTTCTCGTAAGCCCCTTGAGACATTCCCGCCGCCCCCCCGAAAAGCCACTTTCCACTCCCCCACGATGCGATAAGTGGCAGCCTCGAGATTCAGACCCAGTCTCTTAACCCGCAAAAAATCGCCTATCTCAAATTCTGCATTCCCCATGTTATTTACAAAATATTACCCTGCAGCGGCCTAGACTGAGCATTCTCGGAAAAACATCAGCCACCACAACTTTGTTTCAGTATAAGTGTATACAAACATAGGCACTCGAACCGCACGACCGGAGAAGCTTGGAGCCCTCACATTTAGCTCGAGGTTCTCCATGTTGAATCGAATCGGAGATGAATTGATGGTCATGATTTGGCGGCAACTTGACACTGATGAAGTAACGAGCCCAGATCCGGGAGATTGGGCTATTAAGGCAGGGAATGTTTTGTCAGCGATATTTTGGAAATCCTCTTGTCCATTCCTTTTTGGTGGCTGGAAACACATATTTCGGACAAAAAGATATCATTTTTTCACGCCATGCGTACAGGTTGACCTACCTCCAGAGTTCGGCCAGCAGGTTCACTTCCAGCTCCTTCAGCGTCAGCATTCTTTCCACACCCACCAGGGCCGAGTCATTGACGAGCGAGATGGCCAGAACCGCCTTGGCAGTATCAGCCCCCCAGCCGCCTTGTTCACTCCGGTGCTCCACTAGCCACCGCAGCCCGGCGCCCACTGCGGACTCCGCCTCCGCTGCCGGGTCACCGCCGAAGGTCAGGTCAGGTCACCGCAGGTTACCACCGGGCCTTCCATTAACCCGCGCCCCACCGGGGGTCCGGCGCCACCTTTGCCCCACCGGGGGCATCGATGGCCCCCTCTAACTCCGAAAATATGGGGGTTAGCACAAATCTGCAAAGTGCATTAGAAATCTCGCGTAAATTCAGTAAGAAGATACGTTGCATGTTTAAGCGCTCACGTCAATAGTTTGACCTCCAGAGGTCAAGGAAGGTCACGGCTATAGGCTATTTTCACTCAAATATGCAATGCTTAAGAAAACTGGACATAACTCTTATGCCATTAGAGGTATTGAGATCTGGTAAAGTATATTTGATAGGAAATTGCCAGTCCTTTTTCTGTTATGTGGAACGTAAAGACCTCCTGCCAGTAGTTTGACCTCCAGAGGTCACCTCGTGACCTAATATGACCTGAGGTCACGAAAGATCAGAAAGTGACCTTGCCGTATATCAAATGAAAGCCAGTGACGAGACATACACGATGGTGTTCGTTTTATTGCTCTAGCTTAATTAGGTCAAAAGTTATTTTCAAAATACTGTTTTTGACTCCTGGTGACCTTGGATGACCTTGGAAAAGTCAAAGGGCAAATATAACCCCTAGGATCCGTGAAAGGATGGCCAAAAACGCTGTTCTGAGCAGTCTGAGCATTTGAAATCATTTTTGTGACTTTTAAATCATAAGACAGTTTTTCCCATGTTTTTCCAATGGGAGAGATCGCCTCGTGACCTGACCTCAGGTCACGAAATCTAAAAATGCTGGATATACACGTTGTAGACCCTGGAGGATGGAGTGTAGCAAGTTTCAAATCGATCAACTAAGAAATGTAGCTCTTATAGAGCTCCAAAGTTGAAGTGAGGTGACCTTGGTTGACCACGCCTGGTGACCTGACCTTGGGTGACCCGAGATAAAAATTTTCAGGGATGGTGAGAAAATGATGAGGTAAGAGATAGAGCCCTCAACCGCGGTGCTGCGTCTCGTCGTTTTTCTGCTATCTTGAAAAAAACCTTAGGGGGCCATCGATGCCCCCCGTGGGGCGAGGGTTAATGCGTACATAACTGTGGTCCGCAGACTAGTCCTAGCTCGCTTCTATTGGAAAAGATTGTCAATATGAACAAATGATCCTGAGCAGATTTTATAATATATTGTAAAATGTATGCTATAGCATCACTTTCATAGTCCTCCTATCCCAAGATAGTCAAATTTCACCCACTTTCAACCAATATTAGCCTTTCTTTAAAAACATTATGTTTTCACAATTTTTCTCGGACTACCGCCTCCTTCCCCAATCGTTCCGTCTAGACATTGCTCCTGAGCAGAAGCATAATGAATAACTTTGGCTTAATAAGTAGCTCTGGCCAGGCTCATGTCCTCAATCCACTCCAACACTCGTTATTTATTCAGCTCATGAACGTTGAATACCGAGCAATGGTCATTTAACAGTTTTATGCGGGGAAACGGTTGGAACTCTTTCAATTATGCAACAGTCAAAAGCATTTGATATCAATAATGTGTTTAGGTTCTACATAGGTACTATGAAATATATCAGAGCCAACTTTAAAACCGATTTCCTGCAGCCAGAAAACGACTATCTTGAGCTGATAAATTTTGCTGCATCAAAACCCTTTCCTTTCAGGCTTTGACATTTAATCGGCAGTATCAACATTTCTTGTTACCCAGGACGTTCATCGCATTGACTATACTGATTACAAGCTACGATTAGCTTGATTAGCCTGTTTTCAATTATCCAATGTAAAAGCACAAAAATGCACGCGTCACCGCGGTCAGTTTCAGACGCTGGCGGGCTGTGTGGGGATCAAACGCTTTGTTCGGTAGCTGTTTAAGTTTCCAGGGCCGGTATATGACTATCGTGCTACCGCAGCGCGGCAGGGCGGCCACCTGTCTGGTCACGTGACCGGCCCCGCCGGGTGCGGGCGGCGCCCTGTTGTCGCGTGCATTCACGTTCAGCGACACTAAAACAACGCCGCTCCTGCCGCCGGCTGCGGCGTCGTGATCAATACAGACCCAGTTGTCGCGGCGCTGGAGCCGACGCGATGCCTTCAAACTCGCCTTAAAAGTTTGCATGAGCGGGGAAATCTTAGAAGAATCTAGTCTTTAAGATTTCAGTTTTGTTTTCTGATCACAAGGACACGGAAAGGATTCGTTATTGATATAATGGAAGAGTTACGAATGGTTTTCTGGAGCAGCAGCACAGGTAGGCACCGAGAACATTGCCAGAACACGAAATATTGTAAAGATCAAAAGAGAGTTTTGCTTTTATAATAAAGATGCAGCTTATAAGAAAATCAAAAGTAAAAAGATCTGCAAACATGGTACACATTGAGATGTTTTATTATGACTGTTACTTTAGGATGGTTTTCCCGATTGATTAAAATTTCTACCGGCCTAAGCTGGAACACATGAATTTGGCAGCCACTTCAATAAATCTACAATGAACCTTAATTTTCTTCTCAACATTGGGAATGAAGTATATTTTACCTGTCTTAGACCATTAGTTTGTTAGGCCTGGCCAGTAGAAAAATTATAATGGCGGCTTCTAGCTCGGGCTATTTTCTTATCAGCAACACCATTAATTCGTAAATCATTCTCAGAAGTGTGTGATGCTGAAATATTGGGTTTGTTTTCTGATTGATATACTTTTTAAGCTCTATCACCCACACAGACCAAGCCAGTGCAGCACAGGTTTCAGCTCACTACCGAGCTTCAGCAGCGCGCAGAAAAACACCTCCGGAGTCCTGCCTCTGACATTTTGAGCTGAGACTCACTCTCGGTGCGGTACATGTTATCAGGGATCCAATCTCGTCCGGCCCGCGAAAACATGGTGTGTAATCCACTCTCAGGGTCACTGCAGCGGACGGGAGCAGGCCCTCCGAGACACGTAGTCGACAAACTCCGGGAAAACACAAAGGTAGCTTCATCTGGCTCGCGGCTGGATTTCGAAGAATGTAAGATTAGTCCAAGCCTTGCCTTAGGCTGGAGAAATTACTTGGAACTTGGCTTACATAACAATGCCTGATTTTCGGGATAATTTTGAAAGCTAAGGAAAAACATTTTGGAAAATACTTTCCCAGGCTTGCAAATGCTGCGGAGCATCACGTTCTGATAGAACCAATAAATTATTGAGCCCTCTGAAACATAGCAGGACGTTCCTGAATAATTTCTATGATTAATAGATTTCCTAAGCTCATTTCAGGCATGGTGAATTGGCGTCAATTCCCATAGTTTCATAAAATATTTTCTAAAACTCCAAGAAATATGAACATTTTCCAAAGCTTGCGAGATCTGAACAAGCATCCATTGCTTAAAACTTCAGCGCTCTGACCACTACACTATCCTGGAAGCCTCCGGGATGGTCCAGAATAGTGAAGGCATTACAATTTGGACCAAGAAACCTGAATCTGAATTCCAGAAGTCCCTAAAAAACCGCCCAAAAAGGAAAAAGTGATAACAGGTTACCAGCCCCACAAAACAGGTTCTCCTAAGATTAAGCAGCTTCAGAGGGAGTTCGAAGAAACAACTGACTTAAACGTTCAGTTCATACCAACATGCTACAGCCTGAACAATACTAGCTTTATATCTAGACATGCCTCGTCAAGACCCTTCGGTCAAATAATAAATAAATCCCTCGATGTCAGTTCATATTCCTTGGAGTGAAATTCCATGGCGGGTCCTTAAATACTCCCATTAATGTCGAGGCTGAATACGTGATGATTTGTGGTCCAGTAGTTGCTTTAGTTGGCTCGATAAGGTTTTTTCCAAATGAATTTTCCTGGTCAATAAGTCATGACCTTTATATGATTTCAAGGTACTTCTACAAAACAATGATGGCTGACAAAATAACATTTTCACACCAACTCACCAGTTATTCAAGATCTTAGTTTATGATTTAGGCGCATACCTGGCAGAAGTAAGATCATGCCATCCTTATCCAGGTAATAGCAGCTTCAGGTTTTCCTTTCTTTGTGAGATCTTACGAGAGATTGCGATAAAGTGCAATAAACTTAAGCCGCAATTTCAAAAATTATACCAGCATGATTTTGTGATTTGCCGCATGATACGCTGAAGTAGGCTGGATACAAAGTCAACAGCATGAGAAGTCTCCTTCTTATCGGTAGGACCGAGCAGCCTAATATAATATGTATTTAATCCTGTATGCATCAATGGCATCAGTGAGAGAGAATAATATCTGAGTCAATAACATTTTGAACTGATGGATCTTACTCTCCACTCTTCTTAACTCCCAAAATGACTATTTTTGATATGCGATCCAGGCCTTACTGTGCTTATATTAGTGGGTATGCAATGAAATATGTCTACTTTGTGTGTTCAGGTAGACTTCTTACCCTCATGCTGAGCTGAAGCGATGCATAGTAAAGACAGGAAGAAGGCGCTCCACATGATGGTCTTCATCTGTAAATGAGGTATGTTGGTTATCTATACAGTTGCAGGACTTGTAGAACAAAGCAAAGCTTAGATGGTCAATGGATTCTCAAAATGTAGAATTTATGTTCAAAAGTGATTACAAATCCTACCGTAAGAACTGGAACAATTGTTGAAGTAGAGGTCAAAGTAAGGTTGTTGTACATAGTTGAAAAGTATATTACCTAGGTAGGAATGTGTACGACGTAATGAACTTACACGCAAATCTACTAGTATGTATGTACGTCCCTGAATCTACAAGTACCTACCTGCCCGAATCTTTTACCTATACGGGAATCCTAAGCTTAAATACTTTTAATTTTCAGATTGCCTACTTCTTAAAGATAATGATGAATGAAGAGAAAGGATCAAATGAATGACGAATGACATGAACATGAAGGGCTCAGAGCCGCAAAGGTATGTGACACTACCAGCAATGCACAATTTTGTAATCCCGAAAAACATGAGACTCTGAAAAATTACATATATGGGAGGCTGCAAACATTTCGGCAAGTACCATAAATCATGTTGATCCTTTCATGTCGAGAGCTGAGGGCGCAATAATACAGGACTTTCTAATACGTCCGTTAGAATTGAACAGCTTTGGTTCATGCCTGAGAGCTATAGTCCCACCTTTTCAATGTGCACCCGGCCTGAGGCAGAGCACGAAAACAGTCAATGACGATTGAATCTTGAACTTCTGTTTGCACGGTTCAGCTTCTACAGTTCTGAAAATCTTGCCTCAGCAAGGTAGCGGCCCGCTTCTCAGCATGTATACTGCCAGGGAACTCTCGCGCCGAGCTCACAGCTCCCCAGCTCTACCAGAGCGGCCAGAGCGCACCTCCTGCGGCACGGCGGGTGTGAGTGCCGTCAGAAGCCGAGCTGAAGCCACTGAGGCCGCCGACGGTCGATCCAGGCGCGGCTGCCCCCCCCCCCCCTCACCCCCTGCGGCGGCGGTGTCGCTGGGCGGTGCCGCTTCTGTTCACTAGACAAACACCACCAAGGAGCTAGGGAGCTTCTCGGTGTTAGTTAAATGCTTGGAGCTTAAGGAAGGAAATCAGCTAGCCCCTGGCCAAAAATGACCCGAGAATATAATTAAATGTACGATGTTGTTCTGACATGACCATTAATATATGACATTCTGTTTGTCCCCACTGAAGGGGTTAGCGTATTTCCACCCTTCCCCTCTCCCCACACATATGCCCGCGTCTCTACATAAATAATGGTACAAGCTACATTCACTGGCTTAAGAATAGAACGGTAAGCTATCCTTTTCCTGTGAAGCAATGTCACTACATGCACTGTAGATAAAATTAAACCATATCATGAAATATGAAAAACACTCAATTTTTCAATTTTTCAAAAAACGTTATGGTTAAGTCTGCGTCAGGATTGATAGCACGTCGGTAATAAGTAGTTGATTATGTTTAAAACTTTAATTTATGATGCTATATCCTCGGTTCATTTTCTCCCTATTCTAGAGTGTGTGTGCTCGATGGTCTCACTTCGGTTCGATACTGGGGTGTGTTGCGGTATGTATTGAGGATTGCATAATATTTAAAATGTTCCCCGCTAGAAAATACAAAGTCATGCTTGTAAAATTTCAGCAGAATCGGTTCAATAGAAGCTGTTAGGAAATATATAGTTCGGACAGTGGTCCAGATTTCTGTCTCTTTGGGGGTGCACCGGCACCCCAATGATGTGCTGGGCACCCCTAATGGGGATTTGGGCAACCTTAACCGCAAGGTGAAGCCAAGTCGTAACGAAATGCTCAAAGAAGAGGAAATCATCCACAAATACGCGTTCTGCAGTGTTAAAGTGGCATTATTTATCCGACCTACAACTTAATACTTTAGCAAGTAAGGGAAATCCCCAGCCATAATTATAATCAGGGTATGTATGCGTGTATGTTTGCCGCCCCGGTAGCTCAGTTGGTAGAGCGTTGGGCTTGGCCCGCTGCTCAGAAATATGCAGTGGCAGTGCATGTCCAGGCCTGGGATCGGTTCCACTGATACGCCCCGGCTCTCAACAGTTTACCCGACGTAGGTCGGTTGGCACCTTAATGGTGAGAGGGTGAGCTGAGCGGGGCGGCCGTCTCTGCGCTTTGTGGGACGTTAAACTTTGGCTTCTAAATCAACCCTTCATTGTGGGAGTTGCTCGTTCGGATGGCAGGGTCAGGGTCTCCGTGACAGGTTCCTTGATTACTTCAGTCAGGCTCTGACTCCAAAAACCGAACTGGTAACAACTTGGACAAAATCTTAAAATGTAACTACATATAATACATATATTTGTTTGAGTATTTAGGCAAGACATCTTCGGGTATGCAAAAGCTACTGAATTCAACAGAAAATCGAGCCTTTTCAAATTTTTCCTTTTTATTATGATTACCCTGAAATGTGAGAATTCCATGTAGACATTTTGGACATGTTTCAATGTTTTTAAAATGTAATCATGTTATTTTGATGTATTCACAGGTTAAATTTCACATTATGAGAGCCTTAACGACAAATAAAGCGCCTCAGATACAAACAAACAGAAAGCGGTTGTTTGTGATATCGATGGGTCGAGGCCTGTGTTTCAAATAGTTATGGGGTTTCTTCTTTATACCACCCTGGTTTGACCACAAAATGCATAGAAAATTTAAACCCAAATTCAATGACAAAAAAATTCACCAAGCATACATGGAGAAATCATACTTTATGAACAGCAAGAATAGCCCAGATCACGGTTTGTCTCGTACGATTAGGAAAATCTTCTGGCACTGACCTTTCATAATAATGAAGCTTTAGATGCTGCAATACTTTGGTCATTAGCGTCCATACGGATAGATGAGTCTTGCCACGGGCAGGAAGCTTTAACTTACTGGTGGGTAAATAATTCCGCCACTTTCAATTATTCTACATTCTTTTACAAAATAGTTTTATGCCTGAGATGTAAGTTTCTATGTATATGCTCAGTGTCAGCTAAATACTACATCGCCAATGAATCTTGAAATTACCTACAGGACTGGGGTGAGAATTTCTACCTCTGGATGTGGCGCACATAGTCGCCATGTGGGTGTCGAAAGCGGGGGCAGGGCGGGGCAATGCGTCCTCGAACTCACGAATCTGGGGAGACGTCCCGAAATATTCTGGGACTTGACATGTTTTCCCATTACCCGCATGGAACCACGTAAAAGTGTTGGCAAGGTGCATCGTCGTTAGATGCCTTTTAAAAGACACTAAATATCTCAAGTTCGCCTGCCAGCCCCATCCCTCCCCCCATCCCCGGGTATGTCCAGTGCAGAATATGTCCCTCTCCTGTAAAAATATGTGGTGACGGCCCTGGCTATAGTTTTTAAAATAACCTTTTTATACGATTGTTCTCTTAACGTCCCCGAATTGACAGTCTTTGGATTCAGGCGCCCCAATTTTTTCGAATATCCATGTTAGTATCATGGGTCCATAGAGAGTCTTAGATTCTAGACAAAAATATTCCGTCGCTTATGACTTTGGGTCTCGCCATACAGTTTAGTTTCGCGGTATGATGTCAGAAAGGCCAAGTGCGCTAAAACATAGACACTGTTTTGAGTCCCGATTAAAGTTCGTTACATTTTCAGCATCCAGCACTGAGCATAGCGCAAGTGTTTCCCTGTTTTGGTATATTAGATTATTTTACCTCGGCAGAGCTCTCTATTAGTTTTCAGTCTCCATAACTCTCATTATGCTTAAGTTTTTGTTTTATATGTACCTGTCTCCTCTTCCCCCCGTTACCTTCGGGACGGGCATCACTCCTCTCAACCCAGCAGAAACCCATCTCAGTGCTCCTGACTTCAGCGAACTCGGCCGCCGGCTAGCCTGTCCTGACTGCCACCGCGCCACCGTGCCTGCACCGAAAGGTAGCCTGGGATGGTGGAACAGACAATCAAGCCAATAGAAAGCAAAGTATGGCTAGGAATGCATGAAAAATATAATTTTAATACATCTCTTGGCTCATTGCTTAAGGCTGTATAATTTTTGTTGATCAATTTTCGTTGAATTTCCCGTAACACAAGTGAACGCGCCTCCACCAATCAGCGGCCGCCATCCGCTGACTGCCGCTTGCCCGCGGGGCACAGAGGTTAGAAAGGTCACGCACGCTGGGCGCCGCTGGCACCGAGTTCAAGCCTCGGTGGAGACGGGTCGCGTGGTGGATTATACAACCTACGTGTGTGCATTGAGAATGGTGGTGGTTATGCCTGCTGTCGAACTGAGGGGGGACATGTGAAGGAGACGTACTCACGGTGGTGGATAATACCCACTGGATATATGGGTTGGTGTCTGTACTGTATGCGATGTCGATAGCGATGGAAAAGCATGACCTCATGAGATGAGTACGGTATGTGAAATTGCTTGGCGACAAAATTGCAGGCGCTGACTTAAAGTCTTAAGTATTTTCGACGTCAGGGTACATGATGAAGTTTTTAAAGTTTTGTATATATTCTCATGCATTGCCAATACCTACCATACGCGGTACCTGTGAGATCCACGCTTAGCTGACATTTCATACGTATGCAATGTCTGTAACACTAGATGCTAAAATGATTATTTGAGGCGGAGAGATAGGTAGTTCTGACTGACCGTGTAAACAAGGAGGGCCTAAGGCAAATCCCAGCGTGCACGAGGTAGTTAACTAAGTAGGTATGTATATTTTGTATGGCATGAACATTAGGCCGGGTCGATGGAAATGGATCCCGGTGAAAGGGGGAAATTATTGGTCCTTGTTCAATTTAAAGCTAATCTGCAAATTTTCAGCAATTTTAATTGAGTCTGAGTACTAGCGAAAAGCTCATTTATCTGAGCACTTTTTGCTGTTTTTCTCCTAAAATGTGATTTTAGAACATTGGGAAGCCTCAGAGAGCTCCAATTTTGCGATTTTTGAATGCGCCGGGTGCTGTTACACCAGTTGTGGTAGAAGAGTTATAATCGAGAGAGATCTATTAGTCCTTTTATAGTGTTTTCCGTGGAGGCTTTAGCATCCGTCACCAGTGACATCTACCGGTGGACACGATAAACAGCGCGCGAAAGGCGTGCTGTGCGCCGGGGTTTGGTCCCATTTAAGGGGACAGGTGGTGATTCAATTTCTTGTAATCAACCGAATGGGATTAATCTGATGAAATTGCGGTTTTCACATGTGTCTGAGCCCATACCCTTTCCCCTTCCCCAGCCTTGTTTGCCTGATAAGCAATGGTACATAATCGTACCTATTGAACGTCAAATGGGCATTACAGAAACACCGTCTTAAGAGAATGTAACTTGAATTGGCACCAGTCTTGCTGGCTTTCATCTCCCCCTCTCTCTCTCTCTCTCTCGCACGCGCGCTATCTCGAATCTCCTTAGGTACATGCGATCCGCTGCCAGGACCACCGCACATTTGACACCAAGCACTGACACTGGATATTGTCGCTCATTTGGGAAGGTAGGCTCGCTAAATACGAAGAAGTCACGCATCAGTTTGGCTGACGTCGTGACTTAAAGTGGTCGTGGTACTGTCCGCTGCGTTAGTAGTCGGCTTATTTCACGCGCTAAAGCCATCATTTTTAGCTATGGCTAGTGGTAGGAAATCTGAGCTAAGAACTCTGAAAACTCGACAAGGTACCGACAATTTTGTCGTGGGCCAACCTGCTGATCTTCCCACAAACGTGTTACCAACGAGGAAGCAGTTTATCAACTGTTTTCGAAACATACAGCGGGAGATAGACCCTTTAACCAGACGGCTGACATCTGCGGCAAAAGCAAAGAAGCTGGCGTGCGATCGAGTTGCAAGCACTTGGCGTCAGGAGGGGATTCCAACGGTTAGTGGATCTCGTATCAGCCAACTGGGTGACATCTGTCATAGACGTTTCAAAAAACTTATGAAAACTCCCAAGCGCGATCGGGATGATACCGTAAGGGAGAGGGAAGAGACGTGGTTCTCCAAACTATTTGACATTGCTGCTTGCAAATGTTCAGACCCTCTGAACTGTCCCTGTGGCAGAGACGATAAGGTGCCGGAGCTAGAAGTTGCGTTTCTCCATGATCAGAGAACCGTGAGAAGAATCACGACCGGCTCCATCGACCACGAAGAAAGTCGTCGCAGGCGAGTGCAACAAGATAGGAGGGAAAGAAGGGCACAGCAGATGACAAGAGAGTCTCCAGAAGGACCAGATCCATACCAGACACACTTTCAGGTGCGAAACTTGTATTTTAGGTAAACCATTGCTCTGTGAATGTGCTCGATAGATAACTCCACTTTATGTTTTTCGAGCGTTATTTTCGACGCATGGATTTTATAAGTATTTGTTACGTCCTCAATAGACTAGTTAAAAGGACAGTAGTCTCCTGAGCGCGCTAAGCTGAGAGTATTTATCATCACTGGATGACCTCGTGCGATATGATTAGCCTAATACCGCAAAAAACTCACCACAGTTGTAATATAGGTATTGCAGAATACTATGTAAGTTTTTTTCGTGATCGGAATCGGATACACATGTAATTAAATGAGAATGTCTTACATATCAATTTTGTTTTTTAAGTCGAATAATGATATCGGAAGGATTTCCTCTAGTGATACCAGATTCATAGTGGATCACAAGAAAGTACAACGGGCTAGGGTGCTTGCTCGTATTCGAGAAGCAGAAAAGAGGTAAGACAAGGTTTGCGAATCTGAGTTGTCAGGTGTGTATTTTGATGGCTGAAAAGATACCTCGTATGTTATGATAGGCAGTCATCTAGATGAGTCAGGCCCCTCAACACGTAGAATAGCACAGCAGGAAGAACATATCGCTGTTGTTGCTGAGCCTGGCGGCGAGTATCTAACGCATTTTACCCCAGAATCAGGAAAGGCTCATGTAATCTTTAAGAAGCTCCATGATGTTGTTGAGGAATTTGGTGGGGACATAGCTGTGTTGGGGGCAGACGGAACCGCAGTGAACACAGGAAAAAATGGTGGCATATTTCGACTGTTTGAGCTTTTTGAAGGTAGACCAGTTCATTGGTTCATTTGTCTACTTCACTCTAATGAGTTGAATTTACGTGAATTGTTCACAAAGCTTGATGGCGTTAGTGCGGGACCGAGATCATTCAGCGGTCCAATCGGTAAGAAACTGTCCGAGGATCTCCACAATAAGCCATTAGTATCATTTAGTCCAGTACCTGGCAACCTGCAGAACCTGGATAAACAGACAATTGATGCCCTCAGCACAGATCAACAGATACTGTACAAGCTGACTGCGGGCATCATTGGGGGGGAATTGGCACTGAGCTTACCGCCAGAAAAATCGGCCCTCTGAACCAGGTCAGATGGCTGACGTTGGCGACAATAATTCTTCGTCTCTATGCCTCAACTGAACAGCCAACAAGCAACTTGAAGATGCTGACCGAATTCATTGTCAGGCATTACGTTCCCGTCTGGTTCCAAATCAAGTGCAATCCTCACTGCAAAGATGGATCCAGAAACTTATTCTGCAGCATCGAGCTCCTGAAGGGTTTACCGCTCTCCGTACAGAAGATCGTGAGGCCTGTCATCCAGCGAAATGGGTACTGGGCTCACCCAGAGGCGATTCTTATCGCCATGCTGTGCGATGATGATATACAAATCCGGGAAAAAGCGGTCGGGGTGATAACACAGTGCAGAGCAGCTGTGTCTGGTGAGGTGCGGCCTTACGAGATCCCCAAGATTGACTTCCAGGCCAATAGTTATGCTGAGATGATTAACTGGTCGAATGAGCTAGTGACTGAACCCCCACTGACATCCAAGCTCAGCGTGCCGGAGCTGCTCTCTTTTAGAGATGCAGCGCCCGCATACCCGGTACATACCCAGGCGGTAGAAAGGGCAGTTCAACTGGTGACTCAGGCTGGAAGCGCAGTGGTCGGAAGTGCTGCCCGTCATGGTTATGTTTGTGCGAGAATGCGGGACCGTGAAAGCATCCCTGTTTTTGAGTCGAAACGAGATTTTGTTGTTGATTGACTTGACCTACGAGTTCGTTAAACGACGTTTTTTCCATGTGTTGGTGACGCAAAAAATGGTTTGATAAAGATACAACCAGATGCATCTTGTTTTCTGATGGCGATATGGCTAGATCAACACCATACGCGTCACCGCCGACAAACACCAACACCAATATGGGACCAATCAGCCTTCAACCTTCTGCTGACGATAAATATCCTCACTCTAAAACTACTCCTAGAAACAAATACTCGTCGAATTTCGGGTCAATATTACATACTTCCCCTGCTGTGTCCTGCCTTCGTCTGTTTCGGTCACTTCCTTTCCGATGCATGTGTTTAGGCCTCAGGACATATGTAGATACGACTAAGCGATGGCAACGAGGGATGGGAAATATTTACTAAAGCCAGTGACTGTCCAGAAATCGAATTCTCGGTTTTCAGGCCTCCACACACAGTTAAAACCACTCCCTGGCGGCTTGACTCCCTCGACTGCGCTAGTTCTCCATTCTGCCACCAGGGCACTATGACGGGCATCCCTCAGGAGAGAAGCGAGAATAACCGAGTCATGACACATTATGAAGTATAAATAGAGTCCTCTATAGACTGGAATGATATACGGAGAACACGACAATGATGTTTTTGGAGCCCTCAGATATCTCACTCACGCATTAATTAGGCATTCTGAAGAAAAAAATGGGAAAAGTCCCTGCACAAATCGGTCATTCGCTACCACTCAGCATCAATTTAAAAATTTGGAAAAAATCATATCATTTTCTTATACCCCAAGGACAAATAATTTCCCCCTTTCACTTGTTTCCTGGAGAAAAACCCTCCCCTGACCCGGCCTAATGAACATTGCTATATTCATTTGGCTTGGGCCATCTCTCCATCACATCCTTTCGATGCCCCCCCCCCACCGGGTCTCCAGGTAGCCAGAACTTTCTATTTCTAAGCCTAAAATTGGTTTTTATGCTACACTATTCCGCTATTAATACCCTGGTTAACGTCACGTTCCTAATTAGTTCTTGTGTAATATTATCATTAGTTTGTAGTGTACCCTTATAAGATCAACACGTTTAGCACTCAGCGTTCGAATTATATATAATTTGATGGAAATGAGGAGTCAATGACGTCACAAGTCGTTATATCGATTTAAAAGGCCATCCACTCTCGAACAATTAAGCAAGAAAAGTGTGGAACAAGTCAACAGTCCATCTTGCAGTATGTTTGCTGCTTCTTAATGCCTCCCTCCACCAGTCCTTGCCTCCGAAGTTATGTAGAATACGGCCCTGGGTTGGAATTTCATACAAAGTGAGGGCGAATTTAGCGAAGATTTATGCTTATCAGAGAAAAACGGTCTGCCTTTTTATCCCGTTTCTAATCTTCTCCGATGCTCCGGATTCTACAAATGGTAGCGGAGTGTTGGTGGCTATTTCTGCAACCAAAAAGTAGCAGAGTAGCAGGTAGCGGACTGAAAGGATTTCAGAATGGCTACCGATATCGACAGCTTGTGGAAAGGTCCGGCCGAGGTCACTGAATCCCGATCCTGCCAACATATTGGGAAAGTTTCGGAAAGTCGGAGGATTGAATATCTTCAAAACTGAGATTGACATCCATTGAGGAGCGAACAAGGTCTTCAATTTGGTATTCTATTCCAATATGAAACCTGACCTACTCATCCGATGTGTTGGCTAGAGATTTTCTCTTTCGTAAGCTTCCAAAAGTCATTTTCTTTTTGGGAAATATGTTTATCTCGAGGTAAAACTTGGTCTCCGTTTGAAGAAAAAAAATCATTATTTTGTTTTCTAATGTGGTTCAGCCTGCATACCTTACAATAAAATGGCTGACTTTGGACGTAATGTGCAGGTAACTAAATATAAGCTTCGGTAATAAACATTTTGCGGAAAAAGCCCTAAAATCAATTTATAATAAAAAGCAGGGACTGCGGAGTGAAAGCGGTGATGCTAAAGTGGTACCTTACTATTTATTTTCATGATATATATTCGGAGAGTCACTTTCCCAGGATTTTATTATTTTTGTTTCGGACAAACACTAAGTAAAAAGGAAATATCATATACCTTGCACTTCGGTACAATTAGACATACCTTTAAAGAACTCGAACAAATATGGCGATATGTCCAGCTTACAAAGATACCTTCCATAATAACAATGCTGGCGAACCTAGCTATTATGAAAGGTAACTTTGTAAGCTGGTCCTCTTTCGCCATATTTGTTCGAACTCTTCAAAGGTATCTATAATTGTACTGAAGTAGAGGGTATATAATATTTTCATCTTTTTACCTAGTGTTTGTCCGAAATACTGAACAGTATTTCTTTTCATTCTTATCTTTTAATAAATATCAAGGATAACTAGGTACCACTTGTCAGCATATCACATAAGAATTAAGTGTTTTGTAGGATATCAAAACGAAATTGCATACCAAAAACATTCACCCGATGTCCTTTTGTTTTGCTGATGGACAAAGGCCCTTTTTCAATTCGCATCTCCCTTTTGTTGCCGTCTTCTTAACAGGCTGTTGATAGTGGCGACGGTTTTGAACTGAGTCTGCTATCCGCTGGTCTTTGATAAAAGAAGTCACTGCCACTGCCCCGCTATCATTTGGAAAGTCCGCAAGTAAAAGAGTAGCGGAATAACGGACTTAACACGCGCATTGACGGGGGTCTGAGCCACCTTCGCTTTGACGAGGGGGCGGGTACCCGCCCCCCTAAGATCTCGAGAACCACAGTAGGTAGCGAAAAACAGTCAACGGCGTTGGGCTGCCCATCCACTTCTCCATCGAAAATATTTGAACCATTTTTTTCAGGTCACGAGAGGTCAAAACATGCCGTAATAGGGATAACATGTAAATTAAGTTTTTCGGCCATTACATCTGAACAAATAAAGATAGAGCAAAACGACTTGAACTATATGAATCCTCGCAGCAAGCCGAATCGAATGATATGTAATTTGACGTTGCTGGGTCAAATCAAGGATTTGACCTGACCTGAGGTCAGGTCAGGGTCAAATTATATAAAATGCATATCATTAGAAGTGCAAAGCCAAGGCGAGTCTAATGCAGTTAAAATAAACGTTCTATCACTCTCCGTCACTGAGTTATATAGTAAAAACCATTTTACCATGTATTTCCAATTGAGAGGTCATGCCTCGTACCTGACCTTAGGTCACCGATATCAAAAATACCGGAACACATTTTAGAGAACTCGGTGGGCCCATTATGTGATATGAGGTTCAGTCGGATAAGTTTACCCTGCTCCGACTTATGCTATCTTAAACTTGTTTTGAGGTCAGGTCACTTGACCTGTACTGGTGACCTGACCTGAGATGACCTAACCTTAAAATGTTCACAGAAGTGGTAAAAATGATGAGGGAAAAGGTTTGCCAAGTACGGCGGCGCTACGCGCCGCCGTTTTTATGCTATCTCAGAAAAACCCGAGGGGGGGGGTACCCGCCCCCCGTCAATGCGCGATCAAATGGAAGTAGCAGACTGCCCGGCTCTGGTTTTAGCCTCCACAGAAGCTGTGAAAATGGTCACATTTGAACATTTGATTGAGTTTGATATTTGCGTCGAGTGCACGCAAGCGGGACCAGAGCGGGACAAGGCCGCTCCTGGGAGGCCTAACTCGGGCACGCACGGTAGCGGAGATCACGCGGAGCGGATTCGGTGCCCCGCCCACTCCACAGCACTGTCGGGGTCATCACTACCAGCGTCAAGGTCAGATCAGGCGACAGACCTCCAACGATCTTGGAAAGGTCACGGCCATTGTTGGTAGCACTTCGACCGTGAACTGAGCTAATTCGGTCATCAGTTCAGGACAACTGGCAACACAACCAAACACTTGCTTCAAATAGTTGTGTCAAAAATAATGCAAATTATTTTGACAAAACAAACACAGGACATGAGGTATGGTATAATATTTACTTTCTTTAAGTGGAGGTGTGGACGCAATGGCAGTGCGATTCGCAAAACGAGATCCGCAATATTACTTGATAAAATGTTCCAGCCGAAACGCTTCAAGGCCTTAAAACCAGCCCTTTGTACGAAGGTCAATAGCACAATACATGATGATTCCTGGGAGCGGGAAGTAATATAAGTGTCTATGTGACCTAGCACCAAAACCTTGGGTGTAGAATTATGAAAAAGTGTAGGTTTGCTTTACCGAACCAAGCAACGAAACTTTCGCTAAGAGAGGGAGGTCTGGAATAGCACTGATGCGTCCATAAAACTGGAAATGGGTGCATGAATCAACGGCTTAAGATGTACTTAGAACGCACGTTGTATTTTATTGTAAGTCATTTGTGAGCCGGTCCTAAACTTTGTCTTAAAGGGAATGTGGCACCTTGGTCGAATCGTGGAATTTAGTGAAATTAGGCGTACTTTTAGCCAAAAATAATGAAACCTCTCATGATTTCTCTGAAAAATGTTCAATAAGCTCAATATTTTGTTTTTAAAACACTCCTCTAGGAAAATGAATAAATATCTGCCTGTGGATAATGTCATGATCTGGCAACCACTACCATACTTGAAATGCTTCAAGGGCTTCGATTGGCTGATGCTCATCGTGACGTCAGCATATGTCGTCACACCAGCAGCTCACAACAATGGTCGCCCGGCGAGGGGTTGATGAGGGGTTGGTGTCAGGTAGGTTTTAGCTTTTTTCTACGGAAATATCGAGTTCCAAGACAAATTATATATGGAGTACTGGGTTTTCCGACTTGCTTTACAACTTGGCTGT
The DNA here is from genome assembly GCA_034440635.1 of Lepas anatifera. Lineage (NCBI taxonomy): Eukaryota > Metazoa > Arthropoda > Thecostraca > Lepadidae > Lepas > Lepas anatifera. The sequence goes on along the minus strand of JAOTON010002140.1, from coordinate 154,922 downwards.
CTCAGTTAAAATCACGTTATGAAGGTGCCACATTCCCTTTAAGGCCTTAAGGATACTTCTCGACATTTAGGGGTCCTTTTCTGACTTTTAGGGGCGCTCCCGCACCCCAAAAGCTTGCAGTTCTACAGACCTGACAATACTTATTTACACCGTACCATCATGGGTATGTGGAGAATGCATGTAGAACCGTATCTGGCAGTTGTATGTTATGGAACGGCTTTTATACGCCCTTAATAGGTCGTGCAGGCATTCCGGGACGGCTATTCATCAGAGATCGATAAATGACGCCAATGCCATGCTCCGAGGAGGCCGAAGGCTTGGTATTGATTCAACACCCGCGAAGTCTTTCTGACGGAAGCGGTTTTGCCAGATCATGTGATTATTATCGAAGAAGCTGCCAAAGCCCCATCGAAGGTCTGATTTGTAGATTGTTAGTTATATTTTAAACGAATCCCACATTCGGCATATTCGTTCCCATTGCGCCATAGCTAAAAGCGTCCTAGGTTTCAGATACTTACTCCTTCATGAAATGATGGACATTCATGATTAGCGGTGCTGATTTATCATCGACCAACCATTGCAAGGCGAGCAAAAAGCAGAGCGAAAAACGGAAATAAAAGATATAGAAAAATTGAAGCTATTCCCAACAGGGTAGCTGATGGAGAAGAGCTAATTTAGTGAAATATTCTCCACAATTATTATGACAGAAGAAAAAAAATTTAATGACAGTCTAGTGCTCATCACATGCAAAAATTCACGAGAATCTAAATATTTCGTTAGTGCTGCGGAGCCGCAGCTGCCAAATCACATGAGCACATGGCCACGACTAGTCATGACCACTCCCCAGTGACAAAACACACAGACCCTGGGAGCGGACTGATCTCTCTGAAATCGGCCACTCCGACGATGTGGCTGCACCCTTTTCAATCCGCTCGGCTCAGCGGAATCCATCAACCTCTTCCATCCCGCTGCTTCGGAAATAAAGCCCATTTGTATGGTTTTGACTGGGGCCGGTTCAGGTACGTTAGCAGATACAGTACGCCTTGCATCGACCGCAGCTCCGCACTTTCCTTTTTGTGACCATGTCGGAAAAGTGTGGCTTCCTACAGGGGCCACATTTATTACTTGGCCAATGCCTACCACGTTCTAGACTCCACCATTATGCATATTGTCCAACTATTTCGTGAGACAATAGTTTTGTTGCGCAGCATTGGGAACCACAAACGGGATGCCGAATTGTAGATCTTTCTAATTTTAAAGGCGTTTTGTGAAAGACAGTGGTATAAATTGAGGGCCATACCATTACCCGTAATCAAGGCCCATGCGTTCACTTGACAAATAACTTGATACTGTGATACGAGCAGGTGACTGGATATGAAGCTTTATGTTCACCCCCCCCGCCCTGTGTTCGTCCAGTCAGCTGATGGCTTGAGTGAAAACCAGTCCTCGGGAGAAATCAATCCAAAACACATCAGTGAAATGTCCGCGAAGAGCCGGTGATAGTTTCAGCTTCTTTATTACGCTACACGGCGGCCACGCTGAACCAGCAAATCAACTAGGTACGCAAACCAGTCCCGTCCCGATGTCGCTCCACTATGCCTGCACTAACTCGATGCCGGTTAAATAAAGACCGTGAACACATTGCAGACAAGACGTAACAAAACAACGCCACCAAGCAACGGCGGCCGACGGGTGGCCTCAACAAGCACGTCCGCCGTCCACCGTCAGATCCCGGCCTCAGCACAGTCACAAACTGCTCTCCACAGATGTCTCCTCCAAGAACATCATCCCATTCCTCGTCCGGTTCCTCCATCCCTCTACTTGATTAGCCCCTTTCCGTTTCCTACGTCCTCCAGCATACCCTTCGGCATTCGCTCAGTCACTCACGCGCCATTTCCGTCCAGTCCCGGCCTCTCCATCCCCTGAACACACCCCAGGCTCAGCAGGCAGGCAGGTAAGATCAGAGAGCAGCTCCTTTGCATATAGGACGGACACCCATCTCCACACGGTCAAATAAGCGCACCAGTACACGGAAACCATAGTGGGGGTACGAGCGAGATTGCCGGCTACAGACAGCTCAGTGCCAGTCAAAGCTGTGTACATGCACTCGCTAGCTACCCTCCAGCACTGTTGCGGCGCCGGAGCGCAGTCGGCGTTAAGGACGCGACGTTAGAGGCTATAAGCGCAAGGTTAAAGACAGAGGCGGCGGGCGGCGGACACAGCGGGTGGCTGAAGACTCTGTCAGCTCGCAGACGCGAACTGTCCCAGCGGGTGGAGCCGCGCCTTCGGCTCAAGCACGGACACCGGGCAGACCGGCACGCTGGGCCGTAGCAGGGGCAGGCACGCAGCAGCCAGCGCCAGCACGTGGGGGGGGGGCTCCGACTGCCGCCGGTATTACCACCGGGGTGTGCCCCACAGCCGCCACACCCGCCCCGTCCGCGCAGGTCGTTCCGTTTACCTCACCGACGGCGCACGGCAGCCCGGAGAAAACGCACCCACCGGCGGCCCGGCACCGGCGCGCAGTCACCCGGAGAAAACGCACCCACCGGCGGCCCGGCACCGGCGCGCAGTCACCCGGAAAAACGCACCCACCGGCGGCCCGGCACCGGCGCGCAGTCACCCGGAAAAACGCACCCACCGGCGGCCCGGCACCGGCGCGCAGTCACCCGGAAAACGCACCCACCGGCGGCCCGGCACCGGTGCGCAGTCACCCGGAAAAACGCACCCACCGGCGGCCCGGCACCGGCCGCAGTCACCCGGAGAAAACGCACCCACCGGCGGCCCGGCACGGCGCGCAGTCACCCGGAAAAACGCACCCACCGGCGGCCCGGCACCGGCGCGCAGTCACCCGGAGAAAACGCACCCACCGACGGCCCGGCACCGGCGCGCAACGAGTCTGGTACGCTCACCTCAGCGCCGTGGCTCGCGTCCTCTCACCACGCCACCACGCACCATAAGTTAACACAATGCAGCTACCAAAACTAAACACTATAGAATTAAATACCTAGATACCTAGCGTGCACGGTTTCCGGTGACACCACCGGAGCCAACAACCTCCCCAGTGCAGTGTCAACGTCGCCAGCTGCCGGGCGGGGCGGCGCCGTCCCGGTCCCGGTCCCGGTCCCGGACCCGGACCCGCCTTGGGCTCCAGCGGGGACGCTCGCGGTGCCGCCGCCTGACTAGGTTGGAATGTAGCGCACGCGGGCCCCGCACCGAGGGCAGATCACGACGACAGAGACGCCTGGCGGCGGCGCGCCGAGGCAGGGCCCCACAGCAGCAGCAGTTGCAGCGACGGTCCTAGCGACACTCCCAAACCTTCACTGTCTGGTCGACGCTGCCCGTGACCACGTAAGGCGCTGTCCGGTGCATGTCTGCAACACATTGGTCCGATCAGCCGTGTCTGCAATACATCGGTCCGATCAGTCATGTCTGCGCCACATAGGTTCGATCAGCCATGTCTGCAACACAGAGGCGCAATCAGCCGTGTATGCGATACAATATAGACCATGTGAGCCGTCCCATGGAAAATGGAATAAAATAAAATAAATGGAAGAAAGGTGGAGTAAAATGGAGAGTTCGATAAATACATCAGCTAATGAGGAAAACATATTTAGGTTGTTGGCGTATGTTGTTCAAACAGAGTTTAAATGTGAAAAGCGTTGAATGTTTAAGGAAGATCGGATAGGTATGGAATCTACAGAACAAATGTGTGCTAAAATTGCGAAGCACCCGGTCGAATCACAGACCAGTGAGGGAGGACGACTGGCGGAGAACCAATATACATAGAGATTACTAACATACTAACATTACCACGAATCGGGGACGAAACACGGTAGAAACAAAACAGAGACAGGGTAGACTTTCTCCACTCCACACGCCTCGTTCGTTCTGGAACTTTCATAACGTATTACAGGATTTCATTAGCGGTAAACTAATCCGTCACAAAAAACATGTGACGCGTGTAAAATATATCCGTAAGAAAAATCCCAAATTCACTTGCAGTTATTCATTAAAATATGTACACAAGAGAAAACAAGATGGCTCATTTCTGATCTTAAAGGGAATATGCCTTGGTCAAATTCCAAAAATTATTGTAATTGGGGGTATTTTTAGCCAAAAATCATGAAAACGTCCATGATTTCTCTGAAAAAAATGTACAAAAAGCTCAATATTTTGATTTTTAAAATGTTCCTCTAGGGAAAGAACCCTTTAACCACATGAAGATGTTCCACCCCATCCGAAAATGAGCCTTGCTGACCATTAAATGCAATCAACCACAGCTTGGGTCCCCAGCCCTTGTGCCCAGCTGGTGTATTAGCTACCTATCGAGGTGCAGAAGTGCTGGTGTGCTTCCAAGGTGCGGTGGCAGCGCTTGGCCTTGATGGTCCACACGCGGACAGTCTTGTCGTCGGAGGCGGAGAGCAGCATGCCGCCGCCGGGGTGGAACACCAGGCCACGCACCCAGTTGTCGTGTCCCACCAGGGTCAGCAGACACTGGCCCGAGCTGGTGTCCCAAATCTGAAGGGACAGACACCGCAGGATCAGGCGCCACCCGATACTTAGCCGGTTCACAGAGGGGAGGTCAGAGTAAAAGCTAGAGGGACTGAGCCTGGCGTTGGCTACATGGCTGATCAACGAGGTTGGCGCAATAAATGGAAATGACTTTTAATATCACATACGATATTGAAATTTTGAGGCAATTTGGGTCATTGGCATTTGAGGAATTATAGTACATGAGATTTCCAGGCATTCCTCATGTCAAGCCAAAACATATCAAATGAACTACGCCACAAGAATTGTCGAAAGGGTGCTTATTGATTGAACTACATTTCTGGATATATGAATATGTTCAGCTATTGTTTTCGCTTCATGCGCATGTCCAAAAATGGACAAGAGCCGCATATGTTTTCGCCGTGATAGCTATGAGCCACCCGTAAGGTAACCAATGGAAACCAATAGCTTTTTATTTAGCAGTTATGGTAGCTGCCCGACAGCTTGGATTAGTCAGACTGCGTGCAGGAACAAACAGTGAAAGATGAACTTTTCTTGATATCGCCAACTGGGGTTTTTCGAGATAACAAGCACATCAAGTGAAACCGCCGGTAACGCACTACGATAACTAAGAAACAGAGTCGTAGGAAGCGAAACAAAAAAACTGTCCCGAATCATTCACGTACCACAACTAGAGTTTCGTTTGTTCTATCGACAACCCGTCCACTTATCCCAAACTGACCACACCAGACGTCTCCCACAAAACAACCTTCCCCGCGTTTCCAGAATACACCCTGTCACACCGCACGAGGGGGACCCACCTTGATAGTTTTGTCGCGGCAGCCGGAGGCCAGGAAGGGCCCCGGGTGGCCGCCCTGCCGATTGTCTCCGCTGGCCGCCTCGTTAATGTGTGCCGAGGCGGCGGGCGGCGCCCAGGCGATACACTCCACCACGTGGTCATGTTCCCTCATCTCCACCTGGTGGGCAGAGAGGGCCGGTCACTCGCAGCACCGCGCACAGCGACGTTAGACACCCACGCTAACTTAAACACCCGCTAACTCTCACATCCAGGCCTCCTCTGCCACCACTCCACCTGGTGGGCAGATAGGGCCAGTCACACAGCACCGCTGGCTTAAACACCCGCCAATTCTCACATCCACGACCTTCTCAGCCTACCGCTCCACCTGACTTGACACGTGTAAGACATCTCAGTCAGCAGAAAGGACCGAACAACACGCCAACTTCAGGGCGAGTGCCGGACGTCGGAGGAGGCGACTACCTTGCACTCCTTTGTACCGATGTCCCACACGCGCACAGTCTGGTCGTTAGAGCAGGACGCCATCAGCTGACCGTCCGGGTGCACGCGCACCGTGCGCACCCACTCTCTGTGGCCGGTGAAGGTGCGCACGCAGTACCTGCCGGGAGCAACGACGGAGGTCAGGGATGCACTGCAACAGGGCCTGGTGCTAAGAGAGTCACGAGAACCGACCTGAACGAGACCGTGCTGATCCCACGAGACCATGCTAATCCCTTGTTCGTAAATGCACTGGCGGCAGATGGATGGACTGGAACAGAAGCTAAAATGTACCTATTTGAAATGAGTGAGTCAATGCGGGAATTATCAGCGATCGGCTGGGCGGTAAGTTCGGCAGCCGGCGCTCCAGCCCAGCGGCTCACCCGGTGGCCACCTCCCACATTTTGATGCACTTGTCGCGGCTGGAACTGAGCACGAAGTCGCCGGCCGGCGTGAAGGTGACGCTGGAGACGTTGTGGTCGTGGCCGTGCAGCGTCTTCATGCACTCGTAGTGGCCGCTGAAGTTCCAGATGCGGATCGACATGTCGGCGCTGCACGATACTGTCGGACAACACACCCGCTGTGCAGATGCAGGGATTCCACAGAGGAACAGACACAGCACACAGCTTCAGTTAGCGAACACAGCAGTGACATCGGGCACGTGGCATCGACATACAGAGCGAATTATACTGTAGCGGGTATAGGTTGGTGTATTAAGCTCAACAAAGACCAGAGTGAGACTGGCTGGTCGGCTGGGCCGTTTTACTGTTGGTACCGGCACTGGTCGGTCTCACCCAGTAGCGAGCCGGTGTGGTCGAACGCAATGTCCTGCACACTGTCCGTGTGTCCCTTCAGAGTGCGCTCGTAGTCGCCAGTCTCGTAGTCCCACAGTTTGATGGTGGCGTCCTCGCTGGCCGATACTAGCACGCTGAACACGGGGTGTAGCACCACCTGTCACACAGAGTGCGGGTTACCGCTGAACACGGGGTGTAGCACCACCTGTCACAGATAGTGCGGGTTACCGCTGAACACGGGATGTAGCACCACCTGTCACACAGAGTGCGGGTTACCGCTGAACACGGAGTATAGCACCACCTGTCACACAGAGTGCGGGTTACCGCTGAACACGGGGTGTAGCACCACCTGTCACACAGAGTGCGGGTTACCGCTGAACACGGGTGTAGCACCACCTGTCACACAGAGTGCGGGTTACCGCTGACCACGGGATGTAGCACCACCTGTCACACAGAGTGCGGGTTACCGCTGAACACGGAGTGTAGCACCACCTGTCACACAGAGTGCGGGTTACCGCTGAACACGGGGTGAAGCACCACCTGTCACACAGAGTGCGGGTTACCGCTGAACACGGGGTGAAGCACCACCTGTCACACAGAGTGCGGGTTACCGCTGAACACGGGTGTAGCACCACCTGTCACACAGAGTGCGGGGTACCGCTGAACACGGGTGTAGCACCACCTGTCACACAGAGTGCGGGTTACCACTGAACACGGGATGTAGCACCATCTGTCACACATAGTGCGGGTTACCGCTGAACACGGGGTGTAGCACCACCTGTCACACAGAGTGCGGGTTACCGCTGACCACGGGATGTAGCACCACCTGTCACAGATAGTGCGGGTTACCACTGAACACGGGATGTAGCACCACCTGTCACACAGAGTGCGGGTTACCGCTGACCACGGGATGTAGCACCACCTGTACCGCTGAACACGGGGTGTAGCACCACCTGTCACACAGAGTGCGGGTTACCGCTGAACACGGGGTGTAGCACCACCTGTCACACAGAGTGCGGGTTACCGCTGAACACGGGGTGTAGCACCACCTGTCACACAGTGCGGGTTACCGCTGAACACGGGGTGAAGCACCACTTGTCACACAGAGTGCGGGTTACCGCTAAACACGGGGTGAAGCACCACCTGTCACACAGAGTGCGGGTTACCGCTGAACACGGGTGTAGCACCACCTGTCACACAGTGCGGGTTACCGCTGAACACGGGTGAAGCACCACTTGTCACACAGAGTGCGGGTTACCGCTGACCACGGGATGTAGCACCACCTGTCACACAGAGTGCGGGTTACCGCTGAACACGGAGTGTAGCACCACCTGTCACACAGAGTGCGGGTTACCGCTGAACACGGGGTGCAGCACCACCTGTCACACAGAGTGCGGGTTACTGCTGAACACGGATGTAGCACCACCTGTCACACAGAGTGCGGATTACCGCTGAACACGGGGTGTAGCACCACCTGTCACACAGAGTGCGGGTTACCGCTGAACACGGGGTGTAGCACCACCTGTCACACAGAGTGCGGGTTACCGCTGAACACGGGGTGAAGCACCACCTGTCACACAGAGTGCGGGTTACCGCTGAACACGGGGTGTAGCACCACCTGTCACACAGAGTGCGGGGTACCGCTGAACACGGAGTGTAGCACCACCTGTCACACAGAGTGCGGGTTACCGCTGACCACGGGATGTAGCACCACCTGTACCGCTGAACACGGGGTGTAGCACCACCTGTCACACAGAGTGCGGGTTACCGCTGAACACGGGGTGTAGCACCACCTGTCACACAGAGTGCGGGTTACCGCTGACCACGGGATGTAGCACCACCTGTACCGCTGAACACGGGGTGTAGCACCACCTGTCACACAGAGTGCGGGTTACCGCTGAACACGGGGTGTAGCACCACCTGTCACACAGAGTGCGGGTTACCGCTGACCACGGGATGTAGCACCACCTGTACCGCTGAACACGGGTGTAGCACCACCTGTCACACAGAGTGCGGGTTACCGCTGAACACGGGTGAAGCACCACTTGTCACACAGAGTGCGGGTTACCGCTGACCACGGGATGTAGCACCACCTGTCACACAGAGTGCGGCTTACCGCTGAACAGGAGTGTAGCACCACCTGTCACACAGAGTGCGGGTTACCGCTGACCACGGGATGTAGCACCACCTGTACCGCTGAACACGGGGTGTAGCACCACCTGTCACACAGAGTGCGGGTTACCGCTGAACACGGGGTGTAGCACCACCTGTCACACAGAGTGCGGGTTACCGCTGAACACGGGTGTAGCACCACCTGTCACACAGTGCGGGTTACCGCTGAACACGGGGTGAAGCACCACTTGTCACACAGAGTGCGGGTTACCGCTGACCACGGGATGTAGCACCACCTGTCACACAGAGTGCGGGTTACCGCTGAACACGGAGTGTAGCACCACCTGTCACACAGAGTGCGGGTTACCGCTGAACACGGGGTGAAGCACCACCTGTCACACAGAGTGCGGGTTACCGCTGAACACGGGGTGTAGCACCACCTGTCACACAGTGCGGGTTACCGCTGAACACGGGGTGAAGCACCACTTGTCACACAGAGTGCGGGTTACCGCTGACCACGGGATGTAGCACCACCTGTCACACAGAGTGCGGGTTACCGCTGAACACGGAGTGTAGCACCACCTGTCACACAGAGTGCGGGTTACCGCTGAACACGGGTGCAGCACCACCTGTCACACAGAGTGCGGGTTACTGCTGAACACGGATGTAGCACCACCTGTCACACAGAGTGCGGATTACCGCTGAACACGGGGTGTAGCACCACCTGTCACACAGAGTGCGGGTTACCGCTGAACACGGGGTGTAGCACCACCTGTCACACAGAGTGCGGGTTACCGCTGAACACGGGTGAAGCACCACCTGTCACACAGAGTGCGGGTTACCGCTGAACACGGGGTGTAGCACCACCTGTCACACAGAGTGCGGGGTACCGCTGAACACGGAGTGTAGCACCACCTGTCACACAGAGTGCGGGTTACCGCTGACCACGGATGTAGCACCACCTGTACCGCTGAACACGGGGTGTAGCACCACCTGTCACACAGAGTGCGGGTTACCGCTGAACACGGGGTGTAGCACCACCTGTCACACAGAGTGCGGGTTACCGCTGAACACGGGGTGTAGCACCACCTGTCACACAGTGCGGGTTACCGCTGAACACGGGGTGAAGCACCACTTGTCACACAGAGTGCGGGTTACCGCTGACCACGGGATGTAGCACCACCTGTCACACAGAGTGCGGGTTACCGCTGAACACGGAGTGTAGCACCACCTGTCACACAGAGTGCGGGTTACCGCTGAACACGGGGTGAAGCACCACCTGTCACACAGAGTGCGGGTTACCGCTGAACACGGGTGTAGCACCACCTGTACCGCTGAACACGGGGTGCAGCACCACCTGTCACACAGAGTGCGGGTTACCGCTGAACACGGATGTAGCACCACCTGTCACACAGAGTGCGGATTACCGCTGAACACGGGGTGTAGCACCACCTGTCACACAGAGTGCGGGTTACCGCTGAACACGGAGTGTAGCACCACCTGTCACACAGTGCGGGTTACCGCTGAACACGGGGTGTAGCACCACCTGTCACACAGAGTGCGGGTTACCGCTAAACACGGGGTGTAGCACCACCTGTCACACAGAGTGCGGGTTACCGCTGAACACTGGGTGTAGCACCACCTGTCACACAGAGTGCGGGTTACCGCTGAACACGGAGTGTAGCACCACCTGTCACACAGTGCGGGTTACCGCTGAACACGGGGTGTAGCACCACCTGTCACAGAGAGTGCGGGTTACCGCTGAACACGGGTGTAGCACCACCTGTCACAGATAGTGCGGGTTACCGCTGAACACGGGGTGAAGCACCACCTGTACCGCTGAACACGGGGTGTAGCACCACCTGTCACAGATAGTGCGGGTTACCGCTGAACACGGGGTGAAGCACCTGAACACGGGATATTATAGCACCCCCAGGGTAACATGCAGTACATTGGTGCTGCATGTTCCAGCTCAACAATAGATGTTATAGCACCCGGCATATGGAGGATGGCTTAGACTAAAACCCGCAGCGTGCCATTATTTCCGACAGCGCGTTATCTGCCAGACAGCCGGAAAATTGCCTCTTCTTAAAATACTCCAAATGTGAGGCAAACCTATGCGACAATACATAAATGTCCGGATACCCGCGCATTAAAGTTGAAATCTGACGCCGGAGTCACATTTTGCTCCCGAAGTGCACAACGTAAGACTGGTGACGTTTCCTTTTCCAGGCGTGGTTTTATCTTTTCACGAGGAATGCTTTTTTTAAACTAATAAACACAGGGAAAATATGCGAGACCATATACCGCGCCCGTTTTCAGAGCGTGCTTCACTTTCGACTCGTGGACTACCAAGGTAAGCACCTCCCCCGCTAATCCACCAGCAGGGGCCCGCCGACGTGCTTCACTGGGCTGCCAGCTACCAGTGACTTGGATATTAACAACGTTCCAGGCACAAAACACATTGTACAGAGGAATATGTCAGATCGGGACCGACAAGCGGTCACAAAGCTGGCTCTCACAGCGGTGAATTCGCCAGTAGCTCAAACACATAAAGAGATGGCATTGCTTCCAAATAGTAGATCTGCCACCGAGGGCCGCCATGTTTCCTCAGCAGCTTACCGCTGCTACCGGGCTCAAAATAATATCATCCCGGTGGCTGCGAAGCAGGACCTCAGAGCTCCGAGGTCACGAAGCCATCATGGCGGCTCCCACGGGTTGGACCAATCACAACACAGATATCGGTAGCCCAGCAATGGAAGATGGCGCAGACTTTGCTTAGAAATATAAAACACCAACTCAAGTGAAAACCAAGCCAATGCAAGGTCAATGTGGGAGAAAAATCAGTAACTTTGAAATGGCTTTCCAAACAAAGCTTTATGCGTCAGTTCATGCGCTCCGATGTGGTAAAACGATCGAGATTGACGTCCAAACTGTCAGCTGGGACAGCCAGGCACTTGAGACCAACTTTTCGGCAAAACAAGAGTTCACCTCCGGACATAAATTTACCAGCACCCACTGACGCTAGACAAGGTATTGCAAAAGTTCTCAGACACTTCCATTACATAACGCAAAATATCGAAGCGGTTAGGAGGCACCTGCACCCCGAACGATTGCAGGTCTTGAAACTGTCCATCGCAAGTTGCCTTTTCTTTAAAGGTCGATCGCTTCACAAACAAGACGCAAACCAGCCTTTCCTATCAGACATTCATGGCAGCTGTCAAGACAGAGGGAGCGCGAGTCACAAGAATAGCTCGCAAGAGCACGATCCAATCGATTTTGCAGCGGACGACAAAGTGGCCTCGGCGGACCCACACCTCAGCAGGATAAGTCGTTGGAATTGGACACGATGCCGATACACAGACACAGATCCAGATAGATAGATATAGGTTCATATACATAGATCCAGATACAAATATGAATTGACTCTTTCGACGAAGACAGATTAGGGGCTGCTCCCATATGACGTTAGGCCAATTTGAAGGTGTTCGAACCCCCCTCCCTTTTGTCAGAAATAGTCAGAAAATGGCTGAACCCCTCCCCTTCATCAGCAATCGTCTGAAATTGCCAGACCCCCCAACCCTCTTGACAGCAACGGCACTCGAGATGAGCAATCACGCAGGGACGCCGCAGAACTACAATGCTCGGGCGGTATAGGCAGCTGGTAGCAGTGGACACTGGGTGTGACTTCGAAACATTGATGGACCCGCTCTTCAATTACACTAGGCCGCACAGTTCTCGCCCAGTAAAGCAATTCCATGGCAGCTGATGATTTGCCCCCTTCCCCACTCACCCCCATCAGAAATCATCAGAAAAAAACTAGACTCCTCCCATCTTCGTCAGAAAAGTCCGAAAATTCCAGACCCCCTCCCCCTTTGGCCACTGACGTTATATGTGAACAGTCCATTATGGATATACTAGTATATAGACGTGCAGATCCACACAGAGACGTGCAGATCCACACAGAGACGTGCAGATCCACACAGACACGTGCAGATCCACAGAGACGTGCAGATCCACACAGTGACGTGTATATACACACAGTGACGTGCATATACACACAGTGACGTGTATATACACACAGTGACGTGCATATACACACAGTGATGTGCATATACACACAGAGACGTGCATATACACACAGTGAAGTGCAGATCCACACAGAGACGTGCAGATCCACACAGACACGTGCATATACACACAGTGACGTGCATATACACACAGAGACGTGCATATACACACAGTGACGTGCAGATCCACACAGACACGTGCAGATCCACACAGACACGTGCAGATCCACAGAGACGTGCATATCCACAGATCCACAGAGACCCATCACCATCACTGGCCTATGTAAACCTGCTCAAACACTTTGGGGTTGTTTCTGTAGCAGCTAGGCGAAAACAGCATGACCTCATGTTTGTCCGAAACATTCTGAGAGGGCGTATCTCTTCATCATCTCTTCTCGCGGCATTCTACTTGCATGTCCCATCTCGTGCTACCCGTCAGCAACCACGAACCCTGCTGAAAGTGCCGTATGCAAGGGTAGGCACCGCCAAAGAAGGCCTCTTTACGAGACTTCCGAGGCAACTGAATTTATTTTTACAAATGTGCCCGACAGTAGATGTTTTCACGGATGCCTACCAATCATTTCGGTCACAAGTTAAAGCCTATGTCGCCTCTCTGTAGCTTAGCTGTTCTATGTACCAGTGATGTACCCTATGATGCGGATAGATTTTAGTGATTTTTATTGCTTTTATTGTCTTTTAGGAACTTTTATGGCTTATTGTCTTTTAGGGACTTTTAAGGTTTTATTATATTATATGTCCCTCTGTTGTCTTTTATGGTTTGTATTGCCTGTGTGTATCCATAGGTATTATTTGATGCGCTACTTCCTTTTTAGGTCATTTTAATTAAGGTGTTGTAGCGCTTCTGCTTTAATGCTGTGTATGTACATATTATTCAATGTTTTATCTCCTGTACTTCGCCGTTTATTGGGGCCATCCCGTAGGTGATAACTCAAATAAATACAAATACAAATATACACACAGTGACGTGCAGATACACACAGTGACGTGCAGATACACACAGTGACGTGCAGATCCACACAGAGACGTGCATAGACACACAGTGACGTGCATATACACACAGACACGTGCAGATCCAAACAGAGACGTGCATATACACACAGAGACGTGCATATACACACAGTGACGTGTATATACACACAGTGACGTGCATATACACACAGAGACGTGCATATACACACAGTGACGTGCAGATCCACACAGAGACGTGCATATACACACAGAGACGTGCAGATCCACACAGACACGTGCAGATCCATAGAGACGTGCAGATCCACACAGAGACGTGCAGATCCACACAGTGACGTGCATATACACACAGTGACGTGCATATACACACAGTGACGTGCATATACACACAGAGACGTGCAGATCCACACAGAGACGTGCATATACACACAGTGACGTGCATATACACACAGAGACGCGCATATACACACAGAGACGTGCAGATCCACACAGAGACGTGCATATACACACAGTGACGTGCATATACACACAGAGACGTGCATATACACACAGTGACGTGCATATACACACAGAGACGTGCATATACACACAGAGACGTGCAGATCCACACAGAGACGTGCATATACACACAGTGACGTGCATATACACACAGAGACGTGCATATACACACAGAGACGTGCAGATCCACACAGAGACGTGCATATACACACAGTGACGTGCATATATACACAGAGACGTGCATATACACACAGTGACGTGCATATACACACAGAGACGTGCATATACACACAGTGACGTGCATATACACACAGAGACGTGCAGATCCACACAGACACGTGCAGATCCACAGAGACGTGCAGATCCACACAGAGACGTGCAGATCCACACAGAGACGTGCATATACACACAGTGACGTGCATATACACACAGAGACGTGCATATACACACAGAGACGTGCAGATCCACACAGAGACGTGCATATACACACAGTGACGTGCATATACACACAGTGACGTGCATATACACACAGTGACGTGCATATACACACAGAGACGTGCATATACACACAGTGACGTGCATATACACACAGAGACGTGCAGATCCACACAGACACGTGCAGATCCACAGAGACGTGCAGATCCACACAGAGACGTGCAGATCCACACAGAGACGTGCATATACACACAGAGACGTGCATATCCACATGATGGCGCGAAGATCCACACACAAACATATTATTGATTGACATACAAAGCCACATGATGCAACAACAAAAGAAATGAAATGACACAATTCTTGCAATTCTCCAACATTATATATTTTAAGGCAAACAATCTCTCCAAACCTCCGTCTTCCTCGCCGTGCGCCTGAGAATGCGGCCGGATCTCTACATCAGACGAACAATGCATGTTTGATGGCAGGACAGGACCGATCCAGCTCGGACGCACACTATTTAGCCGCCGCCTCACCTTGGTGACGGGCGCCCTGTGTCCGGTGAGAGCGTACTTCTCGGGCGGGCGCGGGATCCACTCGCCCGGGGAGCGCTTCTCGCGGGTGGGCGCGCCAGCCAGGTACTCGCGCTCGTAGTCTGCCAGGTTGGCCTCCAGTTCCATGTTCTGCAGTGGAGGGAGTGCGGGGCATGCTAAACTTCTGCAGCGAGCTAACGAAGCACAATAACGAAACAGGTAACACAAACAGTTACACGGTAGGCACCTTGGTGATTGCATAGGACAATGATTCATTCGCTGCTTTCAATTTGACATAAAAAACATTGGACAGCTCACCAATAAAACTCCACGAATAAACGCCAACTAAAGCCCTGCTTGAGAGAGGTAATTTTGCCTCATCATCCTCACAGATTGAATTCATTATGTTTTAAAACAACTGATGTAAGAGCAAACACTGCAGGAAGCGCTTCAGCTTCCTTATAGTGCACACAAAAATATCCGTTTAAAAATAAACCAAGCCCCAAGAACCTATTCTTTAGCTCGTAAATTGAGCCCTTTAACGCACACATGCGTTTAAAATGGTCTTTCAAAATGTCCACGCAACAATGATTTACGACATCCATCCAGTAACAATCTGAGTGCGGAAATGGCGAAAATCGTCATTCTTTCCAAGCGTCACATCTTGGGACTTCATTCAGTGGCGTTTTATGGGGCCCATGACTAAAAGCTTGCAGCTAATGGTCCAAAGCGGCCAGGAGCGTGCTGAAAGGCTGGCATCGATTGACTGAGGAAACAATGGCATAGAAGAGAATCGGAGAGTCAGCGGTACAACTCAGTACACGAATCTTCTGAAGGGAAACATCACTTTTCTCCTATTCCAAGGCGTGCATTCTAATAGAATTCAAGATGCTGACAAAATATAGTTAGCATCAAATGAGCGGTCCGGTGAGTTTCAAAAGCATACGCAAAATCATAAAAACTATTCACGGTATCTAAAAACTTCATGTAAAATACATATTTCAAGGTTGGATATTCGATGGCTTGCATTTGGCCAAATAATTTCACACTTCAAAGTGAAGAAAAGTTAAGCATCAAAACCCGTTAAAAATGTCCACTCCCATATGGGTGAATAGCAGACCAGCAAGAAGCGAAAATAACACGTAGATGGCCTCTCCCTGACATTACTGAACACAATCACCCACTTCCTAGGTTTCCATGTGCAGTAAACCACGATACAAATCAACATAATTAATACATCCGTTGTCAGTGCTATAAGCACAGTGACCCGAGCTCCAGGTGAAGACGGTCAACAAAACGTTAAATTACAGACAGAACCGGGATGAAACAAGCGTACTGGCCCACCATTAGCCATTTCCGTACACAATCGCATATATCTAGCAACACGTTCCCATTCACATTTTCCGATCGATTCTCAGCTTTCACAGCAATTTTGAACACCATAACTAGGAGAGGCTCAGCGCTACGGTACAGTACCCGTTTCTGCAGCCGTAGCACGGCGGTCCACTTCTTCTCCAGGTAGCCGGCGTACTTCTTCTCCACCTCCCCTGGCATGTCCGTCTCACGCTTAAAGGCCTCCAGCGAGTCGGTGTAGCCATTGCTGCCCAAGTAGTCGGCAATCGCCTTGTTTCTGAAACGTCGCGTACCCGATTTAACACAGTCTAATCACAAACGTAACTTACAAGGCGAAATTGCATGTTACATTAGCTAGTGAAAGACCAGGCTATGAACTGCCTCCAAAAATGATATGACAGCAAGATAAAACAGGTTCAAGGTAAAAAATTACTTACCAAACAAAGACTTGGACCGTTACTTTACATAAAGCAGCACACAACAGCAAAATTTAATCAGTTTCAAAATAATTATTGTGAAACATTAGAGATGTGAAAATAAAGCGAGAACTGAAACTGTTATTGTACAAAAAATATAACGGACGGCATAAAGTACCATCCTACAGGAAGACATGGCAACACAACGGTCGGTACTCACAATTCTTCTCTCTGCCTTTGAGACAACACCATTTTCATTGTACTCCAACCCTCAGTGGAACATTCTGAAAAGAACATAAACTGCTGCTCTAAACTGCTGCCTATGCGAGTATCCCCACAACATATCCAGAACTAGCGGAGATTAACGGTGCGTGGTAGGAAGGGGAAGGTTGTTAAGCTATATGCACGCTCCGGTGCGCCCAAAAACTCAAACCAAACCTCAAGTTGTAGACCTTTATATTTACGAAAAGGTTCCGAACAATCTATACGCACACCATTATACAAGCTCAGAGAAATGCATGGAAGAAGCATTTATAATTTTTTTCCGACGATTTCTATAATTATCGGCGTCATACAACTATGCCATCGGCTCCACTATCCCAAGCATGTAGCAGTGCTAGGATGATGGAGCAGCCATTCAGTGACTGGTCTTGTTTTCATCGTATGCTTTACTTATGTTTCACTCCATTTCCCTTTTTACCGGATATACACTTCGATCTAGTATAATTTAACTGCTTATATCCACTGGATGCATTTTTACACTTTCACCATGGTATTTGTATTCAGTTTACATTATTGAGTTTTTAATCAATGAGTTTTTCATGTAAATGCCTAAGCTTTTTGCAATTGATGGCTTTTCCTGCCAGCAGGGGTTTTCACGTTGATGATGATCTTGAAATAAACGCAGAAACAGAACTGAAGAGATGCCATTCATTGTCTCAGATGTATTCTCAGATTCGAGACAGTGGGATATCTGGTTCTACACCACTACCAATATTATGCATTGCTAGCACAGCGATTATTGGTCCCGTTGAGTAGGTCGATTTCATTGGAAACAAAATCGCAAGGCCTGGAGCTCCACACAGACGATGAAAATGAAGGAGGCATAAAGCCCAGGCTGAAGCGACCCCGTCCTAATTAAGAGCTAGTGATCTGTCATATACTGAACCAATTGCATGGTATGAGCTGACAACATCTACCTCTCTGCTCAGTGGCTTAGTGGCGAGATTTTTTGTTACTGGCATGTTTAAGGCCTTGTCACAGTATACTGGGTGCATTCATAGTCATGTCCTATGAGTCTTGGGAGTCAAGCAAATACATATTATATTTAAACTACTTAAGCAAGAAGGTCTGTTACTGCATATGGAGCTTTTTCTGATAGACTAGACTGCTTCTGAGCCCAGTTCATTTTAGCAATGCTTTTACATGGCAAAGAGCAAACAAGGAATCATAAGATCCCAGAAATTGGTATGATGTTAGCTTAAAATAATCAATTCATGAGCACTCTTCCTAAGCACCATCAAAGCATACCTGGAATAGCTAACCCTGCTTCCTATAAAATAATTCTGGAATTGAAAATACTCCATCATGTATGCAAAGGCAGATAAAGACAAATATAAAACTTCCCAAAACTCCAATCCAGTATAGTTTGTTTACTCAGTTTACTCTATAGGATCTCATTTTCAAAAGAAAAAAACTGGAATTTTTGGCAGCCTTAAAATAAGCATGAAATGGGTTGATATTTGATGCACAGGATTGGAAAACATTGCGAAATCCAAAAATCCTTGTACTACACATCCAAATTTGAAGAAGGACAATATATTTTTACTAGGCTCTTGGGTACCAAAAGCTGACATTCACATATTAAAATCTGGTATTGCAACATGCATGACAATATTTTTCATTATAACACAGGCATAGATAAATAGGGTTACCTATACAAAATAGCTGTGATATTCCAACTGAGACCGGGTCAAGAGGCACCCACTATAGAGAGACATCAGATTGATACCAGTGCCATCTCAGTCAAACACAATAGATACTTATAAGCAAGCTTCTTCCAATGTCAATACTCAAAAGCATAGGTGGATTCCAAAGCATGGTTTGTACTTTTCTCTCTCAGTTCTCTTCATGAATATACATTCGAGCTTTCAAGACTGAAAAAAACTTTTTCTAAACCTCACATTTTCCAGATACAGGGGCTATTCCACTGCTGATCATCAGAGGTTGGGCTTACACAACTGGAGATTCAGTAGAGCTCAAGCTCTGGAACAGAGAATTGAGTTTTAGAATTATTCTGTTGATACTTCATGTTTGGATGCTTGAAAAACTATTAAGTTTGCTCTGGAACAGAGAATTGAGTTTTAGAATTATTCTGTTGATACTTGATGTTTGGATGCTTGAAAAAACTATTAAGTTTGTGGCAAAGAATTGTCCATCAGAAAAAAAAATTTCCAAAACCAAATGATCAACTCTCATTTTTCTATCATTCATGTGGGATTTGGCATATCACATCAGAGCCAAAATATGCCAGAAACTATTCACCCTTTATTTCGATTATCTCCTTCTCTAAGTCTAATACAACATTAAACTGGCAAAATGACTCATCATTTGAAGTCTATATACCAATTTGAACAATTTTCTAAAGAGGAAGAACTTTTCCTCATTCCAGAGGGACTTCTGACCATTGGAATCTTTATCGGAGTCAGTCTTTCAATATCATAGATTCCATCAGGACTAACAAGTGCAATATAGGTAGTTTGATCTGAATGTGTCAATGTTAAGTTTTTCATTCTTCATTCACAGAAAGTACATGTACAGCATGTCAGCTTCATTCACAGGAATTTTGTTAAGAACATGTCAGATAAAGATACAATACACAAACATTTCTGGTATGACCATTATCAGCCTCACATTTTCACTTGAATGCTAACTGAGCTGAGCAGTAGAGGGCTTCCTCCAACATAACAACAGCACATATGCTGACCTACAGCCCCAATTTAGAAATGCAATCAGCATAACATGACCAATAATGTTGAAGAGCCATTTGACAGAACGATAAGGTGAAGGTACACACTGACAAGTTGGATATTAAACATATTCAAAAACAAACACAGACACGTTTTGTAACTTCTTCACTCTCCAAACATACGCGGAAGAAGTTACGAAACACATCCATGTGTTTGTTTTTGAATATATTTAATATCTAACTTGTCAGTGTGTACCTTTACCTTTATCATGACCAATAATGTTAAGGGACTTCTTAGACAAAGTCCACTCGCCGAGGTGAATGGAAGTCACAGGGGCTAGGTTATTACAGGGAATATGATACCTTGGTACGATTCCAACCTGTCACAATTGTGCAATTTCGTCTGTCAGTTCAGATGTCATTATGAAGGTGATGGCACATTCCCTTCTATAGAAATGTAATCACCACAAATTTAGGAACGAAGTTCAGCACTAACAGCACGAATCAAAACGGGACAACCAACAAACCTTCCCATGTATCAAACATAACATCACGGGTTGAGGCATTACCCTCAGAATAATTGCAGCTTCATAATGTAGTCCATTTCAAAAGAACGCTGCAACCCTCTCATACCTCGTAAAAATATTCCCAATAATATGTTTCGTCTTCCGTCGCCGTCCTCGTCGTCGTCGTCTTCTCCTCCCTCCTCCTTTATCTCGTCGTAAGTAAGCACATTGCCAGGTCAGCAAAGCTGAAGTCAGCGAAAAAGTAGTAACGCTAAAATACCTCTAAGATATGATTGAGCATCTTCACAGCTGAAGGCTATGCGTCCAAAGTTATTCATTTCATAGCATAGGCGGATCCAGGGGGGCAAGGGGGCACGTGCCCCCCGATCGACCCTCGGCGCCCCCTGAAAGGTCGATGGCGCCCCCTGAAATGTCGCTTCCCACCCCCCCAGGATGCGAAAGTCGGCGCCCACCGATAGGATTTGGCGCCCACCTGATAGCTTTTGCCGGTCATAAGTGGCGCCCCCTGGTCCGGATGGCGCCCCCCGGTCCGGATGGCGCCCCCCGGGAAGGTGCCCCCGATCGGCAATCCTGGATCCGCCTATGTTTCATAGTACCTCATCCAGTAAAAACATGCAATATAGTGTGTTTTCTAACAATATTTGGGTAAATTTGCTAAATTTGCTCCAAGCTCCAAACCATCCTTTGAATTCAGGGGCGGACGCAGACCCCAGTTTGGGGGCGGGGGCAAACCCATATCTGCCTCTCCTCGGGGTGGGGGGGTGGGAGCGAATATTGTTTTGCTCTACAGACCTGGTGTAAACGCCTTCAGGGGCCAAAAAAGTGTTCAGGTTGTCACCATTGAAAATGCCAAACCATAAATGTGTCACCAACCCAGGCTGCAAAATGTGGCACGTTTTGAGTTAGTAGGATACCAAGGGATACTCCTGGACCATCTTAGTTGTTGAAAAACATTGCGAGCTTAGATTACATGGGCAAATTTTGGCTATTTGTTCCGTTATTCGTCTGGAGGAAACATATCAGCTAATTTGTGTCACCTTGTCCACCTTGGGCTGTCACCATTAAGAATGCCAAAATGGTAAGTTTTTCGACCCCTGAACGCCTTTTTTCAGTGCTCGACAGACCTAGTATAACCCGCGCCCCACCGGGGGTCCGGCGCCACCTTCGCCCCACCGGGGGGGCCATCGATGGCCCCCCCTCTAACTCCGAAAATATGGGCGTTAGCGCAAATCTGCAAAGTGCAATAGAAAGCTCGGGTGAATTCAGTAAGAAATTACTTCGCATGTTTTAGTGCTCAGGTCAATGGTTTGACCTCCAGAGGCCAAATTAGGTCAAGATCGGCTATTTTCACTCAAATATGCAATGATTAAGCAAACTGGGCATAACTCTTATGTCATTAGAGCTATTGAGGCCTGGTAAAGTACATTTGATAGCAAATTGACAGTACTTTTTCCGCTATGTGGAACGTAAAGACCTCCCGCCAGTGGTTTGACCGCCAGAGGTCACCTCGTGACCTAATATGACCTGAGGTCACGAAAGGTCAAAAAGTGACCTTGCCGTATATCAAATGAAAGCCAGTGACAAGACAAACACGATGGTGTTTGTTTCACCACTCTAGCTCAATTAGGTCAAAAGTTATTGTCAAAATACTGTTTTTGACCTCTGGTGACCTTGGATGACCTTGGAAAAGTCAAAGGGCAAATATGAACCCTGGGATCCGTGAAAGGGTGTCCCAAAACGTTGCTCTGAGCAGTCTGAGTATTTGCAATCATTTTTGTGGCTTTTATATCATGAAATAGCTTTTCCCCATGCTTTTCCAATGGGAGAGGTCGCCTCGTGACCTGACCTCAGGGCACGAAATCGAAAAATCCCGGATATACACCTTGTAGACCCTGGAGGGGCCATGAAGTGTAGGAAGTTTCAAATCGATCGACTTTGAAATGTAGCTCTTACAGAGCTCTAAAGTGAAGTGAGGTGACCTTGGTTGACCTCGTCTGGTGACCTGACCTTGGGTGACCCGGGGTAAAAAATTTCAGGGATGATGGGAAAATGATGCAGTGAGAGGTAGAGCCCTCAACCGCGGTGCTGCGCCTCGTCGTTTTTCTGCTATCCCGGAAAAACCTTAGGGGGGCCATCGATGGCCCCCCCGGTGGGGCGAGGGATAAGCTACCTCTCCAAATACATGATCGTTCTCCGGGGAGGGGGGTTCTCGTTCTCGTTCTCGGGGGGATCGAAGATTTTTTGCTCTACAGACCTAGTGTAAACACTTTTTTCAAAAACTTCTACAACGTTTGGGGGGTCAAAAGATAGTTTGGCCCCCCTTCCAGCGCTTTGGGGGTCCATGGTCGGAATGCCACCCCCCCTGCGTCCGCCAATGGATGGCACCAAAAGTGGACACGGGCATCGCAAAGGTTTTCATTATTCCTTACCCGCCATCCATCTGGCAAATCCAGATGTAGATTTTTGCCTGTTTTATCATTAGAACCGCGAATCCCACGTTGCTGTATTGAAATATACCGGGGTGCTGATAATAGTCCGTAATAACAATAATTGTAATTGGTAGTGGTAGCAGTAGTAGGACGAGGAAGGTGGAAGAAAGAAAAGGGTTATTCGACTTTGATGTTTTATATATGTTTTCGATTATATAGGCAGCAGGTTGATAACTATTCAGGACTATCTATTAACTATTCTTTCAGCGATAGCCATATTTGCTAAATTAAAAGTTAAACTTGTTCCAGGCTACAGTTTGAGAGAAGGAGACGGGCAGAAACCTCACAGATTTTTAAGAAATATTTTATTTGTTGTCTCTTGTCTCTACCCATTCAGCATAAGCATTCTGTAAAGGTATGAAATGGTATTAGCATATGTATGTTGATGTAGGGATGTGTTGTATGAATTAGCAGTGTTCTTTTCTGCTATGACTTTAATCTAGTTTCCATGCAAGATGTCCATCAGGATTTCACGATTTATTTGGATGCAGTAATAATGCAGATAAATCATGAGCAATGGAAACCAGGTTTTGAGTTTGACGGGAAACCAGGTTTGACAGGTATGGCTAGTATACACACTTTGAGTCTCTCGAACATGTAGCATCTGTTTGTAGAGGCTAGTTATAACAAAACTGTAAACTTGGGTGAAGGGAACATGCAGGGAGCAGAAGAAAATGTGAATGGTGCACCAAAATGTATACATAATTGTGCTTGAAACTCCTCTGTTTGGCGCAGCTCTATCCACATTGATACCATGCCGAGCGTCACAGAAACCTTTATTCTCAGCTGTACCTGGATCACCTCATTCTGCATGGAAACTTGGTCATTTAGAATTGGTCACTTCAGTATACTGGCACTGCTACTTGTACTGCTATTTCTGCTACTTCAGCTAGCTGAGACAACTGCTGCTACTTTCAGTGGGGGAGACTGTGGTCAGAGTTCCTAATAATAGTTATGTTCCCAACAAGGTGAATAGGTAATGACCCATGGTGCTCCTTTCAAAGGTGGAAATGCCTTCCAAAACTGGAAATGCATGTGGCAGCATTTCATGCTGTGATGCTATGGTATTGCTTTTCTATAGCTCCAATCAATTAATAGTGTGCTTCAAGAATTGGCCAAATTATTATTACTGCACATTTCTTTTTATCAAAGGGGCCCACCAATGATTTATACCTGCTCATGTAGCTGAAATTATGGCCATAGAATACCCAAGGTTCAGGACGTGACACACTGTTCTTGCTTGATGCCTGGAAGATTTCCCTGCTTCAAGGTAGAACAGTGTAATTATTGAGGATTATTTGATGTCTAGCACTGTAAAAAGTGAAATCTGCCTTATAAGGCACCACATTACTACATTATCTGAGATGATAATCCACATAACCAAGTCCTCTCAGGCATTAGCAGTCCTCTCAACCAAGTCCTCTCAGGCAAGCAGACCTTGATGTGTGCGGTGAGGGGGATGTCGCCTCCGCTTGGGGCGCTGGTGCCGCCGTCGCCGCTGGGGGGCGCTTTCTCGGCCGCTACTGGGGAGCTTTCTCCGCCGCCGCTAGGGGCGCTCGCACTGTCACCGCTGCGGGCGTTCGCACTGTCACCGCTGCGGGCGTTCGCGTCGCCGTCTGTATGCCGCTCGGCCGCCGCCGGGTCCGTCGACCGGGCTTCGTGATGCCCGCCGCCGCTTGCGTCGGCCGTGCCCGGCGGTGCTCGGTTGCGTCGGCCGATAACCGCCACCGTCTCTGTCGTGCGCTCTGCCGGGGTTGCGCTCGTCACCGCGCCGTTTTCTTGCCCTGCGTCCGTCGCGTCTCTGCCCGCCGTCTGTCGGGTTTTCTCCTTGATGACCGTTCTTAGCTACCGTCTCCCCCCTCTGTTCAGATTCTTGTTTCCGCTGAGCTATGAGTGTCTGCGTCCGCGGACCATGGGGCCTGATGGCGCCCAGCTGCTGGGTGGTCCGTCGCTGCTTGTGTCCGCCGATGGTGTGAGGACGACTTCATTTTTATTGTCTCTTATTCTAACCTGAGCGTGATTAGAACCTAATAATAAACGTGTGATGGCTTCAATTCCGTGGCGGCGCCCCTGCCCTCACGGTGGGGAGTGGGCTTGGACCAGGTCCAGACTGTCTGTCCAGTATTTTTTGCCTAGTGTTAGGAGTGTATGTTTTACCATGTACTGTGTTTTACTGTAAATATATGCACATGGATCCAATTACCTAGCCCCTTCTGACCAAATGCCTGGCAGCACTGGTTTGTGCAAAATAATACTTATAAGACATTTTTCGTTACTATTGTTTTTCCTTACTGGTATTTTACATGATTTTCGTCTGAAGAACTATGTCCGAAAATCTAATTCAATTCATGGAAGGTCGTTTCAGTGCAATCTCTTTTGTTGGTCAGTATTTTCCGACGAAATGAAAGCGTGCATTTTAAGGAATAATTAAAGCAAAGCTCTGACTTGGATATGCTGATTAAAAGCAAAACACCCCACAAAATTTTACACATTTTGATTCCACCAAACAGAAGGCTATCCATGTTATTTTTGGGAATGTGCCTTTTTCCATTTTGAGCAAGTGCTTCTAATTATGGGTCATTGCCCCCATCATTGTAAAAAATTAACTTGCGATCAACCACATTTTCCCCCACTCTACAGCTATTGCTATATTATCATAATTTGTAAAAGTGCCACCTGCAGCTACTCCACTTTTGCATCTTTTTATAATAGACATAGTTTACATGGCGGGAGGCGATCAGGATCGGACTGAGGACCAGGATCCGTTGATTGTGGTTTCCATGACCCTTTATAGAATGTATCAATGTTGTCTGCTGTCACTATGTTTGGTCCGCTAGATAGGAAAGTGGAACTTGTGTTGTATTAAATATTGTTCATGAGACCACTGGTGCGGTCTCTTGAAAATAGCAACGGGAAATTGTTGTCTTATAAGTAGGCCTTTTTAGTGACATTCTCACCAAGAGTTGGAGGGCTGCCCCCACCCCTTTTCACAGCCGGGGGCTCTGGTCCCCAGTCCCCCTTGCCGACCTTTAGCCATTTCTTTTATTTGTGGTTAGCATGGCACGCGTCCGCAAAAGCTTTGCTCGGAATTATACCCTCTGTCGGATGCAACGCGGTGCTGACAGACGCCCCAGGTGCCGATGGCATTCGAGAGCGCTGAACATGTCTGTGAAGAGGGAAGGAGCGGGCAGGGCTGAAACAATGCAAAATAAAGGGGGATATAAGTGGCCGGAAGCAAGAACTTCGTCATTGGTAAGAAACGAGGGTGGGGGCGGAGACCACAGGTGAAAGCTAGCTAAAATTGTACCCATGAACGGATCAAGGAGACGTGCACCTCCTCCCCCGCTCCTGATCAACCTACCTAGCACCCCTCCCCATTCCACTGACTACCGGCACCCCCTGAAACCACCCATGGCATACCCTGAAACGTTGCTTTCCACCCCCACCCCTCCCCCCAGGCAACAAGTGCTGGTGTCTCCGTGAATTATTTAACGCGATTTGAGTTTAATGCGATTTAACAATATTCACATATGTACACATGCAAATGACATCAGAAAGAGAAAACACTTAAGTTCCTTAATCGGATCTCGGACAATTTTGGTGCTGTGCCAGAATTTCCTAACAGTATTTGATACGGCAATCAAGCATGTTTTCACTTGGATGGAGATGCTACCCTGCAGAGCTGCAGGAAGGTGGCGTGGACGAACGACGGCTTGGAGCGGTGCCGCAGCTCTGTGTGTTGACTGCTCCAACAGTGAAAACTGGCATAGGGGCTGAATCAAGCTTTAAGGAATTCGGAGTCACCGCAGAAGTTTTCGGAAATCCAATTTATGAATTTAAGCGTTTGCTCCTTCTGGGATGCACTGAGTTTTGTGTAAATGGTTTGAGTGATATAGCCGAAAGCTTCCACTTCTTCTATGTTAATGATGCTATTGACTTAATGGTAGGATGATCTGTTCTTTTTCCAGAGTAAAGTAAAATGTGGACATTCTTTTTTAAACACTCGGACTCATGTATGTATATATGGTTATATTTATGTATCTGTACAGTGTGTATATGTATATCTTGTGGTGTGGGTATTCTGTATGTATACAGAATACCTACCTATCCCCCCAGGATGTCTCTCCAGGCGCCAAAACAGTTCATTCATGCCAGCTTGAAAGATCATTCTCACGATACATCCCTCTGTATTGGCTCAAACAGTGGCCTCCTACCTATAAAGCATCAGGGGTGCGAAATACCGCTAAAACTGCTCCATCACCATGGTGTAGTTGTTGAGCGTGTGAAATTTTCCCTGCTGATGTTTAGTGACTATTTCTTGTTTTCAGCTTCAGCCAGGACCTCACAGTCCGGAGTCTGCCTCTCATCCCTTCGTTATCTCCGCCAGCGGGTTGACAGTCACAGAGCTACAGGTAGAGGTGACCGAGGTGTAGCAACCACTTCCTGCATTTCTTACCTGTATTCTTGTGTTGGGATACTACTCATCAGCCCAGAAGTATTTGTTTCACGGATGGCGGATCCGGACAGTTTCAGTAGAAAAACCAATTGCAGGATCAGTTGTCCTGGTTTCTGAGATCGGAATTCAGTGTGGCACTGGCACTGCAGGATGTTTACCTGTAGAAAGTTATTCTGTAATATCCCAAACTACTCATCACCGTCTCAGGTTCTGTAGTAACGGCTAGTCTGGTACGATGCCCCCTCGGCACTCCGTGTTTTTGGCAGTGCCGATGTTGACCGCTATGATGCCTGTTGTATTCTCCCTGTGTGCTAGAATTTTCTTATTGCAATGTCGTGCTTGTTTTTGTTTCAGATGGATATTCGGCCCAACCAGACCATCTATGTCCAGAATCTCAATGAAAAGGTGAAAAAGCCCGGTAAGTTTTCAGTGTGTTTGGTTTTGTAAGCGTGCGTTTGCTGACGCTGCTTGCTGTGGTCGTGCAATATTTTTGTTGAGGAGCGCCCTTTTTATTTCCCTGCCGCTTGTTAGAGTGGCTTTTGTCGTATCATCGTTATTTCAAAGTGTGTGTGTGTGTGTGTGTATTGGGGTTTTAGGGCGCTTTCAGCGTCTTGGCCATAAGTGCAGTGCAATAAAGCTCACCTGTAAATGTAGAAAAGCTAAGTTGATTATCTGCCACAATTGTTTCTT
This sequence comes from Lepas anatifera, assembly GCA_034440635.1. Lineage (NCBI taxonomy): Eukaryota > Metazoa > Arthropoda > Thecostraca > Lepadidae > Lepas > Lepas anatifera. The sequence continues at coordinate 126,809 of JAOTON010002140.1, read as the reverse complement.
CCGTTTGAATGCCAGCAATTCTCAGGAAGTTGCATTGACCGGCCTTACATTTAGGAGGTTCTCTTGATATTAAGTCTAATGCTGTGCTTCTATTGAAAACTCGTCAAAATGTATCACGTTTAGTTTCAGTATGGTTACATGGTTTGTTAGTTCCAAAGATACAGTGTATGCCCCCATCCCCCTGACGTGTATAATTCCCACTTGGAAACGAGGGTGGCGCCACCACGCGGCAGGCGCTGTGACAGGGTGTCGGGTTCTGTTGCAGAGCTGAAGCAGTCGCTGTACTGCCTGTTCTCCCAGTTTGGCTCAGTGCTGGACATTGTGGCCCTGAAGACGTCCAAGATGCGCGGCCAGGCGTTCATCGTGTTCAGGGACCTCGCCAGCGCCACCAACGCCCTCCGCTCCATGCAGGGATTCCCGTTCTACGACAAACCCATGGTGAGCGATTGAGCACTGCTGGGAAAGCTTGGAATGTATGGATTCAGTCGTCGGAAAGGGGCTTCAGTTTAGTGCACATGATGCCTATTTGTTGTTGTTTTTTAGGGTGAATTGAGAGTACCAAATCCTATTACTGAAAATTTTCCTTGAGATGGAGGGGATGCAAATCAAGTGCAGTAAAATGATATTGGTGTATACAATTACCACAGTGCATCAAGTTTGACCCGGCCAGATTTTCACGATGACTATGAACTCCGAACTATGAATCATATTGTGTGAGAGTAACTGACAGCTAGGTGGCCCTTGCTGATGAATAACGAAGAGTGACACTGTAGAAGCTCACAAACTAGAGAGGCCAGCTTGGATCTGACTGTGTTCCCCTCCATTCTCGTTCAGCGGATCCAGTATGCCAAGTCCGAGTCGGACGCCGTCGCCAAGCTGAAGGGCACGTGGCGGGCAGACGGCACGCGCCGCAAGGACCCCAGTCTGAAGAAGACCAAAAAGCCGGTGAAGGCTGGTGGCGGCGCGGCGGCGGCCAATGGCGCACGAGGGACGACCAACGGCACGGGTGAAGCGGCTGATGGCGCAGCGCCGGAGCAGCCTCCCAACCAGATCCTGTTCCTCACCAGGCTACCAGAGGAGACCAACGAGATGATGCTGCAGATGCTGTTCAACCAGTGAGTGCCCCCGGGTGGTGGGTGGGGACGTGGCGCCACTGAGCACTGCGGCTGGTGGGACTATCTATAACGATCTATTTGCGTAGGCTGTTTCACTGATTTGCAGTATTCTCACAATGATGCGTTTACAATTTCATTGATGCAAATGGGTTCGTTTTGTTTGTTGCTTTTGTAAGAATGCCTCGGTGGTATATTCTGCTGAAAACTTGCATTGTTAAAGGTTAGAATACTACCACTTTCTACTTGCAATATTTTGTATTCGTATACTGTCTCTATTTTCATTTTTGCCTTTCAGAGGGCATATTTTCCATGCATAACTTCTGTTAAAATCTCCTGCCCTTCCGGCTGTCGTCCCTCACGCCATGATGTGCCCCTGCTCAGATTCCCTGGCTTCAAAGAGGTTCGTCTGGTGCCGGGACGGCACGACATTGCGTTCGTGGAGTTCAACTCGGACCAGGAGTCGGCCGCCGCCAGGTCGGCACTGCAGGGCTTCAAAATCACACCCACGCACGCCATGCGAATCTCGTTCGCGAAAAAGTGAGGACGGACGTGTTCATAGGTGTGTGCTGTGGTGGTACGTACTTGTACTCTGTGAATAGCTCGATGCATCGCTCACATTCGCTCATAGCTTGGCTCGAATGTAAACAGTGAGGAACTCTGTTTTATGGTTTTTCGTGCGAAGAACTTGTGCTAAAAGGGGGATGGGGCTGCAGGAAGTCAGAAAAATGGAGGACCAAGCAGCCGTCATTCGCCAAATAAAGGTCTTGATGCCCTTGTACTGGAACATTGATATCATCGTAATACATTGTCACAATTGTTCATGATTTGTCTTTGATTGATGAAGATATGGGTGGCAAAACTTTTGGGACGGAGAGGCGTTCAAAATCTACGTGCATCTGCAACCTCTCCCTCTCTCTCCCTTTATTGTGCCTGTCTCTTACGAGCATTTTCGCACAGAGAAATGACATGTACAACATTCGATGGGTGATAGTGAATGTCACCTCCGTGTTTCTAAATACGAAATCACGCTGCTAAAATCATTACGTAATGTATTTCGTTTAAAATGTACCAAGTTGTGTATTTTGTTTCTCTTCTCTGTTTTATCCCGAATGTTCCCATCTCTCTAGGTTAAAAATCCCACAATGAATCGGATTATGGCCCAGTATCGAGTTTGCCACCGGTTTCCAGAGCTGGGGAAGGCGAGGCCCGTGACGTTATCGTGGAATTATGTCTTAAAGACAATGTGGCATCATTAATGGGATTTTATTTAAGATCACGTTCGTCGGGAACTTATCTGAAATCCATTGATTCCATTGATTCCTTACCATCTCCTTCCATAGTTTTTAATCACTTCACACTCATTGCGACAACACTTTAAAAACCACCTCATTTGTGTGGAAGTGTGAGTAATACATGATATTGGTTTGTTCGTTCTAACATGATCAGTGTGCGCGGAAATAACCCATCTATCTGATGGTAGCTACGCTCATTTGGGAGGTGTGTTGAGTTTCGGAACAACGGAAACCTCAAACGGAGTTTGTTTTAGCATGCTTTAAAAGGCTGCTTTTTCGTCTGAAATCCCATTATAAAGGCGTATGCTGATCAAAACCTGGCAATATTTTCGGATGGAACGTCATTTCTGATATGTGGGTTGCTTGTGAAGTATCGCCGGCGGGTGCTCGATCGCCTGCGGTGGTCCCGGTCTCCCGCCGTCTCTGCTGTGTGTACTGCTGGTACTGTGCACTCGGTATACAGGAGTCAGTGACTGACCCTCGGGCCGAGTCCAGGCTCTCTTCTGCTCACCGTAGCCCTCCCTAGTACTGATGTCATGGGCGGGAGCCAATTGTGCCCAGTCGTCATTCTCAGGTGCATGCAGTGTGATATCACACTCGAGAATTCGTATGAAGTTTACGACGGAGAACAGATGTTTGTATGAACTGCCTTCAGTTCAGTTGTATTTCGTAGTACACTTGACTTCCAGGCCCTTAGCAGTGACAGATACCAAACTAGTTTCAATAGACAAAGGCATGATAAAGCTGATGCCATTGTAGATTGGCTGACACAGTAAATAAAACGCCACACGCCATGCAGACACAACGCTTACAATGAATCATTATAGTATGGCTCATAAGACACACCCCGCCGCTAAAACTGACTGTCCCTTCCAGGCCGCACACGGTTTCAGAGCAGTTCCAGCCGTCGTTTTTTGCCATCGGCGCATCTGAATCACGCGCAGTGGTAGTTCCCACCGCCACCGACGGCGAACCTCGTTAGTCGATCACAGGGAGTTGCAATAATGCCCGCGATGCCGCTCCGCCACCTCAGAAACACTCGCACATATCTTCGGGACAGAAGCTGGGGAAGCCCAGGCAGCGCTCGTGGCAGTATAGGTCGGCCTGGGGCTTCTTGGCGAACTCGCCCTTGGCGTCGCACTCAGAACTGGGGACGAGAGAACGGTGTTAGGGCCGGTACTGGTCTTTGAAAAGTCAACAGGAAAAGGACATTCATGAACACCGGCTGCTTTCAATTCCTAATAGGCGGATACTTTGAAGTATTTAAAGGGAATGTGGCACCTTGGTCGAATCCTGGAATTTAGTGAAATTAGCCGTACTTTTAGCCAAAAATAATGAAACCACTCATGATTTCTCTGAAAAAATGTACAATAAGCTCAATATTTTGTTTTTAAAAATACTCCTCCAGAAAAATAAATATCAGCCTGTGGATGATGTCACGATCTGGCAACCACTACCATACTTGAAACGCTTCAAGGGCTTCGATTGGCTGATGCTCATCGTGACGTCAGCATATGTCGTCACACCAGTAGCTCGCAACAATGGCCGCCGGCGACGGGGGCTGATGGGGACTGGTGTCAGGAAGGTTTTAGCTTTTTCTACGGAAATATCGAGTTCCAAGACAAATGAAATATGGAGTACCGGGTTTTCCGACTTGCTTTACAACTTGGCTATCTCAGTTAAAATCACATTGTGAAGGTGCCACATTCCTTTTAAAGTGCGGGTCTAACGTCTAACTTTTTAATTCATTGATTTGTTGCGATCATTTTCTCGCTGGTTGGTGAGTATTCAACTGACGATTTGACGAGTACTACATCCTTGAAAACGATTAAATGTGATTAAGATTATCATAATGCCATACCACAAACCGCTTAGGTGGCTAAAATGATGTAGAGCAGCCTTGATATCGTTTAGAACTTACGTTACTACTGGGATGGTAACTGTGACACCATTTTTTGTGGCGTCCCACAATACCTTGTTAGTTCGGTTCCGTTTTCATTGAAGTAGTTCAGGGTTTTACACTTTTGATCTATTTTTGCGTGTATTTTTATACATTGTCTCACTTATTTTGTATTCCGGCTTTATAAAATCAGTCCCGTACCATGTTTTGATTGATGTGGTTTTATTTTTGGACTTTGCAGTTTCGAACCCTCGTAGCCTCAGCGTTTCGATTGGATTTATATCAGGCTCTGAATGGTCTGATTGGAGATGATCCGTATAAATTTATCATAGCGAATTGCGTTGCACTCCTGCAACTCATATTTGTCGTGGATTTCTTTGGTAATATTTCAAAACCACGCCCTCTCGTATACTTTATTCTCAGGTAAACTGCTGTTCCGATTGCTGTGGTCAATTTTTCTATGGTTTTAGTGCGCTCCCTCCTGGATGTATCTCTCAGCAGATTTCAGCCATAAAGCTAGTGAGAACTCGTTACGTTGAAATAATTTTTCGATTACTGATATTTTTCTACGAATGAATATCCTTTACAAAACCATCGCGCAAACCAAATAGGCTTGACTAAGAGCATGATCAGAGAAGTAAATGGAAAGGCTTACACACCTGGGCGAGGAAGAACTGAATCCCCTACGAATCCTTAACCCGCGCCCCACCGGGGGTCCGGCGCCACCTTCGCCCCACCGGGGGCCATCGATGGCCCCCCCTCTAACTCCGAAAATATGGGCGTTAGCGCAAATCTGCAAAGTGCAATAGACAGCTTGCGTGAATTCAGTAAGAAATTACTTCGCATGTTTTAGTGCTCAGGTCAATGGTTTGACCTCCAGAGGTCAAATTAGGTCAAGATCGGCTATTTTCACTCAATTATGCAATGATTGAGCAAACTGGGCATAACTCTTATGTCATTAGAGCTATTGAGGCCTGGTAAAGTACATTTGATAGCAAATTGCCAGTACTTTTTCCGCTATGTGGAACGTAAAGACCTCCCGCCAGTGGTTTGACCTCCAGAGGTCACCTCGTGACCTAATATGACCTGAGGTCACGAAAGGTCAGAAAGTGACCTTGCCGTATATCAAATGAAAGCCAGTGACAAGACAAACACGATGGTGTTTGTTTCACCGCTCTAGCTTAATTAGGTCAAAAGTTATTGTCAAAATACTGTTTTTGACCTCTGGTGACCTAGGATGACCTTGGAAAAGTCAAAGGGCAAATATGACCCCTGGGATCCGTGAAAGGGTGTCCAAAAACGTTGTTCTGAGCAGTCTGAGTATTTGCAATCATTTTTGTGGCTTTTATATCATGAAACAACTTTTCCCTATGCTTTTCCAATGGAAGAGGTCGCCTCGTGACCTGACCTCAGGGCACGAAATCGAAAAATCCCGGATATACACCTTGTAGACCCTGGAGGGGTTATGAAGTGTAGGAAGTTCCAAATCGATCGACTTTGAAATGTAGCTCTTACAGAGCTCTAAAGTGAAGTGAGGTGACCTTGGTTGACCTCGTCTGGTGACCTGACCTTGGATGACCCGGGGTAAAAAATTTCAGGGATGATGGGAAAATGATGCAGTGAGAGGTAGAGCCCTGAACCGCGGTGCTGCGCCTCGTCGTTTTTCTGCTATCCCGGAAAAACCTTAGGGGGGCCATCGATGGCCCCCCGGTGGGGCGAGGGTTAAATACAGACATGCCAGATACAATACCCATGTATCCCTCAGTCCCTGAGCCGGAGCCATCCTCATCAGCCGGGCCGCGTCCGGGTGGCATACTCACATGCACTTGCAGCGATCCTGCGGACAAGCGTCGGGATCGCCCAGACACTGAGCGCACGTCTGGCTGGCGTTAGCGGCGGAGGCGAACTCTCCATAGGGGATGCAGATCTGGTGCCGGATCGGCTCGGGCAGAGTGTCGTCGGCGTCGCCGGCGCCGCTGGTGAAGGCGGTGACCCGCGCCACGTCCGCCTTGGTGTACGGCAGGTGCAGTTTCAAGCTGGGGAGCGTGTATAACCTGGTCAGGGGCGGTCGCGCCCCGTTAGTCAGCGCTTCTGTGTAGCAGCAGCATCCCAGTACGAGTGTAGCAGGCGGGGAGGGCTGGGGCAGAATTCAAGAGGTGGTAGCGGGTTATAAACAGCGTTTGGCTCGAAGGCAGCAGGAGTGTGGAAGCCCATTTGAAATGAGGAGGACAGACATTTTATTGAGCGCAGTAATAGGGACAATTTTGTCGAGCGTGATAGGCAAGAAGCTATAACAGCTAAGAAGCATTAAATTAGGGTGAAAGTTTGAAGGCCAAAGCCTGCACAAGCAAAAGCATACAATAAAGCAAGCTGAAGTTACACTACAGTTTGTGCAATTGAGAAACTAAATGTTGTAAAGATAAGCATCCATGTGTTAGCTGGAGAGATATCCAGAGACAGGAAAAGACGATGTCGAAACATAGCGGTAGCAGTATGCCAAACATTTTTAGCGAGCGGTGATATCGAAGGCGGTGGTGACCAAAGCAGTACCCTTTGGATGTACAGTGTATTTGTCGTAGACCTGGGACGGCTAATGTTTGTCGCCTCCCTTGCCAATGTTGTAAGATGTAGGCCTGTCATAGGATTTGGCCAGCTCACCTCAATGCATCCCTGCCATTATATTGATCGTTAGTGCTTTTAGACGATCAAACACGGTTGTTGGTTAATCTGGAATGAGTGATGTAGAGTTTTTAAGCTAATTCCACCACATAAAGCTTTTTTTAGGGGGGGCTTAGTGAGTACAAAAAGGCTACATTGAGGGCCGGAGTAGCTCGTGTGCCGCGGATTGTCCTTTCCTGCCTTAGATAGCTTTTGAATATAACATCCAAACACTTGACGGGTGTGACAAGATGTGGATGCTTACGAATGTTTTTGTGCGTGCAAATGCTGCTGATTTCGCTGGGACTTAGTGCATTGTTCCCGATGGACAATTGTTTTCTTATTTTTACAAAAAAACAAGTAGGGATATTAAATATGTTATGTGCACTGCATGACAGGTGATCCCATCCCTGATCGTAGCGAATGTTTATCGGTGAGACGAGGTGTCGTGTCATGAAGACCTCTATTAGCGTAGCTCACTGTGTGTTTGTACTGGTAACAGCTTACGCCACAAGGTATGTACGTAAAACCGCCTTCGAGAACCATCACCGCGCAGCTCAGTCCATCCCCTCACCATCTCCTTGCCTCACCTGTTGTCGACGGGCCCGAAGTAGCCGGTGTTGCTGACGATGGCTACGTCGGCGCAGTTGACGAACGTCTCCTGAGGACCGCAGCCCACCGCCAGCGTGCCGTCCGAGCACGTGCCCCACGTGTTGCCGGCGTAGTAGGTCCACTGCATCACGCACTGGGTGCAGGTCAGGTAGGGCGGCAGCTCCACCTGCCAGCGGAACGTCTCCGACTTGCCGGAGTCGTCCGGGATGATGAACCGAGGCGAGTTGGTGCCGGCCAGTCGCAGCACGTGCCTGAGGAGGACGGCAGGGTCAGCGGTGTGATGTAGTGTTCTCAAATGGGCGTCATTCAAATGTGATAGCATTTCAGATATCGTTAATTTCTTGAACACCAAGCTTCTATAATTGGGTAGTGACCGTCGCTTTCCTGGTCTGCAAACAGGCACGATCTTTTCAATGATGTATTAACAAGTTGGATGCTAGTGTTGACGGATGCCGTGATAACAGGTTTCGTCCGACGCTTTATTTGGAAGCTTCTGCCTGTGAACTTGTTGATCTTTGTCGGGTGTCTCGAGAACCTTCCACGTCGATACCTTGCTATTAACAGAAACCCATCAGCATTAGACAAATACTTCTTATCGACACCCCCAAACAAATGGTGGTCACAGGTTTGACGCAGTGTGACCGTTGTGAAGCACGCAGTGAGGAAAACAGCTCAAATGATGGTAAATTCCGAAGCTTGCAAAAATATCTGCTGATTTTGAAATCGTAAAAAGGTCTTGACTGGGCACCATTTATCAGATCAATGACTGTTGTCTAAGTACATGAAAGGTTAGGATCCCGATGAGATCCGGTCACGTTGGTACCTGGTATATGGAATGCTCAGCAAAGCTATGAGGTAAATATCAATAACTTTTCTTCGAGGATTTCTCTCTCATCCTTGAACTGGCAATGCGTATGCTGAATATTTGGCCAGGGTCGGGTCTATTCACCGGCTTTTCTTCCAGCCATAGAATCCTAAGGAAATTGTCGTCTGGGCCATCACATATCTGGCTCGATCGTGTCTGTGATGGCCTTATCCGCTACAGGCATCCTATTTGTCTTCCATTCATATCCTTGTATGCTGGATGCGATTCCCAAATTGTGGGTCGTTCTGTGTCCATTACTTTACATTCTGTGATTACTACTGACGGGAAGTTGTGAAGTATTGCCCGATAAAAAAATACCTAGACCGATGATCAGTGAGTATTGGTGATTTGCAGGCCAAGGACAGTAAGCATATGCGACTCCACTGTTGTTTCCAGTTTAAAGTCTAGCCTCGGTACTGCGAAGACCACGCTTCAGGCTCAGGTATGAAGCTGAGTATAAAAAATCATGTTAAAATGTATCTTTTTAAATTGAGAGTAGAAATATTTTCCGATGGATACTCGCCAGGAGCGCCTCTAACGAGGATGAACCAGCGAAGTGCCTCATTATTTCTATATCAAAGTCTAAACATTCAACTAGCACGCGAGCCCCAGTCGACCGTTTATAACGACAGCACCGGCACTCTGGCGGTTGAACACCGCCGAGGTGGAAGGAGTGGGTGGCGTGAGTGGGCCCAGTTCGAACTCTGGACAGAATGACTTCCTCTCTTCGACACGGGCTGCTGCTCGGCGGCCACGTGGTGATGCTAGCTTTCAGGTGCCGTCGGAGCCTTTGGGGCTACGATTCCGCCAATGTTGCCAGCTGTTGTGAACTTTTTTAAACATCAAAGAACGGCAAACCAAGTCCCGGAGGCATCACTTCATTCGCAGCCTGTTTAGCGGCAAGATCAGCCCGCTGATTGCCTATGACACCAGCGTGGACTCGAGCCTGGTTTCTACAATCCATCTCCATTTTGGCTTCATCCTTTTCATCAGCACCGAACTCAACCTAGGGATAAAATGCACTAAGTTTATCATTTCCAGTATTTTTTTCTTTTTTCGGCACGAGTCCAAACTGCAGCTGGGTATCGCCGTCTCAGCACGTGCTAGACGATATATATGCATGCGGAGAATATAGTATTCTCGACGGACAAATCTGTGGAACTTGGGACGACGCATTGTGTAATTGATGTAAAGCGACTATTCTTTCCGTGTGGACCGGGCGCCGATGTTAACTTCCGGTCTTTGATACACGTCGAACAGTGGCTGAGTGGCTCCCGCACAGCGATGTCGGCAGTCGGTCGGCTTTGTGAAACGTTGACCCTACCGCCGTTAAGGGCTCCGTTGCGTCACTCCCAGCCCAATCAAACCGGTCCCGCACCCCATGTGGAGACGCAAAACCAATCAGCCCGTCGGGTGGGCTGGTGACGTCAGATCTTGATAGCGTCCGAGCCGATCGTTCCGCTGTGGCGTAAAAATCACGTGGCCTGGTTGTAGCCTCTGGTGTTTGTCCGGGATGTGCTGACGACGGTTTTTTGACGGCGCTATATTAGCGAGTCTATAAATTCAGCGCTGTTGGCCGCCTCTACTACAACCGCTCCTCTATAACCCATCATCTGAATATGTTAGAGCTAATGTGGTGTGGTGAAAACGGAAAATGTCATGAGACATTTTTGCCCAGGTATGCATCCGTGTTGCCAAAGAATGAACCTTCATTCAAGAGATGATTCATAATGATAATAACAATATTTGGGGTTTAGCGACGCACCAACTGTCACGGCCATATGGCGTCGCCAAGTCTCACCCTATTGGGCTTCCGGGAAGTAATATTCCTCCTTGGTCAGAAATTGGCCTAGCTTTGAACCCAGGTCGGCCACGTTCAAAGCCGACACGCTAACTACTATACAACTGCACCGTCTCCTGTCGATACGAAACGGTATGCTGTGTTATACGACGGGCTCAATGCTAGTCATAGTCTGCTAGAATGGCACTAGCCGAGCTCGTTATAAGGCGTGCAGATTTGTCCCTCCAAAAACTTCAACATAATTTTGGAACTTTTGTCCTAGATCTTTTCAGCGGCAGTCCAATCGTACCCCCCCTCTCCTGCCCCCACCTGCACGCTCAGAGGGGCCATAGTTGATGGTATCCCCCTTTACAGATTTTGACCGGGTTTTATATATTTTTCCGGGTATTGCAAGTTTGCCTCCTGGGATCGAAGTCTCAAAAGTCATCAATGGGCTTGTCTCGGAGAATCCGAACCCACCATCAGAGCGAGCAATTTCTGCATTGGCGGGTTAATTTGAAAGCCAGTGTTTAACATCCCACAAAGCGCAGTGACGGCCGCGCTGCTCAGGTCACCCTCGCGCCACTCAGTTTCCATCCGACCTACTCGTACGTCGGTAAATATTGAACGCCGGAGCATCTTAGGGTAGTCGATTCCAAGTCTCCATCAATGCGCTGCCACTGCACGGCCTTCTGAGCAGCTCAACGCTCGACCAACTAAGCTACCAGAGTGGATTTCCTTCTGAATGCCCCTTTTTACACGATTTTACCTAGGTTGGCCTCCACCAAACGTCTCGTCTACATCCGCCCTTGGCTGCTCCAGAAGGTAGACTAGATGGGTGTGGCCGAAAATGGACCGTAGGACTACTCTATCTCGAGGCAAGTTGGGACCTAAGTTGAGTATTATTTTATTTATGTATGCTGTAATATTATTGCTAACCAGTTTTCATCGAAGCACATGCGTTCTGTGCGAAAGCTGGGGCGAAATTTCGTAGAGAATCGTCGAGAGACTAAACAGAGCTTAAACCTAGCTGTGTGCAGATGGGCCAGATGGGCCATAGGAGTAAGACAAATTATATAACTGAGGTGGTGAATGTAAAAGTTTTGATAATAAGAGATGTTCTTTTCATAGGTTGTGCTTATAAATATTGATAGCTTTTAAGAAGGCATCAATGCGTAAAAAGCAATGCTATCTGCTTCCCCTTACTTTCGGGTTTCCAGAATATAAAAATAGACAGGGGCATCGATTTATATTTTGTACAGTCTTAAGATAACAAAGTAGTGTTTAATGTCCTGACATGGTTTTAAGGCTGCCATGATATGATCATTAGTCCCCGTATCGATCAGTCTAGTATTGTTTCTCCTGGAATATCATAGGCGTACGGTACTGTGCAACATCAACTGATTCAGGGGAACACATTTCACCCTTCTCTTGCTCCCAGATTTTCTTTTTTAATACTGTTTTCCACGATTTTGAGACCTGTCGCCCTCCCCCTTCTCCCCAACAACGGTCTACCTCCGCTACTGTCACACTGTCGCCTGGTGTACGGTATATGTGTTACATTGCACTCTCTTCTGATTTCTTTTCTTTGTCTTTTCTATAATTTTCTCTTTTTGGGTGTTGTCGGTTCGAAACAATCTCTAAATTTTGCTACTTACTGGCTTATCTTCCAGGTTACTGCCTTCTTTATTTCTCATGAGGAACTAATAACGAAACATAAAAAGTGTACCATGTCTCGGAATGAACAGCACGGGCCTTTCCTGCCAACAGCCTATCCGTGAGCCCGGTGCAATGTCCCGAGCGGTCAGCTGCAGACCCTGCACCCCTGACCTGCAACAGTCAGCTGATGGTATGTAAATCCCGGATAAGCCGGTGATGAACGTCCGTCAAATATTTGGCTAATCTCCCACTCTGCTGGTGGTTCAGAAGGGTCAACAACCTCCAGTGAGCAGCATCACTGCCGAAGGCAAAGTTTTCAGCCGGTTTGAAATAGGAATAGTTGAGGTTTTGGAATGTTCAACCACAGGTTAGCAACAAAGACACGTTTCTTTACATTGTGGTGTCTTAACACGCGCACTGGAGGGGGGCCTCGGAGGCCCCCCCCACATGTTTTTCCAAGGTGGCCGGAGAACCGCTTGCAGCGGAAAAACGAAACTTGGCCACATTTAACAGAATTTAATAGCGCGTCGATTGGTGAAGACTTTTTGAAAATCGGCCGAAAATTTTTTGACTTATAGGCTTTCAAAGTCAGACCTGCATTTTGAGATCGCCGTAAACGCGCGGTCGGACCAGTTAGCTTGCATTGAAGTCCGAGTGGGGACGTCATAACGTCATATAAGCGGGACTATATGTCAAGGTCACTTCACATGAAAGTCAAGGTCAAGGTCGAAGGTCACAGGTCAAGGTCATATCTGCACTTTCAAGGTCACTGACCACTGCGCGTCCGGCCAAATGAGGTTACCCCGTCTGACATATATTATGCTATGACGTCATCGGTAGGGTACCCCAATACAAAGGTCAAGGTCAAAGGTCAAGGTCAAAGGTCATTGGGAAAGGTCAATTCTCATTTCCCGCCAAACAGTGGCTACAGTGTTAGTCAAAGTGTAAATAATAAGTAGCATACCATATGGTGACCTTAAAGGTCAATGACCTTGAATGACCTTGACCCAAAAGTTGTGGGGAAGCCTCTTTGAGACCTCTTCTCTATGAACCTTGTCCGCCTTTAGCTTATTCCCGCCATTTTCCTGCATAATCACAGCATTTATCAATCGATACCAGCACGGCCAATATTTGACCTTTACGACCTCGTTTGACCTTGAAGATATTGACCTAGGTCAATGAAAATTGGTCATCATGTAGATCACCATAGCCCCCACCCACCTACCAAGTGGCGTTTTTCTAACCCTCTTAGTTTCCGAGATCTTAGGGGGGCCTACCAGGCCCCACCTCCAGTGCGCGTTAGTGCCAGACCCCCCTCCAGTGCGGGTGTTAAAGGAACGGTGCTATTGACAAAGAGGAATACCTGGACAATATACTGGACATTGCACTGGCTTATTCGTCTTTAAGTGATATATCAGGTCCTAGCTTAATTTTGCATAGCCGGTTTTTACCAGCAGGAAGCAATGCCGGTCCATAACAGGCAACCTAACCTGTTGTTAGGGGCGAAAAAGTCACGTGCCAAATATAGATCGCTTATAAAAAAATCTTGAGTTAGTTCTCTAATCGAGATGATGGTGATGATGATTGGTGTTTTAGGGCACGTCAGCTTCTTTGGCTGTATGTGCCCTGTTCTCTAATCGAGTTTCCAACATTAATATCCTGGTGATTTGAAGATTGTGACTAAATCTCAGAGACCTTATCACCTCTCATTATTGCTACGTGATCTCTGAAAAACAGCTTTTAACAGGTTTTAGTTTCAGTATTACCAAACAAAACGTTATGGTGCGCTCTTGCCATGCCTACTTACTTGTTGAGGCATTCCTGGGTAACGATCTCCTGGTCGTTGTTGAGGGGACACAGCCGGATGACGAAGTTCCCCTTATGGTTAGCCGTCAGCTCTACCTCGATGTCTACCAACTGGAAACACCAAACAGCGCATACATCAATACGTGCTCTCAACCTAATGGGACTTGGACCACCACCATGCTACCACCACCGCACTTAAAACTACCATGGACTTCCCTAATGGGGAGGACATGGTAGTTTTGTTGCTTGTTCAACTAAAATCTTTACTCATAGCATTCTTTACGGCCCCCATCACACTGCAGTGACGCTTTGAGAGTACACCTTAAAGGCTTTGCCTAGTGAAACAATCAACGACTACGCCGTAGAATAGTGATTGACCCTCGCACTTTAGCCGTCATATAACTATTTTCGAACTGGTGTGATATTTTCGGCCCCATATGAATGACGTTTGCTTGCGTCTCCTTTGGGTCTGGTAGCCTTGGAGCGCCCCTGCGGCTGCTGGCTCCGCCCACTGACCTGACCCGGGGCGTACTGTTTGGCGATCAGGCCGTTGGCGAACTCGCCTCCGGCCTCGTGCGGTCGCGGCACCTTCTCGGCGTAGTTATCGCCGCACACGCCGCACTTGCCGCCGTTCTGCTGGTACTGCACTGGAAACGAGAGAGTTCGGGCTTAGTAGGGTGGCCTCGGACACTTTGTTGTTTGTTGTTTTTTTGTTTTTTGTTTTGTTTTTTGTTTGTCACTTTGTTTGTTGGGACGACAGCGCAATTTTTGTCTTGTGATATATAGGAGTGGCGGGTAGTTCCGTTCACTCGGAGCTGGATTATAGCTGCTCGGGTGATTTTTAGGCATTACACCACAGGAGCAATTAGGTGCAAAAAAATATTTCCTTAACATACGTGACGCACCCTTAATTAATGTTCCCTGTATATTTTTGCACGGAAGTTTATACCAAATCATCTGGAATCGTAACAAGACGTTGCATTTTGTCTTGCTGCTTCTCTCACTCTTGTTTCCAACAATATATGATGTTGAAGCACATTCAAGTCCCTCAGTGACAACCTCCCCACTCTGGCGGGACGCGGTCTTCTGCAGCTGTTGACCTACCGACGAAGCCTCCGCAGTAGAGCTCGTTGTCGTTGTAGTTTACTGGGTTGTTGAAACCGAACCGCCACATGGCATTTCGGGCTGGGGGTCCATCAGGCGTCCATGTCCGGCAGCGTGACCCACCTGGTGGAACGGGGCTCAGGTCAGGTTGTGTTAAATAGCTCTGAAGGTGAATTTGACTGAGCCTCCAGGACAATGGTTTGCAGCCCACACACCTGGATGACCCATTTTCAGTAGTCGGGAAGATTATATGACCCTGCTCTTGCAAAAAAACGCCGAAATGTATGTAGGAAAATGCGAACAAACTGTTACGTCCTGAATGTACAGATTTTGTTCGGAAAAATGTATTATTCAACATGTACATACCTATTCAAGTCTCGGAAAGCATGCTGAAGGTCGTAGGTGGATCCAGGATTACCAATCTTGGGGAGGGGGCGCCATCCAGACCAGGGGGCGGCACTTTTGACCGGCAAAACCTATCAGGTGGGCGCCAAATCTTATCGGTGGGCACCGACTCTCGCATGCTGAGGGGAGGAGGGAAGCGACATTTCAGGGAACGCCAGCACCTGCCGCTCCCCCTGGATCTGCCTATGCTGAAGGTAGGTTTCAACGAATATGTCAGTCCTAAATCAACAGGGGCTATATCAAAGTTATATTTGCTTGATGCCCACAGCTCGAAGTCGCAGGCCCTCGCGACCTACACAGAATAAATCAGTGGCCCAAAATGAGGTCATGGCCCACCGTTTTTAGCCATTGTCTAGGACAAAAATATCCGTTTAACTCGTCAAATCAGTTTCTAGGTTTGTTTGCGAAGGCGATTATGTTTAGGACTGCTGTATATGGCAAGAACTTGCTCCTTTCTCGGTCTGTTGCTTCAATGGGGCTTATGAGGACTGCTGTTCGGAAAGATTGTAGGGCCCCTCCCAGAATGATGGAGTTCTCGAAGATTTATTGAAGGCATTTAAAAGAACAAAAGGCCACTGACTCCCCTTCCTCATTTGATATACAGATGCCCAAAATAGGCGGCCTCCTCGCAGGCTGAAAGCCCGCTTAGTACGTTTCTCCAATGCCAAAATTCATGTCTACGACGCTTTTATTTCTGTAAAACTTGGCTGATTTTGACTCGCCGGCGCGCCTGGTCAGCAGCTAGCGGAGAGCCGCCTCCCATGGCAGCGCGGCGGCGGCGGTGTGGGCGGGTCTGCAGCAGCTCTGGCTGGTGGGCCAGGGTCGGGGTCACCCCGTCCGCAGCGACGCAGCTACACCGTCCGGGTCAATGTCCGCACCGTCGATGGCGGCGGCCACGGCCAGGCCCGGGCGCACACTGGGGCAACTGGGCTTCAAAATAGGCCAAAACCTCGTAACTAAAAAATACTTTGATTAGGAATACTTTTTTGTGCTCAAATGAAAGGTGTTGCTCTGAGCTTCATTACCCAGCCACAAAAAATTGGGTATATACACCAGGTCATATCAGATAAACTATTTTTCAAGGTTTATAAATATCGGAATTCGATTTCGTTCTTTCCAGTTTTGCAGACACTCAATGCGACAGAATCAGATCAGGCGGGTCCAGTGACGGTAAAAATGTAAGAAAAAAGTAATATTTCAAAAACAGATCCGACATATTCAAGGTCATCATAGGTCACAGGTCTTGCTGAGCCTTCACTCTGGTTTAACTATTAAGTACCACATGATAAATAATGCCACAAATTCACTCTTTCACCATTTGACGTCTTTAAATCCAGTACCGAACCATATCGAAACTTCTTGGGTCATGTGCGGGAGCTGCATGTATTGACACAATAATGTTAAGCACGATTTCAGGGAATGATTATCGTCACTCTTCTCATAAAATGAGCACAAACATGCAGAAACAGACAACACATTAAACTCACAGGGAATGTCCATTAAATCTTGCGACCTCTTTTGCATCTTTGTGTAACTCTCCTATTTAATATCCCGCGTCCCTTTATCCAGTCTGCTATCCATTAACCCCGAAAATTATCGTTGAAGTCGAGGTAAGTTCTTGAAGCAGTCTCACATCCAATTACCCACTCACGCACCATCGAATTAGTAATGGTTAGTGTCACTATCTTTCAGCTTATAAAGAGGGTGACTGCCAGGCTCGAAACCTCCGTTGTCATGGGCCTTTTGGATTTTTTTACATCGTCGGAGATCATGTTACCATGAGGTCATTGGTGATAAGCAGGTACTGGTACTGATCAGTGATTGTCAACTATGGATGTCTTTCTGGTATGATATTGCCTGAATGCAAGGTGATCTCTATTCCTCGCCTCCTGGGCCTCCTCCATGTATGCTCCTATGGAAACTTTCAGGCTCTCAGTCATAAGCGTCGCCACCGGTAAAGAAGTGGGGGGGGCAGCCAAACTCCAAACTGACGCTGACAAAAAACTTTCCACGTTAGGACCAAATACTGTTCGAATTTGGGCTCCTCGTTACCTTCTGCAGCGGCTGGTTATAATAATGTCCGGTTTTCTCCCTTTTTGACTGAGATCAGGAAATTTTGGGCCAAAAAGTGGGAGGGGGCGGTGCCAGGCCCCCTGGCCCCCGGTGGCAACGCCCCTGTTCTCAGTAACATCTTCCCCGTGCATTTGCACCTTATGTATGGTTGCCGGCATGCTGTACCATAGAAACACGTTTACAAACAGCCTTACTGTCTCTAGAGCATAGCCCGGATACTTCTCAATATCGATTGTTGATGATGATGATCAGGGGCGTAGCCAAGGGGGGCAGGGACAGCCACCCCTGAGGGCCCGAAGGGTCTCCTGAGGACACGATTCTGTAACAAGCATGGCCCTTTTTACCCATCAGGGCCCTTTTGGCGCTGTCGCAGGGGCCCTTTTTTGGGCGCCGCTCCCCCTCCCCCCGAGTGAAATCCTGGCTACGCCCCTGATGACGATAGTGCGGCTAATATTACCGAAAACCTTTATAGCAGATCCAGGCTTACCCCAGTAACCTCGCTGACCTGTCGGACGTTCCCGAAATAACGGCAGGCTGTGTTTCCTTCATTATCTGTGCCGTTGCCCCCCCCTCCTGCCTTTGGCTGATCGATGACCAGACTCATGGTAGCACGAAAACATTCCTGTAAATATCTTTTGTTTTTTAACAGCGTCCTTCTGGTCGTAGTTTTGAGCTCTCCATGAACAAATGTGTGACTCTGATCTTACCTCATCCTCAGTGCGCGTGTTAAACTCGGTTTTTTGCACAGATTAACTCTCTGCTCAGCGTCTTGCAAGTCTGCCTTCCCCTGTCACGACTCGACCACGGCGCCCGGGTAGCCGTCCTTTCTCCAATTGCCGCGCAACATGAGCCGGCGACCGCCGTAGCCGCCGGCCTCACCGCGCTACTTGGACTACATTGCCGCACAAAAAGTGGCATATCTCCCCTGGGACAACTGATGCCGAGCTAATTTTTTCACGGCTGGTTAGAGGACACAACATTGCACCACTGCATACAAATTTCTAAGTGAAACTCGCTGTGCGTTTTTTGTCGCAGGTCTAACGAAGTTTAGGATTGGAGAATAAGTTAGAGGCTTTACACGTCTTAATAGTTACAAGTACTGGTAGGCTCTTATTGTCAAATTTCGTACTTTTCAGCATTGAGTGTCTTCAGGACATTCCCAGCTTTCCATTGATATAAATAGATAACGGTTTTGTGACTGCGACCATGGTTGATAATGCATCAGAAAGTGTACCTCATCTCGAGTAAACTTGACACCGAGCTGCAGCGTGTTAATGCTCTGTGTTCCAGCATCTGTGCAAGCGGCTAAAGAAGAGAAAAATGGATACAATCATGCTTTTCCAAGGTTTTGAGCATTTCTCTGTCAGAGCCAAACGATTAAGTTCGATTTTGAAGATGTCAAAATTGGAGGTTTTGGCCGGTTTTGGAGGCCATTTGCCCCAGTGTGGGGCGGGGGTCGCCTGCGCAGAGGTGCTCCACACCGCGGCCTGGCTGCTCCGGTGGCCGAGACACTGAACGGCGTGGTCCCAGACAGGAGACGGCAGCAGGATTCCGCTTATTGCATGCGTCCGTCCAGTGTCAAGGTTCTGCTCAGAACATGTGAAATGAAGCAGACTGAGGCTGAGCACTGACGTCGTGAGCACTGACACTTTTAAACGTCGTGTAGTAATGCGTCATGCGCAGCATCAACAGTTTGAAAAGGTGTAGTTATTGTGAAGGTGCCTGTAGATTGTTCCTTCACACTTCCACGCCTAATGCTACAGATAACTGCAACAGGTGCTCGACATTCCTCACTCTTTCAGTGCGATGTACCACCCAGACCGAATAGCGACCGCAATTGCCACCTTTGTTTGTATCAGCTCCGCTTTTTTCGCGCTGCCAGCCTGCCCGATTAGACCGTTGTGCGCGGTCGTTGACCTAAGCTATGGCTGTGGCTTCCTGTCACGACGCTGGCGATGCCAGCGCCAGCCGTGTCCAGCCCCACTGTCTGTGCAAACGCGAGGTCAGCTGTGCACCGACACTGAAAACCACCTGTCACGGAGCCGGCTCATAGTACCTGCCAGATCTGCACCCGTGAATGTTTATCAGGGCTTAGAACTGCCGCTGTTGTGCTGAATAAGCATAACGGATTCCTGGTGTGCCTTCACTGTTTGCAACATATGTTTGCTCTTTAGCGTTCTCTTTTATATCAGGCAGATCCAAAGGCACGAATGGTGCCAATGCCGTATATCTATTCATTGTAGTTGATAGTGGCTGAAGCCTTACATTTATTCGTAGTGTTCTGTAGTGTTCAGAAATATTGTTGATGTTTTGAGTAACTTCCACAACACTCCTTTGCTCTTGTATGCATTTCTCGAACTCTGCAATTCCTTGCTGAAGTAGCCGAAGCAGCTTCTTACCTAAACAAAAACAGCAGCGCGTGTCTACCAGTTCGGCGTGGCCCGTGCTGACACAGTGGGACCGGGTGGCACGTGCAGACAGTGCGCCGCCCAGCGAGCGTGACTCACATACGGACTCTGGTCAGCAGGTCAGGAGGGGATGACTGCCTGGGGCGACGGTGTAAAGCATGACGTCACCTCACGGTCAGCCCGGCCCCGGGGCGCCGTCTAACGGCCAGACTGCTCTCGTAACGCATGTGTGCATAGGGAGCATGTGAGAGGGTAGTGGACACTGACACTGCTGCTTGTTCGCGTGGAGTCTTAGGTTATACCGACTGGGGTAGGGTCACCCACAGTGGTGTGTTTCGAAATGTTTGTAAGGGAAGATCGTTGTCGGTGTCAGAGAAGGCATATACCATGGGGTACCTGTTGGTAGTGTGGCAGCCTGCGACCTATGGGATGCGAAGGGGAGAAAAATCTCAGACGGCCCTGTATAGTAATGTATGGTGTATGCTGAAAACCTTTCCGTAGGGTGAGCGGTGAGCGAATTTTCAGGGAGCGCCATACGGCTCAAAGGAATACATTCGGTCCCATGAGGGGAAATGGCCTATTCATAGGCGGATCCAAGGGGGCAAAGGGGAGCACCTCCCCCGATCAACCCTAGGCACACCCTAAAATGGTCATGGTACCCCTTGAGAGGTCGATGGCGACCCCTAAACTGTTGATTCCCCTACCCTCCCAGGATGTGAGCATCGGCGCCCCAACGATAGCATTTGGTGCCCGCCTGAAAGGTTATGGCGTCCAAAAGTGGCACCCCCTGTTCTGGATGGTGCTCCCCGATCCTGCCTCTCCCCAGCCCGATCGGCAATCCTGGATCCGTCCATGAGCCCAGTTCCTCTCCATGGATACGGTCACAGGATGACGGAGTATTTTAGAGGCTATGTGTGGGCTAGAATGGGCTGTGCATATTAGTTGATGTGCTAAAGATTGCCTCTAAGTACCTCTGTGACCTTCCAAGGAACGCTTTGTCTTTTTCATCAGACATTTGCACAAGCAGATTGCTTCTTCCAGAGCTACAGTAGATTGTTTACCTAAGGAAATGAGGTTATACAGACTTAGAGGGCAAACGCCCATAAAAAGAGTTGACAATTTTGCGCTTTTATATTCCCGTAAAAATAGGTATTGTAAGCGTCAGGCTGCCTTCGGCAATAAGAAGAGTGCAATGATTCGTATGAAGGTAAGATTGTCAGATCCAAGGTAAGAGAGGTCAGCTGAGGGTATCGGCGAATCTTGCACTTCTAAGCCCCCTATCAAGCTACTAATGGCCATGCTTCCGATAAAACTCAAGCTGTTTTACCTAATTGAGCTGACGTTAAAAAACACCAGCGCGCTTTAACAATCAACGTATCGAATCTGAAGTGTAAAATAATTCCTTGAAACATTTTTATTCGTGTGCGGATTCAGCAAAAAAAGACAATCTGCTCGTAAAAACATCCATTTGGAAAGCAAATCTTTGCAATTAATCGTTTCTTGGTTATCTTTAAATTGTTCGTCGTGATCTGTATTTCTCACTTCTCAGTTAAACCAAAGCCTCCTACGGCTGCTTGCGGAAATTTCTATTCCAGTAGACGTCAAATAAAAAAATCGACATAATTGAATGGACAAAGTCAGTGGCACTGCCACCAGCGGAGCCGAGAAGCCAGATGCACAATTTGAATTCTAGCCAATCAGACAAATTGTTAGCGTTTGTGATATTGGGAATGATATGAAGATGACTCCAGATCTCAGAGATTTCGTTTTTATTGTGGTTATAGTGGTTTTGTTGTGGTAGTGTTATCCGTTTTTATGGTGGTTAGTCTCACACTTGCAAGAGGGTAAACTGTAACGTGACAACTCCCTTCAGGTGTTCTCTCGCACCTTTAAGCCGGCAATATGCTCGCATTACATAAATATTGCCCAACAAATTGCGCTTAAAAATCTTAGCATTAATATTTTTAATCTTACATTTTGTCAAAACTGTCCACAAGTGTAACCAACCAATCGAACCAAACCAACCAATGTAACCAATCGAATCGACAAAGGTTGGCCAGAATGGTTGGCGCACCCTCGAACCCAAATAACTAACTAGTAATAGAACTAACGAGTGTAACCAGTCACCATGGTCTGATCCAAGGGGAGGGGCAAGGTGGGTATTTTCCCCTCCCCTTGATCGACCCTCGGCAGCCCTTAAATATCGCTTCCCACCCCTCTCCCAGGATGCGAGCAATGGTACCCCCACGATAGGATTTGGCGCCCACAGGTGGGTGCCAGAGACATATCAGTTGTGAAAGGCTTTGCCGTCCAAAAGTGGCGCCCCTGGTCTTGATGATGCCCCCCTAGTGTTCATGTTGGCCTTTTTCTTCTAATCGCACTATTGTTCAGTCTGAAAAAATATTCCGAGGCAAACTCGGAATGGTGATTTTAACTTAATGACAACCTCCCACTGTAAGTGCTAAAATCTCAGGGTTCGTTGAGATGCTTTGTACACACGTGGCGCTTGGCAGCCATTCGCCTGCCTTCTCCCAAAACAATTTCTACGTGATGTCAGAGCTCCCTATATAGGCTTCTGTAAAACTCACCAGGGCTAAGATGAAGGGTAGAAAAATCATGGCGCGTGCTCTTCGTACGCGGAAGTGACGATTCTTGCGGGGAGACTGCGAGTCCGCACACGAGCGTATCTGAGACCGGTGCTAGTGCCCGTCCGTCCGTGCTGCGTTGAAGTCTCACAGCGACTGAGTGCGCCGCACCGCGGGCCGATGAGAGCCGACGTCCCCTGCGTCACTAAACCGGCGCAGATCCTGGCCCTTCGCCTTTGGAAAATAACCGAGCCTATACCCTGTGATACAATATTGACACACCAATCAGCCGTGACAGCTCTTTCGTCCGCTCTTGTCTGGAGACTGGAAATGTTGAACTTCACCGAGGCTTATATATGTAGCTTTCTGGCTGGTGCTCGATCTGGTGGATTTTTCACCTCATCTGGTATGTGCTAACCGGTCAGGACCTTATCGTCGCCCTGTGGTAGCAAATGGTGGCGCGTGACTAAACTGCGCTTCAGGGGGAACAACCTCTGGACCGGTGTGTCACCATAGCTTCCCTGAGGGTCAAGGTTGCAGCAAGAACAGCCCTCTGGGGACTGTCTCAGGAGGTTGGTTAGGGTTAGTTACTTGATAGCTGCCTGGTACTACGTTGCACTCATATCCTGTGGCTCCCCTGTCGTATTTAACGCTAATTTGCAGCGCGCTGTGTGAAATGTTTTATGTTATAATGATTCGGATCAAAGCACAAAACCGAGAGGCGGAAAGGAAATGTGTTTGATAAAACAGCGAAACTTTGCGAGCTCACTGTCCAAAATGCAGGGCTGTGAATGGAAAAATACCAAGCTCTTGTCATTTGACGAGTGAAACTGGAGTAATTTCCCAATTGAGACAAATGGTTTCTCGGAACAAATTGTGTCCAAAGCATTAAAAATGTTATTTATCAATATCTCAGTAAAGATCCCGGAGAGATTTTTCTTACAGGCCCCGACCCCGCCTTCCGAATAAGCAGTTCCCGTAATGACGGGAGTTTAGAAGCTTATTTTTAGCGTTCTACGAAGCACAGGAGCGGCCACCCCGCTCAGGTTGCCCCTTCTTAGGCTAGCTGCCAACCGTCATACCTCGGGTAAATTATTGAGCGCCGGAGTGCTTCAGGGAAACCGATCTCATATCCATTCCAGGTACTGGCACACCACGAGTCCTGAACAACGAGCCGAAGCCCAACGCTCTACTAGCTCAACTACCGGGGCGGTAAACTGAATTTTTCAACTCCCCGAAATTGTGCAAAATTAAAATATTTTCCAAATTAGACTATCTAGTCGGTCTTGAGGGCGTACCAATTGTTCAACTCATATAAGGCCTAGTGTTTTCAGAATACACAAATGTCATTTTGCAAGGTATACGAGCACTTCGTACCATCTGGCTTATGTGGGGTAAACCTTATCAATTTTCTGCACCACCCGTCGCCCAAATAGCAAAAGCATTGGAACAAGCCGACCGAGGCCTCACGAGACCGTTCGATCGAGTCCGACCCACAAACACTATCATAGGTCATGCAAGAAACAATGTCATTAGCAATAGCGGGCAAACAGAAATCGCCAAATAGGTATTTTTCAAGGCAAAATGTATGACTTTAACGTTTAAATTCAGCCCCTGGAGACAAATTTTGATCACTTGATATATGTATGTATGGAAGTTCGGAAGCATTACTGTGTCGCAACTGAAAACATGTCCAGGCATTTTTGGAAAAGCTTTTAGTTAGATAAAGACTCTGAATATGCTTTCTGATAGGCGCTTGTGAGGCACAGTATATTTATTTGCTGTCAGTCACTATTTTGAAATTATTATCTAGGCAATGTGTATTGCGTTTGCATAGCATGTGATTGCCCAAGTAGGGGCATGTTTTTGCATTGTTTCATGTTTTTTGCATTGTTTCAACGGATAAAAGACGAAAGATTCGAGTCCTTTATAGTTGTTTTCCCATCGGGGAAATCCATATATTTTTACGGCATCAGATATTAGTACGTATATGCTTGTCAACTATTTTCGCATTGGCTCTATCTGTAATTTGACTTTCTTGCACATGGTCTTCGAACTACCCCAGATACATGAGCAGATTTAGTACGCTCTATTTACGTACCGAGCGTGGGAACGGACTTTTCCACTCGTGTAACCGGGAGCCTGCCTTCGACTCTCTCTGTTACATGATTCGCTAAGTCCGTTCCCGCTGCCGGTACATAACATAGAGCGTACTTAAGCTGCTCATGTGTCCGGAGTAAATGTACGTACACGTCTCCGCTCTTCAAAATACTGCGGAATCATTCAGTTGGTTTGTAAATATTTTGCAGTTAAGTGTTTTGGTAGTGACCTTGGACCCTGAAAACGATTAGTTCTTTTAAGGTTCTTTTTAGGGTCTGAGGTCACTCCCACAACACTGCGATTTATGGCACCCTACCTTCAGTAGGCTTTCCGAGAGCTTATTACAAAGTAGTTCGAAATACACGTAACTACCTTTAAATTGGAAAAAATGAGGCATGCATTCGGAACATGGTTGATGTAGGCTCATAACAGTCGCACACTAAAATGGCAGCAACGTGAAGCGACGTACCGTCCGAACACACAGAGCTCGCGTGCTTTGGTAGCGTCAATGTCCAGTTTTATCACTTGTTCGATTCTCGCGTCGTTAAACGCGTACCAGGTAATACTCGTATTGTTTCACAACTGCACCAAGGATTGCTTTGCATCGTTTGGTTTATACGCTTAGATCAGTGATAGGTATTGCACCTAGTTACAGCAGAAGACAGCAGAAGAAGAAGACCGGAGCTACAGCAGAGAAGCATAAGGATAAAATAAGACACCAGTTGAATATCTACAATGATAAACTTCTCAAAAACAGTAAAGATAACTTCAAGATAAAATATAACACGGATCCCATTCGAAATGATAAAGGCATAACCAAAGACAGATCCAAACGTAGCACTCTACAAAAGAGACGTTACAGCGTGTAGATGTTGTTAAAACGGATGGTCTTTCGCATACTTAATGACGGTGGACTTAACGCTAGAATCAATGAATAAAAAGGATCCGGCTCAAGGCAGCAGCCAACGTGGGGGTATAATTTATAACTGTCCGGCGAAACAAGCTTGCTTTAACAGCCTCGAAAAGAGGCACTGCTACGTGCAAGATACAGTTATGCCCTCCCCTGGAACTTTTAGGGGAGAGGGGGAGATCTGGGACGGGGGAGAAGTAGGACAGAGCCGTTTTCTTCGCCAGCTGCCGGTTTTCTCGATTATTTTTTGCTGGCCCCACTACTGTCGTACTGCTCGCACATCACCATGGTGATACTTCCCCTTTTCGTCTGGCGATGGTCACGATACGCGAGTGTCAGCAAAAACTTGTTTTTCTGAGGGTATGTTAAGTTGTTTTGCGTGATTTTTAGAACTGTGATGTGGCTGTTGTCGCGCTTTTGTATTTATGTATACTATACAGACGTAATGCCCTGAAATATATAGCATTGGGATTGATAGAATTCCGGTGCAGGAAGACTTTGTTAAAAACGGCGACCTGGGGAGAAGTGGGACTCAGTGTCCCAGTTCTCCCCGCAATGTCCCACTTCCCCCAAATGTAGATTATATGTAATGCGATTGATTCTAATCTCTGGAAGAAGGTTATTATGTAGTAATTTACGAGCATAGGATTTGTAAAATTATCATATTTTTAAGGTATTATCTTTAATTATAGTTATTTATCCTCACCACACACATTAAAATCATATGTGCCCTTACCATTTCACGCTGCAATTCAAAATCCAACTAGCATTTCATTTTTAATTAGATAAGAACATTTAATATTTTGTTATAACACCATGTGGCATGCGCAGAGGTGCAGAACCTTGCCAACTCGGCTACCGGAGTTTGTGACACATTTACGAAAATTGAGGTGCATAATTGTGACAAAATAGCGATCCTGACTGTATGGCTCAAGATCAAACCCCATATTTTCGAAATAGAGAATGAAGCGTGTAGGAAATATTTTAACTTAGCAGCTCTGTTCTTCAATTGCACAACGTACCATTAGTAATACAATATTGGTACTGTGTTCAGTTTCTACTAAAACGAGGGACCCCCGCTGCAGAAAACCCGCAAACCGCTGTCACAGTTGCCAGATTTTAACATGCAGCCCAATGGGGCTGATTGTTAGTAGTTTGCAGAAAGTTGTCGCCTAGATACCGGAAATGTGACAGTCAATTTTTTCGAGAAATACACGATTGTGGGCATATTTAAGGCATTAACGATAACGCAGATACTTTATCAAGTACTTCTCTGTCCATTTTTTCAGGTTAAATCATATTTACAGTTTGAGTGTCTTCGATTTATTGGCTCCTATTTCTTCGAATTTAGTATTAAGTACGCCTAAAAGCTACTAATAAAAGTACTAAGTGAGTGAGAAAATAAACATAGCTGGGCAGCAATTCTACTTAAGCTGCGCAACAGCGACAAGACAAGTTAGAAATGTTTATGTGATGTAGAGCCTGCCAAAAATTTAAACGGGCGGGAAGCCAATTATTTTGAGGGCAAGTTACTAAGATGTTCCCTGGCCTCTCCCCTCGAATCCGGAAATGCAAAAAACACTGAAGATTATATATTCGGGCACAGCCCTTCATCAGAATCGTGGAGTAAATATCAATAATTCTCAGGACTGAGAATTATTGATATTTACTCCACGATTCTGATGAAGGGCTGTGCCCGAATATATAATCTTCAGTGTTTTTGCATTTCCGGATTCGAGGGAGAGGCCAGGGAACATCTTAGTAACTCATCATCATGCTCCTCGCCGCAGCACTTCAAAACTTATCAATATTTTGAGGGCATATTCATTAGGTATATTTAAGATAAGTGCAGGCTAAAACTAGCTAGAACAATTATTGCTGCCCATGGCTAATCTAAGATGAATGTAGGCTATTGTAAGACTGATGCACTTTCCCATATCAAGCTTGGTTTTTCATTCTTTAGCCTGCTTGTGCCTTAGTTTATTTGTGCCCTAGATTGGTTAGATAGATTTGGAGCTGGAGGAAGAAGGGAGAGTTGGCGCCAGCAACAGGCTGGCAACAACAGTGATTCAGGTGAGTTTTCATGATCAAATTATCATATCAATATTGTACAGATAGCAAATGTGTGCTAATGCAGTCCTCCACAAAGTGTTAACACCCACACTGGAGAGGGGCCTGGAACTAACGCACTGGAGGGGGCCGAGTAGACCCCCTTCTTATCTCAGAAAATCACAGCAAATCTCAGAAACAAATAGACTTCGAAAAACGCTGGTTGGGGGTGTGTTGCTTACTACCAGTGGTGGTAAGCAATGCACAGGACCTGAACTGCATGGAGTTAAAGCAGGATTTTGACTACACTGGATCTTTCTTTGGTATGTGAATTCCACTACCTCTGTACCTATTAGGGAAATAGACATAATTTTACATCTATGCAGGCTAGTTGCCTCAGAGTTTTTACTGCAAAAAGGAATGACCAGGCAGGTAATGATCGTGAGTTGGATGCAAATTTTAAGCATTTCATGTGTTTATAAAAATGCTACCTAAGGTCCACTTTACCAACACATTTTAGGTAGATTCAAATACTATGTTGACATTGACATTTTTTCCCTTTTGTTGATATGTGAGGTAGAAGTTTAGTGGAGGGGGAGAAGCTGTGGTTAGGGTTCCCAATTGTGTGTACATGTATGCTTCCATTAATAGGTATGTTCCCAATAATGACTATTTTCATGATAATTGCTACATGTAATCATGTGGAAAAGTACCATAATTGGAAACACTCCTGTCAAAAATGGAAACTTCTTCAAAAAAGGAAATGCATGTCATTGGGGGAAACTGCAGTCAGAGTTGCCAATAATAGTTATGACCCCAATACTGGAAAAAATGACCCATAATTGGAAATTTTCCTTCCAAAAACAAAAACATGATCTATAAATGAAAAATTTCTACTTTCATGCTGTAATGGTTTGGTGCTAGAACCTCGTCTGCTGCAAGAAGTAAGGGACAGGTAGAGGACATTCAGCATATTGGAAATAGTATTCAAGTATACAATTATTATTTCCAGCTCTGTGTGACAGAGGAGGCATACGTCGCATTGAGTTTGTGACAGCCAGCATACTTTCTGCACCTCTGGGCATGCGTTTGGATAGGTATTCTGAAGAGTGGATACATGCGGGACGTGCAATGGGCTGGGACAGGCTGAGCATGTGTGCCGTGCACGGATGCCATCCCTGGTCAAATTTCGTACGTTTTTTACCTGTATCGTGACTGAAGTGATGTTGGACCGAATGGTCAGGTGAACTATGTTTCTCTGTGACCATATTACAAAGATATGGAAATATGTCTCGTTCTCCTCCGGCTCTGGTGGAATTTGACGTATATGTTCATATACCGTGAAGATGCAAAGCGTGAGTTGAATTTATGCTAACCCTTGCCCCACCGGGCCATCGATGGCCTCCTAAAAATTTTCAAAATAACAGAAGAAACGACGTGACACAGCACCGTGGTTGAGATGTCTACCTCTAACCCCATCATTTCCCACTATCCCTGAAGTTTTTTTACCCTAGACCACACTAGGTCAGGTCACCAGACAAGGTCAACCAAGGCCACCTCACTTCAAAATTTGAGCTCAACTATAGCTACATCTCTAAGCCGATTGATTTGAAACTTTCTATACTTGATGACCCCTCCAGGGTCTACAACAATTTATGTCCGGGTTTTTTATTTGGATACCTGATGTCAGGTCACGAGGTGACCTCTCCCATACAAAAAAATTAGAAAAGCTGTCACAAAAAATGATTGCGAATTCTCAGATTGCTCAGGAAAGCATTCTCGACCACCCTTTCACGGATTCGAGGGAATATATTTGTCCTTCACTTCACCAGGGGTCAAACACAGTATTTTGACGATACATTTTGACCTAATCAAGCTAGAGCGCTAAATTAAATATCATTTTATGTATCAGCTTTGACTTCCATTTGCTATACGGCTAGGCCACTTTATCACCTTTGTGACCTAAAGCCATGTTAGGTCAAGAGGTGCCCTTTGGATGTGAAACTTTTGGAGGGATGTCATTTCGTTATTCATAGCGGAGAAAGCTCTGACATTTTCCTATCAAATTTACTTGACCATATGTCAATAGCTCTAATGACATGAGAGTTATGCTCAGGTTTCTTAGGCATTGCATATTTTAGTGGAAATAGCCTGTGACCCAACTTGATATCTGGAGATCAAACCATTGACCTGAGCATTAAAACATGCAAAGTAAAACTATACTGAATTCTCACGAGCTTTATACCTAATGCATTTTGCAGATTTGTGCTAACCCCCATATTTTCGGAGTTAGAGGGGGCATCGATGCCCCCACTGGTGGAGCAGGGGTGGCCCTGGTAACCCGGTGGAGCGCGGGTTAATGCACTTTTATATTATATCACACATCGATCCATATCCTAATTCTCCCCTGTATGTCTCACTTCTCCCCGCTGTGTGTCCCAGTTCTCCTGGGCCTGTCCCAGCTCTCCACCTCAGGTGTTTTTTATATTTCGTTACGTTGGTCAAATACCTTTTGAGTATTGAAGCTGTGACATCTCATAATGAAAGACAATTCTCTGCTCTATCTAACGATACCATTTTTAATATTATGGAATCAGTCACTGATTTTCTGCAAACTCCTAAAATCAACCTTCAATTTTCGTCCCAGTTCTCCCCCTCTCCCCTATATTTAGAAAAGAAAATCGTGGTAACTGAATCCCTTTTAAGCATATGCTTTTTATCCCAACACGATCATATGAATTGCGCAGCCCCAATTGGGGCTTGCGTATTCCCAGCGTTTCCTGTCTTCTCACTAGAGACGTCCAGAACCGGGTCAATGCACACTCATCTTTTATTTAGCAGCGCCTTCTTTTAGCTGACTCGCCATTCCCATCGCCGGAAAAGGTGCGCCATGAATGCCCATTAATGGCCCCGCCCGTGTAACGCATGGTACGTTTATTGGAGGAAGTGACGCAATTCCGGAGCAGTAACACCTCTTAAACCAAAATGCATAAGCATTCATTGATTCGCTGGTACCCTGGGGTCTTAATCACCCGACATTTAGACCGGATATGGTGTGACGGATTTCATTTTCGATGACTTAACTTGGTCTTCCGTGTCTCGTCTGGACCGGTCGAGGCTCTTAGGAGACTCTTTGAGATACTAGTTTGGCGAACATTTATGTCGGAAGTGGAACAAATGGAATGAAGAATGACATGAGATTGTAATTTTTCAGCTCAATTTCAACATAAACTTTGTTAGCCCAGTGTGGGAGGCGCAAACTGCGTAGTTAAATTGAAATAGATTCGGTTTTTTATTAGGGACACTCCCAACAGACTCACTTGCCCAATTACAAGGAGTATTAGCGTGAGTGTTTAAAAGGAGTTTCCCACTTTTATAATGGATTTTTAACTGAGGTAGCAGTTTTTTAGAGCGTGTCGAAAAACCACCATTGACATATTTAATTTCACACAGAGCTTCTGTATAAAAATTTCGCCAGCTTAGAAGTTCAAAGTAAAGAAGCTTACTACTTTATTTGAAACCATGAAAGAATGCCTTTTCATCTGGCAGCGCATGTCACGTGATAAATGTTAACAAATAGCATGGCCACGCAACATTACATAAAGCTGCCAGATTCACGATTACACGCGATGCTTGGGTCAACCCAGCGTAGTAAGACAATAGGCGATATCTTTGTTTTGAGTGATTGGAGGTGAAAACAAAATGTGGTTTCTTTATGTTTACACCTTTTGTTCATAAGTTGTTTCTTTTATAAATTCAACAAAGTGGTCTATTCCCTTTAAAGGGTGCTTACATCGTGTCAAATCGGACATGGAAGACGTTTTCCCGCCGTGGGGATTGAACCCACGTTCATCCATGCTATCCGATCTGAAGACGGGCAATGAAGCCACTAGACCGCCCGGCCCCAGAACTCAGTGTTAACACTATAAGCGCGTGATCTATTTCGCTGACTCATACATAGGCGCACGCTAATACCCCTACACGTGCCGGCTTTCCTTAACTGGCTCTGAAAACGTCATTCAGCTGCATCGAGTTAGCATCAGCCCGTCAATAGTCCAGAGTATGGGAAGCTGGCGGTATTTTTGGCGAAAGGGCAAGGGCCGTGCAGACCAGCTGCAGAAGTCTCGGGTCGCGCATCGGCAGGACAGGTTTCTCGCCTGTCCGTCCGGATTCACCCGGCCGAGGTCGACGCCCCCTCCTCCCCCTCCCCCGCCCCTCCCTTGGGTCACCCGGCGGGAGCTCTGAGGTCCGCGCTCCTGCTGGTCGAGTCGGACTTCACATTGCCAGTCGGCAGTATTCAGCCAGAAACCGGTCGAACGCTTCGTGAGATTGAGTGCCCAGTCTTCCAGTCTTAACACGTGCCGAAGGGAGGGAGGAGCCAAGCCTACCGAACGCGTTCTAATTACCTTATGATACAAGTGGCCGAAATATTTTAGCACCTTCTAGGTTTGGGAATCGGGTTGTCCAGTAGAAGGATGATAGGCTCTCGAACTGCAGTATTGTGGGTTCGAGTCCCACGCCGGCCATCCGTGCAGCCCGATCCAACACGGCGAGAGTTGGCGATGTTAAATGGCCTGGACAGATGATGCGTCACTACCACATAACTTTAAGCATCTTTAAGAAAAGCTTCAGGATACTGTTAAGACAATAGCGTCAACATGGGAGCATACCTAAATATAAAACTATGCCCCGCCGAAGCAGGGGCGTAGCCAGGGGAGCGGCAGGGACAGCCGCCTCCCCCCCTGAGCGAAATCCTGGCTATGCCCCTGTGCCGAAGAAGGTGTTAAAAAAATATCAGGTCAAACCCTAATACCAGCATTTCCATCCCATGAAAATCAACTGTATTTAGACAGGGCCATGTGCTAGCAATTGGCGTTTCTACTGAATCGTATCTTGATTATCTTCCCAACCACCGCATCATAAATCAGCCTCACTATTTACAATGAATGTAATGGACGGGGAGTCCACTCACGTCTCCCATGCCCGCTCAATTCACTGCATGTGTTACCACGCGCAGTAGAGGGGTCCTAAAGTGACCCCATCCTAATTTTTCCAGGTGGCTGGAGAACCGCTCCCAGCCGGAAAACACTACCTGGCCACATCTGAGGGAATTTATGAGCGCCTTGATTGGTGAAAAAAATTTGAAAATCGGTCTATAATGTTTTGAATCATAGGCGGCGACGACGTAACGTTTGATTTTAAGGGATGGGAGTGCACCATTAACCCATAGCTCTCAAGTCAACGCTGCAGGGTAAGTGTTAAAATTTCTGATTTAAGGGGGGTATCGTGCCCCGATGCCCCCAGTTCCACCTCCAGTGTTTATAGGCTTTCAAAGTCAGACCTATATTTTGACATCGTTGCTGTCGCGCATTTGCACTAGTTGGCCTGCACTGTATACCGAGTGGTGACGTGATAACGTCGTATAATTGGGTTATATGTCAAGATTACCCACATGAAGGCTTAGATCAAAGGTCACAGGTCCAGATTATTGACCCCAATGTTCCGGTCAGATGACATTATTCAGCATGATGTATGATGTGCTATGAATTGATGGTTAGGGCTGCTCAATATTGAGGTCACAGGTCAAGGTCTAAGATCTTTTTCAAGGTCAAACTCTCATTTCCCGCCCAAAGGCTGATGTTGCACATGCTTGAAAATTTTCATAGTGTTATGTCACAGGTCAGTGACCTTTAATGGCCTTCACCTCAAACTTTCAGAGAGCTTAGTGTGGGGCCTCCTCTCTTTGACCTTAGTCCACTTTTTGTATTCCCGGAATTTTCCCCCATAATCACGGAATTTTCCAATAAGTTTCTAGCACTGCCCAGATTTGACCTTTACGAGCTCGTTTGACCTAGAAGATATTAACCTAGGTTAATGAAGCTTACTTACAACGTGGATCAACATTGCTCTCACACCCCCATGGGCATTTTTATAACCTTCTTTGTTTTTTAGATCTCAGGGGACATTTCAGGACTCCTCCACTGCACACTGACGCCAGACCCCTTCCCACAGCGTGTGTCAAAGGGAAGCGAAGAAGATCCCTGGTAGGGATCTTTGATGGCCATTTGTCAATGTGCCATCACCAGATCCAATTCCGGAAAATAACGGAAGAGTGGCAAATCAGATGGGTTCAAAGCTCGACTGTTGTGTATTTTTTAACCACAACAATCTGAAAACCTCATTGAGATGCTAATCCCCACAGGTTTATATGAAAAAGTGAACTTACTTGACCATTGGTTCATGAAGAAGTCAGGGCTGTAACGTCCTGTCTGCTCTCCTTGAGATCACCGCCTCGGCACTGTTATATCCCTTTTTAACAGTTGCAACACATTGCACCGTTTCAGAACCGGACAGAGGTTTGTCCACGCTGGCATCCAGACCAAAAGGATCGGCGCCTAAAAGCATTGATTCTTAGCATAGCTGAGCTTTGTAGGACTGCACCTGAAAAATGTAAGCATTTGTAATAGCAATTTTAGAGACTTGTTACTGCTATCAACTTCATTTTTTTCGCAGAAATATACCGCAATGAATGGCAAAATTTTTCTATTATTTGTGTACCTATACTTCATGAGCAATGACCTTCCCCTTTAGGGCCGTAGGTTCCTATGGTCATGTAAGTTATCTACGGTCATTTTGAGCCATATATATATATATATTTGGCCCTCATGCTGAAACATTCCCTCACACTGTTGATCGCTACCGTTTTGGGTTATATCTATTACAGAGAGGAAATAAAACGAAGAGAACACGGTGCGCCGTCGTCGGTCATCGTGCGTCGGTTTTCAATTACTCCATGAACTCTCGGTTTAAACTTTTACGGCCATCTGTCTATCACCACAGAGGAAGCGATGAAAATGCTATACTACATTCATGCTGCAAATCTCACAAGCGAAACCATTTATCTTGCAAAAGCACAATCCAATCATTCAATGGTGGGAAATTTTAAAATATAGAAGGAAGGAATTTTTCTCTCACAAAGTGCTCATAATTTGACCATCCATCTTGTCTATCGAGTGCACCCAATAAAGCTGAATGTCCCAACCTTGCATCCCTCAATGACGCCCATATTTGGACGTGGTATGAGATGGTCCCCGAGCTTAGTCTGCTTTTACATAATCGTAGGAACAGGGAAACAGGGGGCCACTACCCCCCCCATTTTCTGCGGTGCCCCTTCCCCTTCCCGAGATGAAAAGATAGTGCAGACCTGTGTGTGTGCGTGCCTTATTGACACTGTATGACCGGTTTAAAAAGTGCTCCCAAATATGGGGCCCCTTTGATTGGAGTCCGCCTCCAAGCGATCCCCGACTTTTCATACGATTCTATGCCCCTGCACACCTACGATCCTATATCGTCTGTTTTCACCCGTATCTAGCTCCATGAAAAGTTTCTACAATTTTGTATGCATTTTATCGATTGTTAAGCGCAGTCGAAAGCCGTGATGACTCAGAAATTAAATACAAATCCCGCCGAGCTCATATCACTCCCGGAATCAATACGTTTTGGGTAATCGGTAAGTTTTATCGTTGGGAATAGAGAACATTTTGGTGTGCAATTTTCAAGTTAATCACCCA
Organism: Lepas anatifera; assembly: GCA_034440635.1. Lineage (NCBI taxonomy): Eukaryota > Metazoa > Arthropoda > Thecostraca > Lepadidae > Lepas > Lepas anatifera. Next base: position 91,917 of record JAOTON010002140.1, on the reverse strand, counting down.
GTGCTCACAATTTAAATAGTTGAAGGACCGTGGAATTGTAATGACAAGCTCACTGCTTCCAAAAATAGATTCTTGAAGTTGATGCAAGCAAAAGCGTCTCACGTTTTGCAAGTTGGTAGATTACTTCTATGTCATTACAATTTTTCAAAATGATGTTGTGGATAGAAAACAACGCGATTAGATAATAAATTTCAACCCTAAATTCTCTCTGAAATTTATTTTTTACTGTTTATTACGATGTGATGAGCAATAGGTGTGTATGCCCAATGACAGCTCAAGTTATTCAAGATAAAACAGTGGCCGGACAAGATACATGATTATATACACAATGAATTAATACAACACAAAATAAATTGCTGGAAAACACTAGAACTATTAAAATATGTGCAAAAAGGCACATTTAGGAAGTGCAGTGATTGTCTAGTGAAAAAACAGCTCCATAATGTATTGACAAGTCTGTGATCTAAACTACTCAAAAGAGCAGCTAACAGGGTCAGACTCGGGGTACGCTACCACATAAGAATCAAAATGAGTAGCCGAATGGAGGAAAATCCATCATTTAACCCTCGCCCCACCGGGGCCATCGATGCCCCTAAGGATTTTTCAAGATAGCAGAAAACGACGAAACGCAGCACCACAGTTGAGGGCTCTATCTCTCACCTCATCATTTTCCCACCATCCATGAAAATATTTACCCCGGGTCACCCAAGGTCAGGTCACTAGGCGAGGTCAACCAAGGTCACCTCACTTCAACTTTGAAGCTCTATAAGGGCTACATTTCTTAGTCAATCGATTTGAAACTTGCTACACTTCATGAACCCTCCAGGGTCTACAACGCGTATATCCGGGATTTTTCGATTTCGTGACCTGAGGTCAGGTCACGAGGTGACCTCTCCCATTGAAAAAGTATGGAGAAAAGCTGTCTCATGATCTAAAAGCTAAGAAATGATTGCAAATACTCAGACTGCTCAGAACAGCGTTTTTGGACACCCTTTCACGGATCCAAGGGGTCATATTTGCCCTTGGACCTTTCCAAGGTCATCCAAGGTCACCAGTATTTTGACAATAACTTTTGATCTATTTAAGCTAGAGCGCTGAAACAAACGCCATCGTGTTTGGTTTGTCTTGTCACTGGCTTTTATTTGATCTACGGCAAGGTCACTTTCTGACCTTTCGTGGTCCTCCGTGTGGACCTAATATAACCTCAGGTCATATTAGGTCACGAGGTGACCTCTGGAGGTCAAAAAACTGGCGGGAGGTCTTTACGTTCCACATAGCGGAAAAATTTCTTGCAATTTCCTATCAAATCTACTTAACAAAATCTCAATAGCTCTAATGGAATAGGAGTTATGCCCAGTTTTCTTAAGCATTGCATATTTGAGTGAAAATAGCCTATCGTGACCTTTCTTGACCTCTGGAGGTCAAACCATTGACCTGAGCGCTTAAACATGTAAAGTAATTTCTTACTGAATTCACGCAAGCTTTCTAATGCACTTCGCAGATTTGCGCTAACCCCATATTTTCGGAGTTAGGCGAAGGTGGCGCCGGACCCTCGGTGGGGCGCGGGTTAACAGTACTTACGCGGCCGAAGTGCGCATGCAATAGGCTGGGTGAAATTGCCCGCGTGTTTCTAAATGGGACAGGTAGTGAGAAGCTTGCGAGCAGGAGGCCGGAGTCTTTCTTCTCTGACAAAATTCGAAGCTGCAGCCGACGAAGGCGATACTTGCCCGGCAGGGTAGGGGCGCCGCAGGCCTGCCCGCTGAATCAAAACAAACTTAGGTAAGGCTGGTGCAGACCAACGTGCGTCCACGCGATTGTGTCGGCCTCAAAATTTAGGTCTAATTTTGAAAGCCCACAAGTCAGAAAGTTATTGACCGATTTCAAAAATGTCTTCACCAGTCGATGCACTCATCAATTCCCTCGTACGTTCACCCCTCTTTAGATTGTGACGCACCGACTTCTAACCTCTCGCAGCGCGAGACGTGCCGTCTAGTATATATATATATATATATATATATATATATATATATATATATATATATATATATATATATATATATATATATATCAGATTGGCGTTCTCAGATCCTGTTCGTCATACAAGTAGTACACATAGGTAAGCCTCGCCATAACAAAAGTGAAGAGCCAGTGGACGATCATTTTCCAGCTGACAAAAAAGTCATGACAAAAACCAAGAGCCTTTGGCACACGCTGGTAGCAAAATTATCAGATATTTTCCCTGGGTGATTGATTTCGAGAGGTTATTGGATAAAACAGGATAAGTAAGTCAGTCCCCCCTTTCCCTTGGTCTGAAGTTTATTGATAGAAAGAGAAGACATAATAAATAAACTATAAGACAAGCACGCATCCAACATAAGAGAGAAGACAGTGGATAAGAATGGACTGATTATGAAAAGGACTTTTTCGATGCTACACTCTGTCAGATCACCATCTCTAAACATCGCCTTATCCGCCCGACAAGACAAATCATTTAAAGGCGAACACAGAGTGCGCAGTTAACCTACTGCGCGGTAGAGGTCAACATGAACATAAATTTTGGCATCTATCGTGTTCCGTCTCACTTAAGCCTGTCCCGCCCCAGTCCGTCCCGGAAAACTTGAAGGGGACAGATTTAATTAAAGAAAATTTGTCGTATTGCGTCTCATTTCATGTTCTCCGGTAGTATTTTTAAGAAGAAATCGTTCCGCTCCGTCCCTTCCAGAATGAATCCTGGAAAACATCTTGTCATCCCGTTTTATTCCAGCGTGTCCCGTGATTTTTTATCCCGCGCAGACCTCTACTGCGTGGTGTTCTTGTGAAAAGGAGCCACCTGTCAGTACTCTGGCTATCTGGTCGGGCGGTCAATTCGGGAAACGTGTCCAGACAATGCGTAGAATGCTGACTGTGATGTCGTCATTAAGGTCAACGCCCAGCCCATAATTTCCAGATGACTCACAATCTAGACCAAGCCTTTGATTTTATCCAGTATTTTACTTGCATCAATTCACAGTCTTAATTGCGTTTTTGCTCGCAATTTCGTCCGAGTGCTCCTCCGAGTCATCCCCCAGCTATGTGCTTGTCCGCCTTTTGCACGCACTTTTCGGTTTGTGCCACACCCATCCATCCAGAGCTGTGACCTTATCAAACTTCCATCCTCAAACTCAAGTCAAGCAACTCACTTCAACAAACTGCTGTGGTTATGAATTTGGAACAGCACTGGTGAGCTCAGTTTCCAACGGGTCCTGAATTATACGCGATTTGGTTCTCACTATCCAGCAAATTGGAGTCTATTTGAAGTTAAAACTTAAATGGCCTGACACATGCCTTGCTGTGTCCATGACTGTAAAACGGATTGATTTCCTCAACAAGATACTTCTCGGCCTTACCTCATCGAAGTTGTTTTTCTTTTTTATGACTTCTTTTATCCATATCAATGGGCGAGTGGGTAGTGCCTACGTATAGCTCATGAGGATTTTAAGCCTACAAGAATACAGAAACTAATAGGGTCATGTCATAACACCAACTCTCTTCCGGTTGGAAATAAATCCACCGACCACTTATGGCTCAACCTCAAGTCAAGTTCCTTAAGATATCGAATAAATGACCAGGTAAAGCGAAGCACAATCTAAGGCGCCACCCCACATGCACGTGCGATTCCTTTACTCGATGATACCGAGAAAAGCTCAACTAAACTCTGTGCTCCTCTTCCCCGGGGACGATCCCCGATTGGCAAATTAACAGAAGCGGTGCAAGGGTTATCGAGAGAAGCGCAGAGGATGGTAAAGGACAAATTCCGTTCCCTGTGAACTCAGAAAGCAGATTTACTAATGCTCATCTGCCTCAGTGGAGGAGCCAGAGCCACAGCGTGGGGAACACACCACCGCTGAGGGGTACTGTAACTGAAAACGACTGCTCTGAGGCGGACGCCGAAATCTGCGACAACTTAAGTTGGTAAAGGATACCTTTAGGAAATACATATATTTATCTAGAAGGTGATTAATAAAAAATAGTTATTGTTTTTCTGCGCTTTTGAGCCCTTGAAGTAGACATCTGTTGTCTTCCTCGACCACAGAAAGTTGTCTTTGCTAACCCACTGTGAGACCATCATTGTTTTTTTGAGACCATCATTGTTGGCACTGTCCTTCGACTGCCCTTGGTCGGTGACGCAGATATTGAGCAAGCAAAACGACATATTGAAGATATTCTCAGGTCTCACGTACCCTACATATGAGCTTTTAGTGCTAACTAGCAGGGGGATGTTGTCCAGGGTTTAATATGTGCTCACATATCGCCTGAACGTCGATGTGACGTTGCTTTCTTGTCGTCTGTTGATCAGAAGAGGCGGACAGCACCAACGCTCAGTCGCGACTCGCTGATGTCTGTACTCGTCTGCCATCCGACGGAGAGCTGATGATGCACAGTCCGACCTGTGTCCTTGGTCCAAACGTTTAGCTCTCACCCCGGTCGATTCAAACCCCTGCATATGTTTCGGCATTGCAGAAAAAGTATTCTTTTTTTAGTATTTAGTGCAGTGCGGAATGATATATGTGAGCAGAATTATGTTTCCTCTTTGTCAAAATGGGATTGAGCGTAAGACAAGTCGATCACAGTTGGAGTTTTAATATAGGACCAATAAAGATTTTGAGATTTTAGGGCTGGGAGGGGCGAATTCAGCCGCCCCCTTGGCAGAATTCGGGGTAGCCAGGAGCCTGACAGATTGTTTTTTACATTTTTGTTTTTTACATTTTGAGATTGACTGAGCCTGATATGGTTAACCCTCGCCCTACGAAGGGGGGTTGATTCGACACCCTAGATAGTTTTCTTCGGGATTGCAGTAAAACGGCTAAGTTTAGCGCAATACCGACCGGAACAGGTGAAACATTTTTGATTCCACACATATTGATCCAACGTAAGTCTGAGTCATGACAGGTCATGGAGGGAAGAGGTAGTTTCTACAGACCTGTACGAGGCCGGAGCTGACTTTCTCGCTGAACTTGATCTAGGAACAGCAATCTGGCACAGACTGGGTTCAAACTTAGGTTTCAAACTTTAATGCCTTTGTGTTGGGTAGTTGAGCTCTTGAGCATGTCCTATAGTAGCCTTAGGCGACCTCAGGTGACCATCAAGTGGCTCGATCGACCTTATGTCAATATGCCGATCGTATAATGAAAAAATGGCAAGCCTTGAGGCTTGATGCATTGAACAGAGTATCTATTAGGCACTGACGTCAGTGATTTCGGATACCTATCTAAGTCATGCGAAGTCATACAAGTCAGGATCTAGGATGGTCCAATTTCAAAGAATCACGAAAATTGTCGATGGTCGACCACTAAGCTGTCATACCATTAACATTTTGCTGGGAAAAGACCAGGGGTCCCAAGGTCAAAATCACTGACCATTCATGGCATTCACCAGTGTAACAAAACACGCATGTTTGCAGAGGTACCTATGTTGCTGGCATCAGTTCCCGAGAACATAGATGTTGATCCCGAGAATTTAACAGCACGTGGACTGGTGAAATAATTTTGAAAATCGGTCGAAAAGTTTTTTATTTATAGGCTTTCAAATTCAGGCCTACATTTTGAGATTACTACGATCGCGCAGTCGGACCAGTTCGCTTGCATTGGAGACCGAGTGGTGACGTCATAACGCCATATAAACGGGATGATATGTTAACGTTACCTCGCATCAAGGTCACAGGTCAAGGTCATACCGGCACCTTCAAAGTCACTCGCCCCAGTGCTTCCAGTCAAATGGCGCGCGCTACCCAGTCTGACATATATTTTGTTACGGCGTCATAGTCAAGGTAATTATATGTAGAGGTCAAGGTCAAAGGTCATGGGTAAAGATCAATCCTCATTTCCCGCCCAAAGGTTGCTATAGTGCTAGCTATAGTGTACATTATAGGGAGTATACCATATTATGACATCATAGGTCAATGACCTTGAATGACCTTGAGTCCAAACTTTTAGGGAAGATTCCTTATTGCATTCCCTCTATGAGCCTGGTACGAATTAAGCATATTTCCGACTTCTCTTATAATTGCGGCATTTCCCAGGAGAAAGCGGCAAGGATTCGAACTTTAAGACATCGTTTGACCTTGAAGATATTGAGCTAGGTCATTGAAAACTGGCTATGATGCAGATCATCATTGCCCTCCACCCACTCCCCCAACCGGTGTTTTTCTAACCCTCTTAGTTTCCGCGATCTCAGGGGTTCCATCAGCCCCCCTCCAGTGTGCATTAGTGTCAGACCCCTCTCCAGTGCGGGTGCTTACCCGCGTCCCGGTAGGCCCCCGAACCACCTTCGCCCTGGTGACGGGGGTGCTTGAACACCCGCAACCCCCTCGAACTCGGCCCATATGCGGGATATCGAAAAACGCGAACGCTGGTGGATAGCTCATACATATTCATGAAGAAACTATTTCAGTCATTTTTCGGCTAATTTCAATATTGAGGCCATGACAGGTCAAAGGAGGTAACATTTTGATTAGAGTTTTTGGGCTCTAGCATCTTACGGAGTTGGAATAATTTGTACGCACCATTCGCTTCCTCTCGTCATTGCGAATTGAATGATGTATGATATGCCCATACTAGGTCAAAACACAAAAATGACCTGACCTCAGGTCAGGTCAGGTCACTTTTTAATCTAGCATAGTCAATATGCATATCGATCGACTCGCAACAGTAATCTAAACGCAATGATATCAAAATAAAAGCTACATCGTCATTTCATGTAAAGCTATTGACCTACGCCTGAAAACTGCTTAAGTAGCCCCAGATGACCTCTCAGAGGTCACAGGTCAAAAACTGCAGCACAAACCTGGAAAGAGGCCCCGGATACTACGATTTGGAGAATATGAAGATATTCTCAGCTTTATCTACACAAATACTGTCCAATTTCTGTTTTCCCATGTATTTCCAATGAAGAGGTCATGGTCCATACTTGACCTTGGATCATCGATATGAAACATCCCGGAGCGCATTTTGTAGCACTCAGTAGGCCCATTATGTGTTAGAATTTTCAATCCGATAGATTTACCCATTTCTTACCTATGCCACCTTAAAAAATTTTGGAGGTGAGGTCACTTGACCTGCACTGGTGACCTGACCTGTGATGACCTAATCTTATAATTATGGAGAAAGTTTTGGAATGATCAAGGATAAGGTGTGCTAAGTACGGCAGTGCGAGGCGCCGCCGTTTTTTCGTGCCACCGGAATTACCCGAGGGGAGTGTTCAAACACCCCCCACCGGGGCAAGGGATAAACTTTGTCGAAACAGCAAATTGTGCCTATATTCTATGTGGATGTAGTATACTCAGGTCCTGTATAGGACTTCTCAAGTTCACAAACTGACCTAGAGTCCAAGGTGTATACCAGCAGTTAGTTCAGGTTACAAGCAAAATGCTGTAAACTACTGCGCCTTTTATCACCCGCCCCGGTGGGCCTCCGAGCCACCTTCTCCCTGGTGGGGTGGGGGTTTCAAACACCCCCACTTGAACTCGGCTCCGATGCGGAATAGCGAAAAAAACTCTAAAGCTGTTGGATAGATCATAGAAATTGAGGACGAAACTATATCGTTACTTTTTGGTTCAGGTCAATATTGAGGTTATGACAGGTCAAAGAAAGCTACATGTTAGAGTAGTGTTTTTGGGCTCTAGCGTATGACAGAGTTAAGTTAGAACAATTTTAGGCACCATTCGCTTCTTCTGGTCAGGGCAAATCGAATGATGATGTATGATATGACTATGCTAGGTTGAAAAACAAAACATGGCATGACCTGAGGTCAGGTCAAGGTCACTTTTCAACCTAGCACAGTCAATATAAATATCAATCGACTCAGAAATAGCCATCCAAAGGTAATAGATATCAGAATATAAGCTGTATCATCATTTCCTCTAAAGTTATTGACCCAAGTCTGAAAACTGTTTAAATAGCCCCATGACCTCTCAGAGGTCATAGCTCAAAAATTGCAACATGAGCCTGGAAATGGGCCCTGGATACTACGATTTGGAGAATACGAAGGTATTCTCAGCTGTGTCTACACAAATACAGCCCATTTCCTGTTTTCTCCATGTATTTCCAATGGAGAGTTCATGATCCGTACCTGACCCTAGGTCACCGATATTAAAAATCCCAGAATATATATCGCAACACTTGGTGGGCCCATTTTGTGGTATAAGTTTCAGTACGATAGATTCACCCATTTCGAGCTTATGCCACCTTAAACATTTTTGGGGGTGAGGTCACTTGACGTGCACTGGTGAACTGACCTGAGATGACCCAACGTTAAAATTTTGGGGAAAGTTGCGGAGTTGATCAAGAATAAAGTGCACCAAGTACGGCGGCGCGAAGCGCCGCCGATTTTTCGTGCTACCGCAAAAATCCGAGGGAGGGTGTTCAGACACCCCCCTCCACCGGGGCGAGGGTTATCTTTCTTTTTCCAATCTGCTGAGGGTGGAGGACTCCCATCAACCCTCTTCCGGTAGGGCGAATGTGTAGTACACCTGCCGTGAGGCTAGGGTTAAAGTGTGACTTATAAGAAGGGCACCAATTGCATCATCTTTGGGAGTGCCAATACTTGAAATTGAATTTTAGGGAGAAGCGATGTTTCACGATGTGTCAAGGTGTGGTGTAGGGATGGCGCTTTGTAGGCGTCCAAAGCGGGGGACAGTGGGACACGTCCCCTGTTGTTGAATCACGGTGTTCGTCTCCTGGTCAAATTTTAAACCTTGACTTAATTTCTCGCATTCTCCCTGTTACCCATGTCGATCTATATAAATGTGTTGGTGAATTGCATCGTCGTTAGTGTTTGACCATATGCAGCCAAAACTTACAGTTTTCCTTCCATCTATCCCCCCGTCATTGCCAGTCCGAGGTCCTTCCAGGGGCCAAAAAGTGCTCAGTGTGTCACCATTGAAATTCTCAAGCACGAAATGTGTCACCAGCCCAAGCCGAAAAATTTGACACGTTTGGCGTTAATAGGATACCAATGGATACTCTTGGACAATCCTACTTGTTGAAAAGCATTGTGAGTTCAAATTACAGGTGCCAATTTCGGCGATTTGTTCCGTTATTGGTCTGGAGGAAATATTTCGGCTAATTTTTGTCACTGCGCATCTTGGGCTGTCACCATTTAGAACGCCCCGGTAGCTCAGTTGGTAGAGCGTTGGGCTCCGGCCCGCTGCTCAGAAGCATGCAGTGGCAGTGCATGTCCAGGCTTGGGATCGGTTCCCCTGAGACGCTCCGGCGCTCAATAGTTTGCCCGACGTAGGTCGGCTGGCAACCGACTGGTGAGAGGGTGACCTGAGCGGGGCGGCCGTCCCTGTGCTTTGTGGGACGTTAAACTTTGGCTTCTAAATTATCCCTTCATTGTGGGAGTTGCTCGTTCGGGTGGTGGGGTCGGGGTCTCCGTGACAAGTCCCTTGAGGACTTCAGTGAGACTGACTCCAGCAGCCCTACTGGGAACAAGTTGGACCAAATTTATAAAAAAGCCAAAATGGTAGGTTTTTCGACCCCTGGGTCCTTCCCCCAGTAAAAATTTCGTTGCAACGCCCTTGGGTGGGCGCCAATTCCTGCTGTGGGGGCGCCAATTCTCACATTAGGGGAGGGATAGGAAGTGACATTTCAGGGGTGCCATCAGGCTTTCAGGGCTCAGGGGCGCCGTGATCGTTTCATTCGAAGCTGAAGGGTCGGGAGAAGGGGGGGTTAAGCGCCCCTTGCTACCCTAGATATCCGCCTATTGTAGGGGCATCGGTTGGGCAGGAGGGAGCGCTCCTTCTTTGTCCCCTGGATTCGTGATTATACATTTATATGAATCTTGAGTCATTGGGTGGGGCAAGTGCCTGGCCTATTAATTACGTATTTGACCTATATTTTTCACTTTTTTTGGATTCGTACAAAACGATCAATATCAAAGTACAATGTTTTGTAATTACTCACATATAGGCGGAACCAGGATCCTCTGGAGTTTATCTGGCGACACGGGGAGGGGGGATAGTGGCACGTATATGATTGGGGGAGGAAGGTGGGATCCAGAGCAGGTGCACCATTTTGGGCACAAAACTTTTATCAGGCGGGTGACAAGTTCTATCGCGGGGGCGCCTAGACCCGCATATTGGGAGGGAGGGCTGCTAAGCGGTATTTCAGAAGGGTGCTGTGACTATTTGATGACTTAGGAGGTGCTGAGGGTCGATGGAGGGCAGTGTTTTTCCCTGCTTATTATCCTCGTCCTGGATCTGCCTACGATTTCTCAAACCCAGCCGCCGACAAAAACCCCTATGTTTGCAGACTTATTTGGGACCACAAGCCCTCTGCTTTGAAGATATATAATAACGGAATATCCGAATCTGGTTTCCAGTTTGGTGCGAGCTTATGTTGTTTACGTTTTGACATACCAGCCGCGTGCCGAAAAGTAATCTTGCGTTCTGAGCTTCGGTGAGGGGCTGGTGGTGTGGGGTGTCGCGTGGATCTCATGTGGTGAAATTCGCGAAATTCGTGTTCATAGTCGCGAGTTAGCTATGATTTTCGTATGCACACTACTTTGCAAAGTCTCTGGGAGTGATCCTGGATAAAAACTGAGCTATATACACGTGGGAATGACAGTAGAAGTAAGTTGAGCGGCGGTAAATGAATGTCGTACTTACAATCAGTTTGCATTAAAGATCATGGAGAATTTCAAGTTTAAAATAATCATTTAATCAGATTGGATTGAATCTTTTCTTTTGAACTTTAAAAACTTTCATAGTCATGTGAAATTGTATCCACTGGTAGGGAGAGTCCTCGCAGGCAATGCACTCACCTGGTAAACTCACCTGGTAAACACACTTGATACTTACTTTGTATGGTACCTACCTATCAACTATTAAGTGTAGTTCTAATTTTAATAATATTTCAAGGCCATTGAATATAGAAGGAACCTATTTTCAACAAAGATATAGACTTTTTCATTGCCATAGAAGCACAATAAGTGGGTGGCATGAAATTTAAATGCAATTAAACCCTCTGCTTATATCACAGAAATAATACACACACAATCAGAATCATTGAGCTAGGCTCATGGTCAAAATCTGGTATGGACTGCGGATGAAGTCCATCAAATTTTATTTCCCCAGCACTACACACAGTTTCTGCTGACCAGTCTGCAAAGTATGGCAGCAGGCAAGACAAGTTGCACCAGCCATGTAAAATTCTTGCTCAAATTCGCTCCGCCAGTCACCTAAAATTTGCACCAATCCTCCTTATATCAGAGAGAAAAACGTACCCATCCCTACCCACTCGTTGAAATGCTACCTCTCTTATTAGTTAGCTAGCTTTAGAAGGCCCCCTCCTGTGTTTTTATAACCATTCATTCATTATTTGTTTGGTTTTCAGTGTCGCCTCCTTCGCACTAGTCTCTTAAATTCACACCAGGTCATAAAATTTGCACCACTCGCTCCTGTCCCCAAGGGCACTCGCACCTATGAGATCTCGTCAAAAGTACCATACTTTGCACACTGGTGTGCTGAAGTGCAGGGTAAAACACACTTAATAAACTGGTTGACTGCAATGTATCCTGATGAGCTGACTGTTACCATACAGATTGTACAGATACAGGCTCATACTGATGCAGTTTGTATTGTGACCATGGAATTGACAGGCCAGTCTGTGAAGTGTGACAACTGGCCAAATATAAATGCATGCAATGTTGTGATGTGATACAGTTGTTAAAAATTTGCACCACAAGGCTCCTAAAATTCACACTGAATTTTGGATATGTTTAATACTCATGTGAGATTGTGTTCATGAGTAAAGAGAGTCCTCACAGGCAATGTACACTTGGTACCTAGGTACCTTGTAATTTTGGATGAAAATTGATGGTGGATAAAAATTCACCAACAATTCCTGAAAAATGGAAAGATTGGACAGGTCTCCAAGGGGCTCAAGCAGTCAATCAACATATCTGAGCAACTTGTATGAGCATATTGCATTGGCCAGCATTCTTTTAAGAATATGATGATACAGTGGCAAACTAATGGGTATTGATATGATATGATAATCGGAGTAGTGAAGGCTTAATGCCTGTGGGGTCCGTTCTAATGGAGCTCAACTACATGTGAGGTCTTCGCTCAGTCCTGGTTTGGGATGTCATATTTCTGTAGTGCCCAGTGGACGTCAAGCCGTGATTTGAAATGGTTAGTCGTCGTAGACTCTACCACTGCAGCTGGAAGTGAGTTCCAGTCTGTCACAATTCTAACACTGAAGCAATTCCGGCGGACTCTGGACACTGCTACAAGTTTTGCAAGCTTCCAGGAGTGACCTCGGGTACGTGAGTGGGTTGCTATGGTGAAAAACTGCTCGGGATCAAGGTCGATATATCCCCTTAAGATCTGGAAAACTCTAATCATATCTCCTCTCCGGCGACGATGGTACAGTGAAGGGAGGTCGAGTGCCTTTAACCTATCTACGTATCCGAGGTTTCGAAGTGTTGGGACCAAGCGGGTCGCTCGTCTCTGCACCCTCTCCACTGCCTGCTGATCACGCCGGTTAAAGGGTCCCCATGTGATGTTCCCGAACTCAAGGATAGGCCTAACCAGGGATTTGTACAGCAAAGGCAGTGACGTGATATTAATGGCAGTGAAAGACTTCCGTACCATCGCTAGGACTCGCGAAGCCCTTGATACGGCTGTGGCTGCTTGTTCATGAAATTTTAAGTCACAGTCAGTCCAAACTCCTAAGTCTTTCTCTGCGTCTGACTCGGAGATAATGGATCCTGCCATAGTGTAGGTAAACCCAGAGTTGCTATGGCCCACATGCAACACAGAACACTTGCTGGTGTTGAACGGCAGCTGCCACTGCGATGACCATTCCACGACCGCATGGATGTCTCTCTGTAGTATCTGAGTGTAATCAGGTGTCGAAGCCGGATAATACAGCTTCGTATCGTCCGCAAAGATTTTAACTGAAGATCGAATGTGGTCGGGAGGTCATTAATGAAAATGACAAAGAGCAACGGGCCTAGCACAGACCCTTGTGGAACGCCGCTCGTTACCGCAGCCCAGTTCGAAGCGGAGGAGCCAACGATGACCTGTTGTTTCCTGAAGATGAGGAATGCCCTAATCCACTTCAAGAGTTTCCCTCGCACCCCATAACACCACAGCTTGTGAAGGAGACGCTCATGAGGGACAGAATCAAATGCCTTCCTATAATCTAGGTACACCGCATCAAGTGGACTCTTCTCCTCCAGCACCCGACTCCAATCCTCAATCACCTCCAACATCTGAGTATCACAGGAGCGCTTGGGTCTGAATCCGTGCTGGTCCTTACTCAGCAGATCGTGACTTAGAAGGTGTTCCATTAGCTTGTCTTTGATTAATGATTCAAGCACTTTACAGGGAATAGCAGTTAGGCTCACTGGCCTATAGTTTTCTGGCCTGTGCCGATCTCCCTTTTAAAGATAGGAACCACAGATCCGAGTTTCTACTCCTGGGGCAATACGCCTACATCAATCGATTTCCTAAAAAGTATAGATAATGGATGACATATTTCGTTCGCCACCTCTCGCAGAACTCGTGGGTGTATGTTGTCTGGTCCGGGTGAACTAGTTTGCTTTAAGTTCAAGAGCTTTGCAAGCACAAGATCTGTTGACAAGACAATATCATCAAGGACTTCGCCCTGCCATCTAAGTCCAAGATACGGGACATTGGAAATATCTTCGCTTGTGAAGGCACTTGAAAAGCAGGAATTCAGCAGCTCGGCTTTTTCTTTGTCCTTTGTCTCCAAGCAGCCAGTGTTGTCATCACGAAGATCAGCCAAGCCTACCCTGGTGTTCAATCTGGAATGAATATATTGCCAGGTTGATTTGGGGTTGTCCTTTATACTCCCTAGTATTGTTTGCTGGTGGGAGGTCAGTAACCTGCGGGTCAACGATCTCAATCGATTCCGACATTGTGTGAAACGGACGTGATCCAAGTCGTCTTTAGTGTTCGTGTATATCCTCCAAAGTGTATTCTTTTTATCTTTGAGTCTGCCTGCTTCACTTGTCATGTATATGTTTCTAAATTTTCCTCTGGACTTGTATGGGATGCAGGCATCAGTTAGTGAGTCTATAGTATTTTTGAAGAATTGATAACAGTCTTCCAAATCCAGGTGTGCCATCGCTGTCCAGTCAGTATTGCATAACATCTGTCGAAGCAGAGTAAAGTTTGCCCTGTAGAAGTTGAGTTTCGGTTTCCCTTGCTCAGTTGAAACTGAGGAACATTTCAGTGTAAATCTAAGTGTGACATGGTCACTTTTACCTAAACCTGGAAGGTATTCCATGTTACGCACCATACCCTCTTCGTTGGAGAATACTAAATCAAGTATGTTGCTAGTCTCACCCAGCCTATAACGTGTTGGGCGCTTCACATGTTGAAATAGGAAACTGTCCTGAACGATTTTGACGAACTTGTGAGAAGGATGGCCCTCTGGAGCCGAGCAATATTCCGTGTCCCAATCTATCAGCGGAAAGTTGAAATCTCCAGTAATCAATAAGTGAGTGGGGGCCAGGTCACAAATTGCACGAAAAAGATGTTCCAGATATACGACATTGTTGTGGGTGGTATATGAGGGACTACGGTAAATGCAGCCCACTATAAGAATTTTGTTGTCCCTCAGTTTCAGCTGCAGCCAGAGTTGCTCCCTGAACCTTGATGCAGGATCAGAGATTGGGATCGCAGATGTAAGGATGTCATCCCTAACAAAAACACACACGCCTCTTTCTCCACTTCTGCCCAAATTTTCCTTTGTGTGGTCAAAGCTCAGATAAAGTGAATATCCTGTGATTCTCAGGAGGGCCATAGAGAGTGGAAAGCGCTGTCCCTTAGGAATGACTTCGGTTAATAACATAATGTCTGGTTTATTTCCTGCGATCATCATAACTAACTCCTCCCTCTTATTGACAAATTGGTCACAGTTCGTATAGAGTATCTTAAGCTCATTGCCTGCTCGCTGGGTTAGTCAGTGGTCCTGGGCAGCTTGAGAAGTGCTGCCACGAACACGCCTGTCGTCTGTTGCACTGGAGGGTAGCGAGGCATTGGCGGTTACTCTCCGGGCTGTAGGTGGGGGACCATTGGTGGAGATGACCGCGATCGTGGGGGAGGTACCAGCCCCAGACCCAGTACCAGCAACTGGCCCATTTCGTGCTGCCTCGTCTGTATCCACATTGGTTACTGTGGCCACAGCCGAGGCCTGATTGCCGCCAGACCCGGTCTGGCTCGGAAGGTTTTGCTGGCAGTATCCCGCTTGCAAATCCTCCCACGCCTAATGACCAAGTCTGTTTCTCCCTGCTCTCTGCGCTGGCGCAGCTCCGCCCTCATCTCCTTTCCTTTTTGCCGTTCCTGCCAAGTCAAATCAGGTGTGATGTAGATCTGGCCATATCTGGCTGAGTCTCGGAGCTGGGATGCCAGTCTCAAGATTGAGTGTTTGTCATCCTCACTTTCAAGTGTCACAATCAACAGTCGATGCCTACCTGTTGAGGGTTTTCCAGCCCGAAATGACGACTTAGTGTGAACATTAAGACGAAAGCACTCCCTGATCATACCTGTGAACTCTGACATGTCTGCATTGGAACGATCCATTCTAGTATCCCCAGCCTGCTCTGGTAAGTTATGAATGACAAGATTGCACTTTCTCCTCTCTCTGTCCAGAAAACCATCGATAGCATCAGCCACTTTCCCCACACCATCCTTGGTACCTGCAGAGTTATTCACAGCCTGCACACACTTAACCTCAATTTCCTTGGAAAGCTGTTCGCATGACCCCTTAACAATGCTAGCATACGACTCCTTGTGTGCAACAGTTTCACGGATAGATCTTTTTATGAGTTCTGTGTAGTTGTGATTGTTTCTCTCCTGCAGCTCCATGGCTTGAGACACTAAGTTGATGTGATCCCTGACTCGCTTGTCTAGTTCATCGACTCTTTTCTCCAGATCTGAGTGTTGCTTCCCTGTGGAGACTTGGGTCTCTTTGTTAGCAAGTTGCGGAGCTGCTGCTTCCTCAGTCTGAGAGGTGGTGGTTTTAAGGTTGCAATCTGTCTGAGTCTGGGTAGATGCTGGTTCGGGACGGGGACATTTTACCTCCAGCTTGCAAATGTTGCAAATCCATGCCAGTGTTTTGTGCCTGTTGAGGGAATTATATGCCTGTTTGGGGATGGCCTGGCATCCAATGTGGAACTATGCATGACATACATCACATCGGACACCATGTTCCCCATCCTTTACTTCTTCCCAGCAGGTTTGCTTTCCAGGACCCCCCTTGCAAACTGAGAGTGTGCCTGAATTGCTGCTAGCACTAGATGACCTAGAGAGTGGAGGAGAGTCTGAGATCTTAGTGTCTATAAGTTTAATCACCTTGTCAACAATACCGATAGGTGTCCCACATGGGGTTAGCTGTGCTCCAGTCACATCGGATTCACCAGCTCCCTCAGAAGCTCCTTGATCACAGGCAGATGCAGCTCCGAGAACCAGATTGGGCAAGCAGTGTTTTCTGTTGGAAACAGATTGTTCGTTGGTCTTTCCAGCCACGCCTGACGCTCCATCACCGCTGAACCCACTTTGTGACGGTGACACAGTGGTTGCCACCACAGCAGCACCAGCCAAGGGAGATGACAATGTGCTAGCTCGGCGCCTCTGAGGAGGTGGCGATCGCCACATGGCTGTTCTGGCAAACCCAAGCTGAGACCAATCCCAGTGGTTTGACAGTCCCCAAGCGTTCCAGAATCAACACCAAGTGTGCAGTCAATGCGAGTGGAATCAACCTACCAAAGAGTCTAATGATGCAGGCCCATAAATCCTATGATGGTGAAGTGAAAAACCCTATTAGACCCTGCTTTCAAAATGAGAATCTCCACAAAGCTCAATTTTTCACCAAACAGTATTACCATTTTGGTATGGATTTCTTATGCCTAGCACACTTACTCACTTAAAATACTTGAAAAAACGTTGAAAAAAAAAACAAATAAAACACTGTGTTCTTTACACTCACACTGTTCAGCCAATTATGTAAAATGAGAAAAAACATTTGTTTTTGGCATGAGCACAAACATGTTGTTGGAAATTGTTTTTGAGCAGGATTGTTATGTTTTTGAAAATAAAATACATGACATAGAAGTTTATGAATAATTAAATATCTGGTGATATCAAACAAGGCAAACAATGACAAATTATGATTTTATTGTGAAAAGTATGCCTACTTATTAGTTCAGCACTATTCTTATATGCCACACGGTGACTGGTATCACATCATGACCATAAAACACAGTGCGGCAAGAGTGTTCATTTCTTACCCACTCCACCACAGTCATAGGTCAAGGTGCTCAGTTGGTCAATATGGTAGAGGAAGTGTGTATTGAGGGCATTAAAACACATGCCACAGGACATTGAAAACATGAAACATAACCTAATCTTACCTAACATTTTCTTTATTCAGCAAGCTGCCCTGTGGTGCCCCTTAGCTTCCAGTGTTGTTTTTCCATTGCTTGTGCTTGCAGCTATCCTGATATGCTCACATGCTGCTTCATACCATACACATACATTGACACTTGCAATACATATTGCATATACTCCTTGTTGACAATATGGCTAGCAATGCTTAAACTGGTACACTCAGCAGAAAAACAAAAGCACTTTACATACAGAGCAGCACCAATGTCAGCGTCCCTGTCTGGGTATGTATTTGTCACCGCCTGCTCAGCGTAAGGCCTCTTATACAGTAACGCCTGGGCGAGCACTACGCGGCTGCGAATGGACCTCACTAGGGGGCGGGGCAATGGATAAGCAGAGCGTCCCAGCGATCGAGCGATGGACGTGTGTGTATGCAAGATGATTGGTGAGATATACTGTGGAAGGTAAGGTGTCAGTATGAGTGGCACCTGACTAACAAAGAGGGATTAAGATGGTTTGGGATACGTTCTTGACAAACAGCAGAGTCGCTGGAGACAGTGCAAGGGGCGTGTAGCTGCATTAAGGTCACAAATTGCTCCCAAGGCAGTGAATGAGCGATAATTAAGAGAAAACTAGGAGGAAAAATCAATACAGAGAGATCGTAACAGAGAAGTTTCCGCTCTCAGACCTATTCACTCAGGTGACAGCTTCCATCTCGCCCGCCAGACTGCTCCACATCAGCACGCCCCGGACGCAATACGTCAAACTCGCTTCACGCCGACCCCGCAGTCACCCCGACTCCTCCTCCTCGTCAGGTCGCCGAGACACGGAGCTTGGCAGAGTAGGGCCGATTCCCCCGTAAGCGACGTCCAGCTGCCAGCCGGTGCCACGCTCCTGAATTGTCAGCAAATCGCATGTTACCGCCGGTACTATCCAGTAACCGGGCAGCCGACTCGCCCGCCGCCGCGCTCGCGACAGATAACACCCACGGGACGCAGAACACCGACGAAAAACACGACGGGAGATTATGTGTCAGAATGAGCTACAATTAAAAAAAAACGAGGAGGAAAAATCAATATATTAAGATCGTTTCAAACGCTGTCGCGCAGCAGGGTCGCTGGAGGCAGCGCACATGGTACCATTCTCACTGCAGCACATCCCCGGCGCGGCGCCCCTAAATAACGCCGAGGGATTAGTGCTGCACAGCTCAAGGCTTAAAATTCATAGGCAGAGGAACATTTCACCTGCATTTCCAACGGAGAGTTCGTGGCCTTGACCTGACCGCAGGTCACGGATATCAAATATCCCGTAACCACGATTGTTTTACTCGGTGGCCTTATAATGTGGTGTGAATCTCATATCGATAGATTAAGCTTCATTCTACCGCTGCCCCTTAAACAATTTTTGAGGCTAGGTCATTTGACCTGAACTGGTGACCGCAACTGATATAGAATCTTTACCTGATTTGTTCTTCAGAAGCTGCAAAAAGACCAGGAAACTGATTTACCAAGTAAAATAGTGCTGTGCGCCTCCATTTTCTGGTAATCTACGATAAACCTTAGGAGGGCGGGTATATGCCCGTGTACCGGCGCTTGTTGAGCTCTTATGAACAACAGCGCGTACGAGCATTAGCGCTTACGAAGATAAACGTGAATGAACATTAGTGCTTTCGAATATTGGGACTTACGAACATTTGCGCATACGAATATAGGCGCATACGAAGATTAGCGCTGACTAACATTAGTGATCTAACATTAACGCGTACGAAAACATATTTTTGAATATTTGGCATACGAATATTTGTTTTTACAAACGTTGATCGTAGAACCAAGTGCAGATTTTTTCTCTTTTAAGTCTGTGTAGTGCAATAAATGGCAGTGTCAATGTAGTGTCTTCTGTGGCTGCTCATACTAGATGACGTGTTCTCGCACACAATGTTCATACGTTACATGTCCTATATGTGTATCGTGTGTATGTAGCACCTGAATCGTGAATGCACTGTAATTGTCTGAGGATTCAAATACGCTCACTTCTGCCCATTCCTGGTGTTGGCATATCGGTACCAAAACCAAGTTTTTAGTTGAAAAGGGATTCTTATTTTCTTTCACATAAAACTATTATGAGTGATCACTGAAAAGCCTGGATTTCTTGCTACTATGTGGCACTTGCCAGTATGCCATGCAATTCTCGGATTTTGTTCGATATCTGTAACTTGCAGTGGCAGGAAACGCAAGTGAGTTTAAATTAGGCGCCGGTTTGGTTTGAAGTTTTTTCGACAAAATGTATTTACTTGTGTGCTACCATAGGTCCAATCTATGAGATGAATGGAGTTCCACAATTCCATATTTTTTAGGGATCCACATGTGCAAGATGCGAAAATAGATGAACAGAAGCATGCTTTGTTAAAGCAATAATTATGAATAAGAAGGAGGGTGGCAAGAAAAACGAGAGGAAAGCAAAAGTAAAGACAAGAAAGATTCGAAAGGAAAAGAAGCAGCTAAAAAAGAGGCTAAGGGTGACCCTAAAAGCAAACCGAAGTCTGGTTCGGACAAGAAAAACGCTAAAACAAGTGATAACAAAACTAAGCCTGCGACGAAGACCAGCAGCAAAGACAGAAGCCCTTCGAAGTCGGACCGCAGTGCTAAGAAATCTCCCGCTGAAACGAAGAAGAATGGAAAGACAATTATAAATGGAGATAAAAGCCCGGTGAAAGGTACGTGTTTCTGGGTGTTATATAGCTGCAATGTCTGTACGCATGCCACAACCCTGTCTGTCTTGTTATTTTACCCATTTAGGAAATAATGTATACACCGGGAACCATTAGACCTAGGACAAAGCCAAGGGCATCAATGTTTTTTTTTTCCCGAGGATTCGAATGATATGCAACATGAAGTTGAAAGGTCAGATCGTGATCTTGGCCTGAGGTCAAGGTCAAGGTTAAATAATGATCATCCAGGGCCATGTTTCACATCATGCCATGCTCGTCTTGTGCTATCAAGTGCATTGCTGTATCTATCAAACTGTTGTATCTGCTGCTCGTGCAAGAGCTATAGACACAAATCATTTCGAAAACTGTGATCTTTGGTGACCTCTGGGCACATTGTTGTTGACTTGACCTCAGTATGGATACCAGCGTGTATATTTTTCCTTTCTAGAGCTTTCAAAAGATGTTTAGAAACTTGATCTAGTTATTCGATGCCGTATTCTTGTTTCTGTCAGAACTATAATATTCTCAGTAGCTACTAAGTACCTAAAACGAAGCTGCCTTCTCTGATCTCCTTTGTACTCTTTCCTGATCTTTCTCTAAAGTCTGGGTGTCTAAATGGCCAACAATGTGGTCAAATTGCCTATCTTATTCATATACCTTCGCTCCATTTGCAGACAAGAAGACCACATCGAAAGCGAAGAGTGAAAATGGAGACGCTAAGCCATCCAAACAGTCCAAGCGGAATGAATCCTCAGAAAAGAAGTCGAAAGCTGATAAGAGCCCATCGAGAAAGTCGTCCAAATCGGACGTCAGTAAGTCGAAGAAAGGCGATAAGGACGGTACGAAGAAGACTCCCGAAAAGAAAAGCAAAAGCAACGACGAAGACAAACACAAAAAGAAGTCTCACGACCAGGAGAAGCCGGAACGAGTCAAATCAGCCAAACCGAAGTCGCCAACCCCGGAGCCAAAGAGCAAAACACCGGAAGTGGAGTATGAGGTACGTTTTCCCACGATCAGATAACCATGGTCGAAGCTGTCAACGCTTAATTATTAATTTTTTCAAACGTTTCATACATTTTTTGATAGGTTGGATCTGCGCATTAAATGTTGGAAAAATGATAAAATGAGAGTAGGTTGCATGTAAACAGGCATAATCAGGGTAGGCTGTTTGCACTTTTGCTGGCGGTTGATGCCTTTTCAGTGCAAAAACGCACACTTGTGGAGTATGTTCTTCAAATTGTATTGAATAATTGGGGAGATTTCCTGACTATTACCCTAAGTCCTGTGAGTGGGTTTTTACCTCTTGGAGTGCGCTCTGTCTACTTATGCTATAGGTGGATGTTTGATAACTGTATAAGTATTTGTTATGTTGGGTGAGACTTGCACTGCTCCTGTTTGTTATAAGCCGTGCTGGGTGTACGGACTCCTTTTCTATGTTGCCGCAGACAGTTTTCGTCTATTGCTCTATCTCCTGTTGGAAAAACTTTGATCTGCGCCAGGAGATATGTTTTTGTCAAAGAAAAGTTACCCCGCCTTCTGAAACTGTTTATCTTACTGTCATCATGTTTTTTAATGTTCTCGGACTGCGTTGGTAGCTTTACATGTTTTTTTAGCTTTGATAATTTTCATAAGCATTCTTTGATACTTGTTGGTATCCTACATTCTAGATCCATGGTTCCCAAGCGGTGGGTTGTGACCCCATATTGGGTCAGGAAGCCATTCCTTGGGGGCTGTGACTGTCACGTTGTCCAAGTCACTTGATAACTTGAGTCCGAGTCACTTTGACCTAGTCACGAAGGCCTGTGACTTTGAACCATGAGTGCTGCGGCGCCTAGGCAGCCTTGATACAGCCCCCAATATCTTAAGACTGGCAGATACATGACGGGCTATCTTCATCATACGTTCCGAGACCTGAATGTATTGGGAATGATGAAGTCACTGCTGCGAAGGGAAAATCCTTGAGCTTGATGACATAACGCCCAGGATAGAATTTCTGCGAACAACTTTGACATTTTTTCCAAGATCTCGAACTATGTCTAATTCGTTCCAACCATGCCCTGAAAAAATTTGTTGCCTTTCTCGACAATATATCCGTAGGAAACTTACTTTCCGATTTTGGTGATCATAATCTATGAGAACATAAAACAGTATTTGAAGTGCGCATTGCTGGCAGCAGAGCTCGGAATCGAGTAATTATTGAAGAAAGTGAGCACTCTATTCTCGTTCCCGCTGCGAACACCAATGCCTCAGAAAAAGTGCGTAAACGCATATGTGAGCAATTGGCCTTAGTCTTCTTGAAATTGGTTTTCAGTTTTAAGGGCGGCTTATTGTACCCCTCTGACTGTTGAGAGGGAATCTTCATGTCGATAGGGTCTGGAACAGTGATTCTAGATCCTTCGAATGGATATATTTCCTAGTATCTCCCACAGATTTTATGGGACAAACAGACCCTTGACATGTATAGGTAGTCATTGAGAGTGAAACTTTGTTTTTCTTTTATGAAGGACTATGACTATGCGGATGACTTCGAAGAAGATTATGCCGATGACTTTGAAGACGCCGAGGAGGATGATGACGATGAGGAAGAAGCCAGCTCTGACGGCCAGGACTCAGAGGAGTCCTCAGAGGAGTCCTCCGACACTGACTCCGATCCCATTCCAGATCCCGACATGTCCTTGCTCTATCCTGGATCCGCCTTTTCTTCCCAGGTCCTTAACGCGTCCAAAAATCCAGACACGCACACGAAAAAGCTGGAGACGGCTGTGAAGAAGAAGGACTTCGTGCAGCCGACCGGCGCGTCTGCCAAGCAGATGTGGGACGCCGATGAAGCCCAGAAGGCGATGGAAAAGGAGAACAAGGCGGCTGAGAACTTTGACGCGTGAGTAACCGCATTGTGTTGCAAATAAACGTTTGAATATGACTGGTTTGCTGTTTGTATATATTTAGTGTGCTGTATGGGTACAAAATTAGAGAGCTTTTATGGTTGTTATTTGCTCAAGTGTTTGTGAAGACCACGTCATGCCTTGTCCGAATATTGTGTTCATGCATTCATCTTCGTTTCTACCTCCACTCCTCCGGTGACATTCTCTCTTCATTCTACATTTTGAGGAGTGTATCGTTGAAGTGACTTTTTCTTTTTACGCAACTAGTTAATGTCTCTTTGACCCCCTTTTTCTCACTGATGTGTGTGCAGTGAAGCGTTCCACAAGCAAAAGAAAGCAAAGCACGGCTCCTCGCCGACTCACGCCAAGACTCGGCCGGCCTCCAAAACAGTCAGTTTCATCCCAGATGACAGCGGCGACAAGACTGGCTCTGGGCCCAAAGCGGTCCGCTCCATCAACTTCTCCGGCGCCAAAAAGGAACACCAGCGGAAAAAGGTAGGCGGAAGAAACCAGTTATCGTGATGATGATTTTGTTATGCTGTTAGATTCTTCCTTGCTAAATGCATCGAAGAGTGCTAGGTAAATGCATGCACCACAAGTTTGTATATGGCTTCATTCAGTGAATGCAGAAAGCATTCTGTAGCAGAAATGTTTTTAGCGATAGGGGAGGCTACGTGTTGTTTGTTACATTTGTAAATGTTGTGTGCGTAATTTGTGTGTGCTGGTCTGGCCTCACCGAGAAATAATCGTAACATTTGGCAAAATTTCCCCTTTCTTACTCACCCAGCTGAACAGTGCTATGGAATCGTAAAATTACGTGACGTGGAAATTGATGCGTTGGCTGAACTTTCGTGCTCTATTTTCCCTAAGATAAGTCATTGGCGAAAGGATTGAACAGTGGCCTTCTGAGATATCTGGCTAGTGACTCAGAACTCACAGATCCCGATTTCTTTCGTTTCGTGTCTATTTTACTATCTCTTTAGCACGGAAAGGGTCAATTTGTCCTTAAAATGTATTATGCGCATCGATATGTCAATGCAAGAATATCAAATAGTCCCGCAGGCTCACCTTTTTGTGTCGAATCTGGATAGCATATTTCGGAGTTCTAACAGTTGGAGTACCTTCAGTACATCATTTAAGCCAGTTAGATGGACAAACGGGTTTCATTGCTCAATCTATAGTTAATCGTCACTGGCAATCGCGTACTCCGTGGGCTCTGTGACTGCGGCCATTGCCTGCCTTACCGCCGGTGTGCGTCAGTCTGCCCAGAGGAGGGGGGAGCAGGGGGAGCCGCCCTTCTGTCCCTCATCGACCTCTATGAACAAGAGTTCGACCTGTTCGAGATGGAGCCGGCCTCCTACGACCAGATAATGGCCAACTTCGGCAAATCCGGCATGCAGCAGGTAAGAGTGGAGAGGCTGTGCCGCTTTTGGAGCTAACCAGCGAATTTAGTTTTTCGTTTATTAGTTTAACTATTATGTAGGTGATGAAATTTTTCGCAAGGAGCTCTGTTGTGTCGGCATGTCCAGGGGAGCATTTGTTTTTTCTTTGTTCGTTTATTGTCGGCTCCATTTTGGTATAGATTTATTAATATTTGGAGCTCGATGCTCTGCTTACTTGGGTATGGATGTACCATTCAGGTCTCCTCCGTGTTGGTGCTGAGACGCCAGGAGTCTGTCTGTCCTGTGCCGTCGGTTTTGCTCTGAGTTTGCCAATAAGACCAGTCCGAGCAAGTGTAGCACTGTGCTGTCTGCGCTCTTCGTGAGAAGGCTCACGCCCACCGTTTCTCTACCTCAGGGCACCACGCAGACCAATGAGGATGACCTCACAGAAGAGATTCAGACGGACGAGATCAAGCTGCTGGGCAAGTGGACGCAGCATCCGATACAGTTCGACGTCAAAGTGGTGACGAACAAGGAGGGCGAGGTGGTCAGCGGCCCCACCTACTACGTAAGTCGGGCTCACAGCCTGCACCGGCGCTAGGTTCTCAGTCTTTCCGAACCTCAAAGTGGTACTGACAGCTCTGGCGAGCTATATTATATCTAATTTGTCATAGATGTCTCATTGAATGTCCGAACAGTTATATCCGCAGTATTCTACGCGTGATAGGAGCATCGTGAGGGACGCTCTCACTCATACGCAGGGTGATCGCTTGCAAATGCATGGCATAATTGTCGTGTTTTAGACATAAAATTCGCCAAAACTTATGTCTGTTTGTTGTCAACAAACGGGACATTGTTTGTTGCTCGATATGGGGATATTTTTGTATTTAGCATTCCTGATTTTTAAGAGACTAGGTGCTATTCTGGATTGCTGCAACTTCTTCAGGTAAGTTTGGTTCAGGAAGGGCTCGCTTTCGTTGGGGAATGCTTCACCTTCATCACCCTGAACTTCGGGGAGTTTAACTTCACCATAGTCTTGAGGGTAATCGGCACCAGTATCCACCTCGGTAACCTCACAAAAGGTGCCCAAAGAAACTTCAACTCACTGACCTTTAGATGGCCGAGGTGGAGTGTTCTATGAATACGAGGAGTCTACCCTCAAGTCAAACTTGCAAGGAACTTGAGATGCAGCCATTTTGAAACAGTGTTTAGTCTAAAACGTCATAAGATTCTCAAACACAGGCATAGTAACGGCCAGACTATTTAAAAGGGAGGGAGTGTTAGTACCGAGTGTGTGTAGTGACCGAGTTTAGGCCAACTCTTACCATGTAATATTATATTCCATAACCATGTAACCCAGCCAATGGTTATAAATCTGAAGTATTGAGGTGGCCATGGTTGTCTTGACCTCCGTGTTTCTGGATTTTCGACTGTATGCTGTAGGGTCAAAACTGGCTATTACTTAGAAATATGCCTTTTATAGACATATCAATGGAATTTTCTTCCAGTAATCAAATAATAAAGTCCAGCCGGAAATGATCACCCTGGACATCTGCCGTCACTGTGGCTCTCCGTTCTGCCTGTGAATGAGGGGTGGGGCACACTGTGACTCGGTCTCTACTGCCCGTGACTGATGGGCGGGGCACACTGTGACTCAGTCTCTAATGCCCGTGAGTGAGGGGCGGGGCACACTGTGACTCGGTCTCTACTGCCCGTGACTGAGGTGCGGGGCACACTGTGACTCAGTCTCTAATGCCCGTGAGTGAGGGGCGGGGCACACTGTGACTCGGTCTCTACTGCCCGTGAGTGAGGGGCGGGGCATACTGTGACTCGGTCTGTACTGCCCGAGAGTGAGGGGCGGGGCACACTGACGAGTGCCCTGACGGCTGTTGTATGGGTCAGGACTATTTGGGAGTTGGAGGCGATATGGCGGAGGATGAAGACTCGATGGACGACCGCCGTCAAAGCAGTGCCATTCGGCTAAACAAGTTCCTCGGCGCCGCCGGACAGGTGAGGTCTTCCACAGGGGGCGGATGGGTCCCTTCCACAGGGGCCGGATGGGATCTTCCACAGGGGGTGAGTGAGGTCTTCCATAGGGGTCGGGTGGGGTCTTCCACAGGAGCTGGTGAGGTCCGTGGCAGGGGCCGGGTGAGGTCCGCTGCCGGGCAGGTTAGGTCTTCTACAGGGGTCGGGTGGGGTCTTCCACAGGGGGTGAGTGAGGTCTTCCACAGGAGTGGGTGAGGTCTTCCACAGGAGTGGGTGGGGTCTTCCACAGGGGCCGGGTGGGGTCCGCTGCCGGGCAGGTTAGGGTCTTCCACAGGGGGCGGGTGGGGTCCGCTGCCGGGCAGGTTAGGTCTTCCACAGGGGGCGGGTGGGGTCCGCTGCCGGGCAGGTTAGGTCTTCCACAGGGGGCGGGTGGGGTCCGCTGCCGGGCAGGTTAGGTCTTCCACAGGGGGCGGGTGGGGTCCGCTGCCGGGCAGGTTAGGTCTTCCACAGGGGGCGGGTGGGGTCCGCTGCCGGGCAGGTTAGGGTCTTCCACAGGGGGCAGGTGGGGTCCGCTGCCGGGCAGGTTAGGTCTTCCACAGGGGGGCGGGTGGTGTCCGCTGCCGGGCAGGTTAGGTCTTCCACAGGGGGCGGGTGGTGTCCGCCTCAGGGGATACTGGTCACAACTGCAATTGGAACTTTGGCTCTGTATCTTAGTTGTCCCAATCTTATGTGATGCCCGCCAAACTTGGTAGCTAAGTAAAACTGAACAGGTCTTAGAATGCCGCTATTATTAAGTAGTTTCCTTCTACGGAACCTCCTTTTCGTGTTTCCCCTATTTCTGTGTAGCCTAGAGGAGAAACTAGAGAAATACCTACTCAATATATTCCACTGCTTGAAAAGCGGATAGAGTAGATAATCTTTCATTTTTTTCGATTTTTACCACACTTCCAAATCGGCTTCTGACACTGCCCAGACCAGTCGGCTGCAGCCAGCCCACATCACCACCGTCCCGTCGCCGTCCTTCGGCAGTGTATGCTGATGCTGCTGGAGGAAGAGCTGGTCCGCACCACCAGCACCGACAGCAAGTCCGGCTCGGCCAAGCTCAGCTTCAGCAGCGGCGCCGCCCGGCTGGGCGAGGCCGTGGCGTCGCTGCTCACCGGCCGCGGCGTCTCCCACCTCAGCTTCTGCGACACCGACAGCAAGCTTCTGGTGACCTCACACTCTGCCCGGACCCAGAAGAGTGGCGCCGAGCAGGGCAAGAAGGAGGAGAAATCGCCAGCCAAAGAGAAACATGCGGAAAAGGGAAAGGAAACAGATTCAGAGGTGCGGGGACGGAAATTCTGCACGGAAATTTTCATCGTCCCTTGTTTGTCTTGTTCTTGCGTGTATGTGATGTATGGGAGGAAATTTGGTTAACCAATCAACGCACAAGAACACAGAATCATTACGAAGATAGGTATGACGTCATCCAGTGGTCATTCCGTCAATCAGCCCTAATGTGTTCGGTTAGCGGGGATTTAGAAATAGAGAAACACAGGATGTACAAGGATGTGTATCAAACTTGGACTTTCCAACTTGGTGGTGTGGAAAAAACACGCTCCTTCAGTGGACACTGCTTCAGCTAATGTATAAAAAATTGAGGAGACCACCTAAGTGGGGCTTTTATTGTTTCTGATAAAGTTTGATGCGTAGATTCCAAATATGGAATCCACAAAATCCTCGTTTTGTGCCGTTTTTTTCCACTTTGAGATTTTCCGTTACGCTTTTCTGTATATTAGCAAACATCCAGAGCCATTCAGAGTTTTCTTATTTTATAGACGTCTTTGCAAATGTATTTCAACTTTGTTTTAAATGAAATTTTTATATTTAGCTGCATTAAAGTTTATATCTTCCGAAAGAGATTTTCACAAACCAGCGATCTTGTCATTTGAAAAACTCCGGGATGGTTGCAATACTCGAAATTCGAGCGGTAAATTTGTAAATATCTACACTTTCAGTCTGTAACGGGGACTTCTCTCTCTCTCTCTCTCTCTCTCTCTCTCTCTCTCTCTCTCTCTCTCTCTCTCTCTCTCTCTCTCTCTCTCTCTCTCTCTCTCTCTCTCTCTCTCTCTCTCTCTCTCTCTCTCTCTCTCTCTCTCTCTCTCTCTCTTTCTCTCTTTCTCTCTTTCTCTCTTTCTCTCTTTCTCTTTCTCTCTTTCTCTCTTTCTCCTTTCTCTCTTTCTCTCTCTCTCTCTCTCTCTCTCTCTCTCTCTCTCTCTCTCTCTCTCTCTCTCTCTCTCTCTCTCTCTCTCTCTCTCTCTCTCTCTCTCTCTCTCTCTCTCTCTCTCTCTCTCTCTCTCTCTCTCTCTCTCTCTCTCTCTCTCTCTCTCTCTCTCTCTCTCTCTCTCTCTCTCTCTCTCTCTCTCTCTCCCCCTCCCGCAGGCGTTGGACCAATACGGCCTGGTGTGTCTGTGGTCTCTGAATGAGCCGTCACAGCCGCAGAAGGTGCTGGTGACCTCCTCCCAGCCCACCTGCTGTTGCTTCTCGCCGCTGCGGCCGCGGCTGGTCTTCGCCGGGTGAGTGCGGATGACGCTACTGAGGCCACCCCGGCTCCCTATCTGAAACACTGCGCAGCCGTGTAACCCGGTGTAGTATAGCAGCTTTCCGGCGACTAGTGTGGCAGATGTGTACCTTGAAATGGTAAAGTGACGTCCACGGCAGGCTTTAGGAGCCGTTCGAGCCATGAGTGGCCCCGGCGCCAGAAAAGGGCATGCTTCCTGTGATTGACTGGGGTTATACCTCGTTCCCATTCTCACTGTGTGTGAAAGGTATCGCTTTAACCGACTTTGTAACCCTGGTCCTATCAAATCCTTGCTAAATCTGTTTTCAGTATTATGCAAACGTATAATGCGTCCGATACAGTACCCTCTGTGGACCATACTCTCCCTACAGAGACCCGTGCCGCCCCCTACACCGTGTGTGTGTGTGTGCGTGCCAGGTGTGAGGACGGCTCGGTGGACGTCTGGGACCTGCACGAGCCGGCCTCGGAGCATGCAACGCTGAGCGGCGCGCGGTCGCCCTCCTACAGCACGGCGGAGATCCATCGGGCCGAGGCACACACCCAGCCGCTGGTGTCGCTGCGGCCGGTGCCCGCCGGAGACGGCGACGACGGCGACCAGGGCGGCGAGCCCGGCTCATTCCAGGTACGGGTGGACGCCGCGGCACTGCAGTACCGCCTACTGAAATAGTGCGGCAACGTGTTCCCTGGGTCAGATACGCAGTCTGGTGACTGCCCCCCCCCACCCCCAACTCTTCGCTCCCGTCAGATGTGCAGTCTGGTGACTGGATCTCCCTGACTAGTAGAGTGGCTCCTCGCTCCTCGTCAGATGTGCAGTCTGGTGACTGGATCCCCTGACAAGTACAGTGCTCCCTCGCTCCCCGTCAGATGTGCAGTCTGGTGACTGGATCCCCCTGACTAGTACAGATTCCCCTCTCTCCCGTCAGATGTGCAGTCTGGTGACTGGGTCCTCCCCTGACCAGTACAGATTCCCCTCTCTCCCGTCAGATGTGCAGTCTGGTGACTGGATCCCCCCTGACCAGTACAGATTCCCCTCTCTCCCGTCAGATGTGCAGTCTGGTGACTGGATCCCCCTGACCAGTACAGATTCCCCTCTCTCCCGTCAGATGTGCAGTCTGGTGACTGGGTCCCCCCTGACCAGTACAGCGCCCCCTCTCTCCCGTCAGATGTGCAGTCTGGACGCCGGCGGCCGGCTGGTGTTCTGGGTGGCGCTCAGCTCCCAGCAGCAAGCCAACCTGGAGGTGTTGGACGGCGACCTCGGCCTGGCGCCCTGGGCACGCGTCAAACTGGTCAAAATCAGCCACGTCAGCGTGGAGGACTTCTTGGATCAGTGAGTTGCGCCCAACGCACTCGGAAGGCACAATGATTTCATCTTCGGTGGGATAGGTGGAGAGCTGAATGCCTTAGAATCCCGCCGCGTTAGATCGTTCGCAATTTAGCGTATCTATGCGTGAGACATAATTCAGGTTTCTGACTATTGCTGGTCTGCTTGTGACTTTTCATTAAGCACACTGGTATTTGTATTCAATGCTGTGCGGTCACTTAGTCTAAACTGAAAAGTTTAGAACGTGTTCTGTTTTCGTCTTTGCCGTCATCACAACTTTGGCAAGAACCGGAAATTTTCATTGCCGACCAGATCTAGTTAACTATGATTTCTGCGAACCTTTCTGAATCAGAGTAGTTATCTTACACTGCCAGCCCTGGGACGTGGGTTGCCTTGCCGTTCGGCTCAGGCGCGCTTGTCGCAACATCACCATCTCTTTTTCCTTCCCGAACATAGACCTGTGCCATTTTGGTCCCTTGTATCCTGATTTCAAATTTTACTTCATCCCAATGTGCAACCAACTGCGACCTTATTCAGCCTAGAGCACTCACGACTTTGAGTGCTACCCCCTCCCCCAACTTCATACCTAACCGCCCGGCTGTCATGGGATGATGACCGCTGCTCCGCTCCCAGGAACGCGCAGCAGGAGTTCACCTCGGTGCACGACTTCCGGATCCACCCGGCCGACCCCAGCCACATCTACGTCAGCACCGACAGCGGCGCCATCGTACACTGCACCCGCCAGGGCACGCGCGCCACGCCGCGCCTCCTCAGGCCCGAGTTCGGTGAGCGGCCGCCAGCGTGGTACCGGCTCGTGACTGGTTTAGGGGCTGGGTGGTGCTGGAGTGCAGTTGCTTTGATGTACTGCTGGTGAAATTAAAGACTTGTTGAAATAGCATGGAAGCCAACTTTTTGCTAAAGTGCATGATTAAATATAAGAATATTGACCTCTTCCGTGAAACACATATCTTGTGTCTACGAGTTTGGTCTAACGCGGTGACTTCCATAATCCTCTGTGATTCGATTCCTCTTGTTGGGAGACTTCTCTTCTGTGGGAGATCCTGTGGTAGATCGTGAACAAGTTTAGAATCGGCTCAAAGGAAACCGGCGTCACCATGCACCTCCACACACTGCTACGGATCAGTAACACATAACGCCGCCTGTCGGCAAATATCGCAGTGTCGGTGCGGATCAGTAACACCCTGGCGCCGCCTGTCGGCAAATATCGCAGTGTCGGTGCGGATCAGTAACACCCTGGTGCCGCCCGTCGCCAGATCTCTCGGTGCCGGTACAGATCAGTAACACCCTGGCGCCGCCTGTCGCCAGATCTCTCGGTGCCGGTACGCAGTCTGGCGCTGTGTCCACGGCAGCAGCCGTACCTCCTAGCGGGCGCCGGCGACGGCTCGCTCAGGCTACACTCGACGGCGGGGGAGCGGCCCCTCATCACCTGGAACGGCGCTGCCGACGGCGCCCCCGTCACAGCCGTCGCCTGGTCCCGCGTCAGACCCTGCGTCTTCTTCGTGCTGGACGCCGAGTCCAAGTGAGCACACGCTGGGGTGGAGTGATCGCTATGTGGAGACAATACCTGCTGGTGCAGCATGTGATTTGCAGTTATTCCTCAACATCCTGTCATGGCAGTTAAGCTGTGTGAGTTAAACCAACCATAGCATAGGACTAAGCAGCTTGAGGCACGCGGCGGTCTTAGTTCCCACTCTCCCAGATTTATGTTCCATACAGCTCACCACACTAGAAAAATTGTTTTTGATCGCTTATTTGCTTCCTTCCACGCCAAGGCCATCTCTTATTCACCCATTGCAACATTTCCGACCCTGCCTGCTTCCTGGTTCATTGGAAGCTTGATGTGGTAAAATTTCTAGCAAGCTGCCCAGACGTGTCTGAGAACCGCCCGAGCTGACGTTGTTGCCGGCCGCAGGATCCACGTGTGGGACCTGAGCGCCGGAGATATCTTCCCGGCCGAGTCGGACCAGGTGAAGGCTGGTCACGTGACCGCCATGGACGTCGGCTACGGCGTCGAAAACGACGTGAACGTCACCCACCTGGTGAGCCGCGGCCGCTCTGCTGGTGGCGGAGATGGTTCTCTTCGGGTGTAGGGACCTGCTGTTGTTAGTCTTCTTTGTAGGAGATATTAAACACTTTTGATTGCTTGGTTGGGGCATAATCATAAACAATAGCTATAAAGCTCTGGCCCAAGGCTGTAAGCATGATGATTTTAAAAGGAGTGTTTTGCGTTGGTGATAAGATAAACCACCGCCTCTCCTTACGAACAAAGCACCAGAGCGCACTTTAATGATTTTTTTATATGATCGCCTGTTTCTTCGGCCAGATGTTTTGAAAGCATAAAAATGTTGAAAAGAATGTACTTTTTCAGAGAATATAGTATGATTGTGTCTTTTTGTTAAAGTTTAGCGAGATCACCTTTTATTGTAATTCTCCAATAATTCGTTTAAGTGTGTCTTAGGGAGCAGTACGCTTCAACTACCGCGTCTATG
Source organism: Lepas anatifera (assembly GCA_034440635.1). Lineage (NCBI taxonomy): Eukaryota > Metazoa > Arthropoda > Thecostraca > Lepadidae > Lepas > Lepas anatifera. The sequence continues at coordinate 59,171 of JAOTON010002140.1, read as the reverse complement.
CCTCGCCGCGATGTTCCTTTTACAAAGCAATAGTTTCAAGCCTATGTTTATTATGCGGCTGAGAGGTTTGTCCTGTTCAGTTATCGGCTCCCTTGAAAAAAACTCACGATAATGATTGCAGTCTTTTCACACTTTATTACATTGCCGTGCCTCCAGTTTTTGCATAATACGAAAACATCACGACTCCAAATTCCGTCTGGAGCTCCTTTATCGAAGGGGGTACGGATGTGCGCCTGTAGGCGTGTGACACCGCTGTGGGTACCTCTGGCAGGCCGTGTGTACGGACACGGGCACCGTGGAGGTGCACAGGATCTCCGACACGTACACCAACAAGACGGAGAAGGAGACTCAGGCCGAGATGGACCAGTTCCTGCACTACGTCCAGATCATCTAATTCTCACTGGTGGTGCTGCGGTGCGGTCGTTGGTCCAGTTCGCGCGGAGGAGGGCGGTCAGTCGGCTGTCTTTCTGAGGCTGTGGGTTTCAGAGGCTCTCTGGCTACCACCGGTTTATCTCGGTTCTGTATCGAGGAGTAGCCCGTTCTGTGATCGGCGCTGTCGCATGCTTGAGAGCGGCTGAGGACCTGTGCCCGTTTGTTGAACAAAGCTACAAACGCACACAAACCTCTCCGGCCCACCCGTTTGTAACACGGTAACGTGGCTGCAGTGAAGGTGGGCCACCAAGAATGTCGGCTCTGCTGGCTGCTGGGTGGCATTCCTCTCCCGTGGCTGGAGAGACGTTCCCCAGATTAGAGTGGCTTGGCTGGTGGGGCTGCACTCTACTGATCAGTCATTTCAGCGTGATATTAAGCCGTCCAGGAACCTACGCCTGCTGCCGGCTGTGCTGGGCTTGACGGGCGTTTTAAAGCTTACTCTCACCTGCTGTTTGTTTTCGCCTGAACTGAGATACTATTTATTTTCTGAATGGAGGGCATTCACATCTCAGAAACGTTTCTGGATGCTGGTAAGCGATTCGTGAGCCACGATCCAGTCCCTTGCACATGGATCTGCTCAGGGTCTGGTCCAGTGCAGGCGATTCTGATAATGCATGACCCGACATGAATCGTGTCGTGTACGATTACAATCAAGACATACGTCTCAACCAGTCTGGTCAGTGTTATACTCTAGTCATAAGGCACTGTTAGTCTATGCACCCGTACATAAATTAGTATCAGTGCTCTGCGTCCTGCAATGTCGAAAGGCGTTCGCATGTAGCGCGAACAGCCGTTGCATTCCTGTAACAAGCCTGTGATTACCGTGTGTTCCACTGAGTCGCACACCCGGCCACGTGTTAGTGTGTATTTACCTCACTCGCTCTGTCGTCGCGTTGTTACCCACCCGCAATTATCGATCTCGTTGCATCTAGTCCGTCCAGGAGTCCGGCCTATTGGAGCAGCCGCAGTGATCCCAAGTTGATGCGGGTCGCGTGGTTGCCCGATTGAACGTTTACACATGCACATTATGTATCATAGATGTATATGATATTTTCAATACACGCCGTGATGTCATTAGTTTGTTATTACCCAATATTTTTTTTTTTTTTTTTTAATTTAAGGGCGCGCCGACAACACGGGTCATGTGGCGCCCATAACACTAGACAAGATATATACAATATAGTTTCAGCGTCTCACAGGGCTAAAAGTGTGTCAAAGGTAAAATGTAAATACACCGCACATGCTTCCACAAGTCAACGAGTGAAAACGCAGGTGATCACGTCCTAAGATGGTGAGTAAATGACATTAAATGAGGCACTCTTCAAAAAAGCAGCAATAGCAGTGAACTCCACGGTTGGATGCTCTCCGAGTAGCGAATCCAGTGAGGGAGACCCGCGAAAGTAGCGTTGTCTCTCAACCTCAAAATCTCGGCAATCCACGAAAACATGACGCACAGACAGGCGCTCCCCACAGCGAGCACACTCCGGCGGGACATCTCTACAAAGTAAAAAGGAATGTGTTGCGTGGGTGTGACCAATGCGGAGCCTAGAGAGGATCACCTCCTCCCTCCTTGAACTCGCAGAACCTGAAAAACGCTTAACGATCAGCGGTTTCAGGGCCCGAAGCCTTTGACCCTTTGGGTCCGTATCCCACCTGTCCTGCCATAATTTAGTAACGTGTTTTCGAATATGTGGGAACCAATCCGAACACGGAATCCGAAGGCCCGATGGTACGGTGCCCTGTGCTGCCTGCTTCGCAGCTATATCAGCGCGCTCGTTTCCAACGATGCCCGAGTGACTGGGGACCCAGGCTAGTATTACTTGTTTTTTCTTGACATGTGTTCGGTGAATTCTGTGTCTGATTTCATCTAAATAATATGACGATGGCGACTTAGTACCGAAAGACTCGAGGGCCTGTAGCGAGGATAAAGAGTCAGTGAATATAACACATCGGCGCTGTCTCGATAAAAGAATGGCGTCCAGGCAGCGTAGAATGGCATACAACTCCGCAGTGAAAACTGAAGCAGCGGGCGGAAGAGTGAAACACCTCACAACATTCTCACTTACAAAGGCACATCCGACACCGTCCTGACCCTTGGAGCCATCCGTATAAAAGAGCTTGTGGTTTGGATAAGAAGTCTGACAGTGCTCCAGAAAAACCTGTTGTGAGGCTACCGGAGTCAAATCTCTGGTTTTTGAGACCATGCTTGTGTCTATCGTTGGCTCAGCTATCATCCAAGGTTCGATGGACGGGGCCTGAAAAAGCTCCACCTGTTCCAAGTTAACTTGGGCGTCATCAAGCCAGCTAGCTATCCTGTAATCTGCGTGCCGGGCATATTGAGCAGAGTGATCAATTTGACGCCGATGTTCACCTGAGAAAAGCCTTCGGGAGGTTGGGTGATTTGGGAACTGAAAAAGTTTTAGGGCATATTGCATGCCATGCATTCTGCGCCTTAGGTCCAACGGCATCTCGCTTGCCTCCACGAGCATACTGGAGGTGGGAGATGTGCGAAAAGCACCGATTATTGTCCTGATGGCGTGATGATGAACTGTGTCCAGCATGTGCTTAGAGCTTTCTGTTGCAGCATCATATGCTATGGCCCCATATTCTATTTTAGATCGGACCAAAGATCTATATAGCATAAGGAGCGTTTTCTGATCCGCGCCATACTTGAGCTTGGTCAGCACCTTAAAGATATTCAGTGCTTTGAAACATCTATCCCTTAGATCCTTGAAATGTGGTACGTATGTTAATTTCCTATCAATGATTACACCGAGAAAGCGAGTTTGTTCTACTACAGCTATGGCTTGTTTATACAATGTTAGGACAGGGTCGGTGCAATTATTTCGTTTACGACAAAAATGCATACATTTGGTTTTTTCCGTTGAAAACTTCAAGCCATTTTGTCCGCTCCATCGCTCTAATTTGTCCAGAGCAATCTGCAATTGCCTAACGGCAGATGGTGTGGATGATGCCGTGACCCAAATAGTGAAATCATCGACAAAGAGGGCTGTGTTTATATTCCGAGGGATGCCATCTGCTATGTCGTTGATAGCGATTGCGAACAGAGCGACAGAGAGAACGCTGCCCTGCGGTGTGCCATTCTCTTGCGTGTATTCATCAGATTCTGATATGCCAACCCGGTATCGAAAACGTCTGTCTTTAAGAAAATTAGACAGAAACCATCCCAGGTGACCTCGCACACCTAGATCAAAGACCTTCTGCAGGATACCGTGCCTCCAGGTGAGGTCGAAAGCTCGCTCAATGTCAAAAAAGACGGCAATTGTATGCTGCTTTCTGCTAAAGCCTTTCCGGATCGACAAGTCTAGAGCTAAAAGGTGGTCAATGGTGCTTCGACCCCTCCGGAATCCACATTGAATGTTTGACAATAGATTATTGGTCTCCAAAAACGACATGAGGCGGACGTTAACCATCTTCTCCAGCAGCTTGCAGACGCAAGAGGTCAGTGAAATTGGGCGGTAATCCCCAGGTGAGCTACCCTCCTTACCAGGCTTCAGTATAGGAACAACAACCGCGTCTCTCCACTGCTCGGGGAAATCATGCTCTACCCAGATGCGGTTAAAGATCTGAAGTAGAGATGCCAATGAGCCGTCAGGAAGATGGGACAGCATTTCATTTCGAATAGTGTCAGGCCCAGGCGAAACTGGCCTAACAGAACGAAGTGCACCTTTCAGTTCAAGCATTGTAAATGGAACATTATATGAGGCAGAATGGTTATTTCCGAAGTTTACAATTGTTTGCTCTGCTCGTTCGCGTAAGCGCCTGAAGCTAGCATCCTGGACGTGGGAGCTACATCGCATACTGAAGGCTGCCGCCATACGGTTCGATACTTCTTTTGTGTCAGTTATTTTGATGCCGTTATCATCTAATACGGGTGTGGATGTATATTGTGATCTACCCTGGAGTTGTTTAACTCTGGTCCAAACCTGTGTAATTGGTGTGAATCTATTCACGGTACAAACATACTCCACCCACCATCTCCGCTTCGCATTTAACACAATGCGGCGGGCGAGTGCTCGGGCACGCTTAAACGCTACTAGGGTCGTGGTTGTCGTACTCCTCCTAAGAACTCTAAAAGCCCGCTTCCTACTTAAAATGGCCTGTTTGCACGCAGGGTTCCACCACGGAACAGGTGTTCGCTTGAGTTTGCCAGAGGTCTTTGGTATAAAGATCTTTGCAGCCTCCAGGATCATGTTGTTAAATTCCCTTATGCAGTCGGTTGCCGAGGCCTCCGGAGAATGGGCTACCAGGCTGCACGCACTCTCAAAACCAGTCCAGTCCGCGCGCCGCGTGTTCCATCGTGGAACATTTGTTCCGCGGACAGATGCCCGGGTTTGGGAGATGATAATAGGGAAATGGTCGCTACCGTGTGGGTCATCTAGAGGTTCCCATCGGAGCTGGGCTAGGAGAGACGGTGTGCAAATTGAAAGATCTATAGCAGAAGAATTTCCGGATGGAAGAGATATGTGGGTGGGGCTGCCGGTGTTCAAAAGGCATAGAGAGTTTAGGTGGAGAAAACGTTCAAGTGTTCGACCTCGGGCACACGTACGGCCTCCAGTCTCTCCCCCATGCAGCGTTGTGGGCGTTGAAGTCACCCAATAGCATGTAAGGAGTTGGGAGCTGATCAACAAGGTTGTTTAAACTGCTGATGTCTGTGTTGCCTCCTGGTGGTAAATAGATGGAACAAACGGTTAGCTTCATAAAACCCAAGTCGGCCCGGGCTGCTACAGCCTGCAAGGTACTTCTTAAAGTGATTTGATGACATGGTATGGATGTGTGGACAGCTAACATCACTCCACCGTATGCTATTGTGGTGCTAAATACGTCTTTTCGGAATGTATTATACTGTCGAACTGAAAACTTACCACCTGGACGCAGCTTAGTCTCCTGGAGGCAAACAACAGACGGATTGTGAGCAGATAAGAGGCTCTGCAGGTCCGAGAGGTTTGAACGAAGGCCTCGGCAGTTCCATTGTAGAAATTGTGTCATTTATTTAAAAGAGAACTGGCCAAGATTTACTGCGGGCGACGACGGGTCTGTCTAACCTTTCCACGGGGGCCAGAGCCCCCGGGTGGACCCTTAGCTGGTCCTCCTCCCGGGCCACCGAGCCGGTTCCGAACCGGACCGCGGCCCCGTCCACTCTCCAATGAAGTGCCTCGAGCACGCGAAGCTTGAGGATGGCCGGGAGGGCTCTCAGCCGGGCGCTTCACTGGGGACCTACCCCGTGAAGAGCTCTCAAAGTTCCTCCGCACAGCAGCCACTGTGGAGGACGGAGTTTGGGAGGGGAGATGCGATGGCGGTGGAACCGTCTCTGCTGTAGACGATGGCGGCGGCGCAGATGCAACCGGAGGCGCTGGAACAGCGCCCCCAGTGGGTGGTTCGATGGGCGACGGCGGGCGGCGCCTCCCTGTGGGGGAATGCTTGCCTCCCCGTCCCACAACTGTCCAGCTCTCTAAGTCCGCCGAAGGCTCGCGGCTGGACGAGTCACCAACAGGCGCTGCCTGCTGGTGCTCAGTGGTGGGGCCATGGCCCCGCTCCACACCCCAGGCAGGAGCCGGGGGCGGGGGGATGGAGTCGGGAGCGTCGCTCCGCTCCCGCCCCCCTCCCCGTAAGGAGGGAGGTTGTGGAGGATGCGCCGCCTCCGGCACGGGAGACGGAGATGCGGGCTGGCGCGAAAACACCAGCCCCATCCTCCCCGCCATGCGAACAAAGTCCGCCACGGTCAAGGAGCGGATGACCTCCTCCGGGGTCATCCTGGGAGGGGCCAAGGCCCCGGTACCGACAGCTTGAGCGCATGATTTCCGGGGGTGGGTGGCCTCGTAGGCGTCCCGAGCCTCCCGGAAGCTCATACGCCCCTTCACTTTGATGTTAATTATTTCTTTTTCTTTTTTAAGAGTGGGGCAGTTGCGATCATATGCAGCGTGTGCGACTTGGCCTTGGCCACAGTTGGTACAGAATGGGGTTTCAGCGTTACAGGATGTCGACTCGTGCTCCTTGGAACCACAACGTCCGCAGGTTCGGGTACCTCTGCAGGATGAAGTAGTGTGTCCGTACCGGTGGCACGTAAAACATCGCATTGGATTGGGAACGTACGCTCTGACTCTCTCCTTAACATATCCTACCGTCACCGACTCAGGCAGATCGACTCCATCAAAGGTAAGTATTATTGAGTTTGTGTCTTGCATTTCTCCTGCCTTCTTAATCCTGATCCTTTTCGCTGTCACAACACCAAAACAACTCAGTCCCTCTACAATCTCCTCATCACAAACTCCGGCCAAGTCGAAGCAGTTGATCACTCCTTTGACAAAGTTCTTTGTTTTGTGCGCTTCGATGCAAACATTTACAGTGACATTTTTCTTTGTACCTTGATCGTGTTTCGTGAAAGTAAGGGTGGATGTGCTCAGTGCGCGTTCTGCATCACGGTGGTCAAGGAACTCGACCTCAAGAGTTCCATCTCGCAAGCGGTCACAGCGGCTGACTTTACCTAGGCGGTCACACGCCTCCTTTCTTTGGAAAGGGGACAGGCGAGACAGGGAGCAGCTCACTCCTCTTATCAGGAGGACGCGGGGGCGCGATGGCTTCGATTGGGAAGGGTTTTGGGAGGCGGCTACCTCCTGCTGGAGGTGGTGAGGGGGGTTTGTGGAGTTTGAGGAATCCATGGAAAGATCATAAGGTTCGACCAGCCACGTGCGCCCCCCTTCCAACGAGGGTGCTACAAGGCGAGACGACGCACGGGCTGGCTATACGGGGGAGACGCCGCCGTTACAGAGGGGGAGAGAGACTCACCAAACCCCCCTGCCTCGACGACGGTCCCCCCTTGCACCTAGCCTAGACGACCCCGGGCGGGGCACGGACACCCCTCCCTCCCCGGGTGAAATCGGGACCTCACCAAGGGAGGGAGGGACAGCCGAGCCCCACCAAAGGTCGACAGACTTTTACAATGCTGCTACTCTTGTCGATGCCTTCAAGAGTTCCCCGCCCTTGCGGAAATCCAGACCAAAGTAGAGTGTTGCTAGAGGCACACGAACGACACAGCGCCTACCTCAGCTCAGCTACCAGGACTCCTTCATCCCGGGGTACGGGTCGGTGCGCAGCTCACCTTAAAAAGACAGGCGCCCCCACACGGCCTCATCGGAGCAGGCGACTACCACCTGCTCGTCACAACTGATTCCCGGCTGGTCCGAGAGAAGCGAGCCCCTGCCCGCAGGGCCGGCGATTAGAGGGATCCAATCGCCAGCCACACAAGCCGGAGGCCCACATACACCCAGACCATCCAGGAATCATAGGCACGTGCAAGGACGCCCATGATACTGGGATAATGTGGGTAACTGGGAAGTTATGGGTTGGAAAAGGAGGAGGGTCGGTCTGCGCTGTCCAGCCCAGACGCGCGCCGCACGCGACCGAGGTGTCCACACTCAAGACGAGCCAGAGTGTACACACCCCCGCCACCCGCGGAGACACACCGGGCCAGACAACGCAGACAGTGGGCAGGAGGGGTGTTTAGGAGTGGACAGAAAGGATACGGGTGGAAAGGCATGGATACACAAGGAAATAAGGAAAGAAGAGGAAAAGGAACAAGGAGTTGGTGGGATTTGAATTTAGGAAGGCCAAGAAAGGATGAGGATGGCAGTTTCGATTTGGCCTCTCGCCCGAAGACGAGGGGCGAAACCCATCCTGCCAACTGGGGTCGCGGGTGTCGTCACATCCCGTACCCAATTATCCATGTGCCGGACCAGTCAGCAGGTGCCAACAAGTCCGGCAGATGAAAATCGGTCCCCTGCGGGGTAGGAGGGGGGTATTTAGGAGTGGACAGAAAGGATACGGGTGGAAAGGCATGGATACACAAGGAAATAAGGAAAGAAGAGGAAAAGGAACAAGGAGTTGGTGGGATTTGAATTTAGGAAGGCCAGGAAAGGATGAGGATGGCAGTTTCGATTTGGCCTCTCGCCCGAAGGCGGGGGGCGAAACCCATCCTGCCAACTGGGGTCGCGGGTGTCGTCACATCCCGTACCCAATTATCCATGTGCCGGACAGGTCAGCAGGCGGCAAACGAGTCCGGCAGATGAAAATCGGTCCCCTGCGGGGTATTACCCAATATGCACAGGACGATATGGACGATATAATGACAGCCCTTCGCCCTCTTGGCTTCGTACGCGGTGTAGCAGATTGGTGCACACCCCCGGGTCGTTCAGGGAGTTGAACCAGCAGGCAAAACTGGTGATGTCAGCCATGAACCGGCGGCAGTACCTGGAGCCGTGGTGCATCAGCGGACCTCCAGGAGGTCCGCTGGACCTGCGGAGGGAAGGAGGGCAGGTCGTGCCGAAATAGAGTGACGTAGGAAACTAGGCGGAAACCGAAACTTGGGATGTTGGGGCTCCAGGCGCCCAGTGAGTGAAAGGTGTTGCGGTTTTGTCGGAGATCTAATTATAAACCCAAGATTTGACGAAATTGCACCAAACGATGTGTTGGAAGTGGCCTATTTGTCAAGACAAGTTCAGTCTCCATTTCGGAGAAATCAGTATCGGAGGGCAGCAGGAATCTGGGGTAAAAGCTTGTTTGTTTGTGTTTGTGGAGCCATCAGCTGCGCATGGATATGCTTATGCTGACTTATACAACATTTGCACCACAACATGCCTATGAAGCAAGCGACGATGTCCTCGACTTCGCCCTCACCCTGCCGCCGATGGAATGGAGGCAGAGGCCAACTATGATCACGTGTCACAGAAAAAAGATTATGAAGACGCAGGGCATGGAGTATGCAATATGATTTCTTCATGTTCACCAATCAGATGATCCTATCCCTAAAAGAAGGGAATCAGCACGGCTTGTACTGGTTTCGGCCCGAAACGGTATTTGGCGTTTTTGTAACGGGATTATAACTAGCAATCAGTTCTGGAGTATGCAAATGCCCAAAAATTTATTCCGTCATGAAGTTCACCATCTACAAAGGAAGAAGCATAAAACCATTTCCAGAACTAGATTCCTGTGAAACTATCGAAGTCCGATTTCTACTCCGAAATGTAATAAAAAAGACCAGGGCATTTTCGTTATGCTACATAACTCAGTAATCCCAGTTCAAATATTATAAAGGTACAATATTGTCTTCAATTATACTTTTGAACGATCCCCCCCCACCATGCAATTACCACAATACCGGTATTATCACATATTTACGTTCACAGATTTACGTTGAGAAGCCATAAAACTAGCTACGGATAGGGCAATTGCCAGCTAAGCTGAGCGACCGTTTGCCGATGTCTCACTCGGCAGGGGCGCTCCATGGTAACTCTTCGTACGCCTCGACACTACTGACGCGATCCGTGGGAACTCTTCGTACGCCTCGACACTACTGACGCGATCCGTGGGAACTCTCTGTACGCCCCGATACTACTGACGCGATCCGTGGGAACTCTCTGTACGCCCCGATACTACTGACGCGATCCGTGGGAACTCTCTGTACGCCCCGATACTACTGACGCGATCCGTGGGAACTATTTCTGTACGCCTCGATACCACTGACGCGATCCAGGGGAACTATTTCTGTACGCCTCGATACCACTGGCACGATCCCTGGGAACTCTCTGTACGCCCCGATACTATAGACGCGATCCAGGGAACCTTGTCTTTGAACGCCTCGATTCTACTGGAGATGCCGGGTTTGCCACACGTGAAGTTCAGCGACGGACTCGACTTCTCATCGGAAGGTGCATGAAGCCAGGAGCAGCTGCCTCCTGCAAGACTGCAAGGTCGGACACACTAGTGATGTTCAGGCTAGGCAGAACTAGGTGGAGACTGAGCTGGTGAACCATCGTGATGCGATGACAACCGCGTGAGCCGTACCCACTAATAAGCTCAAACACAATCATACATCGACGTTGCTGGAATGATATTTGCAAATCTAAAAGTACATGCATAGCACGTACCCCTCTACCCTATACGATTTTCACTTGCATCTTCTTGACTCACAACAGAACTGCAACACTCCCGACTCAAACTCGTAGTTATCGAAGCCCGCACTCGATTGTAAAGCGCATAGCCAAAAGTAGACCGGAACTCTTCCCTCCTCATTTTCCAACCGCCTGCCTCTTACGACTTGCACTGACGAACAAAAGTCAGTGATCATATGGAAGAATATTTATTTTCCAGACTTAATCGTGTAAGAATAGCCGGTCCTAAAAAACTGGGCAGTAATCGCGACGTGCAGTTGTTGACATTGAACCAAATTTCCACCAGAACCTTTGAGCGACAGCGAGAAAAACTCATTCTACCACGGAGGACCTAACATTTTACCACATAGATATAGGATCACCAGTGGGGTCGTGTTTTTTCTTCAAATCGCTAGACGTATGGGCTTAGTCCGAGAAACCTTCTTGAGCATATTTTGTGCGTTTCGGACAATCCTTTTCAAGCCGATGTACGTCACTACATGACATAAGCCAACCGAAAGCTTTCTGCAGCCTCATGTTAGTGCAAGACCTTCAATGACATACCCGCAGCGGTGAACACCATGGTAGTATAGTTATATCCCACTAAGGTACACACCCTGCCATTGGTAGCTTACAGTCTAAAATTTCAGGGATCTAAGAGAAATCATGAATACATGTCAGCAAAAATGCTTAATGAGGACCGAAGTAACCCAATACAGAGTTTTTCTTCATGATCAGTTCACCAGTTCCGTGGTGCCGAACTATATTTACAGTGCAGGCAAGCAGAAAATCTAAGGTCATACTAACCACTGATGAAAATGCCCTAAATGACATGTTTGGATAACTAATTTTAATTCGCTCCCGAGAACTGAACTGGCTTACCCTGCACACCGCAATAAAATATATATCTGTCCGACGAGTTGAATAGCTTCAGGCGATTCACCACAGAAGTAGAGCTCCCTGACAGATCATGCCGGGCATGTCTGATTACTGAACCACAATAATGTTCGCATAGGCCCTGGCCCCGTCGTGAGCCAGCAAAAAGACAAAGCCGAAAACATGCTGCCCCCATGTCATACATAAAGCTGCAAAATCGTATTTGGTTGTTCGGCGGAGCACGCGGCATGGCTCAGCACGTCTTCACAGAAGGCAGTCTGATACCTCTGCTTAACAAAAACTACAACACAAATACAGATAACGCAACTATAACAATCAAAGTGAAATAAGTAGTACATAAAGCATCCCCACCACGACCGGGATAAACGGCGTGTGCCCTGCGTATATTGCTAGACGCAGCTGATGCTGGCTCACGCGGCAATATCCAGCACCGCAAGTGCATCTTCGCACGCTGAAATGATTCTTCGAAGCATATACTATGCTGCTTAGTCTGAGATTGAATTCCACTTGATCGAAATAGCGGCATGTGTACCGTGTGGGTCAGCAGATTCGCAAAATCAGCACCCGGGCTCGTAGCTAGACGTTACCTACAAACCGGCCACGCCCGCATCAGCTAACGGCAAGTAACAAATCCGATATGCTTATTCGGATGATAACTGATTCAAATGAGGGAGCTCCCTCTCATGCAAAAACACCTGTAAGATGTAGCCGAATGTTGCATGTAACGAGCACGACAATGCCAAATACACAGGCCTCTTTCACATCGCCGCCGAACACACTGCCACACTGGAAAACGTGCCACACTTCAACTGCTGTCACGCGGTAGATAAATAAATACAAGCGCGCTGGCGCACTTTTGTCCATACACCACCACAGAGGCTCGACGTTCGCACTAATCCAACCCTCCAGTCACCACTACGCCACCATCGGACCGCACCTAAGTTCTAGTTGTGTATCTGACCGTTAAATGTCCGCTCAGGACCCCAGGGTCTCCGGCGTAAAGAGACACAGGTTGGCAGGACTCCAGTGGAGGTCCGGACCAGCATACAGCAGAGACCATACGTAGGGGATGAAAAACTCCTCCGGTTCGTTCTCCTCCACGTACTTGAACTTCAACTCCGGGAATTTCTGCGAAACAGTCAAGGTACACTAGAAATCCTCGGAGGTTCGGACTGAAACAGCCTAAGAGTAGTTAAGAGTAAGTCAGAGCTGCGGAGTCGGTTGTTGTATCCGTAGCCGACGGTAAATCTGATGCCTGAAAGTAACTCGTGGCGTTTTTGTGGACGCAAAGGGGATAAAGTTTGCCTGCAGACAGTGTGCAGGCCGAAATCAAAGGATTCGATATGCTCTGTGTGATATAGATGACTAAAACGAAGCCCGGACTCGGGATGCGACTCTGCGTCCATGCCGCCATCGACTAGGGAAAAATTTCTCAAAGAAAGCTCCCCACACTAGTTTTTGGGGGGATTTCACTTTGCCAACCTTACCTAGCACATTTCAATGTCAAATTCAGCTTTGAAGTAATAATCTTCAGCACTTTCTTATCCCGAGTCGATTTTGTGCTCTCGGTCGACATTGGAGTCCTGATTTAATTAGCCCTGCTTTAAAAATTGGAGCAGCGCAAATACTGTTAAAAAACGAGATGGCAATGGAAAGGGACAACATCGCGCAGTTTATCATTTCCCAATTGGCTGCAAATATGTTTCCATATAAATTGCGAACCAATCCCGAGAACTCAAAGTAAAGCTGAACAAGGTTCTGGATCACGAGAAGTGCCAAAGAAAGATCTCATACTGTTTCACTCCCTAAATAATCTAAAACCACCGCTTGAGAGATCCACGCCATCCATCTCAATATTTAGCAGTATTTATATTGTGAGCAACACGAACGATCAGCACTAAAATGACGTATGAAGCTGTCGTTAAATAGGTTTGTATTAGAACAAATACCAAAGCTACATGCCAAAAAGAGGTCAATATCGAGACGGAATCTTTATTTGGTTCACAGAAGGTTAATATGAGCCACATTAGTCTTTTAATAAAGTAAAAATTATTAAAATCAGTATTGTCGAATAACTAACACCCATCAAGTCATTTTGTTTTGTTTTCAATTTGCCTCTTTGTGCCCGAGTATTTTTGCATTTCTTATAGGCCATTTTACACCTTCCATTATGACCCGACTGTTTTTATTTCCTCCCGTTACCTACCCAGAACAGCTAATCCGCAGGATGGTCACACGTGAGAACTCTCAGAATGTGCAGTCCTTCAATCTCATGTTACACCAAAGCTAATACAGTAATGCATAGGTGCATATCAAGCCTAGATTCTAAATGCGTTGTTCCCCTAGCCCTAGATAGGAAATCAAAAGACAATCACTGAATACGACCTATGAAAAAAACATGGTTAAGGTTAAATTCACGTCCTGTACATCCGATTCAGCATCAGTATGATATCATATAACATAAATGACACAACAGTCATATGCTAACCGGGTTTGGGCCCATCCTTCGTGGCGCGGAGTCCACCCAACCACACTTCCCCACCTTCAGCCGGTCGATGGGGAACTGCTTGGCGCCCTCCTCGATCACGGCCAGTACATCCCGCACCCCAATGTCCTTCTGCAGGTTGTCCAGCTTGTTGTTGAAGTATAACAATATCTGCCGGGCCAGATAACGCACACGTCAATAACGTACCGGAAATGGAGCATCGAAGCACTCTGACCTGGACTTTCACGGGGCACACGTCAATGGAACATGACGCCGTAATGGGATATGAATGCGCATAGAGCATACCGAAGATCCCCTGGTTTTATGTTTGGTGTCTCTGCCTATTTGAGCCTATATGGTTGGCCTATATCAGCATATATGAGCCTCTGGTTTTATGAGCCTATATACTAATTTTATATTCGTGAGAGAAGTAATGACGGCCAGGGATTGTCCTCGACAACTGGGAGCAGGACGACACAGTACACCAAAACCAAAGACACTGCTCCCAACACAAGGCGAAGTCTCATCCTGAACATACTCTGTGTGATGTTCTGGGTGCCATTCCTCATCATGACTCTGTTCTCTGTTATCTCTTGAGAGTTGAGGTGGGTTCTATCTCACCAGTCAATGTTTTCGGTGATATCCTGGAAACTGGGGTGGATGTATGGATCCTCACCGTGTCTATGTTCTGCGTGATGTCCTGGAAGTTGGGGTGGGTGCGGTACATGTCGAACACGCTGCGCTTGTACAACAGCGTGTACACCAGGTTCGGGTTGTGGGAGAGCTGCGCCGTCAGACACGAGTTGATGATCTCCAGCACCATCCGCAGCACCTCCTCCAGCACCGCCAGATCCTGCAGCGGCATTCACGTCACGTTCTACTCCACCAACTCTCACTCACTCGCTTTCTCTCTCTCTCTCTCTCTCTCTCTCTCTCTCTCTCTCTCTCTCTCTCTCTCTCTCTCTCTCTCTCTCTCTCTCTCTCTCTCTCTCTCTCTCTCTCTCTCTCTCTCTCTCTCTCTCTCTCTCTCTCTCTCGCACTCTGCACTTTTCCTTTTCCTTTTCGCTTTTCCGCACTCGCACTTTCGCTCTCGCTCTCGCTCTCGCTCTCGCTCTCGCTCTCGCTTCGCTCTCGCTCTCGCTCTCGCTTTCGCTCCGCTTCGCCGCTCGCTCCGCCCGTTCGCTCGCTCGCTCTCGCCCGCTCTCGCTCTCGCTCTCGCATCTCGCCGAATAGCGAATAACTCGCTCGCGAATCGCTCGCCTCGCTCGCTCTCGCTCGCCCGCTCTCGCTCCGCCCGCTCGCTCTCGCTCTCGCTCTCGCTCCGCTCTCGCTCTCGCTCTCTCTCTCTCTCTCTCTCTCTCTCTCTCTCTCTCTCTCTCTCTCTCTCTCTCTCTCTCTCTCTCTCTCTCTCTCTCTCTCTCTCTCTCTCTCTCTCTCTCTCTCTCTCTCTCTCTCTCTCTCTCTCTCTCTCTCTCTCTCTCTCTCTCTCTCTCTCTCTCTCCCTCTCCTGACCTGCATGGCCTCGTCGTCTGGAGTGGAGGCTTCGGAGGCGGTCGCTCTCAGCTGCTCCAGCTGCCTCCCGTGCCGTTTCGCCAGCAGCTCGAACAGTGAGACCAGGCGCTGGCACACGTACGGGTGAAGGTTCCTGAACTCGGCGGACATGTTGGCTAGAGCCGCCAGACAGTTGGTGTGCAGGTACTTGTCCTGGTGGAGAGGCATCGGGTTACGATGAGCTTCGCTAGACGTTCGATCAGTGCCAGAAGCTGGCCCTTGAGACGAGTTTACAACGTGATGGTATTTCTTGATGTGCACGACCAGCTGCAGAGACCCCTTGGCCACTAGCGAAATCTCGCATTGATTACAGTGCGCTCCAATCGTCGGCTTTCTGGCCCAATTTCCTAGACATCGACATTACGAGCCGGAGAGAGCTGGGCCGTTGCACTTACCCGCATTTTGGTCATGTTGTACTGTATGGTGCGGATGACCACCAGGATGAGGAGGCCGCCCAGCGACACCTCCGTCAGAGGGCGCTCCGTGTACCAGCTGATCTGCCGCAACATCTGACGCAACACCACAGCACGTATGACGATGCCCAACACCGGTCAGCGCCCCCGCTGACACTAGACAATAGAGCACTGCGGTCTCACGAAACACCACATGCTACGGCACTAGAACCATCTCAGCCTGTTTAGGGGGGTGTCGGGGGGCACGTGGCCTTTGCTTAGAGAACCCGTCGATGCTGGAATCGGGGACCTAGCACATAGAAAGTAGGCACATAGAAAGTAAGC
Source organism: Lepas anatifera (assembly GCA_034440635.1). NCBI lineage: Eukaryota > Metazoa > Arthropoda > Thecostraca > Lepadidae > Lepas > Lepas anatifera. The sequence goes on along the minus strand of JAOTON010002140.1, from coordinate 43,122 downwards.
AAGAGAAATGTTTCGCAGAAAAAATCCTCATAACGTAAAAATGCAGCCTTGTTTGTTCGAGTATGATGCACTAAGAACCAAGCGAAGCCCTCGCATACCCCACTTGCGAAGGTACACCGTTTAGTGTTCAACAGAGCGAGGGGCGCGGCACCGACCGTGGCGTGGACGGAGCGGTTGAAGAGGTCGTCTTCACTGAGAATGAGCAGCACAATCAGCGACATGTAGATGTGGTGGCTGCTGCTCTCCGGTGCGTTGTACAGAACCCTCAGCGTAGGCAAAACCTGCCAGCCAGGCCGCACCAACGGTCACTAGCACTGGAAACACCAGCCGAGCGGGCGGCAATGCTACATCGCGGGATCTAACCAGCAGACCACAAATATCAGCTGAAAAATAGGGATGAACCCAGTACCTTCAAACCAGCCCGGTTTTCCTCACTGGGTACATGAAATAATGCATCCATTGTTCAAGACACGGTGCAAAAATGTCCGCGTAATTCACCAACTACCACTATAAATTCTGCTGCAATCGAATCTTATTCAAAGTATCCAAGCTCCACCGAGCCCCGTCAAGCCGCACCCACCAGGCTGTCCCGCCGCGGCACTCTCACCAGGGTGTCAACATCAGTGCGTGCCAGTACGTAGTGTCTGAAGGCGGTGTTCTTGTGCAGCAGCAGGTAGAGCAGCAGGGTGGTGGGGTCGGTGGCCGGCTCCCGGCACAGCGCCGCGTACACCCCCGACAGCTCCATCTTGAACGCCTCCGGCGCCGCCACCAGCTGCGTCTCGGCCGGGTCTGACGTCACGGAGGGGGAGAGGGTCAGAGAACTGACTCAGAGGGGAAGAGGGGTCAGAGTACCGACTCAGAGGACCCCATAGACGTTCCCAAGTAGGCCTGACATCCAGAGGGGGAGAGAGTTCAGAGTACTGACTCAGGGATCACACAATCACCAGGTCTGATGTTCCGAGGGGAGAGGGTCAGAGTACTGACTCAGGGACCACATAATTGCCAGGTCTAATGTTCAGAGAGGGAGAGGGTCAGATTACTGACTCAGGGACCACACAACCGCCAGATCTGAGTTCAGAGGGAGATAGGGTCAGAGTACTAACTCAGGGACCGCAAGAGGACATACACATATTTAGTGAGAGATAATCTCTTGAAGCCATCGTTCTACCTCACAACGAAACAAAGGAAACAGTACGAATAGCATGCATCCATATACATAATAGATATCATACTCAACGTGTCAAATTTATCAGTAACCTGGCATCGGCGCCTGAGGTTACATCGTTCTTCGAAACATCAAAAACCAATAGTCTTGTTTCTATCTACCTTAAATCTGCTTACCACTTTATGGCCCTGCCAGCTGGAGCGCCGTAAACCCTCCTCCCTGCTTACCCTGTAGGTCGGCCATGTTGAAGAGAGCCTGTCGGAACGGGTTGTGCAGGTGGCGGTCGCCGGTGCAGTGGTTAGACAGCACCAGCAGCAGGGAGAGACTCTGACGCGCCAGCGGCGGCAGACTGCCCGGCGCCCCCTCCCCCTCCTCCGCCGGCGCCGAGCCGTACCCCAGCGTCAACGCACTCCACAGTCCGCCTGCAGGTAGGAGGGGTCACAACGGTCCACCGCAGGGAGGAGGGGTCATACCAGTCCGTCTGCAGGGAGGAAGGGTCACAACAGTTCGCTCGCTGGGAGCGCAAGCAACAAAACTACCACTGTGACCGTACCATATAGTTGCAGTTAACTGTTCCCGAGGGATCAATTATGTGTCAATACTTTTTGGTCTTTAGGAGACTTGGAGCCTTCGATAATTCACAAATTCAGAAAGAAACAGGACAGTTGAAAAGCTGATAAAGTCGTTTCCAATGAGTCCCGCCGGGCTGGATCGGACCAGAGGTTGTGGAAGAGGTGAGGGTAGTGCGATACTGACTGGCCAGTCCGAGCACCAGGCTGCCTCCGCCCATGTAGCGGCTGTCGGGCGCTGGCTGCCGCGCCACCACGTGCTTCAGCAGCGTCTTCATCAGGATGCAGGCGTGGATGGCGCTTCGGCCCGACATCAGCGTCCTGCCGGACGCCAGACCCCCGAGTAACGAGGTGATAATCAGCACACAAGCCGCGTGAATACAATGAACAAGACTACACTGGAGCTACGAACCTTCCACGAAAATTTTCTCCTCACTGACAGCTTTCTTTTTATCGGACGTACGTGTCAACACGCCTGCTTTATACAAACCAGCCTCTTCAATATTGAGCCAAAATCCACTTTCTGATCATTATTGAGCTTCTGACTTTCGTCAGAGCACTTATCAATGTCGTGTACTTGCTATGAGGCTCACCTGTATATGGTGAGCGAGTGCGCCTGTTTGGGAGAGTACATCTGACAGGCCAGCAAGATGAGCAGCGTATTCAGCGACTCGCAGTGGATGAAGTAGGTGGCATCCCTGGTGACGAGGCAATACACACGTGAAAGGAAATAGCTCACACATGCTGCGGCTTTGTTGTTGATCTCGGCTGTGCGACGCTTACCAAACCAATCACCGACAATTAAATGTCTTCTCATATGCTTGATGAGAAGACATTGCTTATGCTCTATAATTCGGTCATATGTCCTTATTTAGGATACTGTGGATCATAAGTGTCGCCACCGGCAAAAAAGTGGGGGGGCCAGCCAAACTTCAACCTGATGCTGACAAAAAACTTTCAACATCAGGACCAAAAACTGTTCGAATTTGGGATCCTCGCTGCATTCCGCAGCGGCTGGATATAAGAATGTCCGGTTGTCTCTCATTTTGACTGAGATCAGGAAATTTTTGGCCAAAAAGTGGGAGGGGCCAGGCCCCCCTGGCCCCCCTTTTCTGACGCGTATGCTGTGGATCCTAAGGGATTGTCTTCTCTGAGGGGATGTGTGGTTGTACTATCCCTGTGTGTTCTGTAGCTGTGCGTATCTGATGTGTGATGTGTCGTCTGCGGTGTGTACTTGTGTTGCCTAGGTTGGGTGCACTATACTGCCCTCTTCCCCACTGTGGTATATACTGTGGGCTCTCATGTTTAGCGAAATAGGTGGCAGGGAACAATGACAAGGTGTCTTACCTTACCTTAACCAATCCCTGTCCAGTTCGGGTTTATCATTCCTAAACTTATCATCAACCCCACCTTTCCGATGCATGTCGCACCTAACCTCCTTTTTATAAAAAAAATCAACGACCAATTTCTGTAAAATTATACACTGAATGCCTAGCGTTGGACAGCACGCTTAGCTTTGTCTTGCTGACGACTTTAAACAAAAACACAGGCAAAAACATCAGATATCACAAACGCAACATAAAGCTGCTATTCAAAAAGTATACCTAACCAAGTACTGCCGCAAAATCAGCTTTCAAAGTTGATGAGTTCACCGGTGGCAGCTAGAGAAGTTGACCCAGTATCCAGACATTATAGCTCGTCGCCGAGAGATGAAAGAGCTCAATATATCCGAAAATGATCACCACACCTAAAGTTAAAATCAACTCTCGCATAAAACGAAACATGTTGTACGCCGCGATAAGATAACGAAAAGAGGCCAGACAGGACCACTCACAGCAGCGGCACGTCCACCAGGACCTCGATGAGCGCGTTCAGCAGGGTCTCCAGGTGTGTGGCCGTCTGCGGCGCGGCGGGCGGCGCGGCTGAGGGGGCGGCAGCCGGCCGCGGCCGGGCCTCCAGCTGCCGCAGCAGCTCGTCCTCGCTCAGCAGCTGCACCAGCAGCTTGGTGACGCAGCGCAGCGTCAGCAGCGCCGACAGCGTCTCCCCCGCCAGCCGGCTGCCGCTGCTCAGCGCCGGGTGTCAGTGGTGGTGAAATACAGGGGGCAGACACACAGACAGAACTCATAGTCTGACCATATCACTGGTGTGTACAGGTCCGAATTGTCCTAGTTCACACGCCCAGTCGCAGCTTGATATAAAATGTTTCAACCATGCTAAATGCCTTTGGTAACACCATAAGGGTGACAAAATAAGTTTTTCAGACCATGGAGCACAACAAGGTCTGCCTTGTGTGTCCATCAATCTATTTGCTTTGTACCATCCACATAATTCCCTCACAGCATCCAGTTTGCTCACCCATCAATTTGTGCTGAAGCTTTGAGGTCGGAAGCTTTCAGCAAGAACACACGCATAAGGGAACCGAGGTTCCCGGTCTCCAAATTGTTGACAAGAAGCGTATTGAACTTCTCCGCAACCTTTTCTTCCAGACGTCGGTCATCTTCCCTGCAAGTAGGTGCATGGTTATATTACAGCAAGATAAAAGTGTGCTTAACTGCATCTTAACATATAACTTTTAAGTCGACAACCTTTCCAAGCGAATAAATAAACACGTGAAACATGAAAGTGGAGTGTTATCTCAGTATGCTGTATCCGGAAATTGCTTTATGCTCCCAAACAAGGGCGTAGCCACACATTCTCAAGGGAGGCGAGGGTCAGACTGGCAGTGGAATCCTACGTCCGCCTTTTCTTATGCTCAGTCAACCAGATAGACATGAAACGCTTTTGCCGTATTAAGCCCAGCTCCAGTCTCAGAAAACGACAATCAATACAAAATACAGCACCACAGTAGCGCCATCCTCTCCCACTGGTGCGACTGAAAGGGAAGAATCCCAATCATTGCTGATTGTTTGTGTCTCTACCATCATTAAGAAAACATAACACAGCAAACACAAAGCCCTGCACTTACTTGGAAAGTTTCTTCTTCAACCGAAAGGCAAGGAACTCGTCCCAAAACGGATCGTTCGGCGCAATCAGCTCTTTTCCGGCCAAGCGATCGAGTGCAGTACTCTCTGACACATTACTGAGGTCGCTAACACTGGCTCCCATCGTGACTCTGTTTCACAACCTGAAACAATCGACACATTTGATCAGCACTGTCCGGTCATGCAACCTAACTGACCACTTATTAACAGGGAAGGAAAATCCGATCTAAGCGAACAGGAAGCAGTAGGTAAGCTATCATAGCCCGTACTGAGGCCACCGCAGCGCTGAGGAAATCACCGATTGGCTTATCCCTAAAAGTTGACAGATCTCAACATTGCTATAGTCACAAGGGCGCAACCTCAAAAACGCAGATTTGTATCGATTTCGCATCGATTTTTGTCGAGTTTAATTGAACAATGACATTAAACCTCGGCCCACTGGGGGGTCATTGGTGACACCCCTAAGGTTTTCAGAATAGCAGAGAAATGACGAGGCGCAGCACTGCAGTTGATGGGTCTACCTTTCACACTACCATTTCTGAAATGTTTAGCCCGGGCCACACTAGATCAGGTCACCAGGCGAAGTCAACCAAGGTCACCTCACTTCAACTGTTAAGCTCTACCATGCTACATTTCTGAGCCGATCAGTTTGAAACTTTCTACACTTAATGACCGCCCCCCCTCCCAGGATCTACAAAATGTATATCTGGGATGTGTTCGATTCGGTGACCTGACGTCAGTTCATGAAGTGACCTCTCCCATAGAAAAAGCATGGGGAAAAGCGATCTTATGATCAAAAAGTCACAAAAATGATTGTAAATGCTCAGATTTATCGGAAAAGCATTCTTGGCCACTCTTTCACGAACTCCAGGAGCAATATTTGCTCTTTGACTTCTCTGAGGCCATCACAGGTCACCAGGGGTCAAAACAGTATTTTGATGATATCTTTTGACCTAATCAAGCTAGAGCACTGAATTAAACGTCATTGTGTATGTCTCGTCACTGGCTTTCATTCGATATACAGCAAGGTCACTTCCTTACCTTTCGTGACCTCAGGTAATGTTAGAGCAATAAGTGGCCCCTGGATGTCAAGCCACTGGCAGGAGGTCATCATGTTCTGCATAGCGGAGAAAGCCCCGTAATTTTCCTATCAAATCTTCTTTACCAGCCCTCAATAGCGCCAGTGGCGTTAGAGCTATGACCAGGTTTCATAGGCATTGCATATTTTAGTGGAAATAGCCTATTGTAACATAACTTGACCTCTGAAGGTCAGACCATTACGATATATGGTGACAATCGGAATAGTGAAAGCTCAATGTCTGTGGGGTCCGTTCTAATGAAGCTCGATTACATGTGAGGTCTTCACTCAGTCCTGGTTTGGAATATCATATTTCTGTAGTGCCCTGTGGGGGTCAAGTCATGATTTAAACCAAGTATGGCAGCAGGCCAGACAAGTCGCACCAGCCATCTAAAATTCTCGCACCGCCAGCCACCAAAAATTCGCACCAATCTTTCATATACCAGGGAGAAAAACGCACCCATTCCTACCCACAAGATGCAATGCTACCTCTCTTATTAGTTAGCTAGTTGAGGACTTTTCATAAGGCCCCCTCCTGTATCTTTATAACTATATAGCCATTATTTGCTTGGTTTCCAGTGTCACCTTCCTCACACCAGTCTCACAAATTCGCACCAGGTTGGTAAAATTCGCACCACTCGCTGCTGTCTCCAAGGGCACTCGCACCAACAAGATCTCGTCGAAAATGTCATACTTTGCACACTGGATTTAAACTGGTTAGTTGTCATAGACTCAACCACTGCAGCTGAGAGTGAATTCTAGTCTGCCACCACTCTAACACCGAAGCAATTCCAGTGGACTCTGGACACTGCTACAGGTTTTGCAAGCTTCCAGGAGTGACCTTGAGTATGTGTGTCGGTTGCTATGATGAAAAACTTCTCAGGATCTAGGTCGATATATCCCCTTAAGATCTGGAAAACTCTATCATATCTCCTCTCCAGTGACAATGGTACAGTGAAGGGAGGTTGAGTGCCCTCAGCCTATCTACATATCCAAGGTTTCAAAGAGTTGGGACCAAACAAGTCGCCCGTTTCTGCACCCTCTTCACTGCCTGCTGGTCACACCGGTTAAAGGGACCCCATGTTATTGACCTGTACTCAAGGATAGGCATAACCAGGGATTTATACAGCAAAGGCAGTGACGTGATATTAATGACAGTGAAATATTTCTGTACCATTGCTAGGACCCACGAAGCCCTTGATACGGCTGAGGCTGCTTGTTCATGAAATTTTAAGTCACAGTCAGTCCAAACTCCTAAGTATTCCTCTGTGTCTGTCGCGGAGAAAATGGATCCTGCCATATTGTAGGTAAACCTAGGGTTGCTATGGCCCACATGCAGCACAGCAAACTGGCTGGTGTTGAATGGCAGCAGCCACTCTGACCACTTGGATCCATACACGTGTATTGATTGACTTTCCTACAACACTAGGTCCCGCATCCGTGCCAGCCCTATAGCCCAGTTTGCAGAACGTGGCAGGCGACTCGACGAGGCGCTTGGGGCAGCAAAGCCTGCCCCAATTGGGGCAGAAATTTGGATGATGGGGCAGACTCCTCCAACGGGGGGGGTATTTTTACCGATACATGTTTTATCTACTCCATTTTAAACGTAACACCCAGAAATGAAATAAAGCCGTGCATCCAACTCGCCGACGACAACGCACTCACGACCCTCCACGCAGAGCAGCAGCTATCTTGCATTCATGATGCACGACTTCAAGAATACATTTATTCAAAGGTATATTTACAAGCAAAGTCTTTTCCCCCAAAGACGTCATTTGCCACTGCTTTCACTGCGTATAATCAATACTTTAAAAAAATTATTTCAATTGATAACTAAATTCGATAAAGAATAATGTTTTCCAAAGCTAAAGCATTTTTCCCCTTGCATTTTCTCACATTTGCATGAAAGCATAAAAATTTGGAATATTTTCACAAGACCCAAGCGAAGAAAGATTCCCAAGCGAAGAAAGACTCGACGGCCGCGCCCCGACAATCGCTGCGCCCGGGCGGCCTCTCGCCGTCCGGCGTGGCGTCCACCTGCGACTTCATGTCTTCGGTCGCCGCGCCCGGGCGGCCTCTCGCCGTCCGGCGCGGTGGCGTCTCTGCGGCTGCGTGTCTTCGGTCGCCGTGGTGGGGTGGCCTCCCGCCGCTCGCCGCGGCGGCCACTCATCGGACTCATCCCGGCGTTCGCCGCGTCCGGGCGGCCTCTCGCCGTCCGGCGCGGCATGCGGCTTCATGTCTTCGGTCGCCGTGGTGGGGTGGCCTCCCGCCGCCCGCCGCGGCGGCTGCCCCCGACGATCGCTGCGCACGGGCGGCCTCTCGCCGTCCGGCGTGGTGTCATCCCTGCGGCCGCTCTGCGGACTCCTCACGGCGCTCGCGGCGTCCGGGCGGCCTCCTGCCGCCCGCCGTGGCGGCCGTTCTGCGGGCTCATCCGGGCGGCCGCCCGCCGCGGCGGCCGCTCTGCGGCTGCGGGTCTTCGGTCGCCGTGGTGGGGTGGCCTCCCGCCGCTCTCTCGGCTGGGCGCCTCCCGCCGCCCGCGGCGGCTGCCGCTGCGCGGGGTATCGTCGCCTGTTGTGGCGGCGCGGCGTACTTCTCGGCGGTCGGGCTCCGGCCCGGCGGTTATGTTGCGCTGTATTTTTCGCTGTCTTATACTGTTACTTATGCGTTTTATAATATTCCCCAGCGTAATCATGCCGGCCGGCCTTAGAATTTTAGGGTGCGCACCCATTGTACTATTCATTTTTTACCGTTGTAGTGTTTTTTTCGTGTGTGCTGTCGCAATACATGTATGTTTACTTTACGCTCTTGTGACGTCACATCACTGACCTGCATTTTTCTTGGGGGAGGGGTTGGCATGCTTTGCTTATGTGTGGACCATTTGAACGGTGGACCCTTTGAATAGTGGACCTTTTGACATAGACCCAATTTGCCGGCCTTTGGCGATCAAAACAGCAGAGGAAATGCAAAAAACTACATACAAGGAAATTTTATTTTGAGTTCTAAGATTGTTTTTGTAATTCAAACTAGGTTTAGATTACAAATTTATAAAGAAATTTAAACTTTGCTTTAGAAAGGCGCCTGTTGCCTGTTTTTTTATTAATTTCCAGGAACTTTGACTTTATGTCTATTAGAAATTTCCTTCGTTTGGTATCTTTTTAGCCACATCTCTTGATGACAAATATGACGCTTTTGCGACAATTTAGCTTTTACGGCGCAATTTCAACTGATGATTGTCGTTTCTTTTGATTATTTTTTCTTCTTCCATCGGTGATTACCCGGACCGACTGCTGCCCCAAGTACTAGTTCCTGCCCCAAGAGCCCGCCCTCTGCCCCAAGATCGACCAAAAGCTGCCCCAAATCGGTAGGTCTGCCCCGAGGCTGCCCCAACGAGATCTCATCGAAATCTGCCACATTCTGCAGACTGGCCTATAGCGGGATCCCTGAAATAACACCAAGGCGGGCACGGACACGGGAGCAACACATTAAAACGTAAAAACGATAGGACATTCCAAAACACCACGGCAAGCAAAACCGTACAGATTGAAGGCACGAAGATAAAATGAGCACGGCACTCCTCCACAGCCACAACTCAGTTCGCTCTCGTCCCAAAAGGCTCACACGGTGGCGCTCCCCACCACACCGCCGACAGGACCGCTCAGGCCGATACCCCGGGCGACGCCGCTCGGTCCGCCCATGGAGGCAGCGGGGCTCTCAGGGGAAATCACCACCCTGGTCCCCCGGCGACACACTCGCAGACCTGCAGCAGCGAGGCTCCACGGCACCTGTGACCGCCCCATTCACCGGACGCCGCCAACTTGCATGGCATTGGGTGAGCCTCTGGCCCAGCAGAAATAGATGTTTCGCCAGTTGGCGTCCAGAGGGCGGCACCACGAGAACGGCCGCCCTGACACCCAGCAGGGTAGCAGGGTATTTAATCATGCAGAGAAAAACTTAACAGAATTCACACAACCTTTCAAATGAACTTTGCAGCTTTGCGCCAAGCCCCATATTTTCAGAGTTAGAGGGGGGCATCAATGACCTGTGTTGGGCCAAAGGTGGCGCAGGACCCCTGTGAGGTGTGGGTTAAGACAGCAGCGGATCTAATAAAAACTGTAAACAAGTCAATTAATTAAACCATGTTTATTATACAACACTTTTATTCTTGAATCCAAATTGTTAATTTGGGTTTGTGAGATTGAAGGAAGCGAAAGAAGATGATAATGGTGCACTACAGATGGAGACAAAATTGGGATTGAAGACTCTTATCTATTAGAGCTTTATACATATCCATGCCAAAGTGTCACAGAAACTGCTATCACAGTATCCTGATCCTTAGCTCTATCAGGATCAGCCCATTGTGCATGGAAACCCTGCTAGTTCCAACTACCTATTTCAAAGGCCTATCCGGTCGAAAGAAATCTCTAAGCAAAAATAATAGATGTACCTCCCTACACGAAGAATTAAACAGACTCCTATCTCCGGCTTAACATTTTGATTTCAAGCGGTGAAAATGACTGAAAAATACATTTAAAGTCTGTCAAAAACTACTCATCAATAACAATTAATATCATTTCTTTATTACAACCACCGCACGAACGATTACTAGTACTGGTACCACGTCGCAGTCGTCGGTCGTCGTCGCGCCTCATACAAAATAAATACAAAAGCCCTTGACAAAAACAAGTGTGCAAGGCCATACATCAAGTGTGTGTGTGCCGCCGTGGCACTGCTGTCTTTGTGTGCCTGTCCTGCCATGTTTTTATACTTATCGACTCTTAGATGCTCATTTTAAACCCCCCGGCGTAGCGTAGGGGCCCCGCGCCGGGGTGCACATGTAATTTTATCTAGCACTAGGCATGTATTCATTGTGTCACATGCATGTGACACAATCATTGTGTCATTGTGTCATTACTCTATTGCCTTGGTCACATGTATGTTTTTATTGCCAATATATATGTGTGGGTGTCGTTCATATGTTCCACAAATCATATTTTCCCCACGATCAGTTCTTCCCCACGTTCAATTCTTCCCCACGATCAATCTTTCCCCACGATCAATCTTCCCCACGATCAATAATGCCTCTCGAAGGTTTTTCTCTCCATGGTAAAGTTTTCTAAGCGCGGTGAGCCAAGTGTTTATTGCCGCACAAGCCTGCGCCATGGATGATATCTCCAGCCTTGCGCAGTTGACAGGAAAGCGCATTTCTAGTGATGGATAATGGTTTGGAATTGTGTGGAATTGCTTCACCCCGACGCACCATCACGGAGCCGGATACCGACTCCTGCAGCTCCGACACAAGATACCTGCTCCGACAGTCCGGCACCACACGCCCCCGCCGCGGCAGCAAAATTCTGTAAAGGTGAGAGGGAAAATTAGCAAACCCGGGCCACGGGAGGGGGAACAGGGAAGGTGACTGGCTTAAAGTGTTACAGAAAAAGGGTGGGTTGAAGAAAACAAGAGGAGGGAGGATGGTTGGGGCTTGGCTTGTCGTTTGCATTTTATATGAGATCATCATGGATATCCACTCAAGCAGTAAGTATTGATTCAAATCTAAGCTGAAGTAATGCTGTATTTCCTACTTAACACTGGATGATAGATTTTGAGATAGGAGGGAAGGTACAGCCCCCTGCAATTGAATCTGTATACACTAGGCTCAGAAGTTTTTCTTATAGTGTTTGCGAACTATAGCTTGCAGAGTCATAATTTTACATTCAGTTTGTGTGTTTTGCTCCCAGCTATTGATTACGTAGCCACTAATTCTCAACAGTCTCATATTTCAGAAACTAATGACAAAAAACTAGATTCTCACTATAGGTACAGCCATATCAACAATGTTTTCTGCAAATTATTTTCAAAATAGGAACTGCTAAGGAAATTTCATGCCCTGCTGAAGGCCCACTTTATTATCTTGGGTTACTCTAGGTGTAAGGTTTTGTTTTTGGTGGGCATCCTGGTCCAGTGTGCAAAGTATGGCATTTTCAACGAGATCTCGTTGGTGCAAGTGCCCTTGGAGACAGGACCGAGTGGTGCAAATTTTATCAACCTGGTGAGAATGTTTTCAACCTGGTACAAATTTGTGAGACTGGTGCAATGAAGGCGACACTTAAACTAAACAATTAATAGTTGAATGGTTATTAAGACACAGGAGGGGGCCATATAAAAAGTCCTTAACTAATCGACTAATGATAGAGGTAGCATTGCATCGTGTTGGCAGGAATGGGTGCATTTTTCTCCCTGGTATGTGGCAGATTGGTGTGAATTTTTGAGGCTGGTGGTGCGAGAATTTTAGATGGCTGGTGCGACTCGTCTGGCCTGCTGCCATACTTTGCAGACTGGATCCTGGTGAGGTATCCCATCCATTACTGGTCTTTAATGCATTAGTTTGTTGTCCTTCAGTTAGGGGTGTGTATTTAAAAAAAAACTATTGGGGTGCTCAAATTTGAAAGACTACCTATAACCCAGTGTGCAAATGATTGTATTTTCCATGAGGCCTCGTGGGTGTGAGTGCCCTTGGGAGACAGGACCAAGTTGTGTGAATTTTATCAACCTGGTGCGAATTTGTGAGACTGGTGCGAGGAAGGTGACACTTAAGCTAAACAAATAATGGCTGAATGGTTATTAAGATAAAGGAGGGGGCCTTATAAAAAGTCCTTAACTAAGTAATGGTAGAGGTAGTATTGCATTGTGTGGGTAGGAATGGGTGAATTTTTCGCCCTGGTATTTGGCAGATTGGTGTGAATTTTTGGGGGCTGGTGGTGTGAGAATTTTAGATGGCTGGTGGTGTGATAATTTTAGATGGCTGGTGCAGGGTTGGTATTTTTGCCAGTTGAAAGGGGTTTCTGCCGCCAGCCGGTTTTTACTGGTTTAAACCGGCAGAAATTGGCAAACTCTCGGGAGGCCAAATTTGCCGTTATTTGTGGAAACTGAACTTTAGGCATTTTCCAATAGTTGTTACCAACATCATGCTGATAGGTACACTGTACCTATTTCCGGTATTCTGATCATCTTATTTAGCATTTTATATTTTCTAGTCTTAGTCTTAAGGCTTAGTGCAGTAAACGCAGATATGATCGCATGCTATCCATATTTTATTCAGTTCAATTGTTAATAAGCTATAATATCAGCCGAACTAAACAGGCTAATTCAGATGTCTGGTGACAGTCTAGATTTAATAAGACGGTTTTCCTGACTAGGAACTCAAGCCGCTCAAGCTCAGTAAGAATCCAGCCCATGCGTTGGGGCCTCCGATGCAGTTCTCCATCGGAGGCAAGGCAAGTGCCTTTAAGGTGCATGACATATTATTGCGAAGACTGTTATTATTTTATGTGTCATATTTGGTGACAATTTTGAGTCTTCTTCAATGCCGAACAATGGTGAACATTAGAAAGGGTACAAGCTGGGGATCCCCAAGCCTCTCTGAGTGACTGGTGTACTGGATCTTTTATGGCGAAGGACATTATTTCAGCCTGAATACATGGAAACTGCATTATTAGCAGTACTTTTGAGCTTCTGTAAGCTATACTTATCAAGTGAAGATCAGCATTGACTGACCTGTTCTGGTTAAAACATTCACCTTTTTCAAACAAGTTGTCTCCTCGAGCTACTTTGTTGGTCTCTTCTGATAATAAGCTCTCAAACCTAGTGGATTGTACCCCCAGTGGTCGGTTATACCATACATTTATCTCTTGGCAGGTGCACACCCAGGATTATCGTTTTGGGGGCGGCAGGCTGATGGGGGGGCGACATGTCACGCACAGGATTTCTTTTCCTGGTGAGGAGGCGGCAGTTTCGGAATGGGGACGGCTTGAATCACATATTGGGTGAATGCTTCAACGCAGGAGCGGCACGTTAGGGGCAGGGACGGCAAGGTGAGAGTAGAACTGGTACTAAAAGCCAGATCAGGCTCATTTCTGCCCTCCATGGGTGCCTGCGTCTGCCTCTTCCACTTGGGTGGGCTACTGTCTTCGAATAAAATGTCTGAAATAAATCATATAGAGTAAGATAAGGTTGAATGGACCAAACTGTTATTTAATAATATGTATATGATTTCTGGCGATTAGAGAACAAATATTTTTATTGGCATACCTACATTTCTGATGTGGTATTTCACTTTGGCGTCATCTAAAATGTATGCACCGGTTCTTAACTAACAATAGAAGCAACGACACTTCATCCATGGTAAAACCCTCAATATCAGAAAGGTGAGGTCACTTGGGGATTCAGGCGGTCCGTTTGGGGGCGGGGCAAACTGATCGGCGAAAAGCTGATCACTTGGCGCCGGGTGGCCTAGTGGCTTCGTTGCCAGTCGTCGGATCGGAAAGCATGGATTAACGTGGGTTCAATCCCCTCCGCGGGGAAACGTCTTCCGTGTCCAATCTGACCCGGTGGAGAGGATCCTTAAACACCTACGCCGATACTTCCTGTAATTGGGCAAGTGTGCCTGTTGGGAGCGGCCCTAAATAAATAGATAAAAAGTCGGTGAATAAAAATTGTCACACGGCCTGAATGGAAGCTGCCTGCCTCTAACATTTCTTGCTGCCGGCCATGGGGGGGGGCAAAAATACTATTTTCGACTTTATAGGGCTGGCCTCTTCCCTCCCCCCTGGATCTGTCAATGGATTGGTTCCAGCCATAAAAGACCATTTGGTATGAACAGATTATTGAAGTTGTGTGATCAAATGGAAGAAGAGGAAGCTGAAGGCTCCCAATACACAGTAATATACGTTTTCACCCCAGAAAAAGCCCTTACATTCAAATCTAACGCGAATATCAGTTGATGTTTAGTATTTCATAGTTTTTGCCACTTTTTGCCACCGGGTTTATACCAGCCGGCTTAAACCGGTTTAAACCAGTGGTTTAAACCACTTTCTGCCGGCTGCTGCCAACCCTGGTGCCACTGGTGGGACCAGGTGGGACAAATGCCACCAGCCGCTGGTGGGACTCGTCTGGCCTGGTGCCATACTTTGCAGACTGGCCTATAACCAACATACAAGAACAGTACCTATAACCACCACACAAGAACAGATAGCACAAAATTATCTTTGTTTTGACCCTCATAAGTGGGAGAAATTTTGGTCAGCATTCCCAAGAATGACCCAGTTTGCGAAGTATGGCAGCAGGCCAGACGAGTCACTGCAGCCATCTAAAATTATCACTTAAATTTGCACTACCAGTCACTTAAAATTAGCACCAATCCCCAAATTACAGGGAGAAAAATGCACCCATTCTTACCCACATGAATTAGTTTGATAGGTTTCACAGGCTACTCCTGTGTCTTTATTACCATTTATTATTTATTTGTTTGATTTTCAGTGTTGCCTCTCTTGCACCAGTCTCACAAATTCGCACCAGGTCATGAAATTCACACCACTTGCTCCTGTCTCCAAGGGCACTCACACAGACTAGATCTTATCAGAAGAGCAATACTTTGCACACTGGAGAATAACTATGTTCCCAACAATGGGAACATTAAACCATATTTGGAAATGTTTGTTCCCAAGGTTGGAAACTGCTGGAACAATTTTTCCAGAAAACCCAACAGGAATCTAGAAACGATAAGGGGAAGCTTTCTACTGGGTTATTTTCTTTTCATATTAAAATTTGAGTGGGGTTCTACTTTGAATTAAGAAATCTGTCTTTGAATGTTACCTCAAATATTCATCTACACTGCATGATCCAGCCCCAACAGTAAAGAACAATGGAAAAAAATTTGCAAACATTTTTTTTAAAAGATTTGAGGGAAAGCTTATTAAAATAATAAAGAAAAACAAAGTTGCAAAATTGTAGGCTGTAAAAATATTTGTACTGGTGTCACACAGTTGCTGCCCAGCATGTGGCACAGGGGCATAGGAACGGTTTGAAAAGTGGGGGGGACCAACCTCAAAGGGGGCCCACCTCAAGGGGCCCCAGCCCAAGGGGACCCATAATTAGGATTAATTTTGTATAGCTCGTTTGGTTTTAATAAGGCACGCATGCACACTAGGTTGTCAATACATGAAAAATTGAGAAATCAAATTTTGCCCTATGATTTCGAGATTACCAATAAATCATAGTAAAAGCCAAAAAATGTTTTTGGCTTTTAACCCATCTCTTTTTCAAGTAGTAAATACATTTTTTAGGCTCTTTTGAAGGATTTTAATCATTTATTATCGCGAACACATTGTTTTACATTTACAGATGTTTAGGCTCTTTTTATCATATTTACAAAACTAAAAACTGTTTAAAAAACTACAAACTTTGATACCAAATAGCCTTACTTCGCTATGCCTAATCAACTTCTATTTACTTATTTAATGAAAAAAATGGGAACATTTATTTAGGCTATTACGTATTCCTTCTTTGAATCCTGAGAAATTGATTTAGGTAAAGGCTGATCACACTAAATTCGCATTTACGGACCAAAGTTCGTATGGCTAAAGTACATATAAACTTCGTACGCATAAATTCGTAAGCAAATATATGTACGTAGAAAATAAAACTCGTATGCCAAAAGTACGTATGCAAAAATACGTAAGCAAGTGAACGTAGGGGCATAAAACTCGTAAGCCAAAAGTACGTAAGCAAAACTACACGTTCATGTCATGATACCTTAAAACTTCTTCCCGTACGATCACGACAGTTCTGACCTCCTCGTTAGAAATTTAATGAACTCTGAAATTACCATCGTTTTGATGGGTTATCCCGTGATAGTGTCGTATTTCGTTTACCAAATGAGCCCTTTGAAACATATTTTTTTAGTTCAGATTCTGTTTTTCCTCTTTGGAAACAAATAAGCCTGTGATATTTAGATCCCGTTGGTATTAAAACTCGCAAATTTTCTCTGCCGAGAGAATTTGACAGGACTCGGGAAAGGCCAAACTCACGTAAGCTGTTGTTCTAGTGCGCCACCAATGTCATCGTACGATGTAGTAGAGATTGGCACTTGCAAGCTGGATTGGTCACCAAGGTCTGCATGGAATAG
Source organism: Lepas anatifera (assembly GCA_034440635.1). Lineage (NCBI taxonomy): Eukaryota > Metazoa > Arthropoda > Thecostraca > Lepadidae > Lepas > Lepas anatifera. The sequence goes on along the minus strand of JAOTON010002140.1, from coordinate 26,369 downwards.
GAATGGAATGCAATGGGATAGGATTTTGCAGAAATGGAAAGAATGAGAAGAAATTTCCTAGGGCTCATTAGGAACATGGTGGAATGGAACGAAATTTCGGCCAGATTTCAAGGAAAATGATGGAATGAGACTGAATGGGACGGACTTTTCTGACATTTTAGGGATTGAATGGATTGGAACAGAAAAAAACTGGAGAGAAGGGGGTGGAGGCTGAAAAAACGTCCCATGCAGACCTCTATGCGTTAGTTTTTCTATGTGTCCTCTGCCGATAACCCTATACTCATATTCTTTTAAGAAAATCGGAGACAAGGGCGTAAGGCCTGTGCTGAAATGTCGTGGAATGCCCCCCCCCCTCCTACGTACTTAAACTCGTACGAACTTTTTCTTTACGAAGTTCTTACATTACGAGCATTTTAGCCCTTCGTACTTTAACCCGTACGAACTTTTTCCATACGAACTTTTTACATTACAAACATTTTACCCCTACGTACTTAAACCCTTGCCCCGGTGGCGGGTACGAGCCACCTTCGCCCTGGTGGGTGTCTAAAAAAGACCCCCACGATCTCAAAAACTAAGAGCTAGGAAAAATTGCAAAACGGCAATTGAAGGATCTTCAAAAATTATATCGAAAATACTTAGATCATTTTTCTCGTCAGGTCAATATCAAGGTCACAAGAGGTCAAAATAGGTCAAAATCACTAATATGAGGTGTACTAAAGAAACCTCATACATCTCAGAAACTGTGATAGCTAGAAACATTTATTTAACACCATTCGAAAGCTCTTGAGCTGCTCTTTCATTGCAGTGGCAATGATTTTCGGGTCAGGTCAAAGCCTAGGGAGCTTCAGGTCACTGAATATTGGAAATGTTCTTGGGAATGTCCGTAGCCACCCACGCATAAAGGCGTTTCCTTTTTCGCTAATAACTCCCAAACCAAGCAAGATGCAGCAATAGCTGATGCACCATTGCAATCCTCGCATCAATAAAAATCAAATGATATATAATATTACCATGCCAGGTCAAATTAGACATTTGACCTGACCCGGGTCAACGGTCTGACCCAACTTGCCCTGGTATAGTCATGATGTATATCATTTGACTTGCAGTGACTATATAAATACTTTGGTGAAAAAATGAAAGTTATATCTTTGTTTACTAAAAATGTATACAGTAAAACACCAAAAAATGCTTATTTGACCCAACGTGACCTTTCAAAGGTCACAAGTCAAAATTTTGGGTATCAACATTAGAATTGGGCTAAGAGCAAGTCTTAAACGATGTTGGAAGTTGATTCAATCCATACTTATTGAGAAAAAACTCATTTCGTTATTTTCCCCATGTATTTACAACGGGGAGGTCATGCTCTGCACATGACCTTAGGTCACCAATATAAAAAATTCCGGAATATATATTGTATCTCCTGATGAGCCCATTATGTGGTATGAGTTTCGAATTGATCAATTAACCCTCCTTTTAGTTATGCAGTCCTGAGAATTTTTTGAGGTGAGGTCACTTCACCTGGCCTGGTGACCTGACCTGATATGACGTTGAGCTAAAATTTTCAGGAAAGATGTAAAAATGATGAAGGAACAGCTATACTAAGTTTGGCGGCGCTGCGGGCCGCCGTTTTTTGGTCACTTCGGAAAAACCCGAGGGGGTCTAAAAAGACCCCCACCCGGGCGAAGGTTAACCCGTACAAACTTTTTCCATACGAAACTTTTCCATTACGATTTTTAGACGCGTATTAGGTACGTATTTTGTCTCTACGTACTTAAGCCATACGTACTTTTGCGTACGTACCTACTTTAAGCATAACTTCTTCCCGTTATGAACTTCTTCCTTGAGTACTTTGGCCCGCAACCCTAAATCTGTCTAGCTATGTTTTGATGCCTAAGATGCAGAGTTCCAGTATGACTGCAAGTGCAATGTACTTGATGGCCAGTTTTGTGATGCCGAGGAGGTGTGGGCATGGTATTATAGTGATTAGCAACCTGGCTCCACGCGGCCGACCCGGGTTTAAGGCCCGGCAGATTCCTTGTGCAAGGAGCAATTTGACTCCCAAGAAACCCCTCCAACGGGGAAAGAGTTGGCGATGCCATATAACCCTGGTAGTTGGTGCGTCAATAAGTCCCAACAGTTATTGTTATTATGTCAAGCAGGGATGCGGAGCCGGAGCCGGAGCCGGTCGGAGCCGACCATTCTGCCCGGAGCCGGAGCCGGAGCCGCCGAAACACTTTTGATCGGAGCCGGAGCTGGAGCCGTCAGAAAGGGTCCGGCTCCGGCTCCCAAAGAGCTCTCAAATTACCAAAAGTCAAACGTGAAATGGTCACATTTTACCTCGTGAGATGTCGCATGGAAACACCTTTATTCACCTGAAATATTACATTTTCTCAATATGTTATGTATATCGAGATTAATGAAATATTCCAACTAGGGTGTTCCGTATACGGTCTCACTCTCGGGCAGGTAATGTCATTTAGGCCATTTAGCATGGGCAGAAATTGGCAACAAATGAAAGCATTGGCGGACACTGGCGGATCCATGAGGGGGGACCAAAAAAGGCATTTGCCCCCAAACTGCCCAATTTTTGGCGATTTTCTTTAAAAAAAACCATATGTTTTTCACGATTTATCCCATACCGTCGGCCTGCATCCGCCCCTGTTGACAGACGCAGGGGGATGCCATTCCTGTCATGCCCCCCCAAAGCCCTGGAAGGGGGACAGACTATCTTCTGGCCCCCCAAAGGCCGAAGAAATTGTTTGAAAAAGGTGTTTACACTAGGTCTGTCGAGCAATAAAATCTTTGCTCCCACCTCCCCCCCCAGGAGAGCTATCATGTACTCGGAGAAGTAGTTTATACTAGGTCTGTCGAGAACCCAGGGCAAAAGGCGCAGAAAACAGCATCCCCGTCACTCGATGCGGCACTAGCCGACTTCAAAAACCTGGGTCGCCTAAAGAGAGCGACCGTATGCGACATCTTAGATAAATATCCAGCCATCATCCAGCCGACTAGCCTGGTAATGGCCGCGCTACCAGTTACTCAGGTGTCCGTGGAGAGGTTGTTCTCCGCGATGAAGCTACTGCTTACTGATCTCAGGTCCAGACTAAGATCAGACACATTGAAGGCAATGTTGCTGCCCCGCTCCAACCGCGATTGGGTGGTGTAGTGAGCGAACCAGCTGTTGGGCCCTGGGCAGTAGGGTGGTTGGTTCCGATGTTTCTCGAAAATGAATTATGCCATCAGCCTATCTGATGTGTTTCTTATGTTGAACACTGTTAGCATAGGGTCGTTCAAAAAAAACTTTTTTTTTTCAGACTCGAACCCACTTTTTGCCATTATATATTCAATACTGATTTCAATGAGCCACATTCCAAGCGTCTACGACAGCGGGAAAGATCGCCTCAAAATGGTTAAAGATTTCATGTTTCGGGCGCGATAGGCCGCCCGGCGTTGCAGTCTCCCCTTGTTAAATTGGTATATAAGGGGTACATAACCTACCCGTAAAGACAGCGTGGCATGTGCGTGCGTATAAGAGCGGTAGATGGGATTTAACATGCAGGCATTTACTTGTCAGATGTATTTGTAGCGCAATACAAATACATGGTATTCCACAAAAGACCTGAAATTAAATGATTCAGCACCCTTGTACTCAAGATCCCAACAGAACATGAATGCCTTCCGGAGGCGAACCTTTGTCTAGTAACTATCGCTGGAGAACGTCGTGAGGCAGGTGCTTCTCCCTATTCTCCTGCGAACTATTTAAGAGCTCTGGTACTAATAAAAGAAGATCCTGTTTCATATTTTTACCCTTTCGGTGGCTCACGAAATCTTCCACCAGCTTCACACCACGTTCTGTGGGACCGTTCACGACAGTAAGTTCTGGAATACCTTGAACCAGGGGAAGCTATACCAGCTTCTCAACGGAGCCATTTCTGGTCAGAATATTTCAGATTCATGCAATCGAATACCAGCCAGCTGTCAGGAGTAACAAGCTGGCTGAGGCTTAGTACCGACGATTTACATAGCTCTTCATAGCCTCTATCGGAAACTTAAGCCTGCCCTAGTCAAATGTGAATCGTTTGCTGTTTTGGCCAATTGTTGTGCGACTGGCTCCTTACCTCCACGATGGTGGTTCTCACCAGCGCGACAGAATATAACTTTCTGTGCACAGATACCACAGCTGATGACAAATTGACTTCAGCACATTCAGGGCGATTTCTATATTAACTTAATGAAAGCACTGCATTGCATTTTATGGATAGCTTTGAGGCTCATAGAAGGCTCTAAAGCTGACTATCCGCGACGGAGGAACCCAAATGCATGGTTTAGAACCACTTATAAGGAAAGCCGCTAACTATTTTGGAGTCTGAGTGGCTCAGTCGGTTAGCGCTTGCGCTCGGCTTGGCCAATGACATTCATTATATGCTGGGTGTCGTGGGTTTGAGCCCACCCAGAGGCAGAATCTGGCGCCCTGCTCTAGCCCGAGCTAATTCCTTCCCTCTCTCCTCTGATGCCATATGACCTGAGCAGTTGATGCGTTGTTAAACTCCAAAAATTATAATATTCTGTCTTTAAGTATCTTCTGGAATGATGAACGGAATCTGACACAGTAATAGCACGCACTTCATGCCATAAATGTCCTATATTCCATAAAATGGCTCGCTGGTGAGCTCCGGGTCTTCTAAACAGACATTTGTTGGAGACAACCTCTCCTGACAGCCACACGTAAACCAGCTTGCGCAATTCGAGATGATACTCCGGTATTGTGTAGAGGCGCTGAAGTCAATGTGCAAACGCAACTGTTATTTGTGACCAGAAAGTTATAATCTGCTTCGTAAATAAGAATCACAATGCTGAAGGTAAAAAGGCAGTGATACAGTACCTGGCCTAAACAGCAAAACCATCCACCTTTCAGTTAGGTAGGCTAAAGTTTCCGACAGAGGCTATGAAGAGCTCGGCTCGATACCAAGCCTCTCCCAATTTCTCATTCCTGAAAGCTGGATGGTATTCGAGCGCCTGAATCTGAAAGATTCTAACATGAAATGGCTCCGTTGAGAAGCTGGTGACTGGTATAGCTTCCCCTGTTTCGAGGTATTCCAGAACTTACTGTCGTGAATTGTCCCACAGAACGTGGTGTGAAGCTGGTGGGGGGATTTCGTGAGCCACCTAAAGGGTAAAAATATGAAACAGGATCTTCTTTTATCAGTACCAGAGCTCTTAAATAGTTTGCAGGAGAATAGGTAGAAGCATCTGCCTCACGACGTTCTCCAGCGATAGTTACTAGAGAAAGGTTCGCCTCCGGAAGGCATTCCTGTTCTGTCGGGATTTAGATCTAGGATGCGGAATCGTTTAATTTCAGGTCTTTTGTGGAATAACATGTATTTGTATTGCGCTGCAAATACATCTGACAAGTAGATGGCTGCATGTTAAATCCCATCTACCGCTCTTATACGCACGCACATGCCAGGCTGTCTTTACTGGTAGGTTATGCACCCCTTTCATCCCAATTTAACAAGGGGAAACTGCAACGCCGGAGGGCCCATTGCGCCTGAAACATGAAATCTTTAACCGTTTTGAGGCGATCTTTCCCGCTGTCGTAGATGCTTGGAATGTGGCTCATTGAAATCAGAATTGAATATATAATGGGAAAAAAGTGGGTTCGAATCTGAAAGTAAAAAAAATTTTTTTGAACGACCCTGCTGTTAGCTCATCGAAGTTTTTCTTTGCGGGCTGTCCAAGCTTTACTTGATCGTTGTATCTTTAATTTTCTATGTGGGTTTGCGGGCATGTCTGACCCATATTCCTGTTTGCCATAACAGTACAGTGCAGTTTGCCATACGACTGCACTGCAGTGCAGGTTGGTCCAGTTTTGAGGTTCACTGGCCTTTGGCATCTGGTCAAGAGCGTTCGTTCATCCAGTCGCCATTTTTCATTCGTACAAATACATAGTCACTTTGTATCTGATGGACTTTCACGCCCTTGAGAACGTTTCGATCACATTTTGGATATAGGAACATTGCCATTGCCGGAGCCGGAGCCGGCCGGAGCCGACTATTTTGCCCGGAGCCGGAGCCGGAGCCGTTAGGACACTTGAACCCGGAGCCGGAGCCGAAATCATAACCCCGGACCGGAGCCGGAGCCGTCCAAAATTGTCTCGGCTCCGCATCCCTGATGTCAAGGAGGTCCAGCTTTGATCCTGAGCACCAGTTCGATGTGCTATACCCTTTGGCAGATGAATCCATCCCTCCTCTCAGCATTACAGACTGAACTGGCTCCAGCTGCCACTTCCTTTACAGCTCTCTCTCTCTCTCTCTCTCTCTCTCTCTCTCTCTCTCTCTCTCTCTCTCTCTCTCTCTCTCTCTCTCTCTCTCTCTCTCTCTCTCTCTCTCTCTCTCTCTCTCTCTCTCTCTCTCTCTCTCTCTCTCTCTCTCTCTCTCTCTCTCTCTCTCTCTCTCTCTCTCTCTCTCTCTCTCTCTCTCTCTCTCTCTCTCTCTCTCTCTCTCTCTCTCTCTCTCTCTCTCTCTCTCTCTCTCTCTCTCTCTCTCTCTCTCTCTCTCTCTCTCTCTCTCTCTCTCTCTCTCTCTCTCTCTCTCTCTCTCTCTCTCTCTCTCTCTCTCTCTCTCTCTCTCTCTCTCTCTCTCTCTCTCTCTCTCTCTCTCTCTCTCTCTCTCTCTCTCTCTCTCTCTCTCTCTCTCTCTCTCTCTCTCTCTCTCTCTCTCTCTCTCTCTCTCTCTCTCTCTCTGTGTGTGTGTGTTTTTGTCTCTATCTCTATTTATCTGTCTCGGTCTTTCTGCATGGCTGTCTTTCTCTGCCTATGTCTGTCAGACTGAATGTTTTTATATTATTTTTGGGGCTTATCGACGCACCAACTGCCAGGGTCATATGGCGTCGCCAACTCTTGCCCTTTTGGAAGGATTTGTCGCTAGCCAGCTTGCTCCTTGTTCAGGGGAGCCGTTGGGCCTTAAACCCGGGTCGGCTGCGGGCCGGCCAGCTAGGCTGCCCACTCCACTACCGCGCCCTCTGCTTATATGTCTTTGGCTGTTGGTCTGTTTTTGTCTGTCTGTATCTATTTATTTCTGTCTGTCTGGTTATCTCTAAATTTATGTATAATCTGTCGAGCCATATCTGTCTGTCCCTGGCTGTCTGACAGTCTTTCTTTGTCTATCTATTTATATCTGTCGGTATCTGCCTTTGACTGCCTTTGTCCATCTGTATGTCTGTCTGGCTGGCTGACTGGCTGGCCCACACATAACCTTAGCAGCCAACAGGCTTAAAATTTCAATGTATGTTTGTATGTTTCTCTCTGTCTGTTTCTGCCTGCCTGCCTGCCCATTGCCCTAGCAGCCGGTGTACCCTAAAAGTGCAATGCCTATTTGGCCCGTCCGTCTCTCTTTGTCTACCTGTCTATGTCAGTGGCTGTCTGTACGTCCCACACATTGCGTTAGCAGCCGATGCACCCTAAAACTCTAGTGCCTCTTTGCCTGGCTGTCTCTGTCTGCCTCTGTCTAACTGAGGGTTGGGCACAATATTTGAGGGTGTCTCCCCCGCCGTCAAATCGAAGGTGGCTCAGATCCCTTTTCATGCGCTTGTTAAAGTAGACATGTTGTCAAAATAGTTCAGTTTTCTTCCCAATGACAATATCTGTTAATTGCTAACGCAAATTTTGTTTCAGTGAAGTGCTTTCAAGGAAACACCTGTCACGGAGGAGCAATCAGCGGATATGTCAGGGCGCCCTTGCATACTCCACCGCTGCATTGTTTCTCGCTGCTGACCGTCGCGACCTATCATGTGAAGAAGACCACTCCTCGCACTACTGCGTAACTCATAGCGCGTTCGTGGGGTCTGCGGTAGCAGCAACTCAGGTCCGTTGCTAGCGACTATGTGCGAAGTGACCTGGAATTCGTCGTGCGGGCATGGCTGCCCGTGGCATCCCCCTCCCACGTCGAGCTGGTTGAGATGGAGCTCCACGTTGCAGCCAGAGTGGTCACAGGTTTCCTGCTGTCGGCCCCTGTGGCTCACACATGGTGGAAGCGGGTCTACCAACGGTCCACTCGCCGTCGCGCCCTGGCCACGTGCGTGATTTGCTGAGCAAAATTGCTCCCCGCAGAAGACCCGCTCCGAGTCAGGGTGGACACGACAGCCCCGAGACACCTGTACTCTACCTCGGGGTGGTGGGGTTAGGCCAAGAGGTCCTGAGCAAGGCCGGCCTGGCTGATACCGCGGTGGAGAAGTTGTTGGGAGTCACTGCTCAGCTGCGGCTGACTCGGGAGTCCGTTCTCTTTGATCTGGATGAAGGACTGGGCGACCACCGCTTAGCTCCGTACTCAGTCCGATGCACGACCGCTGAACAACACTTGACTAACCTACTGATCCTCCGCCCGGGTAGATTCCAGTGTTGCGTGCACCAGCTGTGCTCCAGCACTCGAGCGGAGCTCATCACACTGCGAGCCGCACTAGCTGACTTCAATCGCCTAGGGTGAGAACCAGTCACGGCCCCGGTCATTGTCTGCAAGAACTCCCAAGCCGTCCTCTCCCTGCTCGCTTGGGGTGTCGTGGCACAGATGACACCCCTGGGAGCGGCCATATGGGTGATTCCTCTCCGCTGCAGGTAGACAGGAAGTCTACCTGCAGCGGGTCCCGCTCATGGCGGCCTGCCTGGCAATGAGAGGGCGGACACAATGGTGAATAAGACCTCTGGCCTGCCCCAGAACACCGTCCAAATGCACGCCCGTACCGTGACAAAGGTCCTCGCGCGATCAGTCAACAAGGAGTGGAGGAAGGTTGTCCTCTTCAAAGGATCATGGGGGGGTGGACTGCCGCCCCCCATACCCGGCGAGGTTTGCAATGCAGTCGCCGACGTGGACCGACTGAGAGCTGGCAACTGGAGCAAATCAGTCCGATACCTGCACCGGATCGGCAAGCATCCCTCGCGGGACTGTGCGCAATGCCTCGTTAAGTGGTACCAAACGGCGCTATACGCCGTCTGCAGGAAGGAGGCGGACACGCCTGTGTATGTGCTTGTTCGATGTCTGTCCCTCGCCGGCACCCGCCTGCATCTGGCAGGCCACAGTCATAAACATCGACTCCGAGCAGCTGTGGGGCGACGGCCTGGTGGCCGCCTTGGCCAGAGGCTACCTCAGTTTCAGGGAGCCTCTGGGCTATGGTCCTGCTTAGAGGACCCAGGGGACAACACAACACACAATAACCTGTCATGGGATGGCTTCGCGGAGGTGGAAGTTTCCCGTGGTGGATGAACGGCAATCGTGCTCCAGACGCGGGAAACCAGCGTCCTTGTTTGTCGGACTCCTCTGTTCTAGTACCGATGCAGAACTCAGTACCTACAATCGCGCTGGAGCTAGTCGTTGGACTCCGCAAGCAACTGAATGATGGGTCAATGGTCACCCGCCTGAACTCGCAGGTCGCTCTTGTGGCACTGTACAGGAGTGTGTTATCCTTACGCTCTACCATGGGAGGGTGAACCTGGGACCTCTTATCCGGTCAAATGAGAGGCGTCTATACATATGCAGTGCTTGCAAGCGCTACAGTGGATGCCAGCGCAACGCGGGCTACCGCGGAATTAACTGGTGGACACACTGGTCAAAAAAAAAAAACTTGGGCTCTACCACAAGATGACGACGGAGCCGACCCCAAGACCTTTTGCGAGAACAGTTCCAGGTCGGCGAAGCACTACTGGCCTAACGGCTTGCACTGAACTAGTATGCGGGACCACGCGCTGCCATCCGGCGTTCGGCACGATCGTGACGCCGCAGTCACGGTGCGCCAGTCTCAAGTGGGGTGCTGGGCAGGCTTGGAGCAGTACCTCACCCGGATGGGACACCGGCCGACACCTACCTATTCTCACTGCTGCAGCAAGGCGTACTTCGTGGCCATCTGCCTGATGTGTGGGAAAGAAGTGGGCACTCAGACGCACGTGCTGCTGCGCTACCCATGCCTGTGCGGCACAATCCTTCTGGGGAAACATCTGCGGGTGCCTTGCTCAGTATGATGTCCTTTGGAACACATGAATCATCTGTGGCTCGTTATTAAATTACGAGTTTAATTTTAGTTAGTGATTTCTCAAAACAATCGTTTCGAATTGTTGTGTCGCGCAAATGAGCCTGTGATATGCTCGGTATAATTCAATTGATTGCACCACACTTCTACCCTGTGTTACGCTCTGCTTAAAGAAGCGCTTAGTGATCCGACTTTACTTTGCATGATAATTTTGCGTATCCCACCCAGTGTCCTAAAACCTGGGGTGCTGGGTGCAGAACGGCATCCATTCAAGCAGAATTTTCCACTCACTTTTATATTTGTTTTGCTGGATTTTCCACTCACTTCCAACAATACTTACTACTATTGAATTTTACTCAACAATACTTACTACAAGGGCCAGTTCCATTGCCTCCTCTACCAACATCCACTGGAAAAAGAGAGTAGCAGAATCGACTAGAAGATCGCCAAATTAACTCGGCTCTTATGCGCTTCTTTCGCTTTTCTGAAAGAAAATCTGGAGATTTCTATTTTCTGGCCAATTATACCTGCCATCCTTATCTCCACCGATTTCAGTGGAACAACTGAATCGAAATTCTGGCGCGGGCAAGACGCTCAGTGCCCCCTGCCCCACCGGAGAAAGTTCCAATGGGTGAACACCGCCACTAAATTCCACCACTCACAAAATTGGTGAGTGGAAAATTAGACACCCTAGCCTTGTGGGGCCAAAAAAATGAGCTGACCGCTTTGAAAGATACATTTCTGGAAAGCAGTTTATCTGTGCACATTATTTCTAGGCTTACGTCCTTGAAAAGTTGTTTTTGTATTTCTGGTACGGAGAATAGTGAAAACCATTTTTGGTCATTTTGTTGTTAAAAGCAATTATCTTGAAATTTGTATGCTAAGCAGCATATTTTTTGACATTGTATGGTAGAAAATTGACCATTTATTGCGAAGAAAATAATTTTTATCCATATCAGCCCTTCATTGCTGCGTCCACGCCCTGTGACACCCAAATCCACTCACGACACCCTACGACACCCTAGGCATAAATACGCTGATATTTAAGTTGAACTGAAAGTGTCCGGTACTTGAATACATTGAAACTCTACATTTTCATTAAATTATTTTTTGGGGCAACAAGAATGCATCCAGTTACCCTTCAAACATCGACACTTTTTTGTATGGCTGGTCTACGGCGTGGACTTACCAAATCGCCGTCTTTACATCTAGTAAACAAAAGCGGCATCTTTAGGCTTTTTGAAAGGCCGGTTTCTTATTCGTTATTGACAAAAAATTGTTAGTCTTCCTCTTGGTGTGCTTTTAGTTGTATAATTTTCTAGTCTATAAGGATTTAGAAAATTAATTTACAGCAATTTTTGAAATGCAAATTATGTAGCTCATGCGACCGAGAAGCGGCAAGCGATCAGAAATTTAAAGTAGTAGTCGATCTGACGCTGTCGCAACCCGCCGCGCCTGGCTGATTGTAGACGAAAGGAAGAAACAACAGAAAGAAGGCTGTAGCTTCGATTAGATTGATAGAAAGCAGCATACCTATTCATATAAAGGTGAGTAGATATGTGAAGAGGAGCAGGGGAATTGACAGATAAAGAAAAAAACTTTTAGCAAGAGTCTGGAAGAGTTTATTGCCATGATAGAAAGTTTGTAGTTTCGTCTGGGTTAGTTATATCCATGCATATATTTGGAACACACACACATATACGTACATACTCACAGGTGAAAAAGAGCACACGAGGCAACAATAAATGCAGATAAGGTGTAGTGTGTATGCTCAATTAGAAAAAAATTGCGCAGGTGGTTTGTATCATAAAAAGAAAAAAGACAGGGCAAGGGAAAAGAAAAAAGTAAAAAAATCATGGGTTAGTGTTTATTCACGGCCAGTGTATATATGTATCGGCCAGTGTATATTAAGTGTAGTTAAGTGTAAACCAAGGCTCTACTGGGCCCTAGCATAGGTGTATGCGAAGTGCAGTGATTGAGGTCAGGAGTGGCCTCCAAAATTCCGATAACTATAGGCATAGGTATAGGAGGGGCGTTGTCCCGGACAGAAAAACTATACAGTGTATGGTTAGATAATTAATTTTGGCACTAGGTATTGCACGAAAAAATCCTTTTCATTTTTCACCACCTGCCGGTCTCGGAGGCCCCCTCTGCAGAGTTGGTCTAAGGGGGGCTCCGATATTTCGTCTCAGGGGCCCTTTAGAGCTGGTCGTGTGGGAGAGGAGAGGAGGGGCACAAGAGTTGGTCTAGGGAAGCCCCCCAAGAGTTGATCTTCATCCCACAAATGTTAGTCTTGGTGGCTCCCAGAGTTCTTTTCCCCGAAGGTTGTCTCAGAGGCCCCCAAAAAGTTTTTATTTGTGGCAATTCACCAATTCCTTAAAAAGATTGGAGACTGTATCCGGGGGTTTCAGTTGGTAAAGATTTACCTGCTTAACCCAAATTTTTCACATGGTAATGGTCAAACAATTCTGCTTGGGGACGATTTAAAAATATTTACTTTGAGAAAATTAAAGGAAATATCCATCCCTCAGTTCAAACAAGGGCTCTGAGAGTTTACCACCTGAGTACCCAAATTGGAAAATTTTTACTCCGTCATACATTTTGAGGAGAAATTTCCACTCACTTGTCATACATTCCGAGCTTAATTTTCCACTCGACACCCTAGCGCAAAACCTATTTTGGGTCACTGATCCCACCCGAAAGGCGATACACTGAATCGTTATTGCAGTGTGTCCTACGTAAATGGTTTGCAGCTCAAAACAAACCTGAATACATCCATCCTTGAATAATTTCACCTGGTATGCCTAGTGGGATAGCTTCTCGCTGTCTAATGCCTGCTGTGCGCTGTGATTCTGTGCAGAAACCGTCTTCATCTTCTTCGCCAAAAGTCCATTTACCTTCACTTGATACTGGGCACAATGAACTTCAACCAAATCATCCGTCATTCACTTCAGGGATCGATGGGCAGGCCGGTGGTCGATCTGGGTATTGCAGCAGAGTGGGATGAACGACGATCTTCCCCGTTGTTGAGGGGAACACATGATGAACTAAACGGCAATTCTCTTTTTGCAATCACGAGAAATATATTAGCTACACCATGCTGAGTGAACATAAATTATATATAGTGTGAAAGCTCTTGATGGAAATATTCCAAATGTTTGCCGCCTCGGTAGCTCAGTTGGTAGAGCGTTGGGCTCCGGTTCGCTGCTCAGGAGCATACAGTGGCAGTGAATGTTCAGGATCGGTTCCCCTGAGACGCTCCGGCGTTCAATCTTTAAATAAAAAACTGGTCTTTATTTCGATCTTCTAGCTCATCCCGTTCCTAAGGTAAAGTTCAACATGTACCAAAAATCAAGTTCGTGCTGTGATGTATTAGATCCAATTGCCTTTAACCTAGGATTCAACGAGGACTCCAATTATGGGGTCAACCGACCTGGCATCTTCCTACATATTGCACAACATATGCAAGAACGCTTCAAGACTTCTTGTGGGACACGGCTTCGTTCGGGTTTCAGAGACAGATAAAGTTGACGTAAAATATTGTTTTAAAAACTGTAACTGTAAAAACTGTAAGTGTTGAAACAAACAGTACAAAACAGTACTGGCTTCAATAGTGAGTTGCCTCTCCGTAACTGGTCGATTCTCGATTAGAAGTGTTTTTTTTAAGACCTGGCCAATCCAAGATTGACCATTCAAGCGTCAGACCCCTCCAAAAAGGGGATGGGGGACGTGCTCTTGCCCTTTTAACCTCTTCCGTTGTATGATCCGTCTCGGGTCCTCGATCGGTAAAACAGGTGCCGTTTTGTAATTCTAGAAGCTCAGGAAGATATCAACGACTACCCAAAAGTCTGTTCTGTAACTGCCATCTCGGTTTTGTTCAGTGTTATTTCAACTTGCTCGGACATTCGTGAGGTGGTGATTACTAATGGACTAATCTTCGTCTGCTGCTTCCTCTTCAAGTCGGGCTGTAAATGGGTATGACATATATAAGTCATGTGCACTGTATTACCGTAAGCCATACCACTATGCAATATTGTATAGGCCACTGGTTTTAAAGACTGGTCCTTCGTACTTTGTATATGTACCGTGAAGGAAAGCGCGTGCTTGTTTGTCCACCATCGACGTCACCCAGCCTAGGAATGTGCCTTTAGACGTGGCGTCGACAGACCGAGGTCTTGATTATTTCTGTCATTCTCTGAATATTTTAAAAATTATCATAGAGGATAGAGATAGACGTACTGCTGTCGGGATGTTTGCCAGAGACAGAACAATATGCGGGTGGTCTCCCTTCGGTGATCGACACTAACGTTTAATGCAATAGAATATACCTGATTAAGTCAATCACACCATGATACTGAGAACAGACGCAAGAAAGTGCAAAATTTCATTATGATAGAGCAGACTGTTATCTTCCAGACCGTGGTATGAACACAGCTCTTGTTTTCACCTCTCTCCTTCCCCTCCCCTCCCCCGTGCTGGTCGTCGTCTCGCGCGCGGCGCGCCGCCTCGGGTGTCCGAGCACCTCTGGCAGCCGCCAGGCTCAGTCTGGTCTCTGAGAGTTGAGCTGTGATGTGAATGCTGTATTTTCTATTAAGTGGGATATTTTAACTGTCGTACAAGACTTGGTGTGATGAATATCATAGACAGCATACAGCTTGAAAAATAAACTTATTTTGGTCAATGTTTTCATTTTAGTATTTGAACAAAACATGCAATTTAACTATGATGTTACAGTAAGCAGTACTCCATGCCCTTTTCCATACTCCGTACTCACATATTTCATTCCATAGCGGTGCCAGTGTCACTTAATGGAATGGCATGCCTCTTTTGCTTGATTTAGAATGGAAACGTTTTATTGTTGTGTCAAGTGCAGAACGTAATAAAAAGCCATAAAGCGGGGCTGCCGTGCTCAATGACTTGAAGTGTAAGCCAAAAACAAAAAGCAAATCAAAACAAAATAACTACAAACGAAAACGCATGCTTGTTTTCTGGCACCGCCATCACCTGGTTGCAGAATCTGCGTTTAGACGGGTTATTGGCAGACCAAAGTGCTGACAGCGTCTCTGTCATCCTCTGAATTGGGAAATAATCGGACATTGGCATAGAGAAATTGAAACACGCATAGGCGGATCCAGGATTACCGATCGGAGGGGCACCTTCCCGGGGGCGCCATCCGGACTAGGGGGCGCCACTTATGACCGACAAAACCTATCGGTGGGCGCCGACTTTCGTATCCTGTGGGAGGGGGTGGGAAGCGACATTTTAGGGGGCGCCATCAATCTTTCAGGGGGTGCCGAGGGTCGATGGGGGGGCACGTGCCCCCCTTGCCCCCTGGATCCGCCTATGGAAACACGCGTGATAAACTGTGTCTACATGGCTTAGTGCAGCGACTATTGGCCGCTGTATTGACACACAAAGAGAGGAGGAAGTATTGCATTAACCCAGGTGAAATGCAGTTTGTTTTTCAGTTGCAAGTTTGAGACTAAAGTTCCAGAGGAGTCTTTGAAACACAAAGCCATTTGCAGTGGTAAAGGGGGCATTCCAGGACAGATCGACCAAGGCTTGACACCACCATATCTAGAAAAAAATCTGAAACTTTGTCTCCGGGGTAGTTTTGGGCCAGAAACACGCCTGTGAGAATCTTAGCCCCCTCCGACCAACGGTGACCGAGTTATAGCCCGAGGCATTTTCGGGAGGTCACCTTGTAGACTCATCTTTGATGCTTCATAACTCAACAACGCATTGCCCGATTAACAAGTTTTGTATATCATTGAACTCGTCTTGAACCATGCATTATTTTGAAGAAAAAATTTAAATTTTAAAAATTTTGACTTTTAATTCGTTTGACCTTTTCTTAGATGACCTAGCTTGACCTTTTCGACATTGAAATTGACCTTTTAGACACCTCAAAAATTTTGCTTCGTCAAATATCTTTCGATAGAAAAAAATGCGTTTTTGCTATAAGTTCCAAATTTTTAGCACCTAAGGTAGGTATGCAGACGGTTTTTGACCACTGCGGTAGTACAGCCTTATGTTTAACGCCGCAAACAAAGCGATTGCTTTTGTAATCGGTTGCTTGCAATCATACGGCATTGTCTTTACGAAATTTTCATCGTGAAAGTGTCAAAATATATGAGAATTAACACGCGCCCACACAAGGGGGTGGGCAACCGGCCTCTTCAGGTTTCCACAGGTAGTAAAAAAGACCTTCGCGCAGCGCCACCGTACTTCATGTAGCTCTAACTCGAAATTTTTGCAGCTTCTGGCAAAATTTTATGTCTGGGTCATACTAGGTCAGACGGCCAACCCAGGTCAAGAGACCTAACCTCGAAAAAAGTTTGGGAGGTGCATCAATAATATCAAATCTAGCCTATCGTCGTTAGATTCACATTACATAGTAAGGTCGCCGAGCACGATAATTTTCGTAGCAGGATTTCTATGTCGATAACCGGGAGCAGGGTCAGGGTCATGATCTTTTCATTAGAAATGCATGGAGCAATTGGTAAATTTTGATAACTTGAGAGAATTGAGAATTGTCGAGAATTGCGATGGACGTTTTATTTTTACGTTGTCGTGTCTGACTTGCCTCTGCAGTTTGATTAATATTCTTTTTACCATACAGACCTAAGCCTGGCTCTAGGTCAAAGCAGGTTAATTTTGACATTTGACTAGGCAATATTATAAGATACATAATCCGTTTGGGCTCAACAAGAGTGTTCCAATGGTGCTGAACGTTTCTTTCTACGGCTCACCTCTGTCACCTATTATGCCACAAAATTTAGGTTTCCACTTAGTTCCTGTAAAAATACTGTGACCTCGAGCAAACTCAAAGGTGACACGACCAAACGATTGTATGTAACATATTCGGTAGTGGTTAAAACTGGCTGTTTAGTGGCATCACTCCCAGTGCACTGTGTCATTATTCATCTGGGATTCTGGGATCCGTGTCAGCTATGAAATGATCACCTTGTAAAAATATCATGAGGCAACCTGTTCAAGTGACCAAGTCGAATGCGTTACAATTTCAGGACATTTTTTCTCATATATGAGCAGATTCATATTACTTTTTGGGAATGAACGCCTTTCAGACACGTTACATTGCATGAATCCTCTCAAACGTATGCTGTGCTGCACTGGGTCACCTTGTATCGATATTATTTTTCCATCTCCAGGAACGATGTAATTGTGTGAGTTAGTGGTGCCCATAGGATAAGTTATACTTGTTTCAATTATGGAGAAAGCCGCGACATCTTTGTAAATTTTCGTTTAAGGCTGAAAGGTCAATTATTAATAAGTTCATTTGCCCTCGTCTCCCTCGAAACAATGGATCCCTTTCTATCACTTTTAATGACTGCAATTTTTATTTTCATAAATATTGTCCAAGTTGATGCCAGTTCAGTTTTAGGAGTAGGTGTCTCACTAGAGTCATCAAGGGACTTTTTACGGAGACCCCGACCCCACCACTCAAACGAGCAACTCCCACGATGAAGTGTTAATCAATGAACCAAAGTTGAAAGTCCCACAAGGCATAACGACGACCGTCTACCTCAGGTCACCCCCCTCACCAGTCAGTTGCCAGCTGGCCTTCAGTATTTACGGTACCTACCACCTCCCAGTTGACCTAAATTATGTTTTCAGAAGTTGCAAAATGTTGTGTTAGAGGTACATGGAGTACGGTGGCGCTGCACGAAGGTGTTTTTTACTACCTGTAGAGGCCTGAGGAGGCCGGTTTCCCACCCCTCGGGTGGGCGCGTGTTAATTGTCATATATTTTGACACTTTCACGATGAAAATTTCGTAAAGACAATGCCATATGATTACCAGCAACCGATTACAAAAGCAATCGCTATGTTTGCGGCGTTAAACATAAGGCTGTACTGCCGCAGTGGTCAAAAACGATCTACATACCCACCTTCGGTGCTAAATATTTTGAATTTATAAAAAGAACGCATTTTTTCTATCAAAAGATATTTGATGAAGCAAAATTTTTGAGGTGTCTAAAAGGTCAATTTCAATGTCGAAAAGGTCAAGCTAGGTCATCTAAGAAAAGGTCAAACGAATTAAGTCAAAATTTTTAAAATTTTAATTTTTTTCAAAATAATTTATGGTTCAAGACGAGTTCAATGATATACAAAACTTGTTAATCGGGCAATGCGTTGTTGAGTTATGAAGCATCAAAGATGAGTCTACAAGGTGACCTCCCGAAAATACCTCGGGCTATAACTCGGTCACCGTTGGTCGGAGGGGGGCTAAGATTCTCACAGGCGTGTTTCTGGCCCAAAACTACCCCGGAGACAAAGTTTCAGATTTTTCTAGACATGGTGGTGTCAAATTGAAATTTTTTTGTCGTTTTGTCCTGGAATGCCCCCAAACATTATATTGGCCTAGAATCACTTGTATCGGCGACCCTAAGCTACCTTTATGTCAAATTGCATCCACTTCCATTCATTATGAGGACTTCAAACCATAGTGCAGGGGCGCAGCCAGAGCTTTCGTATGGGGGGGCACACCAACTTTGAGGGGCACCCCGGGGAAAAAGGGCACTTTTTAACGTAACCTAAAAACTTACTATATCTTTGTTTATATCATTTTTTGGGCATCTTTGGTTCAATAAAAATGCAAATAAATCAATGACGGAGAAGGAAAACTCGATTAAAACTAAAAAAGGGAAAAAATATCACCAAAATGCCATGTAAGTAGCCAAAACACTACTTTTTGGTAGATTTAAGGACAGCCAACTCATGCAAGTACTTAACATCAGAGAAATCAGCGGAGCATGTGATATCTGTTACAATGTGCAGGTTAAGGCAAAGTGGAGCCGAAAATTATTTTGTTATGCCCATTGGTTTTGTCGTGACGAGTGAGCCCTGGCTGAATGCGGATTAAGTTCCTTGCCTCCCACAATCACCGTGGGACGAGGAGTAGCATAGTGTCTTTGGAAGAACACATTTTTGCTGCCGGAAAAATTTGGGAGATACCTTTGAACGCGTTTATTAAGTTCCATATTCTCAAGGCTCGGTCCCAATTAAGAGTAAATAAAGGTGAACAGGCCGGTGGTTTGGATGGGGATGGTGTGACAGTGCTGAAAATTGTGAAAACTATTTCTTCATTCAAATTTATTAGTAGAAATCCTCGTTTAGGGGACTGTGCTCTGATCTCAGGGGCACATGCCTTTTTTATCATCCCTTCCCAGAATCCACCAGTATAATAAATTTATATAACCAGGGGTGCCTAGGTATCACAAGCCGTTTTAGAGATTCCTCATTCCTCGTTAGCTCCGTTTTACAAGGGGAGTTTCCATTGTAATCTTATTCCCCATCTATTCAAGACCAGCTCTGGGGCCCCCAAGTGTGGATAAGAGGCCTCCAGAGCAGCTTCCCCCATCCCCCAGTTGTGCGTCCAGGGAATAGACTAGCTCATTGACCCCACCCCAAGATGATGGGAGTTGGCCTTGTGTTCTTATTATCTATCTATTCAAGACCACCTCAGGGGCCCCTGATGTAGATCAGGGTCACAGAGCAGCTCATGCTTCACCCAGGGACTAGACTAGCTCATTGGTCCCAGAGATGAGGTCATCAGACTAGCTCAATGGGCCACAGATAGGCTCAAAGGGCCTTAAACCAGTTCAAGAAGCCCCAGAACAGTTTAAGGCGCCAGAGCACTTCAGGGAACCTCAAGCCAACTTAAGGGGCTCTCACAAGCTCAGCACCCAGACCAGTTCAGGGTACCCTCAGAACCTAGATCCGCTCTTGGGCCCCAGATCAGCTCTTTGGGGCCCAGGGGTCGAAAAACTGACCATTTTGACATTCTAAATGGTGACAGCCCAAGATGGACAAGGTGACAAAATTAGCTGATATGTTTGCTCCAGACGAATAACGGAACAAATAGCCAAAATTTGCACATGCAATTTAAACTCGCAATGTTTTTCAACAACTAAGATGGTCCAGGAGTATCCCTTGATATCTTAATAACTCAAAACGTGCCACATTTTACAGCCTGGGCTGGTGACACATTTATGGTTTGGCATTTTAATGGTGACAACCTGAACACTTTTTGGCCCCTGTTGGGGCCCCAGATCAGTTCAGGGGCCTCAAGTCAGGTCAGGGGGCAAGATCAAGTCAGGGGCACTAATTCAGCTCAGGAATCCCTCACCAGCTCGGGGCCCAAGCAGTTCAAAAGCCCCAGAGCTGCTCAGGGGACACCAGATCGGCCCATAGGGCACCAGGTCAGTCTAGGGGACAAACAATCAGATCAGTGGTCCCCGACCAGCTCGGGGCCCAGATCAGCTCGTGAATACCAGATAAAGTCAGGAGGCACTTAATCAGCTCAGGAGCCCCATACCATCTCAGGGGCCCTCACCACCCCTGTGGGCCCAGCTCAGCTCAGGGCCTGGGAGCTGCTCAGGAAATCACGTAATTAAACCAGGAGGCCCGGTTTAGCTTAAAGGGCACCATATTAGCCATGGGGCACCAGACTAGTTCAGAGGGAATAAGATGAGCTCAGGAGACACACTGATGACTCAGCAGGCACCAGATCGACTCAGGGGGCATTAGTTGAGTTCAGGAGGCAGTATACCTGCTCAGGGTGCACCAGATCGATCAGCACAGTGGGCATGTTCAAGTCAGAGGCACTAAATCAGCTCAGGGATCCCTCACCAGCTCGGGGCCCAATCAGTTCAAAAGCCCCAGAGCTGCTCAGGGGACGCCAGATGCCCATAGGGCACCAGATCAGCTCCGGGGACAAACAATCAGATCAGTGGTCCCCGACCAGCTCGGGAATACCAGATAAGTCAAGCTCAGAGGCCCCATACCATCTCAGGGGCCCTCATCAGCCTCTGTGGGCTCAGCTCAGCTCAGGGCTTTAGAGCTGCTCATGAAATCACGTAAGGAGGCCCAGATCGGCTTAAATGGCGCCAGATTACTCAGGGGGCACCAGACTAGCTCAGAGGGCATCAGATGGGCTCAGGTGGCACCAGATCGATCCGCTCGGGGTCCAGATCAGCTCCCAGCCCCCAGACTATGGCAGGAGCCTAAATCAGCTCAGGGAGCAACATAACAGCTCAGGGGACACAAGGTGGTCTCAGGGCCCACCAAACCAGCTCAGGGGGGGGCAGACCATCTAAGGAGACATCAATAATCAGTTGAGGGGCACCTAATCAGCTGAAGAGGCACCATATTGACTTAGAAGACAGAATCAACTTGGGGAGGCATGAGATCAGCTCAGGGGCCCGAATCAGCTCAAGGGGCACTAAATCAGCTATTAGGGCACCAAACAAGCTCAGGAAGCATTAAACTAACTCCGAGGGCATTATATAGGTTCAGGAGGCACAATTATTTGCTCAGTGGAGCACTCGATTGACTCAGGGGCACCAGATCAGCTTAGAGGGCAAGTAATCAGCTCAAGGGGCCAAGACCAGCTTAGAGGCCACGAGATGAGCTCAAGGAGCACCAGATTGGCTTCACCCGTACGATTATTGGCGACGATGAAGCATTAGGTGGACACATACTAGGTGCCCATACTCTTCCCGGGTGCTTGGAAAGGCGACAGAATGCCTAGCTGACCGAAAAAGGTATTAAGTTGTCCAACAATAGTTTCAATCGCTACATGCGGTCCAGTTACATCAAGGTTCAGCGGCGTAGGACACTAAATTTCAAGTGGCACGGCCCAAATTGGGTACACCACCTGGCAATCAAAGGGCACCCCGGCAGTGATGGGGGCACGTGCCCCCCTGTGCCTTCCTGGCCGCACCCCTGGACAGTAGATCAACTCCGGGAGGCATTAAATAAGTTCAGGGGGCCCGGATCAGCTCAAGGGGTACTAAAACAGCTAAAGGACACCAGGCAAGCTCGGAGACATCAGACTAACTCAGAGAGTATTTTATAGGCTCAGAAGGCACACTTATTTTCTCAGGAGGACACCAGATTGACTACGAGGGCACCAGATCAGCTCACAGGGCACATGATCAGCTCCAGGGGCACCAGATGAGCTCCGCCCGTACGATTATTGGCGACGATGAGGCATTTTCTGGAAACGGATTACGTGCCTATACTCTTCCCGGGTGCTTGGAAAGGCGACAGAATGCTCTAGCTGACTAAAAGGCACTTAATTGTCAAACAATAGTTGAAATCACTAAATGCGGTCTAGTTCCATCTAGGTTCAACGGCATAGGGCACTAAATTTCGAGCGGCACGGCTCAAAAGGGGTACACCACCCGGCAATCAAAGGGCACCCCGGCACCGATGGGGGCACGTGCCCCTGTGCCCCCCTGGACCGAGAAAACGCCCGGCGGCATTAGTGAGAAGCACAGGGGTTTCCTGAGAAATTTAGCTCATTAAAAGCCGCTAATCGGGCAGGAGGCAGGCTCGAAGGCCGTCGGAGATAAGTCAGAGAGTAGTATAAAGGTTCATGAAAGGCACAATTAACTTTCTATTCGGCGAGGGGCACCAGATTGTGACTACGAGGGCATGAGATGGGCTCGGAAGGCACAGATCAACTCAGGGGGCACCAGATGAGCTTCACAATATATTTATACGTGACGAACAACGAGGCATTATCTGGAAACGGATCACGAGCGTATCCATCTTCCAAGTACTTGGAAAGGCGAGCAGCAATGTTCTAGCTGACTAAAAAGGCACTTAATTGTCAAACAATAGTTGAAATCGCCAAATGCGGTCTAGTTCCATTTAGGTTCAGCGGCATAGGGCACTAAATTTCGAGCGGCACGGCACGGCTCAAAGGGGTACACCACCCGGCAGTAAAAGGGCCTCCGGCAAAATGGCAAAACTGAGGTCAGAATTTTACGTCTTTCACCTGGAAACTATGCCTAAGCACAAGAAAATTGACCTTTTTTTTGTAGCTGCACGCCTTCCCAGAGTGGCCTGTCTTTTAAACTAAATGAAGCGTTACCCTCTGACGTATCGAGCTTACAAGTTCGGCCGTCAAATTTCAATCGCCTTTTTGCTTTTATTAGAAATACTGCGTTTTGGCGTAATAAGATATTGGCGGACAATTTCTAGGAATTTTTTCTTCAAAGGTTAGTGATTTCCTGTTGCTTATTCAAAAGGAGGCAAGTTTTAAGTTCGTCGCTTAAGAAATAAAAATGAGAAAAATACAAAATTAGAAAACATTTGTTCCAAAATTTCTCAAAAACTATTTTGAGTTTTAGATTTGGGGCCTTGGTTTAGGCGTCCTAGCGTAAAAGCGCTATCACCCTTTAAAATTCAGGAACCCCTGGCATCAACTGTCAAGAATCGCCAAGCGGCCAGAAATAGAGCCTCTTGAGAAATCTCAATCTGCTTCGCTCCATGGATTTCGTCATGCGGCTCTGACCTTTAAAAAAACACAGATTAAATTGTCAGTAAGGCAAAAAGGACGATGGATATGCTCATACGATTTCTCCAGACCGGCCGAGCAGTGGGAAGTCTGAAAAACAGACCCAATTCTAGCAGCATATTTCGGCAATGCTCGGTCCATTCTTGATTACGGTTGCGTCATTTGGGGAAAGGCTGCTCAAACTCATTTGGAAAAGGTTAGACAGAATTCAGCACAAATTTCTTCTGTGGCTAGCTGCCCCACGTTCATACATCTCGAGCGCTTCCCACCACGCTTTCTTATTACGACTTGTTAATTTTATTCGAACTTGCCAGCCTCTCGCAAAGAAGTGTTAGCCAATATAATTTATGCTTCGTAAAAAAAATAATCGTGGGCAAAATATATTCCGCCTTCCTGCTCGAGAGCGTCCTTTCACGTTCCACAGCGTCGAACTAGGTGGAGCACCAGCGACAAATTTTTTATGTCCCCTTTGGTCGAGTTGAAACTGTAACGCGAGGGGTTTTTTCATTCGTGTCTTACTCTCTTTTAATGATTTTGAAGGTCCAAGTGTTCTTATGCCAGATCTTAAAAGGGAATGTGGCACCTTGGTCGAATCCTGGAATTTATTATAATTAGGGAAAATGCACAATGAACGCAATATTTTGGTTTTAAAATGCACCTCGAGGGAAAAATAATTATCCGCCTGTGGATGATGTCATGATCTGGAAACCACTACCATATTCCATGAGGCTTCAAGGGCTTCGATTGACTAATACTCACCATGACGTCAGCATATGTCGTCACACAACAGCCATTACAAGTGTGGCCTGCTGCTTGAGGTACATAGAGAGGTACACACTTTCAGGTAGTTTTTTAGTTTTTTCTCTACGGAAATTTTTGAGTTGCAAGACAATTAATATGCTAGAAGTACCAAGGTTTTTCGGCGTGCTTTACAACTTGGATATATCGCTTAGAAATCACGCTATCAAGGTGTCACATTCCCCTTTAAAAGGAGCTGTGCTGAAGAAGTTCGACAAGCAGCACCACATTTTTTATTGTCGTGTGGCTCTTATTGTTTGGGTGGAAGCTTTTTACCTTTTATCTTGTCTTTTCTCTTGTGGTTTTATCTACTAATCTTATATACCCACTTTTATTATTTTAGAGTCGTTATATCATGATCATGTTTTATCTATACGGAGGTTTTTAATGACATCAAAAGTTAAGGACGAGGGCATAAGTTGTCGCCACCGGCAAAAAGTGGGGGGCTAGCCAAACTTCAACCCGATGCTGGCAAAAAAACTTTCCAACATCAGGACCAAAAACTGTTCGAATTTGGGACTCCTCGCATTTGCATTCCCGCAGCGGCTGGATATTATAAGAATGTCCGGTTATCTCTCATTTTGACTGAGATCAGGAAATTTTTGGCCAAAAAGTGGGGGCCAGGCCCGGGTTTCCCCCTATTTTCCCTGCGACAGCGTATGGACGAGCGCTTGGTTTTGTTTCCCGGCATGTCGGAATGTCATGGATATCATTTGTATCATTTCATTGTGAATATCCCATGTCTTTTTTACTTATTTGACTTGAACTATAAGTGGGTTTTACCTGTTGCTTTCCAATTACATAAAGTAAATACAAACACAGATACAAATGCAGGAGTGTCGAGAATAGACAATTTCACCAATGTTTGACATGATTATCGACAGATCTAACCCTTTGCTTTTTCATCCAGGCCTGCCCTCTTCCGTTCTGGACGCATATGAGCTGTACATTGTTTGCCAGCATGCATGATACGATTTGTGTTAACAGTGCAATAATGGTGAGTGCTCAATACATCGGAAATGGTTTAACAATGAGTCTCGCACGTGTATAAAATAAATCATACATCACCAGTAACTAGCGTTTCTCCGGCCTGGACCCGAACACAGGAGGTATTCACTTACGCTGCAATACCTTAACACGACTATCCGAGAATGGTGTAGCAGGTATTTGTTATTACCGAACAGGGGCGCAAAACCTACAATGCTAAAGGCTCAGTATAAGGCGTTCTGCGCCAATGCACCTTTTGACCGCCTCTTAAGTATGTGTGGATGAATTTTGTGGGAGAGGTGTTTTAAGTAAATGTCGCAGAGCAAAGGGGGAAGCTTATTTCGAGGGAATGGGTCGTGGAGCGTTGCAACACTTGCGAGGGTAGGGTGGCGGCTACGGCAGAGAGGCCGAGCCTGCTTTGTTGGGGAGTATAGTTGGGGATTCAAAGGGTCCGCATACCCGGAAAAAGATAATACTCTGCATAGCTTTCCGATACGACACCATCCGCCAGAGTTATGGCCCTCACTCCAACGTGAAATTTTCCCTACTTATGCGAGTACCCAGCATTAAGATGTTGGCTGAAACATGTAGCTGAGATCAAATTAATCAATGCATATTGCATTTAAACACAACTTACACCGTAGGCCCTCCCTAAGCTTAGTAAAAACAAGATATGGTATAATATTTAATAGTATCTATCAGTTCCGTAAAAGACGATGCAACCGCCTTTGCCACTATTCTTGCTCTAACTATCTAAAGAAACTTTAATCAAAGATCGGCCACTGGTCTACCATGCTACATGAAGCATGCCTGGCTGCCTCTTATTCCAGCTTAACACGGCCATGACCCTGAGGAGGAAAGTAACAAAATCAGCGCAGCCAGGCATCATTCATATTGCTTTAAAGTGCACGAATGTGTAAATATCGCTTAAACGGGCGGGTGTTGCAAGTCCAGCCGTTGGGGAGCCTCAGAGTCTGGTGATCGGTGATAGAGTCATCAAGAGTTCCAAATGAGTCGCATGAAACATTCCCTTTGATTAGAGTTCACTAGATTGTTTGAATTGGTGTTTCCTCTTAATTTCAGCTGGCTTCCATTTGAAGCACTACTAAGGGGTTATTTTGAGTGCCCACCCCCAGCCCTGCTTCATAGATTCATTGATTCGCTAATGAAAAGCTTATACACTCCAGTAGACTGTTTTCCTGGTCAAGGCATGGTTCGCATTCCAGCACCGGCCTTCAT